>CM040426.1:120810828-122010828 GCA_022702705.1 Papilionanthe hookeriana x Papilionanthe teres | reverse complement strand
GTGGTCACCTCAATTTTATTTTGTCATGTATTTGTTTTGGTTTAGTGTCATGTCATCATTTTGTTGTGGTATAGAAATGTCATTGTATGTTGATGTCATGCCGATGTCAATGTTAATGATTTTGTCGTTTTATTTCAGGTTTCGTGGCTAACCTAAAAGTTCAGTTGTCTTTGTTGTTATGTCATTTTTGTTTTGTTGTTTGTAGAAAGTTTAGGTTTTATGACTATCCTAAAAGTCTTAGTTTTGTTGTCAATGTTCCGTTGTCGACGTCCTACAAAACAGAGTTAGCACACCCTATAATATGCAAAGAAAATCTAAACGAAACTTCATGTCTTCATCCTGCAAGGAAAATAAAGTTAGAAATAATGTCATATCAAGATATTTAGATTACCTGGTCAAAGTGTCTGTTGATCCAGAGTTGACGAATGTCTGAGTTTGGTTAAAATGTCGATTTAGGTTTATGTCAGTTTACGTATAAATTTTTATTTTTCTTGAATATTGATTTGGGTTGGATTGTCGATTTTTAATTTTATGTCGAGTTAAGTTTAATGTAGGTCGAACTTTAAGAATTATGTCGTTTTATGTCGAGATACATTGAGTTTGGTTTGAAATGTCGATTAATGTCATTTAATGTCGGTGTTTATTAAATTTGGTTTAAAATGTCGATTTTATGTAAGTTATGTTCGAAATGTCGAATTTATGTCGATTATGTCTATTAATTGTTTGGAATGTCAAATTTATGTCGATTATGTCGATTTTGGTTTAGAATGTCGATTTTATGTCGATTTGGGTTCAATTTTGTCGATTTAAGTTCAATTTGGGTTGAACCTAAGATTTATGTCGATTTAGGTTCAATTTGAGCTGAATCTAAGGTTCATGTCGATTTAGGTTCAATTTGGGTTGAACCTAAGGTTTTTGTCGATTTAGGTTCAATTTGGGTTGAACCTAAGGTTTATGTCGATTTAGATTCAATTTGGGTTGAACCTAAAGTTTATGTTCAGTTTAGTAGAGTTAGGTTCATTGTTAGTTGAACCTAAGGTTTAGATTTGGATTTAAGTTCAATGTAGGTTGAACATAAGTTAGGTTTTGGTTTAGGTTCAAGTTGAGTTGAACCTAAGGTTTAGGTTTGGACTTAAGTTCGATGTAGGTTGAACTTAAGTTAGGTTAAGATTAGGTTCATGTATGTTGAACCTAAGGTTTATGTCAAGCTAAGTTGAGTTAGGTTCATTGTCAGTTGAACCTAAGGTTTCAATATGAGTTGAACTTAAGTTAGGTTTAGGTTAGACTTAGGTTCATGTCATGTTAAACCTAAGTATGATTTGAATTAAGTCTAATATGGGTTAGACTTAAGTTAGGTTTATGTTAAACTTAGGTTCATGTCAGGTTAAACCTATGTATGGTTTGACTTAAGTCTAATATGGGCTAGACTTGAGTTGGTTTAGGATAGACTTAGGTTCATGTCAGGTTGAACCTAAGTATGGTTTGACTTAAGTCTAATATGGGTTAGACTTATGTTAGGTTTAAGTTAGACTTAGGTTCATGTCAGGTTGAACCTAAGTATGGTTTGAATTAAGTCTAATATGGGCTAGACTTAAGTTGGTTTAGGTTAGACTTAGGTTCATGTCAGGTTGAACCTAAGTATGGTTTGACTTAAGTCTAATATGGGTTAGACTTAAGTTAGGTTTAAGTTAGACTTAGGTTCATGTCAGGTTGAACCTAAGGTTTGATGTTTGACTTAAGTTCAAGTTCAACCTGACATGAACCTAAGTATAGGTTGAACTTGGGTTCATGTTGTGTTGAACCTAAGTTAAAAGTTGAATTTAGGTTCATGTTGTGTTGAACCTAAGTTAAGTTTATTTTGGGTTTGACATAGATTCATGTCAGGTTGAACCTAAGTTTTGTTTGTCTTAAGTCTATTGTAGGTCAGACTAAAGTTTAGGTTTGACTTAGGTTCATGTCGGGTTGAACCTAAGTTTGATTTGACTTAAGTCTAGTGCAGGTTAAACTTAAGTTAGGTTTAGGTTATGTTAGATTCAATGTAAGTTGAACTTAAGGTTTAGGTTAACTTGAGTTTATGTTAGTTTGAATCTAGACTTAAGGTCGACTTAAGTTCAACATGGGTTGAACTTAAGTTAATTTTTGAGTTTAGGTTAAGTTATGTTCAAGTCAGGTTGAACCTAGACTTAAGGTCGACTTAAGTTCAATATGGGTTGAGCTTAAGTTAAGGTTTTGAGTTTAGGTTAAGTTAGGTTCAAGTCAGGTTGAACCTAGACTTAAGCCCAACTTTAAGTTCAATATGGGTTGAACTTAAGTTAAGGTTTGAGTTTATGTTAGGCTCAAGTTAGGTTGAACCTAAATTTGGTTTGACTTAAGTCTAATATGGGTTAGACTTAAGTTAGGTTTCAGTTAGGTTCATGTCAGGTTGAACCTAAGTATGGTTTGATTTAAGTCTAATATGGGTTAGACTTAAGTTATGTTTGGATTAGACTTAGGTTCAAGTCGGGTTGAACCTAAGTGTGGTTTGACTTAAGTCTAATATGTGTTAGACTTAAGTTATGTTTGGGTTAGACTTAGGTTTGAACCTAAGTTAAAGATTGAAAGTTTATTTTGGGTTTGGGTTTGGTTAAACCTTAGTTGGTTAAGGTTTAATAATTAATTAAGTCTAATGTAATAGACTTAATTAGAGTTTAAGTTTGATTAAGTCTAATTTAGTTAAGACTTAAAATTTAATCGGGTCCAATGGGTTAGACCTAATTAGGGTTTGTGCTTAATTAAACTTTAGTTAGTTAAGGTTTAATGGTTTAATTAGGTCTAATGGGTTAGACCAAATTAGGGTTTAGGTTTGATTAAACCTTAGTTAGTTAAGGTTTCATGGTTTAATTAGATCTAATAGGTTAGACATAATTAAGGTTTGTGCTTTATTAAACCTTAGTTAGTTAAGCTTTAATGGTTTAATTAGATCTAATGGGTTAAACCTAATTAGGGTTTAGGTTTGATTAAACCTTAGTTAGTTAAGGTTTAATGGTTTAATTAGGTCTAATGGGTTAGAACTAATTAGGGTTTGTGCTTGATTAAACCTTAGTTAGTTAAGGTTTAATGGTTTAATTAGATCTAATGGGATAGACCTAATTAGGGTTTAGGTTTGATTAAACCTTAGCTAGTTATGGTTTAATGGTTTAATTAGGTCTGATGGGTTAAACCTAATTAGGGTTTAGGTTTGATTAAACCTTAGTTAGTTAAAGTTTAATGGTTTAATTATGTCTAATGGGTTAGACCTAATTAGGGTTTGTGCTTGATTAAACCTTAGTTAGTTAAGGTTTAATGGTTTAATTAGATCTAATGGGTTAGACCTAATTAGGGTTTAGGTTTGATTAAACCAAATGTTTAAGAAGGTTAATTAAGTTTAATATGTCCTTAAACTTAATTAAAGGTTTGATTTGTATTAAACCTAATTTAGTTAAGGTTTAATGGGTTAATTAAGTTTAATATGTCCTTAAACTTAATTAAAAGAGTTTGATTTTGATTAATTACTTCCAATGTGTTCTTAAACTTAATTAAAGAGTTTGATTTTGGTTAATTAAGTTTAATATGTCCTTAAACTTAATTAAAGGTTTGATTTTGATTAATTAAGTTTAATATGTCCTTAAACTTAATTAAAGAGTTTGATTTTGATTAATTAAGTTTAATATGTCCTTAAACTTAATTAAAGGTTTGATTTTGATTAATTAAGTTTAATATGTCATTAAACTTAATTAAAAGGTTTTGATTTTGTATTAAACCTAATTTAAGTAAGGTTTAATGGGTTAATTAAGTTTAATATGTCTTTAAACTTAAATAAAATTTTGATTTTTATATTAAACCTAATTTAGTTAAGGCTTAATGGGTTAATTAAGTTTAATATGTCCTTAAACTTAATTAAAAGGTTTTGATTTCGTGTTAAACCTAATTTAAGTAAGGTTTAATGGGTTAATTAAGTTTTATATGTCTTTAAACTTAATTAAAAATTTGACTTTTATATTAAAACTAATTTAGGTATAGTTTAAAGGGTTAATTAAGTTTAATATGTCCTTAAACTTAATTAAAGGTTTGATTTTGTATTAAACCTAATTTAAGTAAGGTTTAATGGGTTAATTAAGTTTAATATGTCTTTAAACTTAATTAAAGATTTGATTTTTATGTTAAACCTAATTTAGGTAAGGTTTAATGGGTTAATTAAGTTTAATATGTCCTTAAACTTAATTAAAGGTTTGATTTTGTATTAAACCTAATTTAGGTAAGGTTTAACGGGTTAATTAAGTTTAATATGTCTTTAAACTTAATTAAAGATTTGATTTTTATATTAAACCTAATTTAGGTATGGTTTAATAGGTTAATTAAGTTTAATATGTCCTTAAACTTAATTAAAGAGTTTGATTTTTGTATTAAACCCTAAGGTTTAATGATTTAACTAGGTTTAAGTTGTCTTTAAACCTAATTTTTGTTTGATTTGAGTTGGATTCATCACTTGCTTAATCCATGATGAGATGGATTAAATATGTGAAGAGAAGGTTTTGAATTATTAATTTTAAAATTAATAAATCGTAACCTTATTTCAAAATGTCTTTTAGATTGTTTTGATGACTTGAGAATTGTTGTTTTAGGATTGTGCTCTGTTGTCCTAAAGTTCTCAATCATTTTGCATTTAAATTTTCCAATTTTCCTAATTTTGTAATTATTTTTGAAAATAATTACAAAATATCATTGAAATTAGGAAATCACATCCTAGAGAGTTATCCTAGCCTTAGAAAAATCAGAAGATGTGCCTAAGGACTTAAAGGTAATTCCCTAAAAATTTCATATTTTTCTGGCTTGTAAATAATTTTTAATTATTAAAATACTCCAGAGAGTATTTAATTAATTAAAAATTAAATACTGAGAATAAAATTATGATTTTGGTCTCATAATTTTCTCCTCTTCAAGAGCTTTCCAGAGGTATTTTTATTTTATTTTTATGACCTCTGGATCAAAAGATATGAATTTTTGAAGTTTTTAAGGTTTCCCTGAATTAATCCAGCCCAGAAAAATCCAGGCGCTGCCACGTGTCCTCGTACGATCGATGGGCGGGAAGATCCGCTGCACGGATCCGAACACTGAACACGGCGAGGTTTGATCTGGGCCGTCTGTTCCGAAACACGGGATCAGACGGCTGGATTAATCCGTATAATTCGAAAAATTCTCGAACCGTCCAACTTCTAGGGTCAATATCTCACTCATTTCTCAACGAAATTGAGTGATTTTTGAACCTATGAAATCATCTGAACGTGTAGAATGTATCTATATGGTGATGATACATTTCTGGGCTAGTATAACCCATGATATTTTGAAAATATGAATTATTTTGTGAAAAATAATTCCATACCTTCGCCACTAGCAAATCAAGCTAAATCAGACCTTGTAGTTGTCTTCTAGGACCCCAATGGAAGATTATTGCTGCAGCAATTTGATCCAGAAGTCGGGCTTAAAGGAGAATTTTGAAGAAGTGGTTGGTTTGGGTTGTTTTTGAGTTTTGTTCAAATTAGCTCGATTGGGCTCAATCTATGGCTTGGATTTGATCCTAATGGATTGTTAAGACTCTTAGGAAGAGTTTTTATGTTGGGAGTCAGAGGATTTGAGAAGCCTATAGGTATTTCTAATTTTTTTCTCCTCTTGCTAGGCTCGAGTATGGGCTCCTTTTATAGCCAAGGGGAGGCCATGGTTTAGCTTAGGTTGTTCTAGGGGAGTAGTTATCTCCCCTTTCAGTCTATTGGATGAAGAAATCGGCTGAGGATATGCATGTCTCCTTCTCCCTAAGCTTTCCATGATGATTTCCTTTGCTTTATCTCTCCCCCATTGGCTTATGTAAGAGGTGCATGGTGAGCTGCCTCTATCCTTCTTAGGGAGCTTACACATCATCTCTTAAGCTTGGCAAATGGTGACACACAAGCTTATCCCCGATCATTCCTTCTAACCATGGTGAGGGGGGTTCATGCATGGTTTTCCTTCCATTGGGTAGCTTGGGAGGTGGGATATGAGGCCTCATGTTGGCCGGCCACCTCATGGCTAAATGAAGCTTAGGGTGAAGGAGGAAGAGACACCTTACCCCATGCATCATGATGGGTGTTAACCCATGGCTAAGTTGATTTAAAGTGGGCTTAATTATGTGTTAATTATGCCTTAAGATGGGTTTAGCCTAACTAATAATGAGAAGGCTATGTGTCATTTCTTTTCTTTCTTAATTCTCATTTTAATTAAATGTTTTATTAATTAAAATTGTTGTAAAATGTTTTATTAATCAATTTATTAATTGAAAAAAATTTCAATTTAAATAATTGATTAATTTTATCATTTTTGTCATTTTATGATTTTAATTTAATTTTCATTTTAATTAATTATGTCATTTAATTAAAATATTGAAAATTAAATCATTAATCATTTTTATTAATTTTGTTGTTTTTATTTCATTTTTATCTATTTTAATCAAAATAGATAGGTGTTGACCAATTTTGACCTGGGTTGACCCAAGTCGACCTAAATTGATCATTCTAATTTTAAAATGTCCAAGATTTGTGATTTTGTCATTGTAGGATTTTAAATGAGTCATTGGAGTGAAAGGGTTGACTTATGGGTCAACAGGGTTGGTCATTAGTCTCGGTTTGACCATTTTGACAAATGTTGACTTTTTAGGTCATAAGGTTGACCTATGGGGTCAACGGTGGTTAGTCGATGGGTCTAGTTTTACCATTTTGACCAATGTTGACTTTTTAGGTCATAAGGTTGACCTATGGGGTCAACAGGGTTGGTCACTGGGTCTGGTTTGACCAATTTGACCAAAGTTGACTTTTTAGGTCATAAGGTTGACCTATGGGGTCAACAGGGGTCAGTCACTAGGTCCGGCTCGACCATTTTGACCAATGTTGACCTTTTAGGTCATAAGGTCGACCAACTGGGGTTAACTGTGGTCAGTCACCGGGTCCGGTTTCGACCAATTTGACCAAAGTTGACTTTTTAGGTCATAAGGTCGACCTATGGGGTCAACAGTGCCGATCATTAAGTCCGGTTTGACCATTTTGACCAAAGCTGACTTTTTAGGTCATAAGGTTGACCTATGGGGTCAACAGGGTTGGTCACTGGGTCTGGCTTGACCATTTTGACCAATATTGACTTTTTAGGTCAAAAGGTTGACCTACGGGGTCAACATGGCTGGCCACTGGGTCTGGTTTGACATTTTGACCAATGTTGACTTTTTAGGTCATAAGGTTGACCTATGGGGTCAACAGGGCTAGTCATTAAGTCTGGTTCGACCATTTTGACCAAAGTTGACTTTTTAGGTCATAAGGTTAACCTATGGGGTCAACAGGGTTGGTCACTAGGTCCGGTTCGACCATTTCGACCAATGTTGACTTTTTAGGTCATAAGGTTGACTTATGGGGTCAACAGGGTTGGTCACTGGGTTTGGTTTGACCATTTTGACCAATTTTGACTTTTTAGGTCATAAGGTTGACCTATGGGGTCAACAGGGTTGGTCACTGGGTCTGGTTTGACCATTTTGACCAATGTTGACTTTTTAAGTCATAAGGTTGACCTATGGGGTCAACAGGGTTGGTCACTGGGTCCGGCTCGACCATTTTTACAAATGTCGACTTTTAGTGTCATAAGGTTGACCTATGGGGTCAGCAGTGGTCGGTCACTGGGTCCGGTTCGACCATTTTGACCAATGTTGACTTTTTAGGTCATAAGGTTGACCTATGGGTTCAACAGGGTTAGTCACTAGGTCTGGTTTGACCATTTTGACCAATGTTGACTTTTTAGGTCATAAGGTTGACCTATGGGGTCAACAGGGTTGGTCACTTGGTTTGGTTTGACCATTTTGACCAAAGTTGACTTTTTAGGTCATAAGGGTGACCTATGGGGTCAACAGGGTTGGTCATTGGGTCTGGTTTGACCATTTTGACCAAAGTTGACTTTTTAGGTCAAAAGAGCATTGACTCATTGTAAAATGAGGTCAACAGTGATATCAGAGATGAGTTTAGCACTGATCCTGACGAGTAGAAGACGTTCGTATCTGCTTATGTATTGAATTAGTTTGAATTTAATTTTGTGTATTCTACATTTTTTTATTTTAGATTTCAATATTTGATCTCAGTGTAGATGAGATTATGCATCGTTTGTTTGTTTTCAGTGTTTTGAGTGTTCTGGTTTGGATTGCGACGCTGAATTTTATGTATTAAGGTTGAGAAAATACCTTTTTGTAATGTTGTGTACGAATATTGTAAACACTTGGATTTTATATAAAAATTGTGATGTTTTGTGTTGTGTGAATTTATTAAAATTAAAATAATATCTAATCACAGTAAAATATGTTTAAATCAATTGATCGGATGTTAACGAGGCTTAAAATGAATTAATAACAAAAATTAAAAAAATTTTAAATATTTGAAAAGGCCCGCCGACAGCGCCCTCGACGCCGCCGACGGCGGCTTTTTCCAGAGACTTAAGCCTATTAAAATTAATTAGCCCGCTGACGGCGAGGACCCTAAAAATACCTTTATTTGACCGGTCAACCGCCACTATTCATCGTCCCCTTTCTCTAAACTTCAAAAAAAAATCGACCTAGGGCTTGAGAAATCTTGGATTTATAGCATTTTCAACCCATTTTGACACCGGATTTCATCTTCCCTTGGTAAGAGCTTCACTCCCAAGTAAAAATTTTTTATTTTCACCATGTATTTCTACAACATTTAGGAATTTTGGAAAAATCGAAATGTTGAGAAAATAGTTGGAAGAAATTCATGGAATTCATTTTAGATTACTTTAAGTCGCCTTTGGAAGCCATTCTAGTGTTATTTTGGAATTTAGTTGAGATTTTTGTAAATTTGATAGATCAAGAAATGGCTCCACGACAAAAGAGGCGACTTGACTTTGACGAGACATGATTTGTGAACACTAAAGCTCAGTCAAGGTACAACTTTAGCATCAAAGCGAAAAAATGCATCCAGGACAATGTTTTCAAGAATCCGGGAGGAGAAGTGGAACAAACAATTAAAGAGCGAAGATGGGAAAATTTTTGTTATTCGACGAACAGAGCTGCAGTAGAAGTTGTAAAGGAATTTTATGCCAACCTGACCCAGATAGAGGATGGACCTATAAAGGTTAGAGGATTTTTAGTTGATTTTAATGCTGCTCGGATAAATTCTTTATATGAAGTGCAAGATCCTCATACCAGTGATTATGATACGTTTGGAACAAAGGAAGGACCGCTGGAAAATGTGATTAACTTTCTCACTGATGGGAAAGGGACTTGGAAAATGAAGCAGCGTGAACGGGTAAACTTCCCTCTTTCTATGTTAAATGCAACCTCTAAGGGTTGGCATTATTTTATTTGCTCTACTTTTCTGCCCATTTATCATCATAGTGAAGTTTCAAGGGATAGAGCAGTTCTAAATTTTTGAATTCAGAACAACAGAAGTATAAATGTGGGAAAGATTATTTATAAAAATATATTAGCCATTGCAAGAAGTGAAATAGGAGGAGGACTGGGACATCCTGGTCTGATTTATGCACTTGTCAGTTATCTGGAGTAGAGGCGGGAGATGATGAGGAATGGGTTGAACCTATAAAACCCATTACAAAGGCTAATATAAAGACTTATGAATCCCACAAATGATGAAGATCTAGGACTAGGAGCTCTGCACCTTCGACTAGTAGGGATATTCCCTCAACTAGTTATGACCCTCCTACCTATAGTTCTCCTACACTTTATGACTTAATGAATGAACTAACTTTGCAGCGGAAAAGTTTTGAAAAAATTGATGAAAGGTTGGAGCAAATAGATCAGAGGATTGGAGGATTAGAGCGGAGGAACGACTATGGTAGTGAATATCTCTAGAGGCATTCTGAGTTTGAGATAGCTTACTATGATGCTGAGAATCGCTATAGGAGAGGGGAGCTTGATGTTATATTTCCTGAGTGCCCTCGTTATACTCACTACCAGCCTACTCCACCTGTTGAACAAGGAGATGAGAATATAGTTTGGGATTTTGATGCTAAAGATTAGATTCTGTGATTAGATACTAATGTTATGTGTTTGTTTGTTTTCTTCAATTTAGTATTGTTGTTTAGTTTATGTATTTTGATTATTATGTTGTGTAAGTCATTTAAACTGTATTGCGTAAGTTAAATTTGTGTAGTTTTAAAATTTTATATTTCAGACTGTGATTGTAACTCTGAAAATGAATTAGTAAAATATATGTGGATGATGTGATAGTTGTGCTTAGTACTTTAAAAGGTAAAGTAATTAAATGTAGTAGGAATTTGAGTTAGTAATTTGTACTTATTTCAAAATTTCCTTACCCAGCAAATTCTCTAATGTTATATGTGTGTAGAAAGTTATTAAAAGTACAGGTTAAAGTGATGAGAGGAACCTGCAGAACTTCAAAAAGAAATACCTAAAGCACGAAGGTATGATTTAAATTTACAGTCTTTTTTTTCTCTTTCCACTTATATGATTAGATAGAAAAATTTAAGTTCGGGGGAGGGAAAAAACAAATTTAACTATTAAATGTTCTCAATTAAATATTTTCAAAAATTATTATAAAAATGATTTTCTGTAGTGAATTTAATTCAGTAAACTAGAATTAATTTATTGAACTATTATAGAAGGTTAAAAGAAATATTTTTTGTGATTAAACTAATTTTGTAGATGAACATATTTGGAATAAAAGAATAGGAATATAGTTAACTATTTAAAGTAAGGAAAACAATATTTTGAAATATTAAATTCTTAAGTATTTAGTTGAGAAAGAAAAGATTGAAACTCAATGATGTAAAAACTATGAAATACATATAAAATAAGGAAATGTTTCAAGTTTCAAATTTAGGAAGAGGAAAGTGAAGTTCAAAATTATTAACAGGCTATCCTGATACAGTAATCCTCACTTGAAAAAGAAAAAAAAAGGATTGAAAAACAATCCCTGAAAAGAATATATATATAGGATTGAAATGCAATCCAAATAAAAAGAAAAAAATTAAGTGAGGAGAAGCATGAGGAGATGCCTTATCAAAAATTGGCTTCATTTGAATCAACCTAAAGAATAAACTTAGTTACATTTCTGAAATTATATATATGGATTAGTATTTTTATTAAGTAGTGTTTCATGGATTTCCTATCATCTAAATATCTTAAGTAATTTAATATTGCAACATATAGTCATTCTTGAAATGAATAGAATACTAGAATTCTTAAACTTGATGACTAAATAACCTTACATCTATAGAATTAATTTAATTATCTAAAAATCTTTCTAATAAACTTTACTATAATATTTATTTAAATCAAACTCATAGTATTTCTAAATTAATGTTTTACTACAAATAATCATTACTTTTATGTAGTATCAAGATTACTTGAGGACAAGTAATAGTTAAGTTTGGGAGATATTCACCAAAGAAAAATGTATTGAGAAATTCATACCGATTTTACATTGATTTTGATGATATTGCACTTTAAAGAAATGTAATTTCTATGTTTTATTGTAGGTATGAAGATTTCTAGATAATAGAGCAAAAAGATGAGAAAACGAGTGAATTTGTAACAAAAAGGACCAAAAGAGACAAAAATTGAACTTGGCTACCGACTGTGAGGAATAGGCTACCGATGGCAAGTTATTCCCTAGAGCATGCAAATATATTATAAACGAGCCCGCTGACGGCAAGATTGAGCCAGCCGACAGCGAGCCTGAGCAGTTGGCCTATGTTTTAGAAGACCGAAGGCGGCGCCAACGAGCCCGCCGACGGCGAGAAGGTCGGTTCAAGCAAGATTCATTGAATATGGACGCTTTTTGAAGAGGTGCTTAAGCAACCTTTGAAAATATTTCTCCCTCTTTAAAAAGAGATGAATTTAGGTTTAAAGTGTGTCCTTTTTGAGTGTCTATTTAGTGTATTTAGTTTCTCTAAAGTGTCATTAGTGTGTGTAAGTGTGTTCTAGAGAGTATAATAGTAAATTTCGTTGAGTGTGTTGTACAAGAAGGAAGAGTTAGAGGAACTTCAAGGAGTCTGCTTGGGGAGAAAATTCGAGATAAGTTGTGTTTATTATTTTATAACTTTTATTTTATATGAAATCCAAGTTTTTTGTTATTCTTCCTATGCATTCCGAGTAGTCATCTCTGTCTTTCTTCTTGTTTTTGAGATTTTGTGAAATGGAAAATTGAACTAGTTGTGCCTAAAATATTCAATAAAAATTGTGATAATCTTTTTACTTATATTTTAATTTACTTTCAATTTGGCCAATTGAACTGTTAAAATATGTTGATTTCACAACTAAAGTAAAGATTACATCCAAGATTCAGGAGATCACAAGTCCTGAAAGGAGGGTGCAAATAAATAGGGAAATATTATTTATCGGGCGTAGAATTGGATATTTTAGAGTAACAGACTAAAATCTTCAATTCAGTCCTATCGTTTGGGTGCTGAAGTGTAGATGTTAGCCCCCAAGCAAGGGAAACGTGGGAGCTCCGAAGTGAGCTGGTATCCTCCCAGCCTAGCCGCAGATTCAGTAACCAAGCATAGGATTAGTCGATGTTCTTTATGCCTGGACCAAAGGGTAAAGAATAGGAATGCTCCTATTTGGCACAATATAATTCTAACTTATTTAATTATCCATTCACTTAATTCTCTTAACAAGGGGAGAGATACTTTTCTATATTTCAATTTCCCATTCAAAAATTAGTAGTAGAATTTAGTAAAATTGTTCTTTATTTACGTTTACTGGATAGTAATTTCAACTGCTATAATTAGTACATAATCTCTAACTTCTCTGTGGGATCGATATCTAGGACTCCATTAGAGCCCTGTATTACTTGAACGATACGTATACTTACGTTGATAAAGGGTAACTTTGCTATTCTTGAATATTATCTTTACACTTGTTAACACTTATATAGTTACGCATCCACCCTGTCAATGTCCAAGTACAATTCTTTCTGTGACCATAAATTGACATTTTTCCCAGTTTAGAACCAAGTTTGTTTCTTCACATCTTTTCATAACTTTTATTATATTTTACAAGCAAGATTCAAAAGAAGTTCCAAATACTGAAAAATCGTCCATAAATACTTCAATTCCTTTATCAATTAAATCACAGAATATTGACATCATACATCTCTGAAAAGTTGTAGGTGCATTACATAAACCGAAAGGCATTTTTTTAAAAGCAAATGTTCCTAAGGACATGTAAATGTTGCTTTCTCTTAGTCCTCAGGACAACCGGGTAATTGGTGATAGAATATCCATCCAAACAATAGAAATATTAGTGTCCAGCTAATTTATCCAGCATCTAATCCAAGATAGGTAAAGGAAAATGATCCTTTCTAATGGCGTTGTTTAATTTTTGATAGTCAATGCAAATTCACCATCCAAGAATCCTGTCTTGTAGGGATTAATTCATTTTTATCATTAACAATGACAGTTACTCCCCCTTTCTTCGGAACACAATGAATAGGACTTACCCATTGACTATCTAAAATATGATAAATAATTCCAGTATCTAACCATTTTAAAATCTATTTTTTAACAACCTTTTTCATAATTGGGTTCAATCTTCTTTGAGATTCAATAGTAGGTTTACAAATTTCTTCCATTAAAATCCTATGCATACAGATTGAAGGGCTTATTCCTCTTATACTGCAATAGTCCAACCAAAATCTTTCTTATAATTCTTCGGAACTCCTATTAATTTTTCTTCTTGATCTTTGCTTAGTTCTGAAGATATAATCACGAGTAAAGTTAATGAATTTCCAAGAAATGCATACTTTAAATGTGCAGGTAACATTTTTAATTCCAGTTCAGGGGCTTTTTCAATTGAGGGTAAAAGTATATCATTTTTAATTGTGTCTAAAATTTCTCAATTATCATGAATATAATGAGTTTCTTCAAATAAATTTTCATTCACTTTAGTTTCTTCAGTTAATGACTAATTATATATCATAGATTCATCATTTTTTCCTTCAGAAATGACTTTACATTTTTCTTGATAATGCTTTTCAATTATATAATCAAAAATATCCATTCAATAGCATTTTTCTTTGTTAGGATACCTCATTGATTTCAGAACATTAAATGTTATCTCTTGATCATTAACTCTCATTATTAATTCTCCTTTTTGCATATCAATCATAGTACGTCCGTAGCTAGAAAAGGTCTCCCTAAAATAATAGGTATTTCTTTATCTTCTTCCATATCCAGTACAATGAAATCCACAGGAAATATAAATTTATCCACCTTAACAAGAACATCTTCTATAACTCCTTTAGGATAAGTAATAGATCGATCAGCTAACTGAAGGGTTATAGTGGTGGGAGAAATCTCTCCTAAATCTAACATTCGAAAGATACAAAATGGCATGAGACTAATACTAGCTCCTCGATCACATAAGGCTTTTCCACAAAATTTTTTTCCAATAGCATATGGTATAGTGAAACATCCAGGATATTTAAGTTTCTGAGGTAGCTTCTTTTGAAATATTGCACTACATTATTCACTTAATGCAAAATTTTCATAAGCTTCAATTTTCCTTTTCTTACTTAAAATATCCTTCATAAATTTTTCATAACACAGCATTTGTTCCAAATCTTCAGCAAAAGGAATGTTGATGGTAGGTTTCTTAAAAATCTTAAAGAATTTAGAAAATTGGTGGTCAAGCTTTTGTTGTTTTAGTCTTTGAGGAAAAGGTAGGGGTGGTCTTTCAACTTCCACTTCAATAGGAATTACAGTCTGATCTTTACTTGGAGAAAGAGTTTATTGAGGTTTTTCAATCTCTTTAACCTCTCTCTCTTTTTTAATTTCATTCTAAATTTTCTCTTTTAATTTCTTTCCACTTCTAATTTGTACAGCTTTTGCTTGTTCATGTTCTTTTCCTTTTTCTTTTGGATTAATTTCGACGTTGCTAGGTAGTGTTCCTTGAGGTCTGTAATTAATTAAATTAGCAATTTTTTCCATCTGATTCTCAATATTTCGAATAGTAGTGTTTTGACTTTGTAACTGATTACCTAGTTGCAAGATCAATTCTTCTAAAGATAACTTTTTCTGCTGATTGTTAAAACCAGGAGGATAAGTTGGTCTAAAGTTTGAATTTCCTTGATTGTTCCAATTTTCGGTTGGATTAACTTGATTATTACTCCATTGTTGATGCCCATTATTCCAATTAAAATTAGGGTGATTTTACCAACCTGCATTATAATAATTCAAATATGGGTTATTAGTTTTAATAGCTTGCAAAGTTTCCATTGTTTAAGAATCATCAATATTTGCAGAATTATCATTACTTACATGTGACACGTTAATAGAAAAATTATCCAATTTCTTAGATATCACAGCCACTTGTGAAGCTAAAATAGAAAAGACTACATTATCTTGAATACTTGCCACTCTTTTAGGATTAACCATTTCAGAAGGCCATTGAAAATTATTGTTAGTCATTTCTTCAATTAAGGTATAAGCTTCATCAAATGTCTTAGCCATTAAAGACCAACCAGCAGTAGCATCTATAATAGATCAAAGTGATCCAATAAGTCTGTTATAAAATGTTTGAATATTTAACCAATTAGGTAAAGCATGATGAGGACATTTTCTTAATAGTTCTTTAAATCTTTCCCATGCTTCATAAATTATCTCTCCATCAAATTGCATAAATGAAGTAATATCATTTCTTAATTTAGCAGTTTTAGAAGAAGGAAAATATTTAGCAAGGAATTTTTGTGTCATATATGCCCAAGTTTTAATAGAACCAGTTGCTAATGAGTTAAGCCACATCTTTGCTTTATCTTTTAAAAAGAAAGGAAAGAGTCTAAGCCTAATAGCATCATCAGAAACATTATTATACTTAAAGGTAGCACAAAGTTCTAAGAAACTAGCAAGGTGTAAGTTTGGATCCTCGTTTGGTGTTCCTCCAAATTGATTATTTTGAACCATTTGAATAATAGAAGGTTTAAGTTCAAAAGAATTAGCATCTACAACAGGCATTTGAATACTAATATGAAGTTCATCAACTGTAGGGTTTGCATAATCCCTTAATGGTTTATAAACATTTTGTTCATTAATTTCTATTGGATTTTGATTATTGTTATGTAAGTTAGCCATTTGCTGATATTTTTGAATTTCTTTTCCTTTTCTAATTCATAATTAAAAGGTAATAATCCTTCGGATCCAGAACTACGCATAAAAAATGAATAAAATAAAATCTTTTTGGTATTTTTATTTTTGTAAATGTTTTTGTATTTTTATATATATATATATATATATATATATATATATATATATATATATATATATATATATTAAAACGATATGGAGCCGATTTTCGTGGAGCCTTCTTGGTGCGATTCTTGAATTCCTTCTCTCGCTTTGGGATGTTTTGATTGATTTAAAGACTAATTCTCTTAGTTTTTCCAATCTTTCATTGTTCCTTATTACTTGTTTCATCAATTTCAGTTACCCGGTTTTTCGAGGATTCTTGATTTCATCTGGTTTTATGGCTGAACAAATTCAAAATCCGGCAAAGACTTTGTCGAAGTAATCGGTCTTGTTACTTCGACTTCTTCGACAAACTGGTTTTCCCACAATTTTATCATGATGCTGCTAATGGTAAGGGTGAATGTCAATTCATTAAGAAGATTGAGAAAAAGGAGGTAAGCCAGCTCTAATTCTATCGGATTCCGATATTTCCTCTCGTGGATGTTCACAAATTTACTTTAATTGGTAAATTTCAACTTGGCCATCCTAAAATGGAAGTTATAAGGAAATGTTTTGAGAATTTTAAATTATTGGGTTCTTGGAAGGTTGGCTTGTTTGATGGAAGACATATTATGATCCAACTTTCTAAAGAAGTGGATTATGCTAACCTTTTCTCCAAGAAATTTGTTTTGATCGAGGGTATTCCTATGAAACTTCGAAATGGTCTCCTTCATTTGATCCTCATCAAGAACCACCTATTATTCCTATTTGGTATAAATTACCAAATTTGAAACTCCATCTATTTAACCATCGGATATTATATGCTATTGGACTCGCCTTAGGTAGGCCTTTGAAGCTGGATATGCCTACCTTTCAACTCACCGGGCCTTCGATGGCTAGAATTCTTGTGGAAAGAGATGTATCCCTTGTCGATGTTGATGAAATCTAGATTGGTACACCTCATAATGGATATTGGCAAAATGTTATTATGGAAAATAAGCCATTTTATTGTCAACATTGTAAAATGTTTGGACATTCTAATGTTAATTGTTTTAGACTTCATCCCCATTTGAAGAACAACAGGACTAAAGACTCTAAATTCAAAAACAGACTCGATATTGTTGTTGAGGAAGAATTGCGGACTTATGTCCCCTTTGGGAAAGAGCAGCAAATTAATAATAAGGAGTCTGCTGAAGAGCCTGTTATTCAAATTACTGATTTGATTCCTGCTACTCAAATTTCTGATAATTCTAAGGAGCCTGTTGTGGAAATTGTTGATGAGCCTGTTACTGGAGCTGTTGCTAAGCAAGTTCCAGTTTCTGAAATAGTTAATGTGTCTGAAAGTGAAATAGATGCCGAGAAGACCATTTTTAATTCCGTTACGAAGTCCAAATTCCTTTTGAATCTACACAAGACTATCCTATTACTCATTATCAAAATGTTGAAGTTTATCCTAAGCCTACAAATTATCTCGTTTTTCAACAAATAAATCAAATGGAGACAGAAATTTCAACAGGATTGACAGTTATTAATTCTGAGATTAATAATGATTGGATGATACAGAAAGCAAAAAAGAAGACATCCATGGAGTTAAAGAATCTTTCTGAAAGTAATATTATTCATGCAACTACTACTTCTTCTTCTAGGTTGACTAGAGGGGGAAAAAATATTATTCATGATTAAATTTTTATGCTGGAATATTAGGGGAGTGGCTGACCCTGGCTCCCTTAATAGACTTTTAAACTTAAACGAGGTTCATCATTTTTGGGTTATAGTTATTCTTGAGCCTTTGGTGAAATCTAATTTTGATAGATTTACTAAAAGACTCCCCGGTTATAATTTCCTTACTAATTGCTCAAATAAGATCTGGTTATTCTACGTAAAAGAGTCGAAGATTAATCTTATATTTAATCATTCTCAGTTGATCCATTTTCATTTTGAACTAGACCAATTTTATGGTTTTGCTTCTTTCATATATGCTTGCTTCTTCAAATGCCGATAGAATTGATTTATGGAATAGTTTACATCATATAAGTATTTCTATGAATGATAGTCTGGATTGTGGGTGGAGATTTCAATTCTATTGCTCATCCTAGTGAAAAAAAGGTGGAAGGAATCCTAATCTACAAGCAATGTTGAATTTTACTAATAATATCTCTTCGACTAAACTCTTTGATATTGGATTTGAGGGATCCCCTTTTACTTGGAGGAGAGGCAATATCTATGAGAGAATAGATAGAATTCCAGTGAATCGAGCATTGGCTCAACATGTTCCCTGTTACTAAAGTTAATCATTTGGCAAGGCTTAGCTCTGATCATACTCCTCTACTGATTACTTGTGCTTTCTCTACAGCTGTTAAAAATTCTGTCTTTAGATATTTTAATGTTTGGTCCACTCATCCTGAGTATACTCAATTAATTGTTGATAATTGGAAGGCTTCTTTGCTAAGATTTTATTCTGATCCTATTTCCAAACTTTGGCAATTACAAAAAATGATTGCTAGTAAGTTGAAACATTGGAATTATACTGTCTTTGGTAATGTTCATCAGAAAGTTGTTGAAGCTGAATCCATGGTGAATGAATTGGAGAAATTGGTTGAATATGGATTAGATTCTGATCATAATCTGAATGAAGCCTATTGTAAATTACATTCTGCTATCAAGACTGAAGAGCTTTTCTTACAACAAAAAGCAGCAGTTAACTGGTTTAAGCATGGTGACAGGAATTCAAAATTTTTCCATGCTGCTATTAAGTACAAAAGGTCTGTTAATGTTATTTTGAAAATCAAATCAATTGATAATACATGGTTAGTAGATACAAAAGATATTGCTACTGATGCTATTACATATTTCTCTAGTTTATTTTCTTATCAGCCAGTGAATTCTACTGCTTATTCTCCTTCAATTATAAGATCTGATTTAAGTAATGTTAATATGGATTGCTTGTCTCTACCTCCAAGCACTAATGAAGTTTTTGAGGCTCTAAAAACCATTGATGGAAGTAAGGCAATTGGGCGGATGGATTTACAACTGATTTTTATATTAAGAACTGGATGGTTATTAAATCCGATGTGGTCATGGCCGTACAAAGTTTTTTTCAAGGAATTGATCTCCCTAAGTATTTTGCTTCCACTTCTATTGTATTGATTCCTAAGGATAAAAGGAAATCTACTTGGCGAGATTTCGGACCAATTAGTCCGACTTCAACCTTTTCCAAAATCATAAGTAAGGTTTTGGTTTTTAGATTATGACCTTTATTGGAGAACCTTATTTCGATAATCAAAGTGCTTTTATAAAGGGAAGGAGTATTTGTGATAATGTTCTTTTGGCTCAAGAGTTGCTACTAGATCTTGATAAATGCTGCAGAGGATCTAATATCATTTTTAAACTAGATATTGCTAAAGCCTTTGATTCCATTAGTTGGAGTTTTATTACGAAGGTTCTTGTACGATAGGGATTTAGCTCTAATTTACGTAATCTCATTTATAGGTGGTTAAATAATAGTTATCATAGTGTGCTTATTAATGGTATTAGCCATGGATTCTTTAAATCCGGAAGGGGCATTAGACAAGGTGATCCTTTATCACCTTATATCTTCATCCTTGTTTTTGATTATCTATCAAGAATGTTGAATCAAATGCAGATAGCTCATCCATACACTCAATATCAGCATAAATCTACTCAGCTTGTTAGTCATCTAGCCTATGCTGATGATGTTATTGTTTTCTCTAATGGAAGTAAGCGATCAATTAATTGTCTTATGAAGGTGCTGACTGAATTTGAAGAAATTTCTTGTATGGTATTTAATAAATCTAAATGTCAGTTTCTTCCAAGCTCAAAAATTACTGTCCAAAGGAAAAATTGGATTTCGATTTTACTCAATTCAGGGAGACTCAATATCCACTTATATATTTGGGTTTTCCTCTTATTAAAGGAAGAAGGAAACTTTCACACTATGATAATATAATTGCCAAAATTTCTTCTCAAATTAATTGTTGGTCCAACTCATTTCTTTCTAATGGTGGAAGACTTACACTACTCGTAAGTGTACTATCTCGCATTTCCTCTTTATATAATGCAGATGATCAAAATGAAAAAGAGTACACGAGAAAATGCTTTCTATTATGTTCAACAAATTTGTTTGGGAAGGACAAGCATAAGCAAATGCACTCGGACCTCTTGGGAGAAATTATGTAAGCTTATTGATTGTGGTGGGTTAGGTTTTAAAAATTTTCAACATTTGAGCTTTACCTTCTACTGTAAACAATGGATTAATTTTAGAGCACAAAAATCTTTGTGGGCAAGATTCATGTATTCTAAATACTGCTTTAATGATCATCCAGTTCATGTCAGTCTTAAGCTCGGGACTCAAAAAATTGGAAGGAATTGCTTAATGTCGGATTACATGCTCGAAAAGATGTTTACCGGAAATTGGTAATGGCCAAATTAGTTTTTGGTTTGATACTTGGTTATTTGATAAATCACTTCAAGCAAATTTTAATCCTAACAGTAATATTATACATATTGTTGATCGCTTGATCGATGGATCTTGGGATTTACGTAAATTTCGAGATTATGTTCCCGCCGATTATCATAATATGATATTAAACACTCCCGTGCATAATGGAGGAACGGATAGATTGATCATCAAGAAGCCTCACAACCAAAGTTTATCAAAATTTATTTATCAAACATGTTTTATTTGGCAAAAAAATGATTGGAGTGCTAAGCTTTGGAATAAATATATAACACCTTCTATGTCGTTTTTCTGTTGGAGGTTGTTCATGGATCTATTACCAACTGATGATCTATTGAAACTTAAAGGACTTAGAATTCCTTCCGGATGTCATTTGTGTCATTGTCGTTGAAGAGACTATGGGTCATCTTTTCCTAAACTCACAATTTGGGCAAAAGATGTTTGGAAAAAGTGTTAGTCGCTATGGGACCGCAATCTCATTTAGCCTCTTGGAGTTCAATTATCTCTTGTTGGGTTACTTGGAAATCCTTTTCTTATTATTTCATCCCTTTGGTGGTTTTCTCGGTTTTTATGGCTTGCTAGAAATGATTTGCTTTATAACAACAAGGTGTATTCTCGTTGAACATATCGGTAGAAATTGTCTTACTTTTATTGGTAAGATTCAGAATTTTTTCTTCCTCAAACACAAAGCAAGTAATAATAAAGTTATACTTGTCATGTGGAGACCACCTAGGAATTTATGGCTTAAGATTAATATTGATGGGAGTTTTAAGGATACAAGCAATTGGTATTGGAGGACTCGCGTAAATCACAAAGGGAATTGTCTCCGGTTTTTCTCAGGACTCTATTATTGCATTGAATGCTTTGGAAGTCGAAGCGATGCTTCGTATTTTGGGGTCCGAAAATTGTCGTTATGCGAATTATAAATTTGTTCACTTGGAAATGGACTCTCCGGTTTTACTACGAGTTTTATTGTCAAAAGTGGATGTGCCTTGGTTTCTTCAAATTTGGATGAACAAAATTAATTCTATCATTTCTTCAATTGCTGTCCTTTGGAGCCATACTTATAGGGAGGGTAATCAACCGACAAATTGGCTAGCTACTAGAGCTTCTTCTTCTCATGAAGTTATCTATAGTGCTAATTACTCTTCTTTTCCTTTATTTAGTGCTCTTTTACATGGGGATTTGATTGGCATCCCTCATGTTAGATGTAAGACATTTACTTAAATATATTTATATTTAGTGCTAAAATATATATATATATATATATATTAAAACAAAAGAGCAATTTTTGACTCCCTACATGTTAGGAAATTGTGAAGTTACAAGACTACCCAATGAGGGCAAACCCAACCAATTACAACTCCACGCCAAAAGAAGAGTAACATAATGTAATTAAAGCCTAACCCAAAAATTATCCAAAGGATAACAAAAAACTAAACCAAAAATAAAGAGAAAAGGAGACACCAACAAGATGATCATCTGATACTTCATACTGCCACAATTCTAAAATGAGGTGTCTGATAAAGGTCGGCTTCCAGAAGGAAAAGCAGGTGGGGGGGGAGGGGTGGCAGAAACAACCACCTCTTGAGAAACATTGACTCTTTTAGCAATCCAATTTGCAGGTATATTGCCCTCCCTGTAAATGAAGGCAAACTGGATGACATGTTTAGAGAAAGGGCCTTGATTTTGTTTATCCAGATACAATGGTGCCAAGGTGAGGGGGTATCAGTATGCAAAAGTTATATTAACAGTGAAGAGTCCCCCTCCACAATTAATTTAGTCCACTGGTGAAGACTAGCAATGTATATAGCCTAATAAACGAGCAGCAAGTTCCGCCTCAAGAGGATCATCGCATTGATTGGAGCCTCGAAAAATAAGATGCATTTCCCAGTATGATTCCCGAAGATGTCCCCAAAGCCCGAAGTAAGATCGGTGAATGCACCATCGTTGTTAACCTTAATAAAAGGAGGGTGGGAGCTTTCTAGTGGATTTGGATAATTCCGGATCGCTTTGGTTGTTCTTGTGGGGGGGTTTAGAATGCTGGGGAACTTCTTTAAAGATATCAGCTTTGAGATAAAAGTATGACAGAGACTAACAACACAAGCCACTTTGCTGATTTTACCTTCATATTTCACACCATTTCTGTGCATCCAGATGAACCATGCAACAATGAAAGGGTAGTCACCAGCTTTAGCTTGTTACCAGGATTGTCAACAGCTATAAATATCATACCAGTCCAGCAAAAAGTGATTAACTTTGAGTAAATTAATAAGACCTGACCAAACATCCTGAGAGAAAGAACAGTTGAAAAATAGGTGTTGTATAGTTTCAGAATGGGAACCACAGAGAAGGCATTTGGAAAGCCCTCTCAATCCTTTCAGCTTAAGGATATCATCAGTTGGAATGAACCCATGAAAAATTCTCCAAATAAAGAAGGACATGGAAGGGGTGAGGTAGTCGTTCCGATTTTCTTTCCCCAACTAGCTCGGGTCCAATTATGAATAAGTGAGGTAAATCTGTTTGGTAATACTATATCCCTTACCATAATGCTCGGATGAGCCTATCGGGTTTGGCTCCGTCGAAAGGAATTTTGGACACCCGATTAACGAAGGTTCCATGAGAAGATATTGAAGAGTGGGAATGGACCAAGTCATACCCTCCCAGCAACTTGCCACTGGAAACTGATGTTTTGCAATGTTGGGTAAAGGGACAAAAGTGCCCTCAAGGCACCAGTGATCCTGCCAGAAAAGTATGTCCCCTTTGCCTAGCTCCCATAAACAAAGAGAATCATCAGTGTCTTTATTCAGGAGCATGTGCTTCCATATTCTAGAGATACCTGGTTTAATTTGGGAAGCCGTTGGATGGATGTTTATGCAGTATTTACCTTTCATAAAAAGGGCCCAGAGAGAATTCTGCTGCCTGAAATGAATCTAGAGCTTACAAAAATTGACTTGTTCAAGATGTTTAAGACCTTTGAAGCCCAGCCCACTAGCTTCCTTAAGTATTGCTAATTTTTTCCAGCTAGACCAAGGGATTTGTTTTCTTTGCCCAGACCAGAGAAATCTGTTAAAGATTCTTTCAATTTGGATTCTGGAACTTTTCTTCATGCAAGTCATCTGAAGTATGTAAGAAGGGAAAGTAGTTAGCATACTATTCAGTAAAGTAATTCTACCTCCAGTAGATAGTAATGAAAAAGTCCAGCTAGATAGTTGAGTGTTGAGTTTCCCAATAATTTCTTCAAAGTGAATTTTTTTTGCTCTTCCTTTAAGGAGAAGAACCCCTAAATATTTCATAGGGAGGCTGGCTTTGGTGTAACCAGTGAAATTGGTAATCCAGTGAGATATATCAGGTGGAGTATGATTGGGGAAGAGCAGATCACATTTGGATTTGTTGAATTGCAGACCAAAAACCTCTTGAAAAAGGTTGAGACAATCATAAACTCTCTTGACTGCTGGTTTGGAAGCTCTTGAGAATAACATAATATCATCAAGCATACATCGTGTGAGAAATTACTATATTCGATTTATGATGATATCTAGCATTAAGAGAGGAGTCGACTCGAGTATCCAACAATCTAGACAGATAATCCATAACAATGATGAAGATAGTAGGAGAGAGCGGATCTCCTTGTTTAAGTCCTCTGGTGGCTTGGAAATCTCCCCAGCATTGCCCATTAATTAGGATGGAATTGTTATTATGTTTAAGCCATCTCTTGATGAGATTACAGAAGTCATTAGAGAAGCCTCTGGCCTTCAGTACTTGAAGAATAAAATTCCAGTCAATAGAGTCATAGGCTTTTTGGATATCAAGTTTATAGATGAGGTTACCTCCCCTACAAGGCCTATCCAAATCCAACAATAGCTCTTGTGCAAGGAGGACATTGTCAGCAATAGATCTTCCCTTAACAAAAGCAGATTGATTAGGCCTGATAAGAGCATCAAGATGAGGTGTAGCCTTCCCACAATGATTTTACTGATGATTTTGCTAATGACAGTGGTGAGGCTGATAGGTCTATAGTGGTTCCAGTTTTTGGGGGCATTATTTTTGGGTATCAAAACAATAGTTAAAGCATGAAAGTATTGGGGAATGTTAATTCCTTGAAAGAAGCTTTGGATAGCAGTAGACACTTCAGCTTTACAACTAACCCAGGCCTTTTTGTAAAAATCTGCACTGAAACCATCTGGTCCAGCAGTTTTAGAACTGTCTATAGAGCTTAGAGCCTCCCAAATTTTCTTCTAAGAAAGAGTATTAGTTAATACTAGAGAGTTAGTAAATTGGTATTCTTTGCTGAAAAGGTTGCCATCAATTGGGGGTCTGCAGCTAGGATTGTAAGTGAGGAGTTTGTGAAAATAAGTGACAGCATCATTGGCAATTTCAGAAATAGTTCTGAGCAAACGTTCATGATTGATTGGATGATGTTGCATTTCCTTATGTATTTGATCCAAGCATGGAAGAATTTGGTATTTCTATCTCCATCTGTAAATTTGGTGATAGCAGCTTTTTGTCTTAGCAGCTGGTCTTGCCAATCAATTAGGGTGAGCAAATGTTTCTGGGCAGCCAAATATTTTCCATACAAGGCATCATCAGAAAAAACATCAGCTTCAAGAGAATTAACCTCCCCTTCAGCCCTGGAAACACCCTGGAAAATATCTCCAATAGATTCCCAACTCCAATGTAAAAGAATGGCAGCTAATTTTAGTTGAAGATATTGTAGTATGATAAAGGGGTTAGGGTGGAGGCAGCCATGCCAGTGTTCAGTAATAACAGATTGAAAAGTAGGATGGGAGGACCAAAAGTTCAAATATCTGAAAGATGGGGAGGTGGTTTGACAGGGTGGGGAGGAGATGGTGATGAGAAGAGGTCTGTGGTCAGAACCAGCAAAGTGAGGTGGGTTATGGTAGTGTGAAGGAAATTCTGGTGCCAAGCATTATTTACCAAGAATCTATCTAATCTCTCCTAGATTCTACCTCTCCTCCATGTGAAAGGGTTTCCCTGGAAGCCCAAGTCAAATAGAGCATCTCTTTGTATATTATCATTAAATTCAGTTAGTTTAGGCAATTGGGGGGGTCTACCACCCAGTTTCTCGTCTACAGAAGAAATATTATTGAAATCTCCTCCCACAATCCAGCTGAGGTCTTCCTTAGAATGATTAAGATGGATCTCCTGCCAAAGTTCTCTTCTAGCAGTTATGGTGCAGACAGCATAGATGAAAGTAGTAGCAAAGGTGAGACCATTAAAATTACAGTGGAGATGAACCAATTGAGAATGATTGATCTCCACTTTCCAATTTATTTCCTTCCTGCAAATGATCCAGATTTTGTTAGAGGAATTAGCAAAATGGAGCAGCCAGGGAACCTGGTTAGAAGCTTTGTTTGGTTTTTGTACACCATGGGTTCCAATAGAACAATACACCACAATTGATGTTTTTTATAGAGATATAATAATCTTTTAATGGATATGGGGTGGGCCACTCCCCTAATGTTCCAACATAGGAATTTAAACATCTGGAGGTTTGGTATGAGGTGGGGAGTGAGCTGGGATGGATCTTGATCTGGATCTGGTTCTTCCCTTTCTACTGCCAGGGGGGAACCATGAGATCTGTTATCGACTTCAGTGATTTGTGTAGAATGGGCTAATTTTTGTAATTCAGAAAGAACCTTTTTCTTTTTCTTGCCTTTTGTTCCTGCCATACGTCTTCTATTTTGTTATGGATTTTTTCCAATTGGACTTTGGAGGGGGAAATCTCCAGTTCTAGGTTTTCTTTATTTTCCAAATGTTCTTGGTTCTCAGTTTCTGTAAGTTCAGGAACTGAGTGTAAAATTTCTTCATTAGATGATTTACCAAGGTTGTCATTTTCAATATTATCACGGACAACTTCAGTAATGTCAGGGACATCAGCAGCAGACACCTTTGCCATTGAGATTTGTATAGAACTGCCCCCCAAAGAACTCTCCTCACCTGCTACCATGGTCTGTTTCTCCACAGTCTTTAGTTTAGAGGGCTTTTTAGATGGAGGTTTTAGCCTATAGCACTTTTCCTTGGAATGTCCAAACATTATGCAATGTTGGAAAAAGACAGGTTTACTTTCTAAATTGACTTCTTGTCAAAATCCTTCTCCATCATCAGAAATAATGATCCAAATTTTGTCCAATTCAGGAAGAGAAACATCTCTTTCTATCAGAACTCTAGCACCATTAGAGTTACCCATATCAAAAGTGGAAGGGTCCACTTTTAAAGGTGTGCCTAAGGCCCTGCTGATTTGGAATATGGTGTGTGTGTGGTAGAGTTGTATGGGCAAGTTGGGGAACTTAAACCATAAAGGTTTGATTGGGGGTTCTTTGGCTGGGTCAAAACCAGGATACCATTTCAAGAATTTCATATAAGTTTTGGCTATCTGCATTCCCTGCATACCAAGCAATCTGGCATAATCCTCCTCTTTAGTTAGTCTTATTAACAGGTGTCTGCCATCCATCACACCTAGTTTCCAATTGCCCACAAAACTAAGTTGTTCAAGATGGTTTCTAACCAATTCCATTTTGGGATGGCCAAACTGGAATTATCCCACTATAGAGAATTTAATGGCTTCAACAAGTGACTCCATTTCCTGTGAGGTGAAAATGATTGCAGGTCTGCCCTCCTTAGAACCAAGGGGTCTGATAAAAGGGCATGCAGATTTTCCTGCAGCTGCATCATGAAGAGCTTGGGGGAAAATTAGCTGATCAGCTGATCTGGTAGAGGGGAGGCCTTTACTCACAGCAGAAGCATAAGAGATAGCGGGAACATTTTTGGCCCCAGCCATAAAGACAGAAAACCAACCACCCGGCTAGAAACAGATGGCAAAAGGGTGTAAAATCATGCAGGAAGCCAGTGGAAGTAACTGAACAGAAAATAGCAGAAAAGAGATGGCAAAGCCCCAATTCACACTTCCTAGCAGAACCACCAGGAAGAAAACAACCAATGTAACAGTAACCCAATTCAAAAGGTTACTGCCCGAGAAAACCAAAACTAAGAGAGACCTCCCACTAGCCGCCACCAAAACCTTACCTGACAGCCAAAAGGACCCAGCACCAGTCGACCACCACGAGGAGGAGAAAACCAGCCGCCGCCGGAGAGCACCCATCACAGACCAAACCCTAGCAGAGCTTCTCTCACCTCAGCCGCCACCATGGTTTTTTATATCGTATTTTTATTATATATATAATTTTTTATTTTTAAAGAAATAAAAGTGTAAAATATTTTTAATTTGAAAAATCTAAAAATTGTCTTTCTTAATTTCTTCTTTTCTATCTTCTTTTCTATCTTCCCCAGCAATGGCGCCAAAAACTTGATAACCACGTGCCGCACACGCGACTTTTACGAGAATCTATATATGCAAGAATTTATGAATTTATATTTAAATAATTTTGTAAAGTCTCGATTTCAAACGCAAGTATACATACGTTTCAAGTAATACAGGGCTCTATTGGAATCCTGGTTATCGATCCCATAGGGAAGATTAATAGAAAATGAACTGAAGAAATTTATTATATTTTCAAATTAAAAGTAATTATAATTTTTATTTTTTTTCAATATTCAGATTTTAAGTTTAATAAAATTTCTACTAAATGTAAGTAAGCAGCAATAAAGTAAAGGTTAATGCAAGTATAAATAAAACAACTTTCTCCTTTTCAACTAATCCAAGATTTTTTAGAATAATTATCATTTGTGAGAACTTAGATTATGGTATTGCGCCAAAATAGAAGCATTCATATTCTTTACCTTCGCTTGATAGTATAAAGAACATTGGCTAATCTATAGATCAGCTCAAGATGTATTACTAGTAGAATGGGTTAATCTAGGCTCACACATCTAGATGTCCAAGGGTGGCTATGCTCAGCCCTACTAGTGTCCCGTTCCCTTTCTATATACTAAATTATTAGAATTTGGTCTGTCACTCTAAAAACTAATCAATTGTACGCCCAATAAACAATATCTTCCTATTTATTTGCACTTCACCTTGAATAATCCACTCAAGGCCTTTGATTACCCAAGGATTCATGTGATATCTACTAGTTAAGAACTCATCTCAAGATAGTTCTCAGAATTCTTAAACAGGTTTTAACAATTCAAATAGCCAGTTTAAAAAGTAAATTAAGATCAGGTATTAATATCATTGCAATAATTTTAAATATTTTAAGTGAAGTTCTCCAACAAAATTAAATTATCTTATTATCTTTTCATAGTTGAAAGGAGAAAGAAAAGTAACTACTCAGAACACATTGAATTCACACAACAAAACATATTTATAAAACTTTGAACCAAGTTACAAATACTTATCTGGAATGTTCCTTCAAGTGATCCTTTGACTTCTACTGACTCCAATGCAAGGTACAAGACTTCAACAGCAATAACACTTATAAACTCACACTTACTACTCAAGGAATTGAGTAGATATACTCACTAAATACTCAAGAAGAAAACATGGTGGCTCTCTAAATCTATCTCCGGATGTTGGAGACCTAAGGGGGGGACTAGATGGATGGAGAGAGAGGACCCTTTTTCTGAAGAAATATCTCCTATTTATAGAGCTCTGAAAATGGTCTGGGGTTGCTTAAGGCACATCTTCAAAATTCATCCAAATTCAATGAATCTTCTAGAAAGTAATTGTGGCGCCTAGGCGCCGGAGTCCGTGATTAAGTCTTCGCACCTCTTCACTTTGGATTGCAACTCTTCACGATTAAAACCATTTTCCTGTGTCCAGATGCATTGTATCACATGTCCTATGTAAGTAACTTCCATTCTTCTAGAAGTTCTGATAACTGCTTAACACCGTCAAAATAACTTCCCACACTTGTCAAAAATCTTATCTGCTTCAGTATCGAACTGGCACTTAGGTGTCGGATTCTGGCGCCAAGGCGTCAGACCTATATTTTCGGAAAATTTGCTTTTTAGCTCTATTTTTGCTCCTTTTTGCTCCTTTTTCCTTCTTGAACTCTTTTTTTATTACCTACATCCAAAAACATAAAAATACCTTTCATTAAAGTATAATATCCTTAAAAATTGAATCATAAATAAGGCATAAAAATAGGTACTTTTTAAGTGGATCAAGCATGTCAATGGAAGAATGGTAATCTGGTTCATAAAAGACATGAACAAATTATTGATGTATGAATATAGTATTTCCTGATCTTAATGAAAAGAGAAACGAATCCCTAGTGGAGTCGCCAGAAAATTATCAGAGCAAAAGATGGTTTGGGAGTAGTTTTTAATTTATGTAAATATATATATATCTTAGAAAAATATCATTTTAATTTTAAAATATGAAATCAAAATGATTTCATATATGCAATAGTTTAAATAATCAATTATGCACCACAAGTCATGTATTTATCCCGAAGAATGGATACATTGCTTGGTGGTGAGGTTTAATCGAATAAACTAAAAGGTAGGATTTTTAAGAAGATGTGATAATAGGAAATCCAATAGGTGAGTGGCTTAAATTTTGGAATAATTATTATAGGAATCCAGAGGAAGAGAAAGCTAGGAAAAGACAGAGATCTAAGAAAAGTCTCGGAGTTCTTCCCAATTTATCCTATGGTTTGGCTTCAATTTGAGATATTTATTTAATGTTTCATTCTACTAATTTTATTATTAAGGGCTTACATTTATTTGATCATATGAATAGCTTGGAAGATAGGAGGATTTATGTCATACCGGATGACAACCTCGAAAACTAAGACGGGTTTAGGGCTTACATTGCACGAAGTGCAAATGCCTAAAGAGATAAGTTGAGGATTTATGCTGAACTGGGAAAACTACTTGATGTCCTAAGGCTTGTTGTTTATTCTAGGGAGTTTTGCTTCTGAAGATTGCAAACTGCCCACTATGTATGCTCCAAGCTCCTTGTCGTAGCAAGTTTAATTGTAGAACTATCAAATTGAGTAGATGAGAGAAGTGTCAATTGAAGAGAAAAGAGAAGTTTCACGTTTCAGAAATGGTTTAAATTGAGGTGCTTAATGTCTTATTACCGTAATATTTAAGTTTTTTATAGCGACACCGGTTAGGATCCCACGGTTCCCTCGTTCCGGCACCACTATTTTCTTCGGATTCACTTAGTCAAAATAAATTTACTAAACTCAACTTAATGAGTTCCATACTTTCATTTAGATCATGTAAAATCTTGTTAACAACCGTAGTTTGCGTCATCTGAGAGATTCTCGATCATCCAAAAACAACAACAAAGCCTTAATCCCACTAAGTGATGTCGGCTTCACGAATCTTTTTTCTCCATTGCATCCTATTCAATGTCAAATTTTTGTTTAATTCTAATAAATTAAGATCATTTTATGCAATAAGCCCAAGTTTTCCTAGATCTACCTTTGCCTTTCTTAACATAAGTTATATCTAAAACATCTACTCTCCTAATCAGATCATTAGTTGGCTGACGTTTAATGTAACCAAACCATCTAAGGCGACTCTCTCTAATTTTATCCGTCACTGGTGCAACACCAACCATATTATGGATATATTCATTTCGTATTTTGTCTCTAAGTGTAAAGCCACTTATCCACCTAATCATTCTCATCTCGATAACACTTAACTTAGCATTATGCTTCTCTTTTAAAGGCCAACATTCAAACTGGTGTAAACCTTATTACGGATTTCCGATCATCTGCTAGAGATATTTTAATTTAATTGCAATTGTGATTTTGGTTTTGTTTGCGATTAAATTTTAAGTTGCTTTTATCTTTTGACTGTTGTGGCGGTGAATTTTATTTTTTTCTTGTTTTAATTTTTAATTTTGGTTTTGATTTTTTGGCTATCCTAACAGTTCTCGTTTTCATGCAGGGTGATATTATTGTTTATCATGTAAGCTCATAAGCGAGAAAAGTACAGTAAAGGAAGTATAGAAAAGAAGGTACTGCCAACTTATAAAAGTGTATCTAGTGAGTCATCTCGTTCCTCAACCTGAAACTATAGTATCTTTTCTATAAACATTTATAATTTGCAGGAAAGAAATGACTATACATAGGTTTGTCATGGGCCCGCTAAGTCCTATGCCAAAACTTGGTGGGTCCTATTTATTCATTTAAGAGATGCCTTCTTTTAATAAGTATGATAGGCTGAGTCATCCTACAAGATGTCCAAAAGACATGTGAAAAAGTCTAGGGAATACCTAAATATTTCGCAACGCTTTTGAACTTTCTTGAGTTCATTTGAACTTGTCATACTCACTGAATGAATCATCCATTTCGTACCCTTATGCTTAGTGAATTAATTTTTTAATTATCCAGAAAAGTGGGATAAATATTACATGGTATTTTATTTATGCATTATGAAAGTGGGGCCTTTAGACGCAATTTAATTTATGAAAGAATTTAATCAATTTTGATGGGCTTATAGTGTTTCAAATATGTTTAAAATTAGTTGTGTTTTCTTTTCTAAACCTCATTAGTTAAATTTAATTGAGCCTAGTCTCACTACCAAGCCCTTAAGACTTAGGTGTGTATATTTATAACTTTTAGGAAAGTTAAGTTACATTAACATGATTCTTGTTAATGTATTATGTCATTATTTTATCATCAACTAGGGGTGTTTAATTAGTGAGTTATCAACTTTTAAAGTCAACCCCTAACCTTAAGGATCATTTAACTTAATTTTCATCCAAATTAATATGATTAATAAAATTATAAGCTTATCTTTTAATGTGACAAAAATAAGATGGGTTTCTACCATTTATCCCTTCATGTATTTTAATCAATCAAACATGTTTATTAAGATTATCCATTACCCTTTTACCCTTTAAATCAAGCCTAAATGTTTAATTAAGGCTAAATCTCCAGAAATTTCACCTTTGCCCCTAAATGCCTTATCACTTCATAATTCATTAAATTTAATTCAAATGACTTTTAAATTTTATATTAACCAACTTATTGTTCAATTAAAGCATTAGAGGAGAAAATGCAATTTTTCTTAATTTAATTTAATTTATATAATTATTTTCATGCAAAATACAGATTTTCAAAGAAAGATCAATAACTTAGTAAAAATGTAACATATGTCCCAAAGAAAATTACTGGAGGTTCACATAGACAGAGAATCATTTTGACCAGATTTCATGATTTTTTGAACTTTAATTTAATTATTATAATTTTTTCAATATTTGGAGTATTAATTAAATATTAAATTTTAATTACTTTGAAAATTAAGTTTTGTATTTTCATTAAATCTCTCCTAGGTCAAGGAACCAAGTGAATTAAATTTCATATTTTTATCATTTATATTTCATTTATTAGAATTATTTTAATGAGAAATTAGGGAAATTCTATTTTAGCCTTTAAAAATTAATCTTGACCCTTTAAAATTTAATATCTTTTTTTAGAGGGTTCAAAAAATTATCCCAATTGTTCCTTAATTAAGAGGCAATTTGGAACATTTTCATCAGTTTTATTAATTTTTTATTTTTATTAATTTTTAATTAATTAAATATTAAAATAATATTTAAAAATGAAAAATCTATTTTAATTACAATTTTATTTTTCAGGGATTCCTCAAATCATAGAGAACTCCCAAAATTAATTTTGTGATTTTTTAAACTGTATTTTAATTATTATAATTATATAAATGTCAAATGATTGATTTAGCTTATAAAATTCATTTAAGTGTTTAAATTAACTCCAATTGAATTGAAATTTTTATGGTAAGTTTCTCTGACCTTAAATTATAATGGAGAATGATTTTTAGATTATTTTCATTTATATTTAATCAAATTTACTTTCTTTAGAATTTATGGTTTAATTACAATTAGGGTTATACTTAATAAGTTAAACTAAGTTTATAGTTTTCCTATGTTTTTCTGGTCACAGTGAACCTACGAAAATTTACTTTCCATTTTTCTGATCAATATTTTAACTATTATAATTTTAGTACCAAAAGAGACATAATAACTTGAAAAATAAAGGTCTCCTCATAGAAATCTCCCCTGACCTTGAAAAAATCAGGGAAGAACCCCCATGATAGATAGAACAAAATGCCCTAAATTTCAAGCCATGGTGAAATGTACATACAAATGAAGATTTTAAATAAGGAATATTGTATTTAATTAATTAAAAAAGAATATACATCAAATAAACTTGAAACAAATTCCAAATTATTCTCCTCTGTTCACTGAGCAATAGAGTATTTTTATTTTATTTTTATGATGTGTCTACACCAAGTTATAATTTTTCAAAGGTTCACTGATTTAGATAAATCAATTAATCCATAATTTCCAACTTATCCAGAACGGCGCCACGCAACCTTCGGCGCTCCGAAGCGCTACTCATCATCTCCCTATTCGGCACCACCTTCTGAGTCAGCAGCTGCGCTGCTATTCTTTAAGTTAGGAGCTTCTGTCTAGTGTGATCCCAGCCGTCCAAACGTTACATGCTCGATCCAACGACGCTCTTCCTTCACCCCCAACTAGTGTAAAATGTAAACCTTAATATCTCCCTCTACACTTATCCAAATCACACAAGCTTTGTTTCTATGGACTCATCTGACCTAGACGAACCTATCTATGTGGCTAACTTAGCCTAAAATCAACCTAATGTGCATGGAGAATCAAAACAAGCTCAGGTGGGGGAGAGAGTTTAATACCTCTGTCTAAGAGGGGGGCCTTAATAAGATGGTTGCAGCAGCTTTGATTGGTCCCAATGAACCCCCAGATGAAGCCTTTTTCCTTAGTGAAATGTCTAGACTCAAGTTCGATGAGGCCCAATTTTAGGTGTTGATCAAAGTCTGGTATGGAGGCTCTCTATGATGGAGCTTTGATGGGGGAACTTCTTCTTTCAGTGTGGGGATGGTGTGGGGGCAATTAATTTGGATTTGGTGCACTATGGAGTTGTGGTGGAAAATGTCTTGGTTTTGGCTGAAGTTTCAGTGGAGAAATTAGCTCAGGGAAGTGGGGATGAGTGGCTGAAGGCGGTGGGATTACACTCAAGAAGGTTTGAGGAAGCTCTGGTGTGGTTTTGGCAGGGTTTCCTTAAGAAAATTTTAGCACCCTCTCTTAGCTGTGGAGAGCTCTATTTATGGACATGGCCGCCTGGTGGAGCTCAGGGGACCAATGTGGGTTGAATTGTCAGCTTAGATGGAGTGTTGAAGAGCTCCAGTAAGAAATCAGAGCTGGACAGCCAGGATGGGTGAATTTGGGTTTAAAGAGGAGGAAGTGGCTCTCACTTTGAGCTCCTCCAATGACTAGGTCGGCCAGCCAGGCCAAGCGAGGTAGTCAGTGGTCAGGTGAGCCAGAGGGCAGGCCATAAGTGCAGTGAGTTTAAGTGCCTAAGTGTTCATTGCAAATCCCTTTAGGTTTTATGCATTTAAGGAAGGGGATCCCCTAATTTAGTTGACCCTTGGTCCATGGATCTACTAGATTGGGCTAGGTGGATCTAGCTCTGTCCCTTGGGTCAACTTGGTTGCTTTGGTGAGCTTGGTTTGATCAATTTAGCTAGGTTTAGTCAACTTGGCTCATGGGTTCAATTTTGGGTCATATGGGTTCAAGTTGGGCTAGGTTGGGTTCAAGCTAACGTTAGGTCCAATTGATTATTTAATAATGTGTTTATGATTGTCATAAAGTGTTTGGAGGGTGATTGGAGTGGTTTTAAATTGGTTTGGGGGGTTAATTTGGCTTGATTTGGGTGTTTGGTCAATTTTGGGACATGTTGGGTTAGATTGGGTTTAGGTTAGGCTAGAGTGAGGCATTAAAGTCCAATTGATAATAAGAGTTCTTGACATTAATTTGGTGGATATTTTAGGGTTAGGGTATTCAATTTGATGGACTTTGGTCATGTGGTTAATTTGGGGTAAAATTGGGGATTTTAGGTTTGGATGGACTTGGGCGAGATTTACGCTTAAAATGGGGGAAATAGATGGTTCAATATGGTGTAGGGGCACTTCATGAAGGATATTGGATATTAAAATTTAGGGACATTGATTGACATTGGGTTCAGTTTGGGGAGATTTGGTCATATGGTCAAAATTGGGGCTTTTTGGTTTAGGTTCAAATTAGATTCAAATGTGGGTCAAATTGGACTTGGATTTGGTTTAAGATGAGATTAAGAATTGTGAATTTGAGTTTAGAATTGAAATTGTGGAAAATTTAGGTTAATTTGGTGGACATTGGAGGTAATTTAGGCATTTTGGCCCTTAAAGGGCAATTTGGGGCTTTTGGTCAAATTGGGTCAAATAAAGTGGTTTAAATTCAAATTAGGAATATTTGGAGGGTTTTAGGAATTTTTTAGAGTTTTGGTAAATTTGAGGTGTTATGGGTATTTTGAGTGGTGAGGGATTTTTTGGGATGAATTTTGAGGGACTTTGGTAATTTTGGATGATTTTGGGAATTTTGTGCAAATTAGGGTTTTAGAGTTAATTTGGTTATTTGGTGGAGTTTAGAGGCAAAGGGGTCAAAAGTTGGGATTTTTTTGGTAAAATTGGGGTTGAAAGAAATTGATAACCCATTTGAGCCATGGATCAAAGGAATTCCCCATTTTGATCCTCCATGTGCTGGTACTAGCCAAACTCTAGCCTAGTGCTAAAAGCTTGGGGAAACCACCCACACGAGTTTCCAAAAGAGTAGGGGATCAAGTGTGAGGAAGCTTGGTTTATGGTTGTGAGGCCCGACCCAAACCACACAGGGTAAGTCCTAAGGCTTGACCATCCTGTAGGGAACTTCTCTTGAGCTTCCTAATGCTTAGTCTCATCCTCCTAAGCATCTAGAGGTTAGACTTTAAGCATTTGAAAACTTTAAGTAAAGCAAAGACGTGTTTTGAATTTCTATGGGGTAAGGGTTCCATTGCTAGCCTTCTAAGATAGACACCAAGAAAGTCCTATGGCTAGACCCTAGGCTATTATAAAGAGAGACTAGACCTCAAAAAAAGTGAGGTCAACACTAACCTAACCATAACAAGGTCAATTAAGTCACCCTGGTCAACCTTAAACCCAAATTGGTCAACATTGGTGAACCTTGGTCAAACTTAGTCAAAAAGCAACCTTGGGATAAATTCATGAAAATTGGTCAAATGATCAACACCCAAAATCATTTTTTAACAATCTATTAGTTAATATTATAATTTAATATATTTTTAATTAATTACATAATTAATTCAAAATGAGATTATAATGAAATAACCCTAAATTGAAATCAAATTTATGACATAATACATGACATCTAAAACCCATGAATGATTTTCAAAACTGAAGTCAACCAATGTGGGATTATCAATGGGTCACCTATGACCCATGAGACCCACCATAACATGGTTAACCCATTAACCAACCAATGAGCCACCATTGTTGACCAAATCAAAGGCCATCATGAGGCCATTATGAAGGAGGAGAAGAGGTGTCATTCCTTCATGAAATGATTGAAGGAGGATGTGGTGAAATCATCACTCACATCAATCCCCACCCAAAGGAATAAATACATTTCTTAAGTCATCCCCCTCAACATAATTGAGCTCATGATGACCTAGCCATGGAAATGAGGAAAGAAGTAGCTTATGTATCATTCCATTTCAAGCTTATTGAATAATTTGTAAGCTTATGTGGGGAAGGTCAATCCAGCAAATTTTAAGAACCTTATCCACCACATAAACTATCCAATGGAGGGAAGCCAAAAAAACATAGTAAAATTTTTGTTGTAATGAATGTTCATTATGAAATCTCTTGGAGAGCTCACCCATGGCTATTTCTAGCCAGCAAACTTATCCTCTTGCCATCATGAGGTTGCTACCTTCTTCCCCAAGCAATCTCAAGCTCATCCATGACCATTCAGGGCTATAAAATGAGCTATCCCGAGAGCCCCCACAGAAGAGATAAACCCATATAAAGTCCTCAATTACAAAATTCCTCAATACAAAACTTGTTCCCCAAACCCTTGGGAGTTTATTCCCCATAGATTCAACCCCTGAAACCCAATGACCAGCTCCAATTTCTTGCCCTAAAAATAGGACAAGTTTTTGGGTCTACATGAAATACCATCAATCTTCAAATTGATCATTCTAACACCATCTCTAAGGAAATTAAGCCTTTGCGTAAACTCAAACCCATTCCAAGACCAACTCGTGAGGCCATTTCAGCTCGGATATGGTTCAAGCCAACTTCATCCCAAATTAAGCATGAGGAAAGCTTCATAAGGACATAGAGACCGTTCCTATCATACATGATTGAAGCTTCACTTCATGAAGCTCGGGTATGGCCATTTTGACCTAATTTTTGCTCGGGTTTGAGTCATTGTGACGAATATAACTTCAAAACACACACATCACTGTATACATGTGTTCATCTCTTCGATATAAAGCTTTAGAAAAAAATTTCACTAAAATCCATGGAGATTTAAGTGAGATCATATATCGTCAACATGGACAATCTGCGGATTAAACCATGCTGGGGAAGACGCACAGATGCCGTCCATTTTTGTGTAACAGAAATGGATGGCCAAGATCTATGCGAACAGGCTCCCTTCGAAGGAGAGGACATTGGATTAGTGCCACCGCTGAAATGATCCAGCCAATCAAACCACGCCGCATGGTGTTTCGATGAATTTGATGATCCAATCAGCGCCACATGGAAAATCCTTTAAGTAGGGTTTAATTAAATCTAGAAAATATATGAAATCTTTAAAAATTCATATTTTGACGTAGAAAAATGACTAAAAGAAAATAAAAATACCCCCAGATTCAGGAAAACAAGCTAAAAATTATAAAAATAAAATTTAAAATTAATAAATTATATTTTATTTTTAATTAATTAATTACTCTCTCGGAGTAATTTAATTAATAAAAATTAATTATAAATCTAAAAAGATTGAAATTTTCACAGATTGATCCTTTCATTCTTGGCGAAATTCTATGATGTTTCCAAGTCTAGGGGAAATCTCTAGCATGAGCTATCTAATTTTCAACCTTGCTTTGTGATTATTTTCAAAAAATAATTACAAAAATTAGAAAAGTGGAAAATAAATTTGAAAATAGTTAGAAATTTTAGGGTTATGAATTTGACCCCAAAATAACATTTTTTTACCATTGAAAAATTTGAAATGACATTTTTAGCCTTTTAGGGTAAAATTTGTAAAATTGAAAAATTATAAATTAAACCCAAAAATTTCTATCTTTCATAAAAAGGTTATAATTAAGATTAACTAAATCTTAATAATGAAGTTTAAATCATTTTAAACTTAATACAAATCCCTAAATTTTATTTAGGATAGGTTTAAGTATAATTTAAACCTTTAAAAATCCTAATTAAAGCTTAATCACCTTAAACCTTAATGACATTAGGTTTAAGATAATTTAAACTATAATTAGACCTAACCCTAATTAGGTGCAATTAATCTAATTAAATCTTACCTAAATTAGGTTTAATTAAACTTAAACCCTAATTAGACCAAACCCTAATTAAGTCTAATTAATCCAATTAAACCTTACCTAAATTAGATTTAATTCACTCTAAACCCTAATTAGACCTAATCCTAATTATCTCTAATCAATCCAATTAAACCTTACTTAAACTAGGTTTAATTAACCTTAAACTCTAATTAGCCTAACCCTGATTAAGTTTGATTAATCCAATTAAACCTTACCTAAATTAGGTTTAATTAACCTTATACCCTAATTAGATATAACCCTAATTAGGTCTAATTAATCCAGTTAAACATTTCCTAAATTATGTTTAATAACCAAATTAGACCTAACCCTAATTAGGTCTAATTAATCTAGTTAAACCTTACTTAAATTAGTTTTAAATAACCTTACTCTACTTAGACCTAACTCTAATTAGGTCGGATTAATCCTATTAAACCATACCTAAATTAGGTTTAATTAGTCCTAAATCATAATTAGGTCTAAGTCTAACCATAATTAAACCTAATTAACTTAATTAAGCCTCACTTACTTAATGCTTAAAAACCTTACTTAACTTAGGAAAGAATTAAATACCCATTAACCTTCACTTGAGTTTAATAAAGTTAAGTTAAAACTTCAACCATAACTTAGGATCAATCCAATTTTATCCTAAGTAAAAAAGACATTATAGGTTCAATCTATATTGAATGAACCATTAACATAGGTTCAACCCAAATTTAACTTATGTCAAAATGACATTACAGACTCAACCTACATTGAACCTAAATCAACCTTTAACTTAGGTTCAACCCAAATTGAACCTAAGTCAAAAGACACCTGAGGTTCAACTTATATTGAACCTAAATCAGCATTTAACTTTGGTTTAACCCAAACTGAACCTAAGTCAAAAGACATTCTAGGATCAACCTACATTAAACCTAAATCAACCATTAACTTAGGTTCAACCCAAATTGATAAGTCAAAAGAAATCTTAGGTTCAACTTATATTGAACCTAAATCAATCTTTAACTTAGGTTCAACCCAAATTGAACCGAAGTCAAAAGATATTCTAGGATCAACTTATGTTGAGCCCAAATCAACTTAAAACTTATGATCAAACATAACCAAAATAGACTTTAGGTTCAATTTTCATTGAACCTAAATCAATTTAAATCTTCATTTAAACCCAAAAAATCTTTAGATTCTATCTAAATTGAATCTAAATAATTTAAACTTTAGATTCTACCTAAACTGAATCTAAATAAATCATACCATAAATTTTTTACTTAAATTAACCAAGACATATCAAACTTTAGATTCTACCTAAATTGAATCTAAATAAATCTAACTTTAGATTCTATCTCAATTGAATCTAAAATAAATTAAAGTTTAGATTCTACTTAAATTGAATATAAATAAATCAAATCTTAGATTCTATCAAAATTGAATCTAAGTAATATCAACTCCTTTGACTTTGCCTGAACCCTAGGTTTAATCAAAATTAAACCTAATGGACATTATACCTTGGATTCTAATTAAATTGAATCTAAGCAATCTTGAACTTTAAGTTTTACTTGAATCACTTTATGTTTTGGTTTTACTTAAGTACCTGGGCTTCTACCAACATTGAACCTGAATCATTCCATACATTAGGTTCTACCTAAATTGAACCTAAAGTACCGTATACTTTGGATCCTACCTGAATTGAATCTATGTAATATAAAACATTAGGTTCTACTCAAATTGAACCTAAATTAAAAATGAAATGAACGACAAAATAACTAAATTTAAACGATTAACAAATCATAAGCAACCTAAAATATTTCAACCTTTAAAATCTGACAAAGGGCATTAACACTTAAATGAAACTATAATCAACAAAGATCACCGAGTGCAACTTGAAAAATAGTCTGTTTTGATCAGTGAAGATTTCTTAGACGATGCAATCCGCAGTTGTTGATAAGAGTCTTCTAGTCCTGGTTTAAACACATTTCAGACTAAGTAGATTCAGTTATCTGACAACACTAGGACGTCGGAGCCTTGGACATCTTAACCGGGTTGTCTAAAAAATTAAAATTGAACTAAGCAAAATTAATAATTTAAGAAATAAAATATACATTTTTTTTATAAATCTAACTTTATTTTCCTTGCAGGTTGATGATAACTTCCATTTTAGATTTACTTTGCATGTTATTAGGGTGTGCTAACTCTATTTTGTAGGGCGCCATTTTAAAGACAGGACAATAAACAACAAAACCAAAAAAACAACAAAACAAAAAAATGATAATAATAAAATTAAAATGAAAAAAACAAAAACAAAATCAAAATAATAACAAAACAAAACAAAATTACAACAATAAAATGAAACAAAAAAAATACAACAAAAAAAACCAAAACTTTAGGGTAGTAAGTGACACTTAGAAACATATTACCCTTAGGATCAAACATTAACGTTTATTTCCTTGATCTTAATACTTAGAGAGCAAATGTTAACGTTAATCAGAAGTTTTATTAAATAATCCTAATTATCTAAGATGTAATTAACTATAAGAGCTTGGTCTTATAGGATAATAAAAAACTTAGAATAGGTATCACTAAAATATCTGGTTGTTGGACTTCCCATGTGGTTGTTCTTATACAGAGATCTCCAGAATTAGAAATTCTAGAACTTTCTCCGTAATGTTCATCAAAATCCTAACATCTCTCTTGTTTTCTAATTTCATCAGCTCTTTTTTTTCTCCTCCAAGCATCTTAATATCTAAGGATCTTTACATGATCTAATATGGTAAGATTACTTGGAGATTAGGGTAATATGATAGATAAATAGAGTGTCAACTTCTTGACAATGACACTGATAGACAATCTCAATTTTCATAATTGACATGAGAGAATCAGCGACGCTGGCGACGACGAGCCTCCCGAATGTTATCATATAGCATCGATAAGACAGAGAGTGTGAGATAAAAGCAAAGGTTGTGTTGAAGCTTAGTCGATAGGCCCTTGCCAAGAGCTCCCATTCCCTCACTCTTGTCAAATTCTCACTGTTTGCATTATTTCCTCGGTATGGGATGATGATGGAGAGAGGGAGGATACAACTATCAGAAGGCTTCATAGTTCCACTTCTCTGCAACTAGCTCTTCAAAGTGAACTCCACCTCTGGAATCAACCATTGAACAGAAGTATTGCCCTCCCATGGAGCGTGCTCTCAACACAACATTTACCCATGGCACACTACACCCGTTCATATGGCTAATGTATTGGCCACATAGAGTTGCTTTGGTCATATGGTCAAAATGTTAATCATGTGGGGTCTAAAGGTGATCAAATGGTCAATTGTGCGTGGAGAGATTAGCCCTTTAAAGGGAAATTTTTAGGGTTTCAAAGGTACAATCCTAGTATAGGATCATTGTAATGGTCGGTATAGTGTGCCCCTCACAAAAGTGGGTCAACAAATGGACCCACAATATGTGTGGTGTGTCAGACTGGTATGTCATATATGTTGGCACTGGCCGAACAAGTCAGTCATCTCATGATATATTTTAATGTGTCAGGAAAGTCTCATGAGTAAGGTCTAAAAAATGTTGCTGAGAACGTCATTTGCAATAAAAGATAGTGAATTTGAAGAGGAAAGGATGACTTTCCTGTGTCAAGAAGGTCTTCATTCTACCTCTTAAACCTGTTAAAAGAATGATCCTTATATCCAACAAAGGGTCTTAAGAATCTACAATGTCAGGATCACGTTTCTTTTCATTAGAAAGGAAAGCTAGTGGGCTTATGTCCTGGCTAAAGAAAGAGCAGAATATGCTAGAGCAAGGTCGTGATTCTGTGTCAAGAGGGCTTGAGATCCTTGTAGAAAAAGAGAATGGATGTCATATTCCATCAAAGGAGGACTTATTCAAATTCCTAAAAGGACGTCGAATGTCAAGTTTGATGTTAAGAGGCTTATATCCTATCCAAAAAGGAAAACCTAAAGAAAAGTCATGGCTCTGTGTCAGGACTGCCTTACATCCAATAACAAAAGAGAATGTATATTGTACTCCATTAAATGAGGTCTTATGTCGATTATTAAAGGATGTCAAATGTCAATTTTTTGGAAGGAATGCTAGGAGACTTAAATCCTATCCCAAAAAGAAAAGCTAAAGTAAAGTTGTGGCTCTTTGTCAGGAAGGCTTACATCCAATAGCAAGCGATAATGGATGTCTATTTCATTGAATAAGGTCTTATACCGATTCTCAAAGATTGGGTATTTTATTTATATTTTATTTCATTGGTATTAGAAAAACTCTTCAACACCTGCCGAACGAGTAGAAGAAACTTTCAGAAAGCAAGATCTCAGTCACGCGGTCGAAAACAAAATTTAGAGAGACAAGTTATAATTTATTTATTTTATTATTACAATTATTTTATTTTCCCCAAATTGCAAATGAGTCACTTCTATGTTGTGTAATATTTCTTTGGATACCATATCCTTGTTGATTAACCAACTTGTTGGCTCCTCTAGAGTACATCTTTTAAATAACATACAGGCCTTCCCATCTTGGTTTAAAATTTCCATCTAATTCTAGATGAGCAAGAATAAATCTTTAAAGGATTGAAACCAAATCACTAGCTTGAAATGTCCTTAGTCAGACCAACTTTTTGTGGGCTCGTTTCAATTTTGCTTAGTATGACTCTAGGTTTTGTTGAGCCCGTAAGCATTTATTCTCCAAACTATCGATTTCCTCAAGTCATAGCTTTGTGTTTCATTCTTCAGTTATTTTATTGGAAACTACTATTCTGAGGGAAGGGAGTTGTATCTCAAGAGAAAGTATGTCTTCATATCCATATACCAGAGCAAATTGTGTCGACCGTCTCGGTGTCCGGTGGGTGTTATGGTATGCCTATAAAGCTTCTGGTAGTTTTTAATGCCATTCTTTTAGTTTGCTAGTTAATGTTCATTTTAGGATTTTAACCAATGTTTTATTAAAAGCTTTGTCTAAACCATTGGCTTTGGTATAATAGATCATTGAATATTTTTAATCTGCTCCATATCTTCGAACAAAATTATTTATTTTTGTATTTTTGAATGTTGATCTATTGTCTGAGATTATTATTTTAGGTACACCAAATCTGTAGACTATTTGTGTTTGAATTGAAGTACTTGATTCACTTTGACTTCTTTAAGTGGTACTGCCTCTACCATTTGGAAAAATAATCTGTAGCGGCAAGAATGTACTGGTGACCCTTAGATGACAGAAGGTTTATAGGGCCTACTATGTCTATGCCCCAACATTCAAACAACCACGAGGTAATTGTCGGGTGTGGCACACTTGGTGGTTGGTGTAAGACAACACCATGAACTTGGAATTGGTGACACTTCTTGGCAATTTCTGAACAATTTTTTATTACTTTAGCCAATAGAATTCCGAATATTTTTATTTTCATTTTCATAGTTGGCCCTGAATGGTGCACACCACAAAGACCTGAATGGACTTCTTGAATGATTTCTTGATCTTTGGATTTGTTCAAACAATGTAGCCACATCTGGTCAAAGGATTTACGGTAGTTCACTAGGGTGTAGGACAACACTTGCTGCTTGATTTGGTTCATGGCGGACCTATCTCCTGGAATTTTTCTGGTATATAAATGATTAATGTTTGGTCTCTTCCAATTGTCTTCTTCTTTCTGGATAGTTTTTATTATCATGTCTATCTGATCACGTGAAGATTGTCAATGTCCCTTCGGGAAAGAACTGGTTGTCCTTGTATTGAGATTGCGATATCACCTTTTTCTAGGCAAGAAAACTCTTTTACAAACTTTGCCAAGGCATCTACCAAAGAGTTATCTCTCCTTAGAATTATGAAAAATGTTACATTCAGAATTTGTTCTAACAAATTTTGTGAATGGTGAAAGTATTGTTAAAGTCTTAGCTTTAAAGTTTTGTGTTTTCTTGTAATCTGGTTGATAATAAGTTGAGAATCCCCATAAATGTCAATGACTTTAATTTTCATCAAGATTACGAGTTTCAACCTAGCTATGAGTGCCTCATATTTAGTGTCTTTAATTTTACAAGAGTTTGTTAAGTGGTAAGAGAATGGAATCATTGTTCTATCTAGCGTAATAAAACCAATCCTATCCCTGCATTCTTGGGGATGGTTATTTGCACATATGTATCCTTAAGAGCGGATGAAGTGACATAAAAATATATTTCCCACCGTGAAGTATAAAGGATTCCTAATTCTAATAGATATTACTTAGGTAGGTTGTCGTTAAGAGGAGACTCTGCCAGCTTAGGATGTGGTGCAAGAAAAAATCTGCCAATTTTTGTTCTTTGACGGCACACAAAGACAAAATTCTATGTCGAATCGAAGTAGAATAATTGCCCACTTAGCCAATCTTTGACAGAGTTTCAGTTGAGTTATCAATTGTTATAAAGGGTTGACTTTTGAAATGAGGGTCACTTTTTGAGAAAGCATATAGTGCCTCAGCTTATGAACGGTCAATATCAACGCTAAACAATCTTTTTTAATTGATGTATATCTTACTTCAGTAGAAATTAAGCATCGACTCAAGTAATATAATGCACTTTCTTTACCCTCGTTGTTGATTTAGGCAAGTAAAGCTCCAAGGGAGTCATCTAGATCTATAGCATAAAGGATTAGAGGTCTTCCTAAAATAGGGTGACAGGCAAGATGTGTAACTTAATAAGTGTTAACAAGTGTAAAATAAATATTCAATAATAGCAAAGTTACCCCTTATCAACGCAAGTATACGTATCGTTCAAGTAATACAGAGCTCTAATGGAATCCTAGATATCGATCCCACAGGGAAGTTTTAGAGATTACGAACTAATTACAGCAGTTGAAATTACTATCTAGTAAACATAAATAAAGAACAATTATACTAAATTCTACAACTAATCTTGAAGGGAAAGTTGCAATATAGAAAAAGTATCTTTCCCCTTGTTAAGAGAATTAAGTGAACGGATAATTAAATTAGTTTGAATTATATTGTGCCAAATAGGAGCATTCCTATTCTTTACCATTTGGTCCAGGCGTAATGAGCATTGGTTAATCCTATGCTTGGTTACTGAATCTGCTTCTAGGCTGGGAGGATACCGGCTCTCACTTCGGAGCTCCCACATTCCCCTCGCTTAAGGGCTAACATCTACACTTTAGCACCCAAACGATAGGACCAAATTGAGGATTTTAGTTTGTCACTCTAAAATCTCCAATTCTACGCCCGATAAATAATATTTCTCTATTTATTTGCACCCTCCTTTCAAGGACTTTGACCTCCCTAAATCTCGGATGTAATCTTTACTTTAGTTGTGAAATCAACATATTTTAACAGATCAATTGGCCAAATTGAAAGTAAATTAAGATTTAAGTAAAAGATTATCACAATTTTTATTGAATATTTATGGCACAACTAATTCAATTTTCTATTTCACAAAATCTCAAAACAATGAGACAGACAGAGAACACTACAAAGAATACGTAGGAAGAATAACACAAAACTTGGATTTCATATAAAATCAAAGTTACAAAATAGTAAACACAACTTATCTCAAATTTTCTCCCCAAGCAGACTCCTTGAAGTTCCTCTGACTCTTCCTTCTTGTACAACGCACTCAACTAAACTCACTCACTCACTATTAAACTCTCTAGGACACACTGGACACACATACACACACACTAACGACACTCTGAAGACACTTTCCAGCCTAAATTCATCCCTTTTTTAAAGAGGTAGAAATATTTCCAAAGGTTTCCTAATCACCTCTTCAAAAGGCGTCCATATTCAATGAATCTGTGCTTGAACTGACCATCTCGCCGTCGGCGGGCTCGTTGGCGCCGTCAGCGGGCTTCTAGAACATGGGCCAACTGCTAAGGCTCGCTGTTGGCAAGCTCGATCTCACCCTCGGCGGGCTCCTTTATAATTTATTTGTATGCTCTCGGGAAAAATACGTCGTCGGCAGCCTATTCCTCGCCGTCGGTGGTCAAGATAAATTTTTGTCTCTTTTGGTTCTTTTTTGTTCCAAATTAGCTCATTTTCTCATTTTTTTGCTCTATTGTCTATAAATCTTCATACCTGCAAAAAAACATAGAAAATACCTTTCTTTAAAGTGCAATATTATCAAAATTAATGTAAAATTGGTATGAATTTCTCAATATATTTTTCTTTGGTCAAAATCCCCAAACTTAACTCTTACTTGTCCTCAAGTAATTTTGATACTACATAAAATTAATGATTATTTGTAGTAAAGTTTTAATTCAGAAATACTATGAATTTGATTTAAATAAATATTATAGTAAAGTTTATTAGAAAGATTTTTAGATAATTAAATTAACTTTTATAGATGTAAGGCTATCTAGTCATCAAGTTTAAGAGTTCTAGTCATCTAATCATTTCAAGAATGACTATATGTTGCAATATTAAAAAACTTAGGATATTCAGATGATAGGAAATTCATGAAAACACTACTTAGTAAAAATACTGATCCATATATATAAGTTCAAAAATGTAACTGAGTCTACCCTTTAGGTTGATTCAAATGAAGCCAATTTTTGATAAGGCATCTCCTCAAGCTTCTCCTCACTTACTTTTTCTTTTTATTTGGATTGCATTTCAATCCTATATTTTTTTTTCTTTTCTTTTCAGAAATTGTTTTTCAATCCTTCTTTTTCTTTTTCAAGTTAGGATTACTGTATCTGGATAGCCCGTTAATGGTTTTGAACTTCACTTTCCCCTTCCTAAATTCGAAACTTGAAACATTTTTCTTACCTTATATCTATTTCCTAGTTTTTACATCATTGAGTTCCAATCTTTTCTTTCTCAACTAAATACTTAAGAATTTGATATTTCAAAATATAGTTTTCCTTACTTTAAATAGTTAACTATATTCTTATCCTCTTATTCTAAATAACTTAATCCACAAAATTAATTTAATCACTAAAAATATTTCTTTTAACCTTCAATTATAGTTAAATAAATTAATTCTAGTTTACTGAATTAAATTCACTATAGAAAAAAAAAATTATAATAATTTTTGAAAATAGTTAATTGAGAACATTTAATTGTTAATCTTGTTTTTCCCTCCCCCAAACATAAATTTTTCTATCTAATCATATAGGTGGAAAGAAAAGATACTATAAATTTAAATCATACCTTCGTGTTTTAGGTATTTCTTTTGCAGGTTCTTTTCACATCTCATCACTTAATTAACCTGTACTGTTAAGAACTTTCTATACACATATAACATTAGAGAATTTGCAAGGTAAGAAAATTTTGAAATAAGTACACTATACATATCACAATTTCCTACTACATTTAATTACCTTATTTATTAAAGTACTAAGCACAATTAACACAACATCCGCATACATTTTACTAATTCAATTTCAAAGTTACAATCACAATCTGAAATAAAAAAACTTAAAGCTACATAAATTTGACTTACACATCACAATAATCAAAAATACAAATTCAGAACAGAATTACTAAAATAAAGAAAACAAACATACACTTAACAACAAATATCTAATCACATAATCTAATCTTAAACATCAAAATCCCATATTATATCCTCATCTCCCTGGTCAGCAGGTGGAGTAGGCTGATATTGAGTATAACGAGGGCACTCAGGAAATGTAACATCAAGCTCTCCTCTCCTATAGCAATTCTCAGCATCATAGTAAGTTATTTCTAACCCAGAATGCCTGTGGAGATATTCACTATCATAATCATGCCTCCACTCTAATCCTCCAATCCTCTGATCAATATGCTCCAACCTTTCATCAAGCTTCTCAAAACTTTTTTCGCTGCAGAGTCAATTCATTCATCAAGTCATGGAGTGTAAGAGAACTATAGGCAGGAGGGTCATAACTAGTAGAGGGAATATCCCTACTAGTTTAAGGTGTAGAGCTCCTTGTCCCAGATCTCCATCCTTCGTGGGATTCATAAGTCTTTATATTAGCCTTTGTAATGGGTTTCATAGGATGAACACATTCCTCATCATCTCTAGCCTCTACTCCAGACAACTGGCAGAGTGCATATATCAAACCAGGATGTCCCAGTCCTCCTCCTGTTTCACTTTTTGCAATGGCTAATATGTGTCTATAAATAATATTTCCCACATTTATACTTATATTGTTCTGAATACAAAATTTCAGAACTGCTCTATCCCTCGAAAATTCACTATGATGATAAGTAGGTAAAAAAGTAGAGCAAATAAAATAGTGCCAAGCCTTAGAGGTGGCATTCATCATAGAAAGAGGGAAGTTTACCCGTTCACGCTGCTTCATTTTCCATGTTCCTTTTCCATCAGTGAGAAAGTTAATCACATCCTCCAGCGGACCTTCCATTGTTCCAAATGTATCATAATTGCTGGTATGAGGATCTTGCACTTCGTAGAAAGAATTTATCTGAGCAGCATTAAAATCAACTAAAAATCCTCTGACCTTTATAGGCTCGTCCTCTATCTGGGTCAGGTTTGCGTAAAATTCTTTTACAACTTCAACTGCAGCTCTGTTCGTCGAATAACAAAAATTTTCCCACTTTTGCTCCTTAATAGTATGTTCCACTTCTCCTCCCGGGTTCTGAAAAACTTTGTCTTGAATGCATTTTTTCGCTTTGATGATAGAGTTGTACCTTGACTGAGCCTTAGCATTTACAAATCGAGTCTCATCAAAGTCGAGTCACCTCTATTGTCGTGGAGCCATTTCTCGATCTATCAAATTTAAAAAAATCTCAACTAAATTTTAAAACAACACTAGAATGGCTTCCAAAGGTGACTTAAAGTAATCTAAAATGAAAAAATCAAAAATGAATTTCTTCTAACTATTTTCTCCTTATTTTTGATTTTTCCAAAATTCCTAAATGTGGTAGAAATACATGGTGAAAATAAAAAATTTTTGCATGAGAGTGAAGCTCTTACCAAGGGAAGATGAAATCCAGCGTCAAAATGGGTTGAAAATGCTCCAATTCCAATATCTCTCAAGCCCTATGTCGGTTTTTTTTAAGTTTAGAGGTAAGGGATGATGAATAGTGACAGTTGACCGGTCAAATAAAGATGTTTTTTGGGTCCTCACCGTCTGCGGGAAAAATCTCACCATCGGCGAGCTAATTAATTTAAATAGGCTTAAGTTTCTGGAAAAAACTGCCGTCGACGGCGTCGAGGGCGCTGTCGGCGGGCCTTTTTAAAAATTTAAAGTTTCAATTTTGTATATTTTAATTCATTTTAAGCCTCGTTAATGTCCGATCAATCGATTTAAACATATTTTACTGAGACTAGATATTATTTTAACTCAAATAGATTTACACAACACAAACATCACAATTTATATATAAAATTCAAGTGTTTACAATACTCGTACACAACATACTATAACAAATTATTTTTTTTTCAACCTTAATACATCAAATTCAGCGTCGCAATCCAAATTACAACACTCAAAATGCTGAAAACAAACAAACTATGTATAATCTCATCTATACTAAGATCAAATATTGAAATCTAAAATAACACAAGTGCAAATTAGACAAATTTAAATAAAAAATAATTCAACACATAAGCAGTTACGAACGTCTTCTACTCGTCAGTATTGGTGCTAAACTCATCTCTGATATCACCCATTGAATGTAAATGAACGAAAAGATTGTCGAAGGGTCTGTAAGGAAACTCTTCGGTAGAATCTTCTTCTATCCATCCTTTCTTTCTTATAAGCCGTATGAAATTAGCTTCAAGATGTCCAGAATGATCGAAGTGTTCTTTCATTCTCCAGTCAATATGATCAAATAACTCAGAGATATTATTAATTGAAGTTATCACATTTTCTACCTCTTTTTCCAGTCTTTTGATTCTCCATAAGATCATATCAGTTTTATCAGTCAAAGGCCTAATTGAAAAAGAACTCTGAGATGTTTGATCCACAATAATAATTGTCTCGTTATCATCATCAAGTGTAGGAAACATATCAGTTGGATCTGAAGGTTTCCAAGGCAAAAATACCTTCTCTCAGGCTTCATATGAAACTTGGTGCTGACTGCAGAGTGCAAAAATTGTAGAAGGATGTCCAAGCCCATAAATTGATCCATGAACAATAAGGCCTAAAGCAGACTTCACAATAATCGAACCAACATCAATAGGTAGTCCCGCTTGAATACAATAGTTCAGAATCGCACACTCCTTAGAAACTCTATTGACCCTCATAGTAGGTAACAGTTTTGAAGAAATAAAGAAGTGCTAGTGTTTAGAAACAGGGTTTAGAAGTGATGAAGAAAAACTAACTTGCCCGTTTTCTCTCGTTTCCCAATCTTCTGCTTCATCAGTCAAGTAATGATAGGTTTCATTCATATTATTCCTTGTAGGGAAAAAGTTGGAGTAGTGGCAAACGGGTGTATTCTCTATCGAATATAACTCATTAATTCTAGAAGGAGTAAAAGTTACCCATCTGCCTCGCACATAGACGACTCCATTGTTGATTCCGTGTAAATTGGCATAGAATTTCTTTACCACAGGGATGACTACTGCAGAGGTGGTATAGCACCACACTTCCCAACGTCGTCGCACAATCATTTCTTCGATAGGCATCATCAAATTCTCCAATCCTTGATTCATGAATCCTTGTTCCTTGATCAATCTCTTTTTCATCATTACCTTATTGAAGATTCGCTGAGCCTCGCAACTGAAAAATTTCTTTTTATTGAACACTCGAGATCTAGGGATTTCAGGGTGATTGGATGCCATAAGGATGAGTTTTTGTGGATTTTCAATTCGTTTTTAGGAGATAGATAGTCTACAAATTGATTTCTAGGAGTTGTTAAGGACTTAAAACCACTTAGAATTGCCAGAAAATGTCAAAATAACTCCCTGAACCTTCCACTCGCCGAACTCACCATCAGCAGCGTCGATCTTACCGTCGGCAGGATTCTTTAATTACACAAACTAAATTTGGCGGGAAAAACTCGCCGTTGGAGGGCTAGATCTCGCCGTGGACGGCCAAGGCAAAAATTGCCCAGTTTTACTCTGGTCAGAATGCATTCCAAATTTTTTTATGGATCCAATTATCGTGATGATCATAAGGGTAAATATGAGTAGTATAATTCATTCATACCACAAACTAACAATAAATCAAACAAATATACAATCATCGCATATAAATAAAGATAACTATGGGTTGCCTCCCTTAAAGCGCTTGGTTTAACGTCGTCAGCCCGACCTATTCAGGGTATTAATCAGGTTGACTAAGCATTAAAACCTCTTTAAAATTTGGTCTTTTACCCTTAAAATATGGTTTTAATCTGTGTCCATTTACTTTGAATCTATTTCCAGTCTTCGGATCTTCTATTTCAACAGCTCCGTACGTAAACACTTGAGTTATAGTGAAAGGTCCTAACCATCGAGATTTCAATTTCTCAGGAAATAATTCAGCCTTGTATTGTACAACAATACTTCTTGTCCTGGTTCAAAATTCTTTTGGTTAATCTTCCAATCATGCCATATCTTCATTTTCTCTTTATAGATTCTATCGTTATTATAAGATTCATTCATTAATTCTTCTAATTCATTCATCTACATTAATCTCTTTTCCCCAGCATCTTTCAAATTAAAATTAAATTATTTAATCACCCAATATGCTTTATGCTCTAATTTAACTTGTAAGTGGCAAGTCTTTCCATAAATAAGTTTGTAAGGAGTCATTCCAATCGGAGTTTTATAAGCAGTCTTGTATGCCCATAATGCAGTGTCTAGTCTTGTGGACCAATCTAATCTACTAGGTTTTACAGTCTTTTCTAAAATTCGATTAATTTCTCGATTAGAAACCTCAGCTAATCCACTGGTCTGTGGATGATAAGTAGTAGATATTTTATGAATAATATTAAATTTTTCTACCAATCTTTGAATAGATTTATTCTTAAAATGGGATCCTCCGTCAGTGATAATCACTCTCGGCACTCTGTATCTTGTGAAAATGTTTTTCATTAACATTTTTGAAACACTATTAGCATCACAACGAGGTAAGACTTGTGCTTCAATCCACTTAGAAACATAATCAACACAACTAATATATATATGAGTTTCTAAATGAAGGAATAAATGGTCCCATGAAATCTAATCCCCAAACATAAAAAATTTCAACTTCTAATATGAAATTTAGAGGCATTTCATTTCTTCTGGATATATTACATACTCGTTGGCATTTATCACAAGTTTTGATATATCTATAAACATCTTTAAAGAGAGTAGACCAATAAAATCCAGCTTGTAAAATTTTATGTGTAGTTTTGTCAATCCCAAAATGTCTTCCAAATTTAGAATCGTGATATTTTTGAATAATCTGTTCAGTTTCTTCATAAGGCATACATCTTCTAATAATAGTATCCTTATATTGCTTATATAAATATGGTTCATCCCAAAAAAATGCTTTAGCATCATGAATGAATTTTTTCTGTTGTTGCAGAGTTAACATGGGTGGTAAAATATCACTTACAATATAATTAACTATATCAGCATACCAAGGTATTTTCCACTCATTTATATTATAAAGTCGTTCATCAAGGAAACTATATGTAATTTCATTGTCAGTGTCAGATAATTCACAATATTCTAATCTTGACAAATGATCTACAATTTGATTATCAGTTCCCTTTCTATCTATTACTACAAAATCAAATTCATGCATCAGTAATATCCATCTAATTAATCTTGATTTGGTATCCTTCTTTTGCATTAAATATTTAATAGCAGAGTGATCAGTTTGTACAATACATTTAGTTTCAATTAAATAAAATCTAAATTTATCAAAAGCATATACAATTGCTAATAATTCTTTTTCTGTAACTGTATAGTTAATTTTAGCATTATTAATAGTTTTAACAGCATAGTATATAACTTTAAAAATTTTGTCATATCTTTGTCCAAGAACAGCTCCTATAGCATAATCACTAGCATCGCACATAAGTTCAAATGGTTTCTCCCAGTCAAATGAAACTACTATAGGTGCTGTGATTAATTTATCCTTTAATAATTCAAAAGCATTTAATCATTCTTTAGTAAATTCAAATTTCTTGTCCTTTTCTAAAAGTTGGCATAGAGGTTTGGTAATTTTTGAATAATCTTTTATGTAGCGTCTGTAAAAACCAGCATGTCCAAGAAAACTTCTTACCCCTCTCACTATAGTAGGAGGTGGTAATTTAGCTATAACTTGAATTTTTGCACGGTCTACTTCCATGCCATTTTTCGAAATTTTATGCCCTAATACAATTCCTCCTACAACAATAAATTGACATTTCTCCCAATTTAGAACTAAATTAGTTTTTTAGCATAACTCTAAAAATTTTTCAAGATGATCCAAGCATGCGTCAAATGATGTTCCAAATACAGAGAAATCATTCATAAATACTTCTATTCCATCATCAATTAATTTACTAAATATAGACATCATACATCTCTGAAATGTTGCAGGTGCATTACATAGTCTAAAAGGCATCCTTCAAAAAGCAAACGTTCCATAAGGACTAGTAAATGTAGTTTTCTCTTGATCCTCAGGAGCAATAGGAATTTGATGGAAGCCAGTATATCCATCTAATAAACAAAAGTATTTGTGCCCAACAAGTCTAGCCAACATTTGGTCAAGGAATGGTAAAGGGAAGTGATCTTTCCTGGTGGCCGCATTTAATTTTCTATAGTCAATACATATACGCCATCCAGTAACTTGTCTGATAGGTATCAAATCATTATTTTCATTAGCTTCAACAGTCACCCCTCCTATTCTAGGAACACATTGGATTGGGCTTACCCAAGCACTGTCTGAAATAGGATATATAATACCATTGTCTAACCATTTTAAAATTTCTTTCTTGACTACATCTTTCATCATCAGGTTTAATCTCCTTTGGGGATCAACTCCTGGTTTATGTTCATTATCTAAAATAATTATGTGCATACAGATTGAAGGACTAATTCCTTTAATATCTGCTAAGGTCCAACCAAAAGCTTTCTTATACTTCTTTAATGTGTCTAAAAGTTCTTGCTCATGTAATTCGCTTAATTCTGCCGATATAATAACCGTTAAAGTTAAAGATTTCCCAAAAATACATACTTCAAATGATTAGGTAAAATTTTTAACTCAAGTTCAGGAGATTTTATAATCGACGGAACTATATTCTTTTCAGCATTTTCTGTAACATCCAGCATTTCAAATCTTTCTTGTATATAATCTAATTCTTCATTTTTTGCTTTTTCAAATAATTCTGCATTTTCAATTTCTTATTAATTTTCAAAATATTATTTAAAATTTTTATTTCGCAGATGTTCAAGAATTTCCATTCGAAAATATTCATCATCTTTTTCAATAGCAGGGTATTTCATTAATTTTGTAATGTTGAAAGTTACTTCTTGATCATTTACTCTCATAGTTAATTCTCTTTTTTGAACATCAATCATGGATCTTCCAGTAGCTAAGAAGGGTCTCCCTAATATTATAGGTATTTCTTTATCTTTCTTCATAACTAAAACAATAAAATCCACAGGAAAGATAAATTTATCCACTTTTACTAACACATCTTCGATAACTTCTTTAGGATAAGTCACTGAATGATCAGCTAACTGAAGAGTTACAGAAGTAGGTAAGACTTCTCCCAATCCTAATCTTTTAAAAATTGGTAGAGGCGTAAGATTAATGTTGGCTCCCAAATCACATAAAGCTTTTCCATAAAATTTTTTTCCAATAACACAAGGTTTAGTGAAACTATCAGGATCTTTTAATTTCTCAGGAAGCTTTTTCTAAATAATTGCACTACACTCTTCGTGCAGTTTCATTATCTGTGAACTTTCTCTTCTTGTTTAAAATATCTTTCATAAATTTCACATAATTGGGCATTTGTTCTAATGCTTCTACAAAGGGAATAGTCACTGTTAATTTCTTCAGAATTTCAATGAATTTAGAAAATTGTTTATCCTTTTTATGTTGCATTAATCGCTGAGGAAATGGTGGTGGTGGTTTTTCTAAAGTAATTTTCATTGGTATTAGTGGATATTCTAAATCTTGATCTTGCTGATCCTTTTATTTTTTAGTTTCCACTTTCTCTTTTTCAATTTCCATTTCTTTTTGTACTCTTGTTTCTAATTCTTTTCCACTTCGTAACTATATCGCTTTTATTTGTTCTTTTCCTTGGTCTTTAGGATTAATTTCCACATTACAAGGAAAAGTTCCAGGAATTCTGTTATTAAGTACTGTGGGGATATGCCCAAGTTGTGTTTCAATATTTTTAATAGCAGTTCCTTGATTTTGTAATTGGTTTCCATGAATTTGTAATTGATTTCCTCGATTCTGCAAATGTTGACCCACATTTAATATCAATTCTTCCATAGATAACTTCTTTTCCTTAAATTGAGAGTTATTATTAAATCCAGGTGGATAAGAAGGTTTATAATTAGGATTTCCTTGGTTAGATGAATTTCTTATTGGGTTTACTGGGTTGTTCACCCATTGTTGATTAGAAGAATTGTTATTCCAAATAAAATTAGGATGATTCTTCCAACCAGGGTTGTAATAATTTGAATAAAGATTATTGGGTCTATTATTAATAGCATTTAAAGTTTCATAAGAAGGTTGAATATCCACAAATTGCCCAGATGAATTTTCTTCCATTATAGTAGGAGAATAATTCATTCCAAAATGATCTAATTTCTTAGATATAGAAGCAATCTGAGAAGCTAACATAGATATTGCATCAGAATCATGGATACTAGCTATTTTTTTAGGATTTAGCCTTTCAGAAGGCCATTGAAAATTGTTGGTAGCCATTTCTTCAATTAACGAATAAGCCTCATCAAATGGTTTTGACATTAATGAACCACCAATGGCAGCATCAATAATAGATCTAAGATATCCTACTAATCCATTATAAAAAGTTTGAATAATTAACCAATCTGGTAACGCATGATGTGGGCATTTCCTAAGAAGATCTTTAAATCTCTCCCAAACTTCGTATATCGATTCTCCATCAAACTGATTAAAAGAAGTAATATCATTTCTAAGCTTAGCAGTTTTTGAAGGAGGAAAGTATTTGGATAGAAATTTTTGTGATAATTCTCCCCAAGTTCTAATAGATCGAGGTGCTAACGAATTTAAGCACATCTTAGCCTTATCCCTTAAAGAAAAAGGAAAAAACATAAGTCTAACATCATCATTAGATACTCTGTCATATTTAAAAGTAGCACAAAGTTCTAAAAAACTAGCGAGAGTAAATTAGGATCTTCATTTGGTGAACCAATAAATTGATTATTCTATACCATTTGGATAATTGCAGGTTTAAGCTCAAATGAATTAGCCGCTACATCAGGGTTTTGGATAGTTAAGTGAATTTCATCTAATGTAGGGTTAGTGTAATCTCGTAATGGTCTCGGTTGATTTGCATTTTCAATTGCTGGATTATTTGTTATTTGATTTAAATTTATAATTTCTCTTTTCTGTTTTCTAATTTTTTAATAGTGCATTCTAACTCTGAATCGTAATGTATTAAATTTTTTGTTCCAAATTTGCGCATACACAATATAAATTATAACTTATGTAAATTTAAAAATAGTTCGTTACTCTAGTAATTACCTTAATAATTATTTTACTAATTAATTTAATAATTACTTTACTTCCCCGGCAACGGCGCCAAAAACTTAACTGGGTGGATGCGTAACTTTATAAGTGTTAACAAGTGTAAAAATAAAAATTCAATAATAGCAAAGTTACCCCTTATCAATGCAAGTATACGTATCGTTTAAGTAATACAGAGCTCTAATGGAGTCCTAGATATCCATCCCACAGGGAAGTTTTAGAGATTATGAACTAATTACAGCAGTTGAAATTACTATCTAGTAAACGTAAATAAAGAACAATTATACTAAATTCTACTACTAATCTTGAATGGAAAGTTGCACTATAGAAAAATTATCTTTCCTGTGGTTAAGAGAATTAAGTGAATGGATAATTAAATTAGTTTGAATTATATTGTGTCAAATAGGAGCATTCCAATTCTTTACCCTTTGGTCAAGGCATAAAGATCATTGGCTAATCCTATGCTTGGTTACTGAATCTGTGGCTAGGCTGGGAGGATACCGGCTCTCACTTCGGAGGTCCCACATTCCCCTTGCCTGAGGGCTAACATCTACACTTCATCACTCAAACGATAGGACCGAATTGAGAATTTTAGTCTGTCACTCTAAAATCTCCAATTCTACGCCCGATAAATAATATTTCCCTATTTATTTGCAGCCTCCTTTCAAGGACTTTGACCTCCCCAAATCTTGAATGTAATTTTACTTTAGTTGTGAAATCAACATATTTTAACAGATCAATTGGCCAAATTGAAAGTAAATTAAGATTTAAGTAAAAAGATTATCACAATTTTTATTGAATATTTATTGAATATTTATGGCACAACTAATTCAATTTTCCATTTCACAAAATCTCAAAACAAGGAGAATGACAGAGAAGACTACTCAGAATGCATAGGAGGAATAACACAAAACTTGGATTTCATATAAAATCAAAGTTATAAAATAGTAAACAAAACTTATCTCAAATTTTCTCCCCAAGCAGACTCCTTGAAGTTCCTCTGACTTTTCCTTCTTGTACAAAGTACTTAACTAAACTCACTTACTCACTATTAAACTCTTCAGGTCACACTAGACACACCTACACACACTAATGATACTCTGAAGACACACTTCTCAGCCTAAATTCGTCCCTTTTTTAAAGAGGTATAAATATTTCCAAAGGTTGCTTAAGCACCTCTTCAAAAGGCGTCCATATTCGATGAATCTGTGCTTGAACCGACCTTCTCGCCGTCGGTGGGCTAGTTGGCACCGTCGGCGGGCTTCTAGAACATGGGCCAACTGCTAAGGCTCGTTGTCGGCGGGCTCCTTTATAATTTATTTGTATGCTCTCGTGAAAAATACGCCGTCGGCGGCCAAGATAAATTGTCTCTTTTGGTCCTTTTTTGTTCCAGATTCGCTCATTTTCTCATGTTTTTGCTACATTGTCTATAAATCTTCATACCTGCAACAAAACATAGAAAATACCTTTCTTTAAAGTGCAATATTATCAAAATTAATGTAAAATCGGTATGAATTTCTCAATATATTTTTCTTTGGTCATAGGGGCTGCTAAAACAGGTTTTTTCGTTAAATATTGTTCGATGCTTTCAAAAGCATGTTGGTATTTCATTCCCACACAAATTAGGTATCCTTTCTGGTTAAAGCAGTGATAGGTTGACACCATCTCGATAAGTAAGAAATGAAGCTTCTTATGTATGCTAGATTTCCTTGGAAAGAATTCAACTGGGTTAGATTCTTTAGAGGAGGTGCGTTTAGAATTGCTTCGTTTTTGAAGGGGTTGATTTCGATCGCTCGATGGCAAACAACAAACCCTAAGAATTTCTCTGAGGTCACACCAAAGGCCCACTTTAAGAGAATCATTTTAAGATTAAATTGTTGCAATTGTTCAAAAGCAATTCTCAAAGCATACACATGGTCATCTTTTTGTCTGCTTTTAACAATTATGTCAACCATATAACACTCAATCTGATTGTGGATGAGTTCATCGAAGCTCCTCATCTTGGCCCGCTGGTATGTGGTACTAGCATTCTTAAATCTAATGGGCATTAACTTATAGTAGTAAATCTGATAGGTGTACGAAATGTTGCATTTAACTCATCTTTCGGTGACATTTTAATTTGATTATGACCTAATGACCCATCCATGAAAACAATATCGTGTGTGTCATGCAGTATCTGCCATTAATTCACGTATTGGTAGAGGAATTCATCTTTTGGACATGTTTTTTTTTAATTCCTTAAATCCATGTGAATTTTGATCTGATCATTTTTCTTTTTCACAAGAACTATATTAGCCAACAAAGTGGGGTACTTTTCTTCTCGCACAAACCCGATATCAATTAATTTCTTAACTTTAGCCATGAATTGTTGCTCATTTTCTACGTGCATCCTTCTTAAAGCTTGTTTTATGGGGGTCGTACTTTGATCCATTCCAATTTTGTGGACTGTTACTTCTGAAGCAAGCCTGAGAATTTCGTCGTAACTCCAGGCAAAACAGTCTTTGTATTCATTAAGTGAATTATTTTACTTTCATCAACTTTGTTAAGTAGTAAGCTATTCAATATCGGTCTTGGGTGTTCTTCTTTTCCAATGTTAGTTTACTTTAGCTCGTCTATTATTGATCTAATTTCTTCTTTGAATTTTGATGGTGCATTTTTAATTAAAGGTTCTTAGAATAAGTCTTGTTCCTCTACAAATTTAATGTAACATTCTTTGGTGATAACAAAACAAAATTTTGTATCATCCAAAGGTCTTAACATACTAAATCCAACACCGTCTTTAGAATTGAATTTTCATAATTGATTATTACATAATTTTTCAAAGTGGTGGGATTGGTTTGTAGAACATTAATTTGGTATTAAACAACATTGAATATGTTTTTGAACATAAGGAGAATAATACTCAATAGGAAGTTTTGTTGATTTTAAGAAATCTTCTTTTTATGCTTTTACATTTAATTTCGGATTAGAGGAACAAGAACTAGTAGGAAATTAATTTGTTCTCATACCTTCAGTATGTATTTCTTTGAACACCATACTCTCAATTTTGACAAAGATACTGGGGTTAGGGTCATAGCTTGCACATGGATTCGAATTGTTTATTTGCTTCTCCATCTTCAAGGGATATCTTGAATTGTGACTTTTTTTGAGTTATTACCACTGCTTTTTTTTTCCTTCCTTTTTCTTTCTAAGAACTGGAATTGAAGCAAGTTTTAAACTTCAAGTATTTATTCACTTTAGCAATTAGGTGTTCCCTCTCTTGTTCTCTTCCTCAACCTCGACCTTGGATGTGATTTTTATGAGAGATTTTACACTTAGGATACAATACAACATGATTTCTATTTATTTGTTCTTTTTTATTTGTTTTTTTTTCTTTCATTCATTCTCTTATTTTACTTCCTTTCTTCTGCATTTACTTTCACATCTCTAGAGAAAATTTCTTTATTTAAGGGAGCATAGTAGGTAGCATCTTCATGTATGTCAATTTCAAGTATTGAGAAAGGTTGCAGGTCACCATTGATACAGCATTCATGCCCTTCTTACAAGTATTTGATGCATTGGTGTAATGATGATGGAATCATCTTGTACCCATGGAGCCATGGATGGCCCCGAAGGGCATTAAAAGATGTCTCAACATCTATGACATGAAATTTTACTGTTGTCTACAGGACACCAATCTTCAGTGGCAGTGTAACTAACCCTATGACTCATTCCCCATTTTGGTTAAAGTCGTGTAGCATCATCTTATCTGTCATTTGTGTACGAGCATCAATGTCCAGATAAACAAGGGTTCTTAGGCTCATGATATTAATTGAAGCGTCAAGGTTAATAAGCAAACTTGAAAGTGTGGTATTATCAATTTTTATTGGAATATATAGTGTGAGGTTGTGCTTGCTTGTCAATACATGCTACCTTAGTCAGTTCAACCAATGAGTAAGCCTTGTTCAAGGAGATACTAGCAAGTTGAACTAAACAAATTTCAGGATGTATCATGTCATTTATTAATGATTCTCTCATTTCTTTAGAGAGAATGAGGGCTTCATATATAGTCAACTTTGTCAGTTACTTTCTCAAATTAGCTAAGACATTGTAGTCCACCTTGTCTTGAGGTTCTTCTATGTTCTCTTAAATCAAGTGGAATTGTTCCTTCTGGCATGCTTCCTTGCCTTTCTTCTTCCTTAGAAGTCATTCTTGAGGGTAGAAACTTTCAGCTAACAGGTGGCTAAGATTTTTCTTGTGTCTTTATAATGTGGGGAGTAGTGGATTTATAGTGGTTTTTTCCTAATGATTTTCCTTTAATCATTTTCTTAAGCTATTCATGACCTATGTTATTGGTTAACCTCTAATCTTCCTTTACACCTTGTCTAGCCAATTAGGATGTTAAAATGTTTCGTGAAACTATAACCTCTAACTGTTGTGCAGTGGAAACAAATAGTTAACCACATAATTTTGAGAGGATGGACATATTCCAGTGGAGTTCTGCAATCATTTCTGGGGATCAGAGAATTCATATGGAATGTCATGGGAATTTAGGAAGCCTCAACATTATAGGCTTCTTTTGACCAAGATATAGGCATAAGGAGTACTTAATCCTGATTGATAATAATCACATAGGGAAAATGTTTAGGAATATCTTAATTGCCAAGATCCCTGCATCAGAGTGGTACAAGCCTCACTTGTCTTGAACAAACTCACAAATTTTCTCACTTTTTTTCTTCTTTCTTTTATTTCCACGTATTCTATTTTGCTAGGATCTTAGGACTTAAAAACTTTCTTTTGATAATCGTCAAGCTAGGTTAACTGAAATAGTAAACTAGAGATTATTTTGTGGAAATGAATATTACACATTCCCTGTGAGATCAATATATTGTACTCTTGAATCACATTATCACTTGGCATGTACACTTGTGTTGTACGGCGACTTGATAAGTTTTGGCGCACTGCACTTTCTATGTCATTGTCGGGGAAAGGCAATTATAATTATTTCAGCTACTAAGAAAAATTTAGTTAAAAAAATTTAGAATCGGTGTTTAGTAATCCTAATTTCTTATTTTATTATGTGAATTTTTCTTTATGTTCTTGTTTGTTTATATATATATATATATATATATATATATATATATATATATATATATATATCTTTTCTTTTCTTTTTTTTTCTTTTGTGCAAGTGCTGAAAAAATTTTAAGAAAGAAGATGAAAAAGCAAAAAAAGCCAAAAAAGATATTTTGTTGTAATTATTTCCTATTATTTTATTTTATTACTCACATTGTGTGTTGCATTTGCATGCTTGTTTTGACTGACCTGTGTGGGTCAGTGAGTTTGTTTGCTGCATATTTTTAATTTGTCTTGTTTATGTTTAGGGGAGCCAAGGCTGGCCTCGCCCCTTTTGACCCTGAGATTGATAACACAATTAGACTTCTTAGGAGATCACACCTAACATCTGAATCACCTGTTTACATGGCTTACTCTAACTCTCCCACCATGAAACCACTTAGGGACTATGACAACCTGTCTACTGAAGAGATTCATATGAGCATCAAGTACTCGAACGTTGAGGCTAACACTTTTAAATTGCATCCTACCATAATTCTAATGGTTCAAAATAACCAATTTGGAGGACCTGACACTGAATAACCTAACCTTCACTTAGCTAAATTTATTGAACTGTGCGCCTCCTTTTGGTACAATGGTGTCCCCATTGATGCTATTAAACTGAGACATTTCCTTTTTCCATAAGGGAAAAAGCTAAGGTATGGCTAAACTCCCTTACCCTAGGATCAATCACAACCCGGAATGAATTAGCCAAAATTTTTCCTTAACAAATACTTCCCTCCATCAAAAACTATAATACTTAGAAATGACATCACCTCATTCTCTCAAATCAATGGAAAGTCCATTTATGAGGTCTGAGAGAGGTTCAAAGAGTTACTTAGAAGGTGCCCACATTACACCCTACCAGATTGGCTAATTATTCAAACATTTACAATGGTATGGTAGGTTCTCTGAGATTCCTCATAGATTTCACAGCAAGAAGATCCCTCGCGCCTAAATCTTTTGATGAGACTTATTGATTGATAAAAGAAATGGTCACCAATAACTTTCAATGGTTTGCTAGAAAAGTTACACACTATAAGGTAGTTAGTGATCGTAAATCTTTTTCTGTTGGAATGGTGTGTTATATTGTGTGTTGGTCCTTTCACAGAGTAGTTGGTCGAATTGAGAGATGGTTGCATATAAACATTTTGTGTCAGACTGGGACCGGTCTGACCACGCCACAGTCTAGTGTTACTACACCGACTAGTGGCGTGACCATGCTGACCAGCGGTGTGACCAAGCCCAAATCGGGCATGACCACACCGCATCCTTAACTTTTCAAGTAAGCCATGGTTTGGAGCGACGTTACCACACCACCAACATTAAAAGTGTTGAAGCCCCTTTCATCGGTGTTTTCTTTGGCCTCTTCACCTGTGTACCATCTCTGTCCCATCTAAGCTCTGAAATCCTTGAACTGTGAGCTCCATCACTGAATCCAACTCTCATAAAGTAGATCAGGGTAAAAGCTTCAGGGTGTGGTAAGAATTTTTGCTCTTTCAAAATGATTCTTTAGATCTCCACTCACATCACCTTTAAATGAGCATCAACACCTCTCCTCTTAATTAAACCACTGATTTATATGCTAGATCTATGATTATTGGACCAAAATTTTCACATTTTATTGAGCTCACCTTCTTCAATTGAAGATCTGCTAGACTATCTCACTCACTAGCATCTTAAAAGTTCTCGACATTAGAGGTTTTCCATGCTAAGAAGTAAAAAGTGCTTGATTCACGGGGCATGACTATGAAGTGCAAAAGCCATCGGCTAACGTGCATAAATTGGAGTGATCTGTGGATATGAATAGAGCTATCAAAAAAGCTCGTTGTTCGCGAACAGTTCATGTTCAGTTCGCCAAGAAGTTCTTGTTTGATTCGTTCGATAAGCAAACGAGGCGAACACAAATAATTTTTTCATTCGATTTGTTAAACGAACCAAACACGAACAGTGATGTGTTTATTCGTGTCCAGTTCATTATTGTTCGAAATATAAAATAATTTAAAATAATTATATATATAAATTTATGAAATTTTAAAAATAATTATATATTATAAAAATTTATCATATTTTAAATAATTAAACTTCTATAAAATATAATATATGATAAATTATTAATAACAATAATAATATTATAGTATTAATTATATTAATATAAATATTATAATATTATAATTAATATACTATACTATATATTAAAATAAAACCCTAAACAAAACTCTAAACGCCTTATTCGGTTTGCTTCATTTATGGATTACTTGATGTGTACGGAATACCTGATCAATTTGCTTCATTTTGAGGAAGTATGCTATCAAAGCTAGGGCTGTCAAAAAAACTCGTTGTTTGCGAACAATTCGTGTTTGGTTCGTCTGGAAGTTCATGTTCGAATCGTTCGATAAGCAAACGATACGAACATGAACAATTTTTTTCGTTCGGTTTGTTAAACGAACCAAACACGAACAGTGATGTGTTCGAACATTTCAAACACGAACACTAGCTCTGTTCATTCGTGTTTAGTTTGTTTACACCCCTAGATATGAATCCCCTTGTATCATAGATCCAGCACCAGCCTCACTGATGTGACCAAGAAAATAGCGATCAGTAGCTTCTCAATCAGAATGGGCAAGCCTATGAACCTATAAATTTTGCTTGATCAACTCATCACATATACTACCACTGGTCGATGCATGGTAAGCTTAGAAGATCTTTGGATGCATTATGCATGAGGTTGTAAGGAGTGGGTGGCTTGGAAAGAGGTAAATTTCAGTATACCCAAGGCTTCACAGAAGAACATTCCCAACTTGCTAAGATGGATGTGATGGAAGAGGGAGCTTATGGATATTCACATGTGTGATCTAGCATGACAAAAAGAGCCTATTATAACATTTCCCATCAGGACAAAGAAAGGACATTCAACGTCTCTGGTGATGTTGTGTTCATGCACTCAGTGAGAGGCTTACACACAATTGAGTGACTGCACCCTTCGTGTTAGAAGAGAAGATTCTAGGTAGTTAAGGCAGAGACAAGAGCTAGGGAATAGGTGACTTTTGCATTGTTAAGTGCCTTGTAATAGATGTTTGTGTGTTATTTTTCCTACTGATCCAACATGGCCAATTTCTCTTGAGTGAACTAATGCACTATTGCATAGTGACAATAGTAAGTGCTTATTTCTTTTTTTGTGTTATTTTCCCTGCTGAGTGCCTCCAGCACAAATTGTACAATTTGATACTATTAGATTTATATTGAGATTAGTACTATTACACTATCATATTGTGCTACCTTCTGTGATAGTTGTATCTGCTGAGCATACATTTTATTTTCTGAGATGTTCTACTTTCTGAGATTACTATGATATAACCAGCCTGTACTTTCCCAGCAATTATTTGTTTGGTATCCTTATTATTTCTTCTCTGTAATGCATGTAATGATAAAAGTATGTTTAAGGGAAGTAGCGCCTTACCTTATTATGAACCTGATGAGTAGTTTACATAGCACAACAAAATATTTATACTTCATTTTGTAACTCCTACTAGAATTTTTTAAATTATTTTAACTACTTATCACAGTCTAGTAGAAGTAAATAAATGTTGATTAGATAAGATTTACTTTAATATGTGACGATGTGATATTAGAACTTAACAACTTTGGACTACACATATGAGAAACCATAAATTGTTTAAAAATGGTAATTTAGATATTAAGTAACCAACTAAAAATATTTTATTCTTTTTCAGTTAATTTGAACCAAATTGATGTGATCTTATACCTTTACTAAAATGGAAAACTTTGATGTGGAACATCCAAATAATCAAGTGTTCAGTTTGTCACTTAAGAAACATAACTCGTCCTCACATTCAAAAGAAAAGCTAGAAAAGAAAAAGTTGCCCACTAGATATAGTAATTCTCAGAGGAAAAGGAAAATGAAAAAGAAAAATAAAAATAAAAAAGGTAAAAAGGTGAAAACCCCTGAGGAGAAGCTTGAGATGAACAAAACAAAAACACAAGTGTACCCAAACAAGTGTAATGGGGGCTAATGAGACTTATGTGGTGAATTGAGCCTTGATTTCTTCATTAAAACTAAGTTATGAGTTATTCTATAGGATAACAATTAAGTGAACTCTAAGTTGGATAGAATCTACTGCAAATGCATTTATGGTATTTAAAGTTTTTGAAGGTGATTCTAAATGACACTAATTAAATGATTGTCAAGGTAATCTAAGTAAAGCAAGAAGGAATTAAGGAAAATTTGAAGCTTAACAATTGAAGATAATCAAGCCTAAATAACATTTCAAACATTTACTCATATTTGATAAAATGTTTTGAAAGATTAGAAGCTTTTTAGAAGTACCAATGTTCTCAAAAATCCTAGATGAGCCTTGTAATTACTTGAGGGCAAGTAATAGGTAACTTTGGGGATAATGACATCTGTCAATTTTACATCATTTTAGAAGCTATGTTTCCTGGATTTTACATTGTAAATTCATTTATTTGTCATAAATTTATGTTTGAGAAAGGTATTTTATTCATTTTATGTAGGATGTAAGAATTGAACATGAACAAAATGAAATGATAAAATTCAGCTGTAAAGTACCCTGAAGAAGCATGTCAACACCTAAAGGTGGTGTGACGACATCACTTATCGATCAAGATCAGGGTGACCATGCTAGAAATGGCGTGAACACACCATCATGTTCAGTAGGGCAGTGTGACCTTGCCACAATCTGACGTGACCATGCCAGCCCAGGTAGAAGAATGGCATGACCATATTGGAAATGGGTGTGACCACGTCAATGACCGGGAAACACTTTAGGAGGGAAATTTGATAGCTCAAACTATGTTTCTAACTAGAAAATAAGTTCTTAGGGCTTCTAAGAGGGAGTTCTGCATTAGAGAAGGCATAGAGGCTGAAAGAAGAGAGTTTGAGAGAGGTTTTGAGGGATCTCTTGAGGTTTGTCATCTTCTTTGGGTAGGAGCCTTTTTAAGGGAGAGTATTTCTTTTGTTTGTGAGTTGTGAAAGATTCTGTATGAGAGGAAAAATTTTTTTTCTTTACAGATGAAACAAATTCTTGTAAGTTTTTCATGTTTATGTTCCTTGCAATGGATTCTCATGTGATGCCTTGCACTATGGTTTTCTAAGTAATGTGCGGATAAGCTTTTCTTTATGTCTCTGTGATGTATTGAGCAGTGGATTTATCGTGAATTTTTTATAATGATTTTTTGTTAATTGTTTTCTTGAGCTTTTCATGGCATATGTTGTTGGTTAACCTCAGATCTTCATTTACTCCTAGCTTAGTGAACTAGAAGTTTAAATATTTCTTAAAACTATGACCTCTAACCATTGTGTAGTGGAAACAAAGAATTAACCACGGAATTTCAAAGGATAGACATATTCCAGTGGAATTTTGTAATTATTTTGGGGATCAAAAAAGTCATGTGGAATACCAAGGGGATTGAGGAAGCTTTAGTTTCATAGATTTTAGGCCTCTTTTGACCTAGACATAGCCACGAGGCATACTTTGTCCTGATTGACAACAATTACATAAGAAATCAATTAGGAAAAATCATGATCTCCACGATACCCAAATCAATGAGGCACGATCCTAAAGCTTCCTAATTTTTATCCCTAATTTTTTGCTTTTTTTTATTGCCAATTATTTTGTTTTGCTAGGATCATAAGACTTAAAAAACTTCTTTTGATAATCGTTAGTCTAGGTTAACTAAATTATTAACTCGAGATTTTTTATGGAAGCAAATATTACACTTTCCTTGTGGGATCGATACATGATACGCTTGAGCCGCATTACTACTTGAAACGTACACTTGTGTTGTACGAACGACATATATCCCGATAAGTTGTAGTGTGTCAAATGCCATGGGGATTGAGGAAGCCTCAACTTCATGGATTCTAGCATTATTTCGACCTAGACATAGGCATAAGAGTCTTTTTTCCTCGATTAACAACAATCAAATAGAAAGTTTTTTAGAAAATCACGATCTCCATGATCTCCAAATCAGAGAGGCACGAACCTCATAAATCTCGAAGGACTCACAAATTCTTTCAGCTATTTTTGTTTCTGTTGTCTTCCCATTGCTATGTTTTGTTAGAACCTTAAGATTTAAAACTCTATTTATGATCATGCCAGACTAGGTTAGCTAAAATAGTTAACTAGAAATTTTTCTATGGAAACAACTATTACACTTTCTCTATGGGATTGATATGCGGTACTCTTTAAGTGCATTACTACTTGACACGTTCATTTGTGTTGCATGACCAAATTGCCCCACTATAAACTCTTAAGTTCTTAGAGCAATAACATAACATTCTCTTTTATTATACTCTTGGTTGTAATTTTTATAAGGATGAGGGAAGCTGAACCTCCAAAAGGAGTTCTGATAACAAACTAAGGCATAAGGTGTAGATTGAGTGAGAGATATGTAAATTATTCAAAGCCCATAAAGGTTGCAACAAATATTCAGGGTTATGACTTTTATTGTCATCCAAAGTTTTTTTTAATAGTTGAACTAATGTTTTATTGAAAGCTTGTGCTAATATATTTGCTTTTGAGTATTAGAATTATTGAATATCTCCAGTCAATACCATGTAATCTGACAAATTAATTGATCTTTATGATTTAAAGATAAAACCATCATCATATATTATTCCACAGGGAACTCCAAACATATATATAATATGACTCTTAAAGAACTGAAGGACATGAGGCCCTTTAACTTCAAATAATATTACTACCTATACTTACTTGGAAAATTAATATGTAGCTGCCAAAATAAATCTATGAACTTTAGAGAAAGGGAGATTTATATGTCCCACTATATCTATAATCCAAAACTAAAAAAATTCAAGAGATAATTGTCGGGTTAAGAACATTCAAAGGATGATGTAACATAACTCCATGCGCTTGACATTGATGATATTTCTTGGCAACTTTCTTGTAATATGTGATCGTAACATGCCAATAATATCTATGTATTTTAATATTTTCCCTCGTTTTGGGACCAAGCTTCTGAGCACCACAAAGACATGAATGTACATCGTTAATTATCTTTTATGCTTTTAACTAATATAGACACATTACACATAATTGATCAAATGAACTTCTTTAAAAGTCACCATCACTCAAAGTAAATAATAAGGCTCTCTTGATTATTTGATAGGCAAGATATTTCTCTTAGGAAGTTTATCAATCTGTAAGTAATCAATGAATTATCGTCATAAATTATTTAGTTGTTTTTCAGTGACAATGGCATTTTTCACTAATTATAAAGTTTATTTAAATATTCCAAATCAATTGGAAATAAAACTTGAGATACTTATATATTGATGGAAATCGAATCTTCTTCAAGACACGTAAATTCCGTAGCAAATTTTGAGGGTTTGTCTGCCATTGAGTTATCTGCACTGGTTACAATGTCACATTTATTGCATGAGTAGATTCAATATATAGTGATAATACTAATTAGGCTTTTGCTTGAAGATCTTGTATTTACCATCAATCTAATTTATAATCAACTGAGAATGCCTAAAATTCTTGATCTCTATTAAATTGATAAGAATGCCTAATTCAAAATTGATAATGAAAGCTTCCTATTCAACTTTGTTATTAGTTAAAAACTCTAATAAATGGTAGAAAAAGCACAATATTCACATATTCAAAGTAATGAAGATCAATTCAATTCATACTTTGCTAGGGATGGTTGTTTGATGATTTTCAGCTTTTTTTGAAGATGAAACTCAGTTAAAATAAATCTCCTATTAATAATTGTCCTATTCTTCTAAAAATATTAGATATAGAGTGTATAAGGTGTGTTAGCTTTCCTTGAAATGATCATAATTGATTTAAGCTTTTAAGAGGCAGTTTATCCATAATGGATTTAATCTTGTAGGGATCAATCATAATTTCATAGTTTTTGATAAGTAACCCTAAAGTCTCACTGCAATGGATTCATTTTTGAGATTAATTTGCCACATCTGCTCAAAGACAATTCTCACATCAAGCAAGTGGTCTTCCTTTTCTTTGTTGTTGATCAGTAAATCATTAACTTGGTTCTGGATGAGTTCATTAAAAATTTTAGTCATGGATCATTGGTGTGTAAAATCAATCTTTCTAAAAATGAAAGGCATGAGCTTATAACAATAAATATCAACGGGTGCTCACAATGCGGATACTTATCATACTCATGCCCTATTTTTATATGTTTATAGCGAGATAGCCTATCCATGAATGAGAAAATTACATGAGAAGAAGTAAGATCAACCATAAGTTCTGATTTATGTAAAAAAAAAATTCATATTTCAAATATATTTATTCAAATTTATGAGGTCAATGCATATACAAACTTGGCCATTCTTTTTCATAACTAACACCAGTCTAACTAATCAATAAGAATATTTCCCCTCTCATATAAAGTCAAACTTAATCAATTTCTTAACCGTATTTGTTTTTTTCCTATTTTATGTCTAAGAATATGTGTTGAGTAGTATTCTTCTAAGGAGTAACATTTTGATCTATCTTGAGTTTATGTTCTCTAAATGCGAAAGCTAATATAAGCATCACATCATATCTCTAAGAAAAATATTCTTTAAACATTGTGAGTAGTCTAACCAGGTCATGTGCTTTATTTTCACCCAACAACAAGCTTATAAATGCTGATTGGAGATCCTTCAATATCCTCATGTTTGTATCTGTTAATATAATAATATATATATACATATACATACATATATATATATATATATATATATATATATATATATATATATATATATATATATATATATATATATCAGTGAAAGATTGATCGGGAGGAACCACCGATCAACCCTTAAGCGCTAAACCAAGCTTGGTCCGGGAGCCGACGTGGTTTGTAGAATTATTCGAGTATCACGTGCATTAAGATGACACAACTACACCGGCAGGGGATTTGGACTCGAGACCTGAGGAACTTACAACCAACGAAGTGGCTCGCACTACCAACAGTACCACGAAATACACGCACGCACTATATATATATATATATATATATATATATATATATATATATATATATATATATATATATTAATTTGCAATTCGACAAACTTTCAACTTTTTACCCATAATAATTAGCATAAAAAAATTTTCATTTTTTGAAATTAAACACAACAAAACATAATCGTCTATAATCGAACATAAGGAGCCTAATTATATCAAAGGGAAAAAAAAGCCGTTCTATAAATCTTGTTAAATTTTGATTTCGTTGGGTCTTAATATCAATTCAACTTACTTTGAGATAAATAAAATATAGATTTAGATCAATTATTAACCTGCATTAATCTCTAATGTAAAATTAACATTATTTTAAATTTTATTTGAAAAACTACCAATTAAAAATATAATAATCAAATTATTAAATTCTAGATTGAAGCCAATGATATACACGACATATATGACAGTAAGAAAACGTGCTTCTTCCCTTACCTTCTGCTTCTAAATGAAGATTCTTCCCATGGAACCCCCCCTTATATTAGCCTTTGTCTCTCTTTAACTTTCCAAGTCTCCTAAATTCCAAGCACCCCCCATCATTCAACTTGTTTCTCTCTTCTTCTTCTTCTTCCTCTTCACCATTCCTCTTCACCGCCTTCTTATTAGATTTCTTGCACCCTTATTCCTTATTGTGGTGCAACTATGGTCGAATCTCTCTATTTGCCTCCTGGCTTCAGATTCCACCCAACAGACGAAGAGATCATAACTCATTATCTCTTTGAAAAGATAGCTGATCAAAACTTCAAAACTATAGTCATGGGTGAAGCACGCTTCAACGATTGCGAGCCATGGGATCTTCCTGGTAAGCTAAGTCTAACTACTATTTATCATTTAAAAATGCTTTCTTAGCTTATAGAATCACATTATTGGATCACTCTTTTCTATGTTATCAACAACTATTAATTCAAAGTTATAATCGGACAATTTTCTTTTTGCACAAAACTACAAAAGATGATATCAACATATGCCATATTAAGAAAAATCTTACCTACAACCGGTGTTTTATTTTTATAATTGAACCAAAGCGAAGTTCTCTTTCCACTTTTGTGTTATATTATTATCTGAAATTTGCATATTAGAAGAAGTTGTAATTATATGTTGTTGCATGAAATTTTTTTGTAGCAAAAGCAAAGATGGGAGAGAAGGAATGGTACTTCTTTTGTCAAAAAGATAAAAAATATCCAACAGGCATGAGAACTAATAGGGCAACAGCAACTGGATACTGGAAAGCTACAGGAAAGGATAAGAAGATCTTTAAGGGGAAGGGAGTCCTCGTTGGGATGAAAAAGACCTTAGTTTTCTATAGAGGAAGATCTCTGAAAGGGCTGAAGACCAATTGGGTCATGCATGAGTACAGACTTGAAGGAACACAGCACCAATACTATAATCTCTCTTCTCGCAAGGTACACTTATATTATATATCTTCTGCATATCTATAGTTATCAAACTAATCATTTTATGAATACTAAGTGATTATTATATATTTCGGGGCTCTAACTGACATTATGTTTGCATTGATTTTTATTTAGAGCTAGGTTACACGATAAATTTTTATTGTGATTTCTTTCTCGTAACATTTAATTTAGCCATCATTTGCTTATTATTTCTATTTATAATCTAGTGATACATGTTTTTGGCCATATTTTGAGGTACACACCATGTGGTTGCATTTCTTATCATCTGTTTTTGATAATGCCCATGCTTTAATTTCTAAGTCTTTTTTTCGCTAGAACTGTTATCTAATTTTAAAAATGATATTTTTTTTTCAAATTATTGATGTAATAAAAGCAGTTCTTAGTATATTTTTCTTTAATTTAACACACAATTATGCCAAGTTTTTCTTTGCAATCATATTGAACATGTCTATCTATAACTTTTTATTAATCAATAATCAATTCATGTAACATAATTATACAGTTATTATATATATATATATATATATCCAAAATCCAAGTTGTGAAATCGTTGATAAATCTTGGCAGGATGAATGGGTTGTTTGCAAGGTGTACTATAAAAAAGGTTCAGAGATAAGAGGCACAGCAGAGTCTGAAGAAAGAATGAACCCTTCTTCTTTCGTGGATGATGGCCTTTCAGTTGAAATAAATTATTTGCCTCCTCTTACCGATTCACTTTACATCAACATTCCCAGCAGTAAATTCATGAAGGAAACAAACGAAACAGGGAATGAAATAAATCATGCCATGCACTTCGAATTCATGCCGCCGGATCAGTCCGCAGTGATGAGCCATTTTCCTCAGGATACGGGAATGTTTTCAGAGAGGAACATGGAGAGGATTATTGGATGCTTTCAGGCAGGTGATTACGACCCTTGTGCTTATGTGCAATCTGCTGACTTTGATGGCTCTTGGAATCGTGATTTGTTTTAAGGATATTGGTGATTATGTCGTTAAATGTCTGTATATGTTTGCTATAACAAAAATGATGGCTTCTTTCAGATTGTGACTTTGTTCTTAAATTGTGATTGTTTCTTTAATCATTATTTGTGCAAAAGACGAAATATTAAATTTGCTTGTGAAACGATATGTGCAAAAGACGAAATATTAAATCCTTTTATAATAAAATAAATAAATTAACCCCTTAATGTTATAAGATTAGAGAAAAACTAATATTAACAAAATATTTTTTTTTACTAATCATGTTTAATTATAATAGTATTTTAGAGAGTTAAAAAGAGGTTGGAGTTTTAATGTTAAATACTTGCCACCGTGTCGCCACCCTTCATCTTAAATTTTAGTTCTGTTATTGTTTGCCATAATACATGTTGTAGTTAATGAGTAATAATTGATTTGGTTTTTTCTTCTTTTTTTTTTCTTTTTCTTATATGTTGTAAGCCGCCAATATAAAAGAGGATTTAGGGTTCATGAGAAATGTGTAAAATATGTGGAAGTTGTAACTCAAGCCTGTTTTCTATCACCCCATCCAGTATCAGTGTAATCTCCCTTCCTGAGAACAAAGGCTAATCAACTTGATGTCGGACGACGTAAATCTTTTGACTTTGATAAAAATTGTGTGAAATTTTGGGCTCAAGCATTGTTTTCACATAATAATTGATATCAGAGTTTTAGGTTCAAGATCGGAGCATGATTCGAACTCAGCAGCAAAAACTCTGGCATATTTGCAAACGTTTGTTGTAACAGATGGTCTGACGTACTTTATCGATAAATTCAGAGGTTCGGTTGTAGGTCGAAGGCTCGAACGCGAAGATCCTGCGCCTAGCTAAAGGAAAGATCGAGGCAGTAAGATTCTGGTGGGAGTTCTGGCAAGGTCTAGTGAACTTCGACAGAAGGTTTGGCGGCCCAGCGATAGGCTGTGTTCCAATGAAAAGTCTGACTGTGTAGTATTGTCTTCTTTTCAACTGCGAGATCAGCGTGAAATAGTCCAATTGAATTTTGGTTCAGAGCTTGTGTGGACTATGAAGAAGAAAGATATTATGCTAGAGCAATTCTTTTGGGAAAGAGATTCCAACGTTGATAGTCATGAATGATAACACGATGTCAAGTTCTTCAACGTCCACAATGGTAGTGGAAAAGTTGATTCATTAGATGATAACATATCCCAGCAAAATTGATGTGTTGAAATTTGACCACAAAAGGAATTTTGGCATGTTGTGATGCAAGGTGATGGATATCATGTGTTTTTTGAATCTAGAGGATGCTATGGATAGCGAGGAATGTTCTGAAGAGAAGTCAGAGAGATAATGGTTAAAGATGAACCAGTACACTCGTGGCATGATCTGAAATTGCTTAACCCAAAAAAACAAATATGGAGTGATGATGGAAACTTCTGCAAGGAAATTATGGAAGACGAATGAGAACAAATATCTCACAAAGAGTGTGGAGAACCATCCTCATATGAAGCATTGACTCTATAGATTTTAGTTGAGATGGGGGGTTACTATTGATGAGCACTTGAATGACTTCACAAAGCTATTAGCATATCTGTTAAACTTAGATGAGGAGGTTGAAGATGAAAAGATGTGCTTCTTTTGTTGAATTTGCTCCTAGATGACTATGAAAATTTTATTTTGATACTCATTCATGGGAAGAAGTTCTTGAATTACGAAGAAATGACTACAACACTATTGAATCATGAGTTCCATCAAAGGGGTAAGGAGTCCGCAAAGATGGAATTAGCTAAGGCAATTACACTTCAACGTTACATATCTGAGAAGAAGAAGAATTGAACAACAAGGCAGCAGTGGCGAAACTTGTCAAAAGAAGGATAAGTCTCGTGGGAGCAGTTTTGAGAAAATTTAGAGTGTTTTCTATTTTAAGACTGGTCATTGGAAGAAAGATTGCCTGAAGCTAAAATATAAGGGAAAGAAAGTTATATCTGAGGCGAAAGCCAATATCAATGTGGAAACATGTCAAGACATGGATTCATATGCATCATTATCTGTAGTTTTTCACAGTTTATTTACAAGTGATTTGTGTTGGATTTTTGATACAGGTGCTACCTATCAGATTTTTCCTCATCACGGATGGTTTTGTAAATACAAGGATCTGGATAGCGGTGCACTAACAATTAGAAATAATTAAACTTATGCATGACAGTACAATAAGGGAGCTAACTTATGTTAAACATGGTCTAGATATCTGAATGAATTTACTGTCAGTTAGGGCTTTAAAGTCTAAGGGCTACAAGATAGTTATTGAGGTAGAAGTTTTGAGAATATATCATGGAGCAATGGTTTTTATGAAGGAAATTCTTCATCATAATCTTTACTATCTTCTAAGTAGTACAATGACCCGAATAGCTACTGATGTTCATGATTCTTCTGACCTACAATGTTGTGGCATATGTGGCTAGCAAATGTTAGAAATACTTCACTTAATACTTCGATGAAGAAATGATTTATGAAATGGGCAAGCACCTACAAGCTATATTTATGTGAAAATTGTGTATTTGGCAAGAATATACGAGTATCTTTTGATACTATCAACCACAGTATGAATGGTATTTTGGAGTATGTTCACACGGATGCTTGACACCCAACAACGATAATATCATTCAACGAGCGGAGATACTTTGTCCATTTTTATGTTGATTACTCCAATTATGTTGGTTGTACAACATGAAGGACAAATTGCTAAGTGCTGGAGATTTTCAAAACATGGAACAAGTGCATTGAGACTTGACTGTTAAAAAGATTCAGTGTATCAGATCATATAATGAGGGTGAATACACTTCAAATGCATTCTTGCAATGGTGCTTGAGAGCTGGGATAGAAAAAAACTTCATTATTCAAGAGACACCACAATAGAATGAGGTGACAGAGGGGATGAACCAAAATTTAGTGGAGAAATTTTGATGTATGTTATCAAATGTTGCGTTGGATTGAGTCTATTGGCCTAAGGCCATAGACTATGCATGTCACTTGATTAAGCATCCCCGCCAAAGGAGATGTGGTCATGGCATCTGACCAGAGAAAATTGTATTGAGAAATTCATATCAATTTTATATTGATATTGCACTTTAAAGAAAGGTATTTTCTATGTTTTATTGCAGGAATGAAGATTTATAGATAATAGAGTAAAAAGATGAGAAAAGAAGCGAATCTGGAACAAAATGGATTAAAAGAGACAAAAAATTGAACTAGGACGCTGACGGCGAGGAATAGGCTGCCGACGGGGTGTTTTTCCTAAGAGCATTCGAATATATTATAAAGGAGCCCGCCGTCGGCGAGATCGAGCCCGCCGACAGTGAGCTTGAGCAGTTGGCCTATGTTCTAGAAGCCCGCCGACGGCGCCAACAAGCCCGCCCACGGCGAGAAGGTCGGTTCAAGAAATGTTCAATGAATCTGGACGCTTTTTGAAGAGGTGCTTAAACAATCTTTGGAAATATTTCTCTCTCTTTAAATAGAGACGATTTTAGGCCGAATGTGTGTCCTTGGTGTATCCTTTTTAGTGTCTTATTAGTGTCTTTAGTGTGTAAGTGTGTTCTAGAGAGTATAATAGTGAGTTTAGTTGAGTGTGTTGTACAAGAAGGAAGAGTCAGAGGAACTTCAAGGAGTCTGTTTGGGGAGAAAATTTGAGATAAGTTTTGTTTATTGTTTTATGACTTTAATTTTATATGAAATCTAAGTTTTTGTGTTATTCTTCCTATGTATTCTGAGTAGTCTTCTCTGTCTTTCTCCTTGTTTTTGAGATTTTGTGAAATGGAAAATTAAATTAGTTGTGCCTAAAATATTCAATAAAAATTGTGATAATCTTTTACTTGAATCTTAATTTACTTTCAATTTGACCAATTGAACTGTTAAAATTAGTTGATTTTACAACTAAGGTAAAGATTACATCCAAGATTCAGGGAAAGCAAAAGCCTTGAAAGGAGGGTGCAAATAAATAGGGAAATATTATTTATCGGGCGTAGAATTGGATATTTTAGAGTGACAGACTAAAATCTTTAATTCCGTCCTATCGTTTGGGTGCTGAAGTGTAGATGTTAGCCCTCAAGCGAGGGGAACGTGGGAGCTCCGAAGTGAGAGCCGGTATCCTCCCGACTCTAGCCGCGGATTCGGTAACTGAAGCATAGGATTAGTCAATATTCTTTATGCCTGGACCAAAGGGAATACTCATATTTGGCACAATACAATTCTAACTAGTTTAATTATCCATTCACTTAATTCTATTAACAAGGGGAGAGATACTTTTCTAAATTGCAGACTTCCATTCAAAAATTAGTAATAGAGTTTAGTATAAGTGTTTTATATTTCCATATACTAGATAGTAATTGCAACTGCTTTAATTAGTTCATAATTTCTAACTTCTCTGTGGGATCGATATCTAGCACTCCATTAGAGTCCTATATTACTTGAACGATATGTATACTTGCATTGATAAAGGGGTAACTGTGTTATTATTTAATATTATTTTTACACTGGTTAAACACACATATAGTTACGCAGCACCCCCCGGTCAAGTTTTTGGCGCCGTTGCCGGGGAAGTAAAGTAATTATTAAAGTAATTAATAAAATAATTATTAAGATAATTACTAGAGTAACAGACTATTTTTACTTAAGTTGTGTATGCGTAAATTTGAAACCGAAAATTTAATACCTTACGATTCGAAATTAGAACGCACTATTAAAAAAATTAGAAAACAGAAAATAGAAATTATAAATTTAAATCAAATGCAAAATAATCCAGCAATTGAAAATACAAATCAACTGAGACGTTTAAGAGATTACGCTAAACCTACATTAGATCAAATTCACTTAACTATCCAAAACCCTGATGTAGTGGCTAATTCATTTGAGCTTATGTTGACCTCATTTTTGATGAGGTCTTCTCTTCTCTCTTTAGTGTTTAGGATCTAGCCTTAGGCTTTTCCTTTGACTATCTTAGAGGACTAGAATTGGGACCCATTCCTTAGAAATTTGAACCACTTATTGCCTCCTTACAAACCCCACAAGCTTGATTGTAGATCCCTAATCACCTAGAGGGTTGAAATCAAATGTGAAGGTTTAGAGGATGAGTTCCCTATGGGACTCTTTGGCCTAGGACCACCCCAGGTGGCTTGGTCGCAGTGAGGGTTGACTTACACACTCACTACACTCACACTCTACACTCTCACACACACAATCCAAATCCTAAAACCACACACATACCCAACTTGGCTCCTTGACTTATGTAGGTAATTCATATGGATGGACCTTAACCCCTAAGCCCCGTGCTTAAGAGGGTTAGGAACAACATAAATGAATGCCTCAAATGAGTCCTCTCATGGCTCATATAGGCTTAACATGGCTTCATGGCTCAACCAAAGTGCTTCCATTTCACTCATATTTGATCAATCTTCTTTTTTTCAAAATTTCAATTTTTGACCCCGGGGACCCTACACCCATCAAACCTACTAAAAACCCTTAAAATTACCCAAATCCTCCAAAATTTCCAAATCACCCAAAATTCCCCAAAATTAACCTTGAACATTTCCTTACCAATCAAATTGATCATCCATAGCCAAAAATACCAAAAATTCCAAAAATACCCCCAATACCCTCCAAATACCCAAAATGCCCCTCTTAGCCAAAAAAATCCGAAAATTCAGAAAATTCCCAGAAAATTCCAAAAAATCCCAAATATTCCCAATTTCATTTTGTCCAACTACACCATGGGCCAATTTTGTCAATTTACCCCACTTTTACCAAAACCCCCAATTTAGCCCATTCTTAACCCAAGTGAACCCAATGTCAAACCAAACCTACCCAATTGACCCCAATTTTGGTCCAATTCAATTCTAAACTCCAATTCAATATCCACAATATCAATCTAGACCAAATCCAAGTCCAATTTGATTGACATTTGGGTCCAATTTCACTTTTGACCTTAAAGCCCAATTTGGACCCATGACCCAAACTTAGCCCAAACCAAACCAATTCAACTTCAATTGACCCCAAACCTTTTCTAAACCTTCCCTAACATCCCCATAAACAAAACACTAACATAATTTACCCAAAATATGGACCCAAACCCCACTCAAATTCAACCCAAAACCAAAAAGCCCAATTTTGACCTAAACCCAAACCTAACCCAAATAAGCCCAAGTCCCAAAACCAAAACCCAACCAAAGTTGAAACCTCTTTGAAACACTCCCATAAACATTTCCCAACATTAATTTTACATCAATTTCAACCCTAGCCCAACATTGTCCCAAGTTAGCCCAATTTGACCTACATTGGCCCATTTACCAAAGGAACCCAAATTAACCCAATTCAAACCCAAACCACCTCAAATTCATTTCAAATCACTCATGACACATCCCTAAACTAAACCCAACATTTATTTGGCATGCCCATTTGCAAAATTTTCATCTAAAAGCCCACTTCTAAAGGACATTCAAAAGCTCATTCCTAACCAAACTCAAAAGCCCAAGCCCATCCTAAAGCCCACATTACAATCTCATCTCATCCTCACTTAATTAAAATCATTCCTAAGTCCTAAATCAGCAATCAAATCTTTCTAAACAAAGCCATATGACAAACCATCCAAATTTTACACCAAAATACCAAAATTCCTTAAACCCATTTCCATGAAACCAAGCCAACTTTTCCCAAGCCAAATATGAGCCATAAAGCCATTTTTAAGCCACATGCAAGCCATGTGAGTTGTTTACATGTGACCTTACCACATTGGGCAAAAGGAGGAGGTCCTTTAAGCACTTCCTAAAAGCCATTAACCTTACTTATGATTCCCCTTAACCCAAATTTAATCTAAATATTCTTGGATGGAGACTTCTCCACTTAAGACCAACTTAACCCAACCGATTCACCCGACCCAAAACCAGGTCATGGGGAGGTGAACCAAGCCCAAAATCATGGGTTGACCAATTTGAGCCCAAAATGAACCCTTACCCTTTCCATTTCAAGTCATCCTCTTTACACATGGCAAAGCTCAATTGCCTGCACAAACCTCCAGCCATGACCCACCTGGACCTGAGGGTGACCCATGCATGTCGGCCAACCGCCTGGATCGCAGGAAAACACCATGGCCGAGACCTTGGGAGGAGCCAAACTTTTCAATTCTGTCTTGCTGAGTTGTCCCAGCCCAATTGAACACCATGGTCGTTCTTCTCTGCATGGAGCAGTCGATCCCAAGCCTTAAACTCCCACGGAGGCCCTCCACCCTCTCCTATTTAAACACCACCTCCTCTCGGCCATGAGAGGTGCTGAACCAAAACTTACCGAAACCCCGCCAAAATCATCCCGGACCACTCTCCACACATAGAGGACTTGATCCCCACCGAAATCCCCTCGCCATTTCCCCTCGCGAGCTCAATTTCGCAGTCGAAATCCAAGCTCAAAACCAGGACACTTCACCACAGTGAACCAATCTCCAAATTGATTGGTCCTACACCTTCACCGGACCAAGAGGAGAAGTTTCCCGAAGCAAAAGCCCCCTCACCGACCCGGCCATTGCTCCCGTACCTCCAAGCTTTGTGATCGAGCGTGGTCGAAATCATACCAAGACAATTCACCAGGCCAAGGGACTTCATCTGGAGCTTGCTTGGACCCAATTGAAGGTGACACAACTCTCAGATCGAAGCTTCACTTCTCTGAGCAAAGGTATGGACTCACTCTTCTTCCCGAGCTTACAGAGATTCTCCATTTAATTTGAATCAATTTCAATGCATGTTTACCGTATGGATGTGTTCGTCTCTTCAAGACGAATCCATAGAGCATAAGAATACAAAAATCCATTGAGAATCGAGTGAGAAATTAGGGTTAGAAGGTTGACGGTCACGGGTTCGCACCAGTCGTAGACGATGACTGGGAACCGTTGGATCGCGCGTGTATCGGATGGACGGCTCGGATCACGTCGGACCAGAAGATGTTACGTGAAAGGCGGGTCCCGGGACGGCTGAGTCAGATGGCGGCGCCGAATCAGGAGACGACGCGTGGAGCTTCGGAGCTGCCGAGGTTGACGCGGCGCCGCGTGGATAAGTAGGAAAATAGGGATTTTTCTTATTTATTAAATACCCAGAACTTCAAAAATTCATAACTTTGTGTAGAAAAATCCTAAAAATAAAATAAAAATACCCTATTGCTCAGTGAACAGAGGAGAATAATGTGGAAAAGAAATCAAGTAATTTTATTAAGTATTTTATTTTTAATGATTTATTTACTCTCTGCAATGTTTTAATTCTCCATGCATATAGGAAATTCACCATGGCATGAGACCATAGGGCTTTTGAAGCCTCTGAACTTGGGAACTTTCCCTGAATTTTCTAAGGTCAGAGGCCATCCCTATGAGAAGTTATTGATTTTTCAAGTTCATGTTACTGTTTTGAGTATTTTAATTCCAATAATTAGCATGTTGAGAAATAAATTCTAGGAAAATTTGGTGATATTCTTTGTGACTAGAGGGACCTAGGAAAAATAAGTTTTGAGTTAATTCACTTTGAACAACTCTAATTGGCCTAAATACCCAAAATTAAACTTTAATTAATTAGGGTTAACCATTCATCAAATTAACTTAAAAACAATTCTCTACTGTCCTCTAGGGATAGGAGAACACTTGGACTTGATTAACTCCACTAAATGGGTTGATTAAGTCTCTTAAGCAAAAATGGGTAAAATTAAACTTTAAAAATTCATAACTCACAAAATACTTTTCAAAAATTCATAAAAATGGTTTTGGAGTCTCTTTGATATCAGAGGAACTTAGGAAAATTAAAATTGTAATTTTCTAAAAAAGTTGATTTTTATCATTGTTTTAATATTTTTAATAATTAAAAAATAACAAAAACTATAAAAATATTAAAAATCACCAAAATGTCACATTTTGAATTCTAATCATTTAGGAACAAACCAAATATTTTTCTTAAGTCTCTAGGGTAAGATATTGAATTTTAAAGGCTTAATGTATTTTTTTTTAATATTAAAAATGTATTTTCCAACTTTTTCACTAAAATAATTCTAATAAATCAAAAAAAAATCATAAAAATATAAAACTTATTTCTCTGGACTCCTTGAGGTTAGAGAGATTTAAGAAAAACAAAAAATCCATTTTTCAACTTTAATTTTATTTTAAAATTAATTAATGCTTCAAAAATCAAAATAATTCTAATAAATAAATTATAATTCAAAAAATCACCAAATTTAGTCCAAATGGTCCTCTAGTAATTAGGAGTACCTCATAATTTTCTTAAGAACAGAAAAATTCCCTTGGTCATCTTATTGAATTTTCCTTGGAAATCCCTATTTTCTACAAAAAATAATTATATAAATAAAAAAATCTCATTTTCTCCTCTAATGTCTTAATTGACATGTGAGTGAAGCCACATAAAAATTTCAATTTCATTTAAGCTCAATTTAGTGAGTTATGGAATTATTAAGCTTGAAGGGCAAAATGGTAATTAAAATTTTAACCCTTAATTAAAACTTTAGGCTTATCAAAATGAGAAAGTAAAATATTTGATCTTAATCTGATTTGGATGATTGAAATTTAAATAATTAAAGGATAGAGACCCATCAATCATTTTTAAGATTAATTAAAGTAAACCTTAATCAATTAATTAATGAAATTTGGAAGATTAATAAAAATTGAAATTATTAAAATAGGGATATTATTAAGAAGACATTTGTTCTTTAATTTAAGAATCCCTAAATTAATAACCTCAATAATATTTAATTCCTAATTAAAATAATAATCCAAACTCAAGATTTAAAATACTAAAAGACTTAATCATTAAATTAAATTAAAATTAAAACATTTAAATTAAATCCTTCCACAATTTCAATTAAATTAATACTTTAACAATTAAATTAAATCATCTTTAAAACATAAAAAATAAAATATTAAATTAAATTAAAATTAAAATTAAAATTAAAATTAAAATTAAATTAAATTAAATTAAATTGAATTAAATTAAACTAAATTAAATTAAATTAAAACATATTAAATTAAATTAAATTAAATAAAAAAATAAAATCAAATTAAAATAAAGTCTAAATTAAATTAAAATTAAAAATAAAATTAAATTAAAATTAAAACTAAACCAAATTAAATTAAATTAACTTAAATTAAATTAAATTGAATTAAATATAACATCACCTAAGACATAAAGAATTCAAAAATAAATCTAAAACAACTTGAACACTATTCCAAACTTAAACCCATTAATTAAAATTAAATTAAATCACAAATCCCTTAAACATCAATTTGCCCTCAAAAGCTCTTGTTGTCATAACTTCTAAACGGAGTATTAAGTGAAGTGTTACTTCACTTATAGGATATTCAAATGTCCTAATTCACTGAGCAAGATAACAAAACTTAAACTCGTGGATGATTAATTCACTTGTATAATTAAATTCTCTTGGACTTAAAACAATCCTAGAGGTATTGAAAAGATATTTAAGACTCGTCTTAAGCACTTCCTCAATATGATAGGATATTTATAAGAACAATTGAACTTAATTTTTCTTTGATGAAGAAAATCGTCCTTAAACCAAAACACAAGAACCTATACGTCATAGGAGATGACTAGCTATAGGATTAGGACTTTGGTAGACAACCAAAACCTTTCCCTTAGCTTTACCTAGGTACTTGTTAGAATATTTAAATGCTTTAACATGTATTTTAAGTGCAGCTTGGGATGATGGGAAGACCCTCCAGATACGCTTTTATTTTATTGCAATTTACTTTATTGCAAATGCACTTTACTTTTCTTGCATGATAAACAACTGTTGCATGAAAACCAAAACCTTTAGGATAGTCCCTAAACTGAAACCAAAACTAAATTAAAAATCACTGCAAGATAAAATTCACCGCCACAACATTTCAAAATATAAAGCAACTCAAAATTTAATCACCAACAGAACAACAAAACTACAATTGCAACTAAATTAAAACGTCTCGTTGAATGATCGGGAATACCTCGGATGATGTAACCCACGTGTTGCTAACGGGATTTCCCACGGTCTAAATGAAAGTGTGGAACTCATTCGATTGAGTTTGGCAAATTCATCCGGACTAAGTGAATTCGATGAAAATAATCGGTGCCGTGATGACGGAACCGCGGGATCTTAATCGGTTCTGTTTAAACAACTTTAAGATTTGTTTTAATTAAAATATTAAAAACACTTGGATTTTAAGATTTTCTCTAAACCAAAACACTTCTCTCATCTCCTGATTTATGACTTCTAAAACTAAATCTCTGCAACAACAAGGAGCTCGGAGCATGGTGGGTAGCTCGGCCATCGTCGTCAGCAAAACTGAAATCTACATCAGCAAAACCATTCTTAGAATTAAATAACCAATCCATAGGATTTCGAGGTAGTTTGTCTAGTGCAACATAAATCCTCAACTCTTCGTTAGGCATTTGCATGATCATGTCATGTAAATTAAACCCTAACCGGTCTTAGGACTCCGAGGTAGTTGTTTGGTACGACATAAACCCTGACATCTTCGAGGCTATTTGTATGATCATATTATACAAATATAAGTCCTAATTAATTAAAATTGGCAAGATCGGAATATCAGATAATATTAGGATTTTCTTAAAATGAAGCCAAATAATAGGATAGCCGGGAAGTTGCCAAGATTCTTCTTGGATCCTCAGCTTCTCCTACCTTTCTTCCTTTGGATTCTCAAAAATAAATTGTTCCAAATTTTGAGTCATTCCCTTTTGAGATTTCAAAAATCCGATTCTTTGAAAACCTTAAACTTTGAAATTCTTGAGAGCAAAACCACTGATCATTATCGAGAGTTTTCCGAAGTGATTCCCGTCACTTAGAGATGTAATTAACTATAGGGCTTGCCTCTATAGGAACTTTAAGAACCCGAGTAATATAAACCTCGCTTAATTCCTTTATATTAAGCGGGGAACTTGTCGGCTTATAAAATTGGTTCGCGGACTAAACGGATGTCACAAATCTTTTAGTTTATTTAATCGAGCCCCATCATCGGCGAGTGTGTTTATTCTTCGGGATAGATACACTGGTTTGTGGTGCGGTGATCGTTTATATAAACTATTTGGGATGTGAGATCGGTTTGATTTCATACCTTAAAACTTTTAAACTTAAAATTACTTTCAAAATCAAATGTTATCTTTTAAACTATATATATTTAAATTAAATTTAAAATATAAAAATTCGCCGACAATTTCTGTAGGCGACCCCTTTTCAAAAATACAACACAACCTAAAAATATGCCGACAAACTTAAACCTACAATTATCCAAATGGTACATAATAATCAATTTAGTGGTTCACCAAACGAAGATCCTAATTTACATCTCGCTAGTTTTTTAGAACTTTGTGCTACTTTTAAATATGACGGAGTATTTAATGATTCAATTAGACTTAGGTTTTTTCCTTTTTCTTTAAGGAATAAGGCTAAGATGTGGTTAAATTTTTTAGCACCTGGATCTATTAGAATTTGGGGAGAATTATCACAAAAATTTCTATCCAAATACTTTTCTCCTTCAAAAACTGCTAAGCTTAGAAATGATATAACCTCTTTTAGTCAGTTTGACGGAGAATCGATATACAAAGCTTGGGAGAGATTTAAAGATCTTCTTAGGAAATGCCCACATCATGCGTTACCAGATTGATTAATTATTCAAACTTTTTAAAATGGATTAGTAGGATCTCTTAGATCTATTATTGATGCTGCCGCTGGTGGTTCATTAACGTCAAAACCATTTGATGAGGCTTATTCATTAATTAAATAAATGGCTACCAACAATTTTCAATGGCCTTCTGAAAGGCTAAATTCTAAAAAAAGCTAGTATCCATGAATCTGATGCAATATCTATGTTAGCTTCTCAGATTGCTGCTATATCTAAGAAATTAGATCATTTTGGAATAAATTATTCTCCTACTATAATAGAAGAAAATTCATCTGGGTAATTTGTGGATGCTCAACCTTCTTATGAAACTTTAAATGCTATTAATAATAGACCCAATAATCCTTATGCAAATTATTACAACCTCGGTTGGAAAAATCATCCAAATTTTAATTGGAATAATAATTCTACTAATCAACAATGGATGAACAACTCGATAACCGATTAGGAAATTCATCTAACCAAGGAAATTCTAATTATAAAACTTCTTATCCACCTGGATTTAATAATAACTCTCAATTTAAGGAAAAGAAGTTATCTATGGAAGAATTGATATTAAATATGGGTCAGCATTTGCAGAATCAAGGAAATCGGTTACAAATTCAAGGAAACCAATTACAAAATCAAGGAACAGCTATTAAAAATATTGAAACTCAACTCGAGCATATCGCTACTGCGCTTAATAATAGAATTCCTGGAACTTTTCCTAGTAATGTGGAAATTAATCTTAAAGACTAAGGAAAAGAACAAATCAAAGCGATAAAATTACAAAGTGGAAAAGAGTTAGAAACAAGATTACAAAAAGAAACGAAAATTGAAAAAGAGATAGTGGAAAGTAAAAAATAAAAGGATCAGCAAGATCAAGATTTAGAATATCCATTAATAACTATGAAAATTACTGTAGAAAAATCACCACTACCATTTCCTCAGCGATTAAAGCAACGTAAAAAGGATAAACAATTTTCTAAATTCCTTGAAATCCTGAAGAAATTAACAGTAAATATTCCCTTTGTAGAAGCATTAGAACAAATGCCCAATTATGTGAAGTTTATGAAAGATATTTTAAACAGAAGGAGAAAGTTCATAGACAATGAAACTGTTGCACATAGCGAAGAGTGTAGTGCAATTATTCAGAAAAAGCTTCCTGAGAAATTAAAAGATCCTGGTAGTTTCACTATACCTTGTGCTATTGGAGAAAACTTTTATGGAAAAGCTTTATGTGACTTGGGAGCCAGCATTAATCTTATGTCTCTATCAATTTTTAAAAGATTAGGATTGGGAGAAGTCTCACCTACTTCAGTAACTCTTCAGTTAGTCGATCGTTCAGTGACATATCCTAAAGGAGTTATTGAAGATGTGTTAGTAAAAGTGGATAAATTTATCTTTCCTGTAGATTTTATTGTTTTAGATATGGAGGAAGATAAAGAAATACCCATAATTTTAGGAAGACCCTTCTTAGCCACTGGAAGAGCTATGATTGATGTTCAAAAAGGAGAATTAACTATGAGAGTAAATGATCAAGAAGTAACTTTCAATATTGCAAAATCAATGAAATATCCTGCTATTGAAAAAGATGATGAATGTCTTTGAATGGAAATTCTTGAACATCTGCGAAATAAACATTTTAAAGAATACTTTGAAGATAAATCAGAAATAGAAAATACAGAATTATTTGAAGAAGCAGAAAAAAAAGAAATAGATTATATACAAGAAAGATTTGAGATGTTGGATATTACGGAAAATTCTGAAAAGAATATAGTTCCGTCGATTATAAAACCTCTTGAACTTGAGTTAAACATTTTACCAACTCATTTGAAGTATGCAATTTTGGGAAATTCTTTAACTTTACCGGTTATTATATCGGCAGAGTTAAACAAATTTCAAGAGCAAAAACTTTTGGATACATTAAAAAAGTATAAGAAAGCTTTTGGTTGGACCTTAGCAGATATTAAAGGAATTAGTCCTTCAATCTATATGCACAGAATTATTTTGGATAATGAACATAAGCCAAGAGTTGATCCCCAAAGGAGATTAAACCCGATGATGAAAGATGTAGTCAAGAAAGAAATATTAAAATGGTTAGACAATGGTATTATATATCATATTTTGGACAGTTCTTGAGTAAGCCCAATTCATTGTGTTCCTAAGAAAGGAGGAGTGACTGTTGAAGCTAATGAAAATAATGATTTAATACCTATCAGACAAGTTACTGGATGGTGTATATGTATTGATTATAGAAAATTAAATGCAGCCACCAGGAAAGATCACTTTCCTTTACCATTCCTAGACCAAATGTTGGATAGACTAGCTGGGCACAAATACTTTTATTTTTTAGATGGATATACTGGCTACCATCAAATTCCTATTGCTCTTGAGGATCAAGAGAAAACTACATTTACTAGTCTTTATGGAATGTTTGCTTTTCGAAAGATGCCTTTTGGACTATGAAATGCACCTGCAACATTCCAGAGATGTATGATGTCTATATTTAGTAAATTAATTGATGATGGAATAGAAGTATTTATGGATGATTGCTCTGTATTTAGAACATCATTTGACGCATGCTTGGATCATATTGAAAAAGTATTGGAGCTATGCGAAAAAACTAATTTAGTTCTAAATTGGGAGAAATGTCAATTTATGGTTGCAGGAGGAATTGCATTAGGGAATAAAATTTCGGAAAATGGCATGGAAGTAGACCCTGCAAAAATTCAAGTTATAGCTAAATTACCACCTCCTACTACAGTGAGAGGGGTAAGAAGTTTTCTTGGACATGCTGAATTTATAGACGGTACATAAAAGAGTTTTCAAAAATTACCAAACCTCTATGCCAACTTTTAGAAAAGGACAAGAAATTTGAATTTACTAAAGAATGCTTAAATGCTTTTGAATTATTAAAAGATAAATTAGTCACAGCATTTATAATAGTTTAACCTGATTGGGAGAAACCATTTGAACTTATGTGTGATGCTAGTGATTATGCTATAGGAGCTGTTCTTGGACAAAGATATGACAAAATTTTTAAAGTTATATACTATGCTAGTAAAACTCTTAATAATGCTCAAATTAACTATACAGTTACAGAAAAAGAATTATTAGTAATTGTATATGCTTTTGATAAATTTAGATCTTATTTAATTGAAACTAAATGTATTTTTGCATACTGATCACTCTGTTATTAAATATTAATGCAAAAGAAGGATATCAAACCAAGATTAATGAGATGGATATTACTACTGTAAGAATTTGATTTTGAAGTAATTAATAGAAAGGGAACTGATAATCAAATTGCATATCATTTGTCAAGATTAGAATATTGTGAATCACCTGACACTGACAATGAAATTACAGACAGTTTCCCTGACGAACAACTTTATAATATAAATGAGTGGAAAATATCTTGGTATGCTGATATAGTTAATTATATTGTAAGTGATATTTTACCACTCATGCTAACTCTGTAACAACAGAAAAAATTCATTCATGATGCTAAAATGTATTTTTGGGATGAACCATATTTATATAAGTAATGTAAGGATCTTATTATTAGAAGATGTGTGTCTTATGAAGAAACTGAAGAAATTATTCAAAAATGTCACGATTCTGAGTTTGGGGGACATTTCGGGACTGACAAAACTACTTATAAAATTTTACAATCTAGATTTTATTGGCCTACTCTTTTTAGAGATGTTCATAGATATATCAAAACTTGTGATAAATGCCAAATAGTAGGTAATATATCTAGAAGAAATGAAATGCCTCTGAATTTTATATTAGAAGTTGAAATTTTTGATGTTTGGGGATTAGATTTCATGGGACCATTTATTCCTTCATTTGGAAACTCATATATATTAGTTGTTGTTGATTATGTTTCTAAATGGATTGAAGCACAAACCTTACCTCGTTGTGATGCTAAGAGTGTTTCAAAATTTTTAATGAAAAATATTTTCACAAGATACGGAATGCCGAGAGTGATTATCACTGACAGAGAATCCCATTTTAGGAATAAATATATTCAAAGATTGGCAGAAAAATTTAATATTATATAAAAAATATTGACTGCTTATCATCTATAGACCAGTGGGTTAGCTGAAGTTTCTAATCGAGAAATTAAACGAATTTTAGAAAAGACTGTAAACCCTAGTAGATTAGATTGGTCCACAAGACTAGACACTGCATTGTGGGCATACAGAACTGCTTATAAAACTCCGATTGGAATGACTCCTTACAAACTTATTTATGGAAAGACTTGCCACTTACCAGTTGAATTAGAGCATAAAGCATTTTGGGCGATTAAAGAATTTAATTATAATTTGAAAGATGCTGGTGAGAAGAGATTATTGCAGATGAATGAATTAGAGGAATTAAGGAACGAATCTTATAATAATGATAGAATCTATAAAGAGAAAATGAAGATATGGCATGATAGGAAGATTAATCAAAAGAATTTTGAACTAGGACAAGAAGTATTGTTGTATAATACAAGGCTGAAATTATTTCCTAGGAAATTGAAATCTCGATGGTTAGGACCTTTCACTATAACTCAAGTATTTACATATGGAGCTGTTGAAATTGAAGATCTAAAGACTGGAAACAAATTTAAAGTAAATGGACACAGATTAAAACCATATTTTGAGGGTAAAAGACCAAATTTTAAAGAGGTTTTAATGCTCAGTCAACCTAATTACCACTCTGAATAGGTCGGGCTGATGACGTTAAACTAAGCGCTTTATGGGAGGTAACTCATAGTTATCTTTATTTATGTGTGATGATTGTATATCTATTTGATTTATTGTTAGTTTGTGGAATGAAGGAATTCTACTACTCGAATTTACCCTCATGATCATCACGATGTTGGATCCATAGAAAAATTTGAAACGCATTCGGACCAGAGCAAAACTGGGCAATTTTTGCCTTAGCCACCGACAGTGAGATTGAGCCCACCAACGATGAGTTTTGCCTGCCAAATTCAGTTTGTATTTTTTAAGAATCTCGCCGACGGCAAGATCGACGCCGCCGATGGTGAGATGGCGAATGAACGGTTTAGGGAGTTATTTTGACGGTTTCTGGCAATTCTAAGTGTTTTAACTCTTTAAAAATTCCTAGAACTTGAATTCTAAACTATCTACTTCCTAAAAACGATTTGAAACTCCACCAAAACTCATCATTATGGCATCCAATCACCTTGAAATCCCTAGATCTCAAGTGTTCAATCGAAGAAAATTTATCAGTTGCGAGGCCCAGTGAATTTTCAATAAGGTAATGATGAAAAAGAGATTGATCAAGGAACGAGGATTCGTGAATAGAGGATTAGAGAATTCGACGACGCCTATCGAGGAGATGATTGTGCGACGACGTTGGGAAGTATTATGCTATACCACTTCTGCAATAGTCATCCCTGTGGTAAAAGAATTCTATTCCAATCTACACGGAATCAACAACGGAGTTGTCTATTTGCGAGGCAGATGGGTAACTTTTACTCCTTCTAGAATTAATGAGTTATATTTAATAGAGAATACACCCGTTTGCAACTACTCCAACTTTGTCCCTACAAGAAATAATATGAATGAGATCTATCGTTACTTGACTGATGAAGCGGAAGATTGGGAAACAAGAGAAGATGGGTATGTTAGTTTTTCTGCATCACTGCTAAACCACGTTTCTAAACACTGGCACTTCTTTATTTCTTCAAAATTGTTACCCACTATGAGGGTCAATAAAGTTTCTAAGGAGTGTGCGATTCTAAATTATTGTATTCAACCGGGATTACCTATTGATTTTGGTTCGATTATTGTGAAGTCTGCTTTAGGCCTGATTGTTCATGGATCAATTTATGGGCTTGGACATCCTTCTACAATTTTTGCACTATGCAGTCAGTACCAAGTTTCATATAAAGCCTGGGAGAAGGTACTTCTGCCTTGGAAACCTTTAGATCCAACTGATATGTTTCCTACATTGGATGATGATAATGATGGAGCCATTATTGTGGATCAAACATGTCAGAGTTCTTTTTCAATCAGGCCCTTGACTGATAAAACTGATCTGATCTTACAGAAACTCAAAGGATTGGAAAAAGAGGTACAAAACGTGATGAATTCAATTAATAACATCTCTGCTTTATTTGATCATATTGACTGGAGAATGAACGAACACTTCGATCATTCTGGACATCTTGAGGCTAGTTTCATACGGCTTATGAGAAAGAAAGGATGGATAGAAGAAGATTATACTGAAGAATTTCCTTACAGACCCTTCTACAATCTTTTCGTTCATTTACGTTCTATGGGTGATATCAGAGATGAGTTTAGCACTGATCCTGACGAGTAGAAGACGTTCGTATTTGTTTATGTGTTGAATTAGTTTGAATTTAATTTGTGTAATCAACACTTTTTGTTATTTTAGATTTCGACATTTTTATCTCAATATAGATGAGATTATGCATCATTTGTTTGTTTTCAGCGTTTTGAGTATTATGGTTTGGCTTGCGACGCTGAATTTTATGTATTAAGGTTGAGAAAATACCTTTTTATAATGTTGCGTACGAATATTGTAAACACTTGGATTTTATATAAAATTTGTGATGTTTTGTGTTGTGTGAATTTAATTGAGTTAAAATAGTATCTAATCACAGTAAAATATGTTTAAATCGATTGATCGGACTTTAACGAGGCTTAATATGAATTAAAAAATTACAAAATACTAAAAATTTAAATTTTCAAAAAACCCTGCCGATAGTGCCCTTGACGCCGCCGACGGTGACTTTTCCAGAGACTTAAGCCATATTCAAATTAATTAGCCTGCCGACGGCGAGATTCTGCCCGCTGACAACGAGGACCCGAAAAATACCTTTATTTGACCGGTCAACCACCACTATTCATCATCCCCTTCCTCTAAACTTCGAAAAAACTGACCTAGGGCTTAAGAGATCTTGGATTTGGAGCATATTCAACACATTTTGACACGGGATTTCATCTTCCTTTAGTAAGAGCTTCACTCCCATGCAAAATTTTTTGATTTTCACCATGTATTTCTTCCACATTTAAAAATTTTGGAAAAATTGAAATATGGAGAAAATAGTTGGAAGAAATTCATGGAATTCATTTTAGATTACTTTAAGTCACCTTTGGAAGCCATTCTAGTGTTATTTTGGAATTTAGTTGAGATTTTTGTAAATTTGATAGATCGAGAAATGGCTCCACGACAAAAGAGGCTACTAGATTTTAACGAGACACGATTTGTGAATGCTAAGGCTCAGTCAAGGTACAACTTTAGTATCAAAGCGAGAAAATGTATCCAGGATAAAGTTTTCAAGAATCCGGGAGAAGGAGTGGAACAGACAATCAAAGAGCAAAGATGGGAAAATTTTTGTTATACAACGAACAGAGCTGCAGTTGAAGTTGTAAAGGAGTTTTATACCAATTTGACCCAGATAGAGGATGGACCTATAATGGTTCGAAGATTTTTAGTTGATTTTAATGCTGCACGAATAAATTCTTTCTACAAAGTACAAGATCTTCAAAACAGCGAATACGATACATTTGGAACAATCGAAGGACTGCTGGAAGGGGTGATTAACTTTCTCACTGATGGGAAAGGGACTTGGAAAATAAAGCAACGTGAACGGGAAAACTTCACTCGTTTTATGTTAAATGCAACCTCTAAGGCTTTGCATTATTTTATTTGCTCTACTTTTCTATCCACTTATCATCATAGTGAAGTTTCAAGAGATAGAGCAGTTCTGAATTTTTGCATTCAGAACAACAGAAATATAAATTTGGAAAGTATTATTTATAAAAACATATTAGTCATTGCAAGAAGTGAAACTATAGGAGGATTAGGACATCCTTGACTGATTTATGCACTCTGCCAGTTTTCTGGAGTAGAGGCAGGAGATGATGAGGAATGGGTTGAACCTATCAAACCCATTACCAAGGCTAATATAAAGACTTATGAATCCCACGAAGGATGGAGATCAGGGACTAGGAGCTCTGCACCTTCGACTAGTCGGGATATTCCCTCTACTAGTTATGACCCTCCTACCTAGAGTTCTCCGACACTTTATGACTTGATGAATAAACTGACTCTGCGGCGGAAAAATTTTGAGAAAATTGATGAAAGGTTGGAGCAAATAGATCAGAGGATTGGAGGATTAGAGCGGAGGCACGATTATGACAGTGAATATCTCCAAAGGCATTCTGAGTTTGAGATGGCCTACTATGACGCTGAGAATCGCTATAGGAGAGGGGATCTTGATGTTATATTTTTTAAGTGCCATCGTTATACTCACTACCAGCCTACTCCACCTGCTGAACAAGGAGATGAGGATATAGCTTGGGATTTTGATGCTGAAGATTAGATTCTACGATTAGATACTAGTGTTATGTGTTTGTTGTTTTCTTCAATTTAAGTATTGTTGTTTAGTTTATGTATTTTGATTATTATGTTGTATAAGTCATTTAAACTTTGTTGTATAAGTTATTTACATCAGTGTAATTGTTAGTTTTTATATTTCAGACTGTGATTGTAACTCTGAAATTGAATTAGTGAATTGTATGTGGATATGTTAATTGTGCTTAGTACTTTAATAGATAAAGTAATTAAATGTAGTAGGAAATTGTTTTAGTATTTTGTACTTATTTCAAAATTTCATTACCCAGGAAATTCTTTAATGTTATATGTGTGTAGAAAGTTATTGACAGTACAGGTTAATTAAATGATGAAAAGAACCTGCAGAACTTCAAAAAGAGAAATACCTAAAGCACGAAGGTATGATTTAAATTTACAGTATGTTTTCTTTCCACCTATATGATTTGATAGAAAAATTTAAGTTTGGGGGAGGGAAAAATAAAATTTAATTATTAAATTGTTCTCAAATAAATATTTTCAAAAATTATTATAAAAATGATTTTCTGTAGTGAATTTAATTCAGTAAACGAGAATTAATTTATTTAACTATTATAGAAAGTTAAAAGAAATATTTTTTTATGATTAAACTAACTTTGTAGATTAAGATATTTGGAATAAAAGGATAAGAATATAGTTAACTATTTAAAGTAAGGAAAACTATATTTTAAAATATTAAATTCTTAAGTATTTAGTTGAGAAAGAAAATATTGAAACTCAATGATGTAAAAACTATGAAATACATATAAGAAAAGGAAATGTTTCAAGTTTCAAATTCAGGAAGAGGAAAGTGAAGTTCAAAATCATTAACAGGTTATCCAGATACAGTAATCCTCACTTGAAAAAAAAAAGAAGGATTGAAAAACAATCCCTGAAAAGAAAAGAAAAAAAATATAGGATTGAAATGCAATCCAAATAAAAAGAAAAAGTAAGTGAGGAGAAGCTTGAGGAGATGTCTTATCAAAAATTGGCTTCATTTGAATCAACCTAAAGGGTAAACTCATTTACATTTTTGAACTTATATATATGGATTAGTCTTTTACTAAATGAGTTTTCATGAATTTCCTATCATCTGAATATCTTAAGTAATTTAATATTGTAATATATAGTCATTCTTAAAATAAATAGAAGACTAGAAATCTTAAACTTGATGACTAAATAACGTTACATCTATCGAATTAATTTAATTATCTAAAAAATCTTTCTAATAAACTTTACTATAATATTTATGTAAATTAAATTCATAGTATTTCTAAATTAAAACTTTACTACAAACAATCATTATTTTTACGTAGTATCAAGATTACTTGAGGACAAGTAATAGTTAAGTTTGAGGGATTTTGACTAGAGAAAATTGTATTGAGAAATTCATACCAATTTTATATTGATATTGCACTTTAAAGAAAGGTATTTTCTATGTTTTATTGCAGGAATGAAGATTTATTGATAATGGAGCAAAAAGATGAGAAAATGAGTGAATCTAGAACAAAAAAAAAGAGACAAAAATTGAACTAGGACGCCAACGGCGAGGAATAGGCCGCCGACGGCATGTTTTTCTCGAGAGCATTCGAATATATTATAAAGGAGCCCACCGACGGCGAGATCGAGCCCGCCGACAACTAGCCTGACCAATTGGCCTATGTTCTAGAAGCCCGCCGACGGCGCCAACGAGCCCGCCGACGGCGAGAAGGTTTGTTCAAGCAATGTTCAATGAATCTGGACGCTTTTTGAAGAGGTGCTTAAGCAACCTTTGGAAATATTTCTCCCTCTTTAAATAGAGACGATTTTAGGCCGAATGTGTGTCCTTGGTGTGTCCTTTTTGAGTGTCTTATTAGTGTCTTTAGTGTGTAAGTGTGTTCTAGAGAGTATAATAGTGAGTTTAGTTGAGTGTGTTGATACGAAGGAAGAGTCGAGGAACGTCAAGGAGTCTGCTTGGGGAGAAAATTCGAGATAAGTTTTGTTTATTGTTTTATAACTTTAATTTTATATGAAATCTAAGTTTTGTGTTATTCTTCCTATGCATTCTGATTAGTCTTCTCTGTCTTTCTCCTTGTTTTTGAGATTTTGTGAAATGGAAAATTAAATTAGTTGTGCCTAAAATATTCAATAAAAATTGTGATAATCTTTTACTTGAATCTTAATTTACTTTCAATTTGACCAATTGAACTGTTAAAATATGTTGATTTCACAACTAAAGTAAAGATTACACCCAAGATTCAGGGAAAGCAAAAGCCTTGAAAGGAGGGTGCAAATAAATAGGGAAATATTATTTATCGGGCGTAGAATTAGATATTTTAGAATGACAGACTAAAATCTTCAATTCGTTCCTATCGTTTTGGTGTTGAAGTGTAGATGTTAGCCCTCAGGCGAGGGGAACGTGGAAGCTCCGAAGTGAGAGCCGGTATCCTCCCAGCCTAGCCACAGATTCAGTAACCAAGAATAAGATTAGTCAATATTCTTTTTGCTTAGACCAAAGGGTAACGAATAGGAATGCTCCTATTTAGCACAATACAATTCTAACTAGTTTAATTATCCATTCACTTAATTCTCTTAACAAGGGGAGAGGTACTTTTCTAAATTGTAGTCTTCCATTCAAAAATTAGTAATAGAGTTTAGTATAAGTGTTCTTTATTTTCGTATACTAGATAGTAATTGCAACTGATTTAATTAGTTCATAATCTCTAACTTCTCTGTGGGATCGATATCTAGGACTCCATTAGAGCCCTATATTACTTGAATGATACGTATACTTGCGTTGATAAAGGGGTAACTGTGTTATTATTTAATATTATTTTTACACTGGTTAAACACACATATAGTTACGCAGCACCGAGTGCCACATATAGTTGAGGATAAGATTTATTCTTAGGAATCTATTGATGAGAGCAGGACCGAGTGCCAGCATGTCTCAAAATCAACTAGGTAGAGGGATCACATTTCATTTGCACTTTTAACCACAACAGAACTTCCTCATCACTTTAAAGAAGCAATGGAGAGCCCGAACTATGAATTTTGGAGAGCGGTAATGGATGAAGAGATGGATTCTCTTCGAAAGAATGATACTTGGAGGATGATGAAGCTTCCTTCAAAAAAGAAAGCCATTGGGTGGAAATGTGTTTATGTGATGAAGGATCTCATGGAGCTGATGTGTGCTTTAGACAAGATTAGTGTCAAAAGGATTTGCGCAATGAGAATGGATTGATTATGATGAAGTATTTTCCCTAGTGGTCTAGCATCCCTTAATACATGTTCTCTTGCACTTGTACCACCATACAATCTAATCTTGGAAGAGCTCAATGTTAAGACTCCATTCCTGCACAAAGAATTATAAGGGGAGATCAATGTGTTGCAACCTTTTGGATATGGAGAATCAAAATACATGGTTTGCAAACTGGACAAGTCTTTGTATGGGTTGAAAAAATCTCCTCGGCAGTAGTATAAATAATTTGATCAGTCAATGTAAGATTGGAGTATATGATGAGCCAGTATGATCATTATGCATATTGCAAGAAGTTGGCCAATGATGAATTCATTTACTTGCTTCTATATGTTGATAATATGTTGATTTCAAATGCTAGTTAAATTAAGGTTAATAATAAGAAGAATCAAATGTCCAAACATTTCAAAATAAAGAAATTGGGTGAAGCTCACATAATTCTTGCTTGGAGATTATTAGGAACAAGGCAACTTAAAAGGTTTGGCTCTCATAAGGAACTTATGTTTCAAAAGAGGCTGAAGAAATTTGGGGTTGATGTCATTGCGTCTCACGTTCAGTTAAGTTCAGATTAGTGTACTGAAAGAGATCAGGAGGGGAAAGATATGTGATTAATTTTTTATGCCAGTGTAGTGGGATGACTTATGACGTGGTTTATACTAGACTCTTGCACAAGTAGTTGTTGTTTTAAGCAGGTTCATGCATGACTAGGAAGGAGTCATTGACAGGTTGTGAAGTGTATTATGAGGTATCTAAATGGTACTGCTGATGTTGGCTTAGTGTTTGAGAGGCAGTCATCTATTGCATATTTGTGTGTTGGATATACTAACTCGGACTATGAAGGTGATATGAATAGACAATGATCTACTACTGGATATTTATTCACATTAGCAGGAGGTCCGGTCAGCGGGAGGTCGGTTCTTCAGACTAATATCATTTTATCCAAATATGGAGGCTAATTACATGGCAGTTAAGGAGTTAATAAAGGAAGCAATATGAATGCAAGGCCTATTGGATGACTTAGAAGTTGACTATGAGTATATGACGCTATTCAGTGATAGTTAGAGTGCAATATTCTTGGCCACAAATACAGTTCATCGTGCCAGTACCAGCACAATGATGTGAGGTACCATTTTGTCCAGGATTTAATTGAGGGAAGGTTATGTTGAATAAGATAGGGACGAAGGAGAATCCAATAGACATGCGCATGAAGATACTACAATTTTGGAAGTTTATCTACTACAGAGATTTGGTGAACATTCGAGTATAGGACTGAAGCATTTTGAAGAACTACGCGAGGCTTGATTCATTCCGGAAGTGGGGTACGTAAAGGACCATCTTAGTGTTGTTGAATTGGAGTTTGGAGCTCATTTGGTCAACTTACTTATCTGGAACTAAGAGATTAGGTGGAGATTGTTGTATTTAATAGGTTTATTATAATTGATTTATTTCCTTTTTTTTTATTCCTTTCCTTTTAATGCTTTAAGCCTTCTTTGTAAAAGATGACTTATTGTTCATGAGAGATGTGTGAGGTTTGTGGAAGTTGTAACCCAAGCTTTCTCTCTTTCTCCCCATCCCGTGCTAGTGGAATCTTCTCCTCGTGGACGTAGGAGAATCAACTTATTACCGAACCACATAAATCTTTTTTGTTTGATTTTTATTGTGTTAATTTCTACGCTTCCGCATTGTTTTTGCATAACAATATATTTGATGATGCTAACCTTCTCTATTTTAATATGCTTGCTTATGCTCTCATTAAAAACCCATGATATCGAATCTGATATTTATTTTGCATCCTTTTCGTATGTATTCAAATTTGATTTGATTGTCTCAAGAATTTACTATCTATCCAAATTAACTCTTTTAATATCATATTTTTGTCATCTCAAAATAATTCTATATTCTCTTGTTCAAATACCAAAACTATTGACCAGCACAGATATCTGACTCGCTGTTAAAATTAACAAATCACGCAAGAAAATAGCTAAATAAATTTGTATACAAGCAAGAAAAGTTGACATTCTCATTAGTAATCTTCCAATATCTTCTTAAATAGGTTATTCGATATGCACTCTAAGCCTCTAAACATCTCTTTCTTTTTCTTCAAGTATCTTGATTAGATAATTAATTATGATTATTCTTATGATATCCCTGTTGTGTTATGTATATATATAATTATATATATAGTAGTGGCTCATGTGCATATATAATATAACATTGGGTATATATGGCTTTCATTGAATTGATTGGGAGTGAAGCAGCCTGTTTTGCTTCAGCGCATTAGCTTGCTTGGCCCCGCCAACTTCCTATAGGATTTGAAGATTTTGAACCAAATCTCTCTCGTTATCTTGCAACAGGCAGTTAGATCGACTTCTCTATAAGAAAAATTCTTCCCCCTGACAAATATGTATAACTTAGCGCGCGCTCCCCTAATTTCACCTAATTTATGTTAGTATTTAAACTATTTATATTAACACATGCATTAAACCCAATTTAATAATAATTTAACAATAAAAATCTTCCAATCAAACACAATTTGGGCATGATTTGTTCATGGAAATTTCGTTAATTTTTACGTGTTATCGTTGAAATTTTTATGTATTAATTTTCTAGCACTGGAAATGTTGTTAGAAAACTATTTAAATACAAGCAAAAAAAAAAAAAAAGTTTGTAATTCAAGTCTATAATTTTATTGCTGTTATTTGAATAGGTTTATTTATCAGCTTTTTATGCTAATAATAATAAGAATAAAATAATAATAATAATAAACTCTAGTCCTTCAAATCAAGCTAAAGTTGATCAATTTTGAGAGAAAAAAAAACATCAACATTATTTTAATTTCCATTTAAAATCAAAACCATTGAAGTTTCTCTAAATATCATATCACACATGCTCATTTCTTTAATTTACTTAATCTTGAATCATGATTTGCTCGTAAATTACGACACAAAATTTATAGTTTAGGAAATAGATAGATATAGAGATAGAGAGAGAAATGAACAGTAAATGTCTTGTCTATTAGTTTTTTTTCATAAAATGTTCTCCAATTTATATGGGAGGGGTACAATATGTGATATGAATTATTCAGTTATAAATTATTTTATTTATTTTACATATGCGAACCTATGGTTCTGGTACCCTATGACTGAATTGTTTGAGCTAGCAAGACATCAGCTAAGTAGGTTCAGTTTGGTTGGCTTGAGTAAACAACCATTCAGCTGAATTCTATTAGATCCAGGTCGGTGGACTTACTCTACCGCTATAATTTGTCTATCGATTGATTTATTCTGACTATTGACCCATGATCACAACTAACAAGATCAGGGCTTCATGTCTACAGAACAAGACTATACTATCGAGCATAATATTGATCCACATAACTAGATAAATAACTCATTCATCGCCAAGGGAGGTCCTTCGAGACTATTGTTAAGCTCTGTTGTTATGCCAATCTTGGTCCTTAATGAGAAATTTTGGGGTCGTCCATGGGAGGGCTGGTGATTGTGAGAAACTACATTCTTTTCTTGGGTTTGATTTGTCGAGAGATGGTTAAATGACTTTGCTCGGCTTTCTTGTGGTGATTAGCTCAAGTGCTGACTTATCTGTGCATGTCCAATCAACCCGTACTTGGATCGTGTTTTTGTCTTTGTTCTAGCTCAGTTGAACTTTGCCCTTATCTCAAATGACTCATCCAATCAGATAAGTGCAGTCTCTTAGTCTCCTATTTGTAGGTCATTCTTTATTGTACTTCCTTTTGGCTGTTGGATTTCCTTATGGTTCATGCTCGCATATTCTTGACGTGCACGTACAAGCACCCACCCACACACACACCCACACACACACACACACACACACACACACATATATATATATATATATATACTTACGATTTTTCTTGTTTATAAATGAACTCATTTAATTCTTCAATTTTAATGTTGCCTGTTACTAGTTGCTGGACTGAAATGAATGAAAATTGCAATAGTTGGAATGGTTGGCTGGCTATTAAAAGGCAAAATCAAAATATAGTATTCAATCATTAAGAAAAAAAACTTTTTATTTTAAGGTAGAAAATATCATGTGCGGGATTTGTTGTTGCGATCACGAAACCCAAAGTTAAAACTTTTGAAAGCAAAAATAATATAAAACACTAATTAAGCCATATGACTCCATTAAATTTGTCTTTTTATGCTTGAAACCAAGAAGATTTATCCCTGATACGGCCTAGAATCAAATTGTCTTGATGCTCGCATTATAATATAATATATCCATTTCTAATTTACTCTCTACTTTTTGGCCATTTTATTTTATTCATAACAGAAGATCAGCTTGCTTTGTTTTTATTTTATTACTTCTGCCTACACGCATATTATAAGGTTCCAGCCGAAATACCGATAGAGATATTTGACTTATTGAATTTGAGAATTAAGTGACCCTTGCTTTGTTTTATTAAGCACTATGCATTATTTTTTAGCATTTAAGAGTCATATTTCTTTAAAAAGTGAGATGGAATATTTTCCAAATTGCATTATTTATTTATTTATTTAGCCTAAATTTTAATTTTTTTACATTTATACCACAAAGATATTTCATATTAAATAAAAAATATCATTAAATGCGGCTTTTTCATGCAGATATAAGGTAGCACATTTGTAAAAATTGAGATTTGGGCGTTACATATGGTGTAAGTGGTATTTATGCAAATATTCATTACTATTTAGTAAGAAGAAAAGTGAAATGGAGGTTAAGTAAAATTCTCTAAAGGAATTCAAGCGTTGTATGACTGATGAAGATGGTATCCAAAGCAATATGACGTGTGACCACAGCATCTAATAATATGTTTTTCAATAATTGCATCAATATATCTTTCTGAGTCATCGTCTTCCAAGGAAAATTTTCTAATAATGGTCGCTAATAAAGTTTCAACCAAAATATTTCATTTATTTGCATTAGGATGAATAATTATAAACATATTTACAGCATTCGTATAGGCTTTGAAGCCTTGAATATGTTGCTCGTATTTCAAGAATAATGAATTTTTCTAATAAATAAGTTCATTTGATTTCTTTTATCAGATAATGTAATTAAATTTGGCTTTATATTGATGGTGTTGATGTTTAGAATGAGGGACGATGAACCCATGCTGTTCTGAATCTGCATTATTGGATTTTATATTTTTGATTCATGTTTGTAACGTGGATTTGAATTTAACATGATTATAAGAGATTGTTTGGAAATGGATCTATTTTTATTTGAACAAAACTAATATGGAATTAGTGAATCAACTAAGCCAAATGTATTTTTTTTCCAACACATAAAAATATAAAATAATAATTGTAGTAAAAAATCAAATAAATAAATAAAATAGCATAAAATGAAGTGGTCCAACCAATTAAACTAGTAATTATTGCTTCATTCAAGCAACTGTCTTATTGGTTCAATAAGAATTTATAGAAATAGATAATTGGGCTTGGGAGAATTCATCATTGGACTTGATATTTCCATTAAAAAAATTATGACCACCTTTCATAAGCTTATTAGATATCAACTGCATGAGAGTTGCTTGATGAAGACAAATAAAACAATAATATGACAATGATGTATTCAAATAGACGAAATGATGGGGGCAGAACAAAAAATGAAAAATAGCCAAGCATAGTATCAACGATGTGTGGATAAATAAATGCCTCTTAAATTTTAGAAGAGAGATAATAAGTGCACCTCACCTACTAAACTAATCATTAGCTTTGTAATCTACGTCAATATTACAATTATATGAACTTAAAATGTATTGAATGAAGTATGAGTTCCTTAAAGAGAGGGCTATATTGGAAATAAGGAAAGGGAAGGCCCAAAAGCAATAATACTTGTAGAAACTTATTGATGGTGTTAATCAAAATGGGGTGCATGAGGTGTTAACCATCATGCTCACCTTTAGCTCTCCTACGAAAAGAAACTCGTGAAAAAATAAATTTAAGCCAACTTTTTATTAAGCTTGGTATCAATCAAGCTTTTTAATTTCAAGATTAGATCAAATCATATATGCAATCTTTGTGAATATTATGTTTGTGTGTAAACATCTGTAAGGGTTATGAAAAATATCTAACTCTTAAATTTGATCATCGTCTACACCATAATAGCTCTAACCACAGTGACTGGGTAGACAAGAAAGACAAAAGAACCGATCTCTGATGCTTATATAACTTATAACATTCATTTAAAATTTTGAATAGGTGATATTTAAAGGAAAGTTAAATCTTATCTTTCTAACACACACACACACACACACACACACACACACACACACACACACACACACACACACACACACACACACACACACACACACACACGGATACATACATACATACATACATACATACATACATACATATATGTACATACATACATAGATATATCTATATATCTATATATATATGTACATACATACCTATATATATCTATATATCTATATATATGTATGTATGTATATATATATATATATATATATAGCAATGAAAATTTTATTAAAAATCAGAGAATGGTTTACATCTAATATAAAGTAAGGACATGATATCCCCCCTTATAAGTAATTCTAGCTCAACGGTAGGAAGAACACATAAAATAGGTAAAGAAGAAGCCCCTTTTCTAGCTTGCCAATCGGCACAACGATTCCCTTCTCTTGGAACAAAGCTCCATAGTAACTTCATATTGGAGTTGAGCATTGAGATTTGTTTGGGAAGGTGGACAGTAAACCAAGGAAGACTTTGAGTACCATTAATAATATTTACTATCCAAAGTGAATCCAATTCCACATGTAGATAATGCCAGCCCAAGATAGATGCAATCTTGATAGCCCATACTACCGCTTGTAACTCGGCATGCAAAGCATTCAAAGCATCAATAGGGGAAAAAAATAAAGCACACAGTCACCTGTGTAACCTCTGAAAATGCCACCCATTCCCGCACCATTGTTGTTAAAACTTCCATCTATTTTTATCTTAATCCACGGGTCAACAGACTTCCTCCAATAAACCTCCTGAATCAATAATGAACTATTCTAAAAGAAACTAGCAGCCTTATGAAGCTTCAAATCGAAATTATGAACCTTATAGTTCATAAATTTAGAGATCTTATCAATATAAGATAAACAATTTAAAACAATACGATCCTTTATCAAAGGTCTGCCTTCAAATCGAAGCTCGTTTCAAGCCATCCATAGAAACCATGTGATAATACATGGAATAATTTCAGCATTACTTTCCTTCCAAGTCTTCCAACACTCAACCATATTAGACCAACCAGCATGAAACTTAAATTGTAAATGATCAATTACCCTCTCCCAAACCTTCTTAGAAGCAAGGATGGCTAAAAAACGAGATGAACAAAGGATTCTTCATCAAGACAACAAAAGCTGCATTGAGATGGACCTCTGGCCCTTTTAACTTCAGAATATCATCCAATGGAAGTATGTTATGAAAACATCTCCACGAGAAAGAAGACATCGAAGGACTTAAAAATTAAACCTAATTTGATTTTCCCCATTCAGTGGAAGGCCATTGATAAAATATATATATCAAGAGAGAGAGAGAGAGAGAGCGAGAGAGAGAAAGTTAGTTTAATTATTTCTCTTTATCCTTTGATTGTAAATTTATCTCTCTGTTGTAAGGAAAAAAATGAGGAGAAGTAGAAACCAGAAAAAAGGTATTTATTACAAGAGACAATGTTATATGCACATACATACCACAATACTACAATACCACCTACTTGTATACTATACAATGGATATCAACACCTCTATATTATCACACAATCAGCATTGTGAAGATAATAAATGTAGCTTTGAATATTTGCTGAATTGGAAATCGTAATGGGTTATTACACCCCGCCTCCCCCTCACATCAACTCTCTCCCCACGCCCACCCTCCGCACCCCCCCCCACCCTCCCCTCCCCGTTCTTAAGATGAGTGTTCATGGAATGAACCTGCGACTTGGATTTCAGAACATTAAAATGCAGTTTAGCCAATACTTTATCAAAGCTATTGCCTAGTTGATCATGAGAATTTAAATGGCAAATTTGAATTTCACTAAAGTGAATTTGATCCCTTCTAAAATGATAGTTAATTTTGATATATTTAGCACGGGCATTGAACAATAGATTTTTTGCCATCACCCTGGCTGAGGTATCTTCACAATAAAGTTTTGTAGGCTAAGATTGTTAAACACCAAATTTAGCGAGAAATCGTCTCAACCACAAGCTATCAGAAGTTGTAGTAGCTAATGACCTATGCAGGGATAATGTAGAAATCGAGCTACCGTATATTGCTCTTTCACTATCCATGATATAGGAGTATCTTCCAAAAAGGCACAAAACCCAGTCGTGGATCTTCATTTTTCTATATCTCCAGCCCAATTAATACCAGAGTGCACTTGAAATATTAGATAACCATGAGAAATTTGAAGAACATAGTCAATCATTCTTTGCATATATCACTACAGGAAAAAAGCGCTAAAACCAACAGTCTAAATTTAAATCAGTAAAAATGCCTTATTTTCTGACAGTTTTGTGATAGTTTATGTGATGAGTTACTTCTGCAGTATAGTAACGAGACATGTTTTCACTTTTCAATAGTAAATTGTTTCTAATGGTTTTTTTTTATTATTGTTGATGCATTTTATCGTCGATTATAAGCAAAAAATAAATGATGCCCTTATGTTGTCAGTTATTAACGATCCTTGCATGTGGTGGGGTGTTAACCGACAAGGTTTTTTAATAAGGGACGAAAAATGTGATCGGTATTAATGTTAATAACTGATGAATTTTATGTCGTTTGTAAGTCGTAGGAAAGAATCCTTTATACCATCAAAATTGTGACGCCCCAGGGCTTGCCATAATCCTATCTCTCGGTCTCAGTCTCGTTCTCTCCCCGTGCCCTAATCCTCCCCTCCCCTCTCCCAGTGAGTCCAGCACCCCAGTGACCGCAACTCCGACAACCTCAGCTCCAACAACTTGAACTGTAGTGATGTCACTGCTCCGATGCTCACAGGTATGGCCAACCATCCTTTTTCTTTAGTTATGGATGCTCTTACTGGACATTTATGTGAGGATATTCCTTGATGTTATCCTTCTTGTGGATGAGACTAAGGGGGTGTTTGGCTACAAGTAGGATTAAAGTTAAATAAGATTTACTAAATCTAGTAAATCCAGATTTTTAAATCTAAATATTATTAAATCTGAAATGATCCAATTAAATTCATTTGATGTGTAGGGGCTGTTTGGTACAGGAATTATGTAAGATTTTTAAGCTAAATCCTGCCAAACGACAATAAGTGCCTCTGCAAATTCTACAGGTTTTTAATCTTATTTTTGCTCCATTTTGCCTTAAATCTAAGATTTACCAAATTCTGTAGAAGCAGGATTTACAAGATTTATTTATGGAATTTAGAGAAGTTGAAGCTTCTAGAATAAATTAACGTATTTGGCATAATCTATTTAAGTTGTTTGATTCAATTAAGGTTAAATCCAGTTAAATCCATTTGAGATTTTTGGCAAATATCTAATATTTTTTTCCTGACCTAAATCCATTAAATCTAACTAATAAGTTGAGTTATTAAATCTGGATTTAATAAATGGAACAATCAAAATTTGAATTAACTTCACAGCGGATTTATCTAACTTATTTTTGGTGTTTGGCTGGATTGTAGTTAAATCTAACTTATATCTTGTTAAAAAGATCATACCAAATACCCCTTTAATTTATGGAGGTCAACATTGGAGTCTAAATGCCTTCATTTGAGTAGATCTAGAACTAAAGACATGAAATGTAATTTTAGTGGTAGTAGTTCTAGTGGCAGAGTTGTAACTATGAGTGATCAAATCATTCAAAGGTATGAATTCTTTAGATGTTTCAGGTATCTCGTTCAAATTTTAGGTGATATAGATCAGGATGTGATTAGTAGATTTCAAGTTAGTTGGTTGAAGTAGAGGAATGCATCCGACCTATTGTGTGATAGAAAATATTGTTTATACTTAAAGGAAAGTTTTACAAGATGGTGGTGAGACCTGCAATGCTCTATGTTGCGTAATGTTTACCTTTAGATTAAGGTTTTATTCGGTTGATAGCAGGATTTAGTTTGAATGAGTTTTAATAGATCTCGCAAATCTAGAATTATCAAATCTTAAGGTACGTGCCAAATTCATAATAGGATTTAGTTTGAAAAATGTTAATCCCTCGAAAATTGATTCTAAGTTTGACTCACACATGAAACTCAAGTTGAAATAAACACACCAAGGTAGGAGCCAAAATTTTGGATTAGATTTATTTGGAACCTGTAAATTAAATATATTTGGAACCTACATCATCTAGGCTCAAAGTCGGATCATCTAATATCTTAGTAATGTTAGTTCTGTAGAAGATCATTAGACGATTGAACATTGACTCGTAATTGATTAAGGCTCCTCCCTCTAATTATGTATGCCACTATAGCTACACTAGCCCTCTCACAGATATATTTGGTTCATATTTTGTCTCCAAGTGAAAAGTCAATTGCAAACCCCATACGGACCACTGGATTTACACTTCTTGAAAAAATTGAACGAAATATACTCATGAATGAGTTGGTGTAGCTATGGTGACAAACAAGGTTAAAGATAAAATATGAATAAATGTTCACTGATTATCGATCTTTGACAACCCTAATAGCCTCAGTAGGCTGCTAACTTTCTAATTTTGAGCTTAAGTGTTGCAGGTTTTAAAGAAATCCAAATCAAAATTAAAATCAATCAATTTTCGAGTGGTAATTGTTGTTTCGTATTAAGAAACAGTAGTCCAACGGTTTATTTAGAATTCATGATGCCTCTTTATGATATTGCCTTTAACTATAGCTACTCCGAACCTATCACAAACATATTTGTTTCGTTTTTTTTTCCAACTATAAGGCCAATCATAAATTAAACATTCTCATCACCGCTACACGATTGACTTCATACCTATAAATTTGTTCTTAGAAGGAAATAATTCATATCAGTGCAAAGTCTAATTTTCATAGCCACAATAAAAATTCCCATTGAAATTTGATTTGTCAGCTCCAAGTTGGAAATTCACAATTACATTACCGTAATTCCCATTTTGGCAATGCAAATTACTTTTTCAAGTGAATTTCCATTTTGGAACTGAAAACTTATATTTCAATGAGAATTTTCATTCTGGTTGTGGAAATTAGACTTTGTATTTGAGGATGCAGTGAAAACTCTTACATCATATTAAATATCTCCTTCTAATAACATTTTCCAAGTGTAGTCAATCGCGTAAGGGGTTTGGGGTGACGAGTATGCTTAGTGCTATGATTGACTTTCCGTTTGGAAAAAAAATGAGAATACTTGAGAATGTCATACGAAAAAGTTGGTCTCCATGTTAGGGTTTAAAGCAAGGAAGATCGATTTTTGTGTAAACGGATGTATTCTATATCACAAGAATAGCATGATGAAGACTCAATGCATATTTTATTATTTTCCTAGATTCAAAACTCAAAAATTAAAAAGTAAGATGCGGAAGGAAGTTTCGTTAAAGCAGCTCTTTTATCTACCACTAATTCCACATCTACATAAGCTATACAATTTTATGCGTAGTGCTCCACATATGAGGTGGCATCAGAGCAAGTCAAGAGAAAACAACTCAATGAGTCATCCAGCAGATGGGGAGGTGTTAAAATCTTTTGATCACTCATATCTTGAGTTTGATACAAAGCCACGTACGTCCTGCGATGTTTATGCTCTGACGGTTTCACACCGTACGGTTAGACAACATCACTCTATTCTTGTTAGCCGGTGATTGTTATGCCATACAATCTTTCACCTGAGATGTGCATGAAAACCCCTTTCCTTCTTCCTTGCAATGATTATTCCTTATATCAATAACCCTAAAGGAGGATTGATGTATGTTTACATTCGTTGATAGATGAGCTGCAAATTCTTGGAAATTGGTGTCATGACATACATCTCCAAGAAACACATTTTCCTGATGAAAATATCATTAATATTGACAACAAGTGGTTTTCCTGCATATGGAATGTTATATGGATGGATCACCACGGGAAAGCTAGCTTGCCCATATTGCATGAATTCATCTAAGACATTTACGCTTCGACATGGAAATAAGAATTCATGGTATGACTTTCACCGTATGTTTCTAGATGTTGAACATCTCTTTATGAGGAACAAAAATGCATTCAGAAGAAACAAAATTGAGAAATCTTCTCCACCTTCAAGAATATATGGGGAAGATACAATGCAGGTTTTTAGTGACATTCCAAAGATTATTATATGCCCTGACCTTTGTTCACATCATCCACTCAGATTTGGTGTCACTCATAATTGAACAAATAAATTATTTTTTTTGGATATGCCTTATTGGACGGATAACATGACCAGACATAATCTAGATCTCATGCACATAGAAAAAAAATTCTTCAACAATGTGATGGATGTTAACAGAAAATGAAGAATAACATGAATGTCAGGCTTAATTTGAAGGAGATATGCAAAAGGCCGTAGTTGGAGATCCAAGAAACTGCTATCGGCAAGCTCATCAAGGCCAAAGCAAAATATTCCCTCACTTTGTCTTAGTGAAGAACAATTTGTGAGTGGGTCAAAACACTAAAATTCCTGAGTGGGTATGCTTCGAATTTGAGTCGTTATGTTGATGTGGGTGCAAGAAAAAATTTTGGAACAAAAAGTCACGACTGTAATGTTTTCTTACAAAATTTGATGCTAACATTTAATTGTTTACCGAGCAAAGTCCTTAATCCATTGATTTAAATCAATGTATTATTTAGAAAACTATGTGCAGCTTATTTGAAGCTTGACGGCATACGCCAGCTAGAAGCAAACATTCATGTAACACTTTGCAAGCTTGAGAGAATATTTCTATCTAATTTCATTGACTCAATGTGCATCTTCCCGTACATTTACCCCATGATGCATTAATTGGAGGACCAGTACAATACCATTGGATGTATGTGTTTAAGAGGTAATTACGTTGGGACTTGATAGTTAGTCGCTCATTTATAAAGAATATTGGCAATTTGTACTGTGCAACATTTGTTTTTTAGATTTTTGAATAAACTGAAGAGAACTGTGAAGAATAAGACTTGATCAGATGGATCGATATGTGAAGCATATTTACTGCAATCGACAAAGACATTCAGCTCAGTTATTTCACAGAAGAAGTGTTTATGAAAGAGTCATTAGGTTTGGCGCACCATCGATCCTTTCTATTTTCCAGCAGTTAGGTGAAGCATCTGAGATGTGCACATCATGTTATCTTAATGATCTGAAAAGCAATGAGACTTTATGTTCTTCCCAATTACGATGAAATACAACCTTTTATTGAGTAAGACATTTTTCATTATAATTTTTAACTTTTTTTTTTACTTATTTTTTTAAGAACTCAAAGTCGTCAGCTTATTTATTTATGTGTCATCATATTATTCCCCTATTTGAATAAATCTTCCCCTATTCAAATAAATCTCTCTCTCAAATTATATCAAAGATTCGAAGAGGAGAGGAATCAAATAGAAAAGGTATATAAGACAACAAGTAGACAATCAAATAAAAATAAAAGAGATGGAAAGCTTATATAAGGATAATACTCTTGTGATGGGTCGAAAGTACATGTCCAAACAAGATCGAATTGAAATACCTTGAAACATGACATCCATGAAGAAAATCCCTATATAAGCCACCCATAACTAAAGAACCAAAAAGAACATTTTTGTTCTGGGGTCAAGAGCACTCCCAAGGGGATGTATCCTACTTGCTTAATTACATCCTAAGGGAAACGCAGGAATACTCTCGATAGAAGGGGTTTCATTTTTATTATCATAGACATAGGGAAATGGCTCAACAAAGCAAGTTTATTTAGTGTGGGGATGTCCCAATGGATTCAAAGCTCTCGCTAAGCCATTGAGTAACTTTCTAACATCCAAAATGGGTAGCGGCTTATTAGCACATGGAGCAAATGAAATAACCAAAATCATCTTGACGGGAATATCCCTATACGTCAAAGCATGTACAGGCCGTAAGGGCAGAGGAAAAATTGTTGTATCTGAAACATGCGACAGCTCATTGGCATCAGGTCGTCAAGATGATACTAATGAATTCAAAAGGAACGATAAGGATAAACAAGGGTAGTCAAAGGAAGGGAAGAGTAGCCCCTAGAAAGTAGAGATAGTCGGATCAGGTTACCACAGACCTCTCATCCAAAGCTACTAAGACCCTAAGTCTACTTGTTCGTGAAGGTAGCCAACCCAACACGTCCAGAGGTCCTCGATCACCAATCTGTGAATTGCGTCATTCACGGGAACCTCGATAGGCTTAAGGTCAAAGGAAGGAAACTCTATCATATGACTATCAGCTCAAGCTCTAAGAGGTGGGAATTATATTCGCTGAAATGACAAGGATGTCTCAGAAAAGGAAGAGAAGTGAAAGTCCAGCTACAAAGCTGAAAACCCTCCCAACAAATGGACTTACACCCTATCTGGGTCGGAGAGCGCTCTAAGACCCTAAGTGCACTAGACAACGACCTATACAAAAAGGTATGATGGGCTAGTCGAGTAGGACAAGAATAGGGGCTTCTCTTTGAAACATGCAAATATGATGCAGTTGTCTACCACAGTCCTAAGCGTGGAGGCCTTATTAAATATTGCTGAGTTATGGTCATTCAGTCATAATGTATAATTTTTCATCAAGAAATTTTTCATTTATTTCATTTTCAAAATTACAAAAATTCCTATTTAAGCCTTGATAAGTGATCTTCAATTTGATTGTCAGATTCATTTCTATTAATTACTTTGAAATCAAATTCTTTCATCAGAAGGACCCGTCTAATAACTCTTGGTTTAACATCATTCTTATGCATAAGATATTTAGTCGCAGAATAATCAGTATGAACTATGCATTTTGTTCCAATTAGACATGGTCTAAATTTATCAAAAGCATATACTATTGTCAATAATTCATTTTCAGTAGTAGTATAATTAATCTGAGTTTCATTAAGAGTTTTACTGGCATAGTATATAACTTTAAAATTTTTTTCATATTTTTGCCCTAACATAACCCCAATAGCATAATCACTCGCATCACACATTAATTCAAATGATTTTTCCGAATTAGGTGAAACAATAATAGTTGTGGCGATTAATTTTCCTTTAATAAATTGAAGGCAAGTAGGAATTCCTGGTTGAAATAAAAAATTGCATCTTTTTAAAAAATATGACATAAAGGCTTGTCAATTTTTTAAAAGTCTTTAATATATCGCTTGTAAAATCAAGCATGTCCTAACTCCTCTCACTGTAGTAGTAGTAGGTAGTTTATCAATAGCTTATACTTTAGCTGGATCTATTACCATACCAATTTCAAAAATTATACGCCCTAAAAATATTACTCCCGCGACCATAAATTGACATTTTTTTTTCAATTGAGAACTAGATTTATTTTTTCACAGCGTTTTAAAACTATCGCTAGATGATCTGAGCAAGAATTAAAGGAGGTTCCAAAAACTAAAAAGACATCCATGAAAATTTCAATTTCTTTCTCAATTAAATCTCAGAAATTTGACATCATGCACCTTTAAAAAGTTGTAGGTGCATTGCATAAATCAAAGGACTTTCTTCTAAAAGAAAATATTCCATAGGGACTTGTGAATGTTGTCTTCTCTTGATCCTCAGGAGCTATAAGTATCTGGTGGTATCCTGAATATCCATCCAAAAAATAAAAATATCGATGCTCAGCTAGCCTATCAAATTTTTGGTCCAAAATAGGTAGATAAAAGTGATCTTTCCTTGTGGCGAGATTTATTTTTTTTATAATCAATACAAATTCACCACTCAGTGACTTGTCTTGTTGGAATTAATTCATTCCGCTTGTTTACAACTATGGTCACTTCTCTTTTCTTAGGAACACAGTGAATCAGATAACCCAAGTACTGTCAGAAATAGGATAAATGATTACACAATCTAACCACTTTAAAATTTCTTTTTTTACAACTTCTTTCATCATTGGATTTGATCTCCTTTGACGATCTTTCCTAGGCTTATGATTATCTTCCATTAAAATTCTATGCATACAAATTGAGGGGCTGATACCTTTAATATCTGCTAATGTCTATCCAAAGGTTTTTATATAATTTCTCAAAGTTTTCATTAATTTTTCTTCTTGATCTTCAGTTAAGTCTGACGATATTATAACAAGAAGTGTGAAAGAAGTATTTCACCGTAGCAATGCAATCAAAATTAGTAAAGCTCCAATTATCTTTATAAAATTTAATAGTAAAATTGTCATGCCTCCGGATCTTATTAGACCCAATAGAGAAAAGGCCTTGTTTAATCACAAGATCTATAAATTTTTTAATAAAATCAACACATTCTACATCATCAAGCATGTGCTAAGATAAAAAAATATATGAAGTGTGATAATAGTTGCAAGCCTAACTATTAAGAAGCTCAGAGAAATAGGAATTGGCCTCTTTATCAATGTCATCCTGAGTTTGAACACAAGAGTTATCAACATGAATTTCTTTGATATAATTCCTTCTATTTTTCACTTTGATATTTTGATATAAAAACTTGATATCAACTTCTCCCTAAAAAAAGCAAGCACACTTAGCTTGTTGTTTAAGCCATTTATATTCACATTTCAAAGCAATATAAAGTTGAGCTTAAATGGATGAGAGCTAGCTATAAGATCCTTATCCAAATGATTCACCTCAAGTTGAGACATAATCATCCTCTGATAATCATTAAGCTCATGAATAGTATTGGAAATATGATTAAAGGAGCACCAATTCAAATTTGAAAGCAATTTCAACAACATTATGTTTATTATAAAGGACAATTATAGAGTCGCCTTTAACATTATTAACCAAAGTGAACTAAACATTAGATAAGATGTTAGGATTATATATCCAACAATTCTTTTACATTAACCTACAATAAAGCTTGTGAACTTTTCCAAAATGAATAGGAATAAGAGAAGGATGAGACTTAAGGTTCCAGAACTTTAAAGAATGAAAAAGGATATTCAGCCAGCCAGTGAACATACAAAAAACACTATCCAACAAACACCTTATGTGGTAGTCTTTTTATTGGTTAAACCAACAATATTAAGAAAAGCAAAGAGACTGGTAGAACAAATTCAATTGTTGAAATCGAGTATGGTAAATTTTAGAGGCATTTACGTACAAACCTCCTAACTACTATGTATTTACATATCTAACATCTAAACTTTATATTTTACATTTATACCTCCCAAATATTTCATATCACAAAAAAAAATAACTATTCTAATTTATTAAACCTTTTCAAGCCTAAATAAGGTGGCATATCATTAAAAAATTAAGTACAGGTGTGATAAATAACCCATTTTTTTAATATTTAATTGATATTGCAAACATACAATCAAAATGAATATTTAATGATTCATATAGTTTAGACTAATTTTGAGCAAGGGAAAGGAGTTTATTTTTATAAAGTTTGAATGCAAAACTGGATTAAGAATTTAAGAAAAACATTTGAACTATCATCACCTAATAATAGGTTTGAACAATATTATAAGCCGATACATCATATTCAAAAAATTTAATTTATATGCTTCACAATGTGCAAAAGTAAAATGATTAAAAGAAGTGATTTTACAGTAATTTCTATAATTTTTATTTATTTTGAGCAGGATAAGTGGCAACGTATTGATGGAGCCTGCATATAGAACTAAAAAAAAATATTGAAGAAATGGGTTGGAATTAGGCTTAATAAACAATCAAAAAAAGTTTTAAATATGATTAAAATTTTGTATATGAAACATATTTGAATCTATTCGAATTATCGACTTTTTAGTTTTTTTTTTATATAATTATGTTCTAATCTAGTTTTTAGATACAACTTATGTTAAGAAAGGCAAAGGTAGACCTAGGAAAACTTGGGCTTATTGCATAAAATATGATCTTAATTTATTAGAATTAAACGAAAATTTGACACTAAATAGGACGCAATGGAGAAAAAGGATTCATGTAGCCAACCCCAATTAGTGGGATCAAGTCGTTGTTGTTGTCGTTGTTGTTGTATGTTCTAATCTAGTTTTTATTTTTTCACAAGGCAACTCATTATACATGATCATAAATTGAATCTACTTTGGCCTATAGATTGATCTTGCTCAAGCTTGAATTGAAGTTGCGATATGAAAAATGGTAAATTGTAAATCCTGAAGTTAGTAAATTCGGTTTCTTCTCAATTGCCTCCATGGAAGCCATCAAACAACTTCACTCCCACCTCATTGTCTCAGGCCTGTATAGGCAACCGGTGTATATCTCCAAAGTTCTAGCCTTCTACGCTTTCTACCCTGCTTTTCTTTCTCGTGCCCTCCTTATCTTCAACCAAATAGAAGGCCCTAACACCTTCATATTTAACACCATGCTTAGAGCCTTCGCCCAAAACAATAACCCAACGGAAGCTCTCCTCCTCTATAACCAATCCAGAGCTCTAGGGCTCAAACATGACTACATGACCTTCCCCTTCGTGCTCAAAGCTTGCGCGAGGATTCCTGCAATGATAGCAGGTCAGTGGATTCATGCCCATGCTCTGCAACTAGGCTTCATCTCTGATGTCTTCACTTCAAATGCACTGATTAATTTGTACTCGTCCTGCAAGGAATTGGGGTGCGCGCGACAGCTGTTTGATGAAATGCCTGTGAAAGATTTGGTATCATGGAACTCCTTAATATGTGGGAGCGCCAAGGATCAACGATTTAGTGATGTTTTGGAGCTTTTTGAAATGATGAGTAAAGTGAAGATGAAGGCCGATGCGGTGACCATGGTGAATGTGGTCTCAGCTTGCACCCAATTGCGAGAGTGGGAGTTGGGGGAGACAATGATTAAGTATATTAAGGATAATTGCATAGAGGTTGATGTATATCTTGGAAATACTATGATAGATTACTATGGTCGACGTGGATTCGTGGAGGATGCTCGAAAGTTGTTTGATGAAATGAAGCAGAGGAATTCCATCACCATGAATGCGATGATAGCTACATTCACAAAAGCTGGAGATTTGATATCTGCAAAAAAGTTGTTTGATAGTATGTCTGAGAAGGATCTGGTTTCCTGGAGCTCGATTATAACCGGGTATTCACAGTCGAAAAATTTCTCAGAAGCCCTAGAACTATTCAGGCAAATGCAGAAAACTAAGATAAAGCCAGATGAGTTTGTAGTTGTCAGCGTCCTCTCTGCCTGTGCGCATCAAGTTGCACCCAAACTTGGGCGGTCGGTTCATGCCTACATTCGAAGGAACGACATAAAAATGGACATTTTCGTGGGGAATTCCTTGATTGACATGTACTCCAAGTGTGGATACATCAATGACGCATATAAGATATTTGATGAAATGAGAAATAAGGATACTCTAACATGGAACTCAATCATATTGGGGCTGGCAAATAGTGGAAATGCTGACATTGCATTGCAGCTCTTTTCTGATATGTTGAGGTGCAAGTTTAAGCCTGATGAGGTGACATTTCTTGGTGTCTTGGTTGCCTGTGTGCACACTGGGTTGGTTGATGAAGGGCTTGAGCACTTTAAGAGCATGAGTGGAGTTCATGGAGTGGAGCCTCAGATGAAGCATTATGGATGTGTTATTGATCTTCTTAGCCGAGCTGGGGAATTGGATAAGGCTTTTGAGCTGATTGGAGAAATGATGAGGAGGCCAGATGCCATAGCGTGGAGGGCGTTCATGGGAGCTTTCACGGCTCATGGAGATGTCACAACTGAGTATGCCCATAAGAAGCTCAATAATGTAGATTTTGTTGGCAGTGGGTTCAAACTAGGTACTCCTTTTGAATGCATAGCTAAGAGATGAAATGGTGCGATGACATTGAGGGAGAAGGTTGCTGAATTTGATGTGGAAGAATTCTGGTTGTTACATAATTGAAATTAGTAACTCTGCAGGAAGCTCGAAGTTGGCAGCTTCATGAATAAGCATAAGAATTTCAAGAACATATAGGGAATGCAAAACTTGTTTCAGCATCCATGGATTCAGAGGCTTCCTTTCTGCAATCAGGAGATATGTATGCTAAACTTTGACGGGCTCAGATTAGCCGAAGATAGCAGATAAATTATTTCAGAAGTTCAGAGTTTTAACAATGTTTGAATCACACTTCAAACTGTGAATACTGCTTGGAGGGAAAACGAGGTACACCTTATATTTATGTTATGCACAAACGAAGTAATGGTAGTCATTAAGAGAAATCACTTAAAGAGTTTATAGACTTCTCTGTGCAAAAATGCCTACTGTACTAAAAGATATGTAAACACACAAAGATATAACGAAGAGATCATGTGCCATGACTCATGTCATTCAATCAAAATCATAGCTTACATTCATAGTTTAGAAGACTGATCCACTAACAAGAAGTCAGATACAGAAATATATACACAAAAAATAGTCCTCTCCAGATCCAAACAATTCTTATTTTCACCTTTCACCTTTAATGAGAAGCATCAAATTTATCAAACCAAATAAATAGTAAAAATTTCTAACAACTTGTAAAGATTACAATAGTCAAATAAGAGAGAAAAAATAAAGGGATTTTAGATATAATAATAAATCTCCATTTGAATACTTCTCAAAGAAGTACCTTCTCTTGCTTATTATTGTCATGAAGATTTATCCCACTCAAGGAACTGAATTCTAGAATTTTGGAGACGAAATTTCTATATGAAATTCATAAGATAGATAAAGAATATTTCAGCTATTAAAAAAAATTGCATATCTAATGCTATTCTATGAAAGCCTCAAATCAAGAGCAAATATGATAAATGATGAAGTGTTTACAAAAGAAATCAAGCTCCACAAAGATAACACCAAAACTTATATTTTTAAGCTTAAGTAAAGCCACATTCATATGAAAACAGATAAGATTTAGTTTACTAAAAATAAATCACAATCATGAAATACCATACAAGAATAAAGAAGGAAAAAAGAAAAAAGGTCAAGTATAATAAAATTATCAACTTCAAAAGTTATATGTAAAGATAGCATCGGTTCTTTGACATGATATTTTAAACTTGGGAAAATATTTTTTTGTATATTATTTCACTTTCTTCTATTCTTCGATTTTCTCTCTCTTCTCAATTCTTTTTTAACTTCTTCAAAAAATACTTAGGATGGTTGCATACTTCCATGCTGAATAAATTTTAATGCATGAATTTATATAGCCATCAACTCAATGCATTACTATTTAGTTTGTGCAAAATCTCCTAACGTATTTTCAGGCTTTTATTAAATAAGTTGATATGTACATCATCATTTAATTCATATATAAATAATGAAATCTAACAAATCAAATCACCAATTTATTAGCTTTTTTTTATGAACAATATCAAGTAAATACCTAGCAAATCTCCCTCTTGACTTAATCTTATAATAAATGAATCTCCTCTATAACGCTTTCTCTTCAAACCAATCTCCTAAAGCCTGAAATGGCTCAACACTGCATAATCACATTAAACTTCAAAGTCACTTAAGCCGAACACTGAATTTGATCATGCGCCTATCAATTAATTTTATTATCCTTAATCTAGCAACTCCTTTTCTTGGATGTTGTAATGGAACAATCTAATATTGGGATGAATCGCACAAAATAAGACAAACTTTTTTTTATCATTTTAAGAGCACCTCTTTTAATGAATGTGTTTAGCTATTTTGGAACTTTCCTAGAATTTAGAAATCAACTTTCATTTGCTTCTACAACTTGTGATGCTTCACGAAAGATATTGAATCCAATATTGTAACATTTAATGTTGTGTTCCAAAACACAGTCTTTTTCTTTTCTTTTCTTTTCTTTTTAAGTTTATTATTATTATTATTATTTTTTTCTTCTTGTAAGACAATCAAAGCACTCTACAAATCCAAGCATTGGAATCACCAAAGAGTCTATATCATACAATTTGAGCTCGCCTAAGAATGTTAATCTTTCTTATCTATGATACATGATTGACTCTAGCTAATAAAATAATCACAATTTCATATTCAGTTGTCTTTATAGATATGAACCTCTAATTTTGATCTAACTTCTTTACCGTGTAAACACAACCACTAGGACTTGGCTCATTAGTGAAAAAAGAACTCTAAAATAGAACATATTTTGCCTAAAGAAGTTGAGTATGTAATCAACTCCTCTTTGAAGGTTATAAAAGATATCAAGACCAATCTACGAAGACCCTTGCATCTTCTAATTTCACTTCATTGTGATTATCATTTGCAACAATTGCTCTTTTCTCTTCAAAGCGTGACAATCCATCTTTGCGCATGTTTTTTTTAGAGTAAAATCAAATATTATCCATGGACTTGTTATGAAATTTACCTTTGCTATGATTAGCAAGAAGGGGACCTATGCTTATAAGATCTTCTCTTGACATGCACTAAACTTTTAGACATTCTCTAAACTTATTATAACACTTCCATATAGAATGGCATCCAAAAGTGCTTGTAAATAGGTAATGTGCACAATAAGAGTACAACTTGTTCCGTCAGTAATAATTGATATTCCCCAAATCTCAAAGGATGGAATAAAACTCATTTAGATATGATTTAATTCTGTGTCATCTCGCATAAGAAGTTTATGAGTTTATATTTTAGATAAAGTTTGTTGAAGATATTTGTCATGTACAAAGAACATCAATTTGAGTCATAAATTTTTGCAAATATATTCTTAAAGGTCAAGGCCTCTAGAGGACTTCATTTGCCAGACATAATTAAATAATGGAGAACAACTTCATCTTATCTTCTTCACTTGCTATTTTAAGCATCTTTATATGCTACATGCTTGCAATTGCTAGCCCTTATTGGATCAAAAACCACACTTGGGTCTCTAAATCCCAAAAGCTCTTTTGAGCTATCAAACTTTTGGATCTTGAACTTTGTTATCATATATTCCTCTAAACCTTCAAACTGATACATAGTGTTCGAAAAAGAGTCCACTTAAGTTTATGTTATAAAGTGTCAATTTAGAAGCAAGTACAATGAAATTCAAAGTAACTATAAAAGATATAAAATACTTATATTCCCAAAATAGTGGAGATGATTCAATCCATTAATGATAAAATCGGAATTATAGTCTAAATAAAAGGGCACTTACAATCTCTTCCGGAATACTCAATTATAATCTTGCTCAAAAAAGGAAAAATTAAAGCCTCTAGTCTCTAAGGATATATAAAAGAGAATAATGTAAGAGAGGCTTTTATTAAATTACGAAGAATTTTTATTCTTTATATTTTAATTTTTTTATTTTTGTTTATTTTTTTATTTTTATTTATTTTTTTATTTTCTATTCTTCTTTTAATTTAAAAAAAAAAATTACAAAGCAAAATGCAAAATGCAAGTCTTTATTTTACTTTAAAATTAAAGCATGAAGCGATGTGACACCTTTATTAATTAAAATACTAATAGGTTTTATAAAATTATTAATCTCTAAATACATCATTAATATTTATAAAATATAAAGTATGATTTAAGAGTTGATGTAAAATTGAGAAGAATGTTGTGCAATACTCAAGGCAAGCAGTGAGGGTGAATCTACAAATTAAGATTTCTAACAATGTCTAATAGTCTTCTATAATAACTAAAACTTTAATAATTATAAAAAGAATCTGCAAATTAACTTTAGCGCTTCAAATTATGGTATGTTTCATTGAAGCGAAGCGAGTTTCATGCGCTTTGCTTCGCTTTACTTGTGAAACACTCTTTTAAAAATATTGAGGAAAGATAAACAAAATTAAAAATTTATCTAATAAGGCATCATTGATTTGTCGAGATGGTATTTTGACCTATTGAACTTGAACTTGTAGTTTCTTTCCCTTTTTCCTTCTCTCCATTTCTCTCTTATCGTCACTTAACTCCGTTATAAGGAACTCAACTTATGTTTCTACGCTAATTAAAATTCAAATTAAACACAAACATAATTTAAAGTTATCTAATTTATACAAATCATCTCACATAACTTCAAATATTGTTAAGGAGTATTTATAATTCATTGAAATTTTATGCTACATTCCATATTTCTTAAGCCAAACACTCAAAAATTTTCAAATCTCTACGTTTGGAAGGCATTACATTCATTTTACTTCCTACAAGGGAACATTCCCTCTTTTATTTTAATAAAAATTGTTGTAGGCCGTTATACAATAATGCTATCTATCACATTGACCATTGACCATCAATTTAAGCTTTCTTAAATTATATATATATATATATATATATATATATATATATATATATATATATATATATATATTTTTTTTTTTCTTCTCTCCTCGAGCATTTAATTTTGGAACATTTTAGTAATAAATTTTACTCAAAAAATTTGTATTGTTTTATTTGTGTAACCATATTTTGTATTATTAAAAGTTTAATAAATCAGAAGTTTTGTTTAGGGGTGTGAGTCAAGCTAATTCATGGGTTGGCTCATGCTTGACACTATTCTCAATCTTTAAAGGTTTTATAAAAGATATTTTTATTGACATGCTTATTTAAACTTTTAAAAATTTATAAAAAAAGCATTTAATTATCAATAATCCTAGAAAAATTGTTTAGAGCTACGAGGCAATGTTTAAATTTTATATCTTTTAACTTCACATTTTTTTAATACTTTTCTTATCATCATACGTCCTTGCTTGCATTTCTATACTTTTAAATAGATCTCGAGTCTCTGTTGCGTTAAGCAAGGCACATCTGTATGATATTTTTTTCTTTATTTTGGGGTGTATTACAAAATTCATCTACACTATCCTTTGCATAAAATTTAAATATCTTGTGATGTTTGCTTTCATTTATTGCTAGATCATGCCCTAATTATTAGCACAATAAGTCTAGCTTGAATTAATGATTATTCTCGAAGCTCATAACTATATTCTAGTGATACAATAAGTCACCAAGTATAATCTAGTTCAAGACACAAATTTGTTGTAATTGCAATGTTCCAAGTCCTTATCCCAAGCTGATCCTAATAAAGTAATGAATCCACACACACACACACACACACACACACATATATATATATATATATATATATATATATATATATATATATATATATATATATATATATATATATATATATATATGTTCTTAGCCTTGCAAGTCCTTTCAAAGCCCATAATATGAATCTTACATTACCAGAAAGATAAAATTAACCCGACAACGCTATCACTTAGCATTTTCTTTTAGGACATTTGAGTGATTTCATCATAAACACACTGACACAATATGTGCAAGGAGTTGAACCCACTACCTCTTAGTTGAAAACCTAAGCACTCAATTAATAGGTTAAGGTTGCTTGCATAACACCATCACTTTACCTTTGATGCTTATCATCACTCAACATTAGGTCACTTAATGTTTGATGTCAATCGTTTAATGTTCACCATTCTCCAATGCTCTCCATTACCTTGTGTTCAAGGCTCAACATCCCCTGCCATCTACTATTCTTTGTATCTTGATAATCACCATTTATTGACACCAAATATTGCTTGAATACTAATCCTCATCCATAAAATTGACAATATTTGTCTTTTCATCTTCATCAACACAAACATTATGTTATGGCTTTCCTCCACTGATAAGGAATATTCTTCCTAGCCTAGATCTATACATTATAGAAACACCTCCAATTTTATGAAAATATGTTCGTATAAAACTAGACTTTATTGGTAAGATTTTCAGACTTGCAGTCCCTCATGTTTTTTTCCTTGATGAATTTTCCACATTAAAAATTTAGAACTTGTTCTGGATCACTTTCTATTTTCTATTTTTGTTTTTATTTTCAGTCTTTTTTTTTCTGTTTTCTATTTTAGAAAATGCAATTGGTATTGTTACAATTTATATGTTTTTAAAACAAAAAAAATATAAAAAAATGTTTGGTTGGATATCTTATATTTTTTTAAAAGAAAAAACCGTACTTTAAAAAAATAAATTAAATTGTAATAACTACTAGCACATTAATTAATTAAAATTATTTAATTAATAACTACTAATATACTAATTAATTTAATTCTTTAACTATTAATTAACATCTTAATTAATTTAATTATTTTACATGTTAATTATTTTTTTAGGTGAATTAATGAAATTATTTAATTAATTATTTATTTATTAAGTTAATGTTTTGTTAAATTGAAGTTTTAATTGATTTAAAATTTTTTTAATTTTATTTAAATTTTATGGATTAATGAGAAGTTCAATTAACTTATTTAAATATTTAATGAATTCAATAATTAGTATTTTAGTTAAGTGGTTTAATTTTTTTTAAGTAATTATTTATTTAATGATATATTTAAATAATTTATGGTTTTAATTTTATTATTATTAACTTAATAAAATAATTAATATTTTATTTGAATTATTATGGGTTTAATTGATTAATTATTAAGTTAATTAAATAGATTTATTATTAAATTCAGTGATTATGATTTAATTAAATTTATTTAGCTTCCATTTAATAGTTAATGATTGAATTAGATGATTATTAGTTTAAGTATTTTATTAATTGATTGACTTTAAATAATTTTTGAAATTCCAATAATTTATTAATGAGTTAATTAAGCAAGTTTAAGAGTTAAATAGTGGATTAATGGCTTAATTTGGTTATGATAATTTCGGCCAATGATGATTAAGCTAATTTAAGGTTTTAGGGCATAGCTCCATAAAATATATTTTTGAAACAATCATTTTTTTATGTTTTGAAAATACGGCTCATATGTTTTAAACATAAAATTTAAAGAAAAAAATTAAACAAGCACTATTTTTTTTTGTTTGATTTCTATTTTTTATTTTCAAAAATAAAAAATAGAAAACAGAAAGCAATCCCAAACTAGGCTTTCGTATTCCCTGATCTTTTTACATTTCTCTATTTGTTTGTGAATACTCATTTGAACCTAACATGAGCAGTCTCCAATCTCTATCAGCATTAGATTATCTTGCACTATACTTGAATTTTATCAAACAAGTAAAAGAATTTTATTATATGCCAAAATCAAAACAAAAAAAAAGGAAGTGTCCAAGATGCAACATGCAATTATTAAAAGCATAAGAAGTCTACATAAATCCGTGTAATATCAGTCCTCAAGCTCCACTAGAGTAAAAGAAGGAAATTTACTTGTCACTGATCCATATGGCACTAATGGAACTTTTAATGAGAAGAAGCTAGACATGACTTTGCAGAACATTGGCAGCCATATACCCTTGGAACATTTGGAGATGCAAATTGAATTTTTATAAATCAATAACTTTTGTTTGCATTCGTCAAGAAGTAGTTTTCCCTTTCCATTTAGTTGTTATTACTCATGTTTTTGAAGCCTGAAAGTGCATGAGCTTGACAGAAAGATTATATAGTGATATTTCCCATAGAACTATCCCAAGTATGCTTCAAATAAAAGAAAGAAACACAAGTTACCTGCAGATAGAAGAGTTAGATCCATTTCATGAATCGAACTTCTAAACTTTATTTCCATAGCAAGCTATCATGACTTCTAACTCAAGACAAATTAAATAAGAAAACACTCAATCAATTTATTAAAGAGGGATTGGTAGACAAATCAGGCTGCAAATGAAGCAACTTTTCCACTGGAATTTCCTGAGCAAACTCTAATCAAGATTGCATTTTTATTGAGCTACAATGAAATCATGATCGTTTCTGAAGAAAAAATTAACATTATATCCCAACAAATTTTCACTCGGAATATGCCGGCAGAGTCTTTTTTACCTTCACGAGAAACTCAACCAAATCATTAAGATTAACAATGGAAGATCCAGCCTCTTCAATTGCCCTCCTGCAAGCCTCCCTAAGCATCGCAGCCCTCTTCCTCCTCTCCACACTCTCATCCCCTTCCAAATCCATGACCCTCTTGACCAAATCACTAACCTTTTCCCTTCCAACCACCCCTCCGCTTTTCACATCCTCTCTCAACCATTCCCCCACCTTCCACTCATCGACGATGAGCCGCCCGTTCACCGGCTGATCAACCACTATCGGAAATGTAAGCATTGGCACGCCCGCAAAGATCGCTTCCATCGTTGAATTCCATCCACAGTGTGTCAGAAACCCACCAACCGAACCGTGACAAAGCACCTTCAATTGGTCACACCAAGTCACCACCATTCCCCTATCGTCGCCACCACCACTGTGAATTATCTCCCTTAATCGTGATGACTCGTCTCGTGCAACCAACAAAAACTTCACATTGCTTGCTAGCAAACCAAAAACAATCTCGTCCATCTGAGCTCGTGAGACTGATAAGAAGCTGCCTAAAGAGACATAAAGCACCGAGTTTTGAGGTTGTGAGTTGAGCAAGGTGAGGTAGTCTTCATCATCATGAGAGGGAGCTTTGAGATTGGTGTGTTGTGGGGTTAAGTAAGGGATGATGGGGCCTAAGGGGAGAATAGGGAAAGGGAGATTGGAACGAAGAGAGTCGAAGACGCGAGGCTCGAACTCATAGGCACTGGTGAAGAGGAGGCATTGAGCTTGAGTTGATTTTGTGGTGGCATATAAGGCGAGCTCAAGTGGCTTGTGAAGGGATCGAAATGAGCTGAGGTCGGAGAGCCGAACAGAGCTATGACCTTGAATAAATTTCACTAGGAGTTCATCTTCTATGTCTGCAAGTTTTTGAAACATATGTAGCTGTATGAGTCTTAAGCAAGAATAGTTCTCAATTCTGAAATCGATAGTTTAAATTAGGATATCTACTTCTATGAAACATTTTAAATATAATCTATTTATAAAAAATAACATATAAATTTTCGTATGAATAAATTATAATAATAACATCAAATTTTTAAGAGCTAACAATCCTCGGGTATCATCTATGTTGTCTAATTTTTAAAACAATGCATTCAAATTTGATTATATGTGCCACCAAGATCTTGTTATCAATCTAATTATAGCATAAAGAATAAGAATAAAGGGATGAAACGATTTTGAGAACAACTCTAATATAATGTTAGAGCTTAGACTAAATAATAATAGCACCAACGAGACATGAGCATGTGCCGAGCTTTTTGTTTAAGATCATATTTACAAATTTACATTGCTTTAAGATTTATGATTTAGGGCCAGTTTGGGGCAGTTTATTTGGTGCGGCTGCATTTTGAAAACTCACCAGACCTGTTTGGGTAACTGCGTTTTGGCAGCTTATGCGTTTTCAAAACGTTTAAAATTCAAAGCCAATTGAGTGAATCTTCTCATGTAAGAATAAAAATTGAAAATTAGGCTGACTTTTCAAAATTTTAAAAAATAATAAATAAGCTACCTAAAATTAATTTTTATAATTAACTCTTCAATAAATCTTAATTAAATTTAAGATTATATAGTTTAGATTGAGCAATTTAAGACCCTTGAAATGATGTTCTATTTTGATGTAATCTCAATTGATTTGTTCTGTCGAGCTGTGCATTAAGAATGTAAAATCAAACTTAAAAATAATTTAAACTTTAATGAAAGTTTTATTGTTATTATTGTTATATTAAATAAAATTTAAATGAAATAATATAATGTAATACTTAAATTTTATATTAATTTTTATACGAAATTTTACGATTTCTTTTTTTTCCGTGTACAGCTTGATAAAATAGCAAATGCGGCAATCTTCATCAAAGTCGGACGTCAATTTGAGAGGTCTGAAACCAATTATTCAAAAATATATAAATTTAAATAAACTTAAAAACTTTCTATCGTTGATCTGCTTTTTGTCAAACTATCAAACAATTTTATTCTTGAATCTGAAATTGTCTTTCAGATAAAATATCTCTCGAGAGTTGGAGTTGGGAGAACAGTATAAGAGAGAGAGTAGAAGTGACAGAATACTGAGGGAGTGGGAGTAGTCAGGAGTAAAAGTCCCCTTTTTCATCAGTGGATCTCCTATTTAAATAGGGAACCGTTATGGAAACTGCATCTTAATGTAGTTTATGTGCTAAATTAATATAAGATATGTGTTGTCATTTAAGTGTAATACAACGGTCATTAGCAAATTGAAGTGTTTTAGCCCCTGCTGAGCAAAAATGGCCGATCAACTAGTTGTGATTGGGAGCTCCTGAAAAATGTTTGGGTAGCTGGGACCGTAAGTGCAGTCCGTTGATTGAATCTCTCGACAGTGTGAGTCTACCAATCCAATAGAGCGGTCGGTCGTCGAATGGCTAGTTCATACTATGCTCCTTTGTCTTTTCGCTTTGATTGTTAGGCCGTCGTACTTGGTCAATCTGATTATTTTGAGATTCATGCTAGAAGATTTGACATATACATATTAGTTCCCCGAGTTTTTCTGCTCATTAATAGTAACAACTATGATAAGAAAAAAGAAACTAAACAATTAGTGGCACCAAAATTGAAATAATTAATTCGATAATTGACTTCCCTTAGGATTTCATTCCCAGTGAGCCTGATAAACAGGACTATAGGGTTGGCAATTACATTATTTACCAACAAATAGTCGAAGCATAACTGATGGTACGAGCCAAGGTGAGGTGGATCCTAAGCATCTATCTATGGTGGGCTAGTGAATCCCTGCCTCTGTAAAGAAGAATATGGTCCTAAAGAAGAAAGAATGGTTGAGATCCAAACATGTGCCGACTAATCAAGTCGGCTCGTCTGAGGGTTCTAAGGTGTGGGTGCCTAAAAAGCTTCGCTAGGGAAGCCCGGCTCTTGGGGCTAGCGCGGGTGTGATTGCTGAGGGCTTATAAGGATCAGTTACTAAGAGCCTAGAGATCAATCGAGAGGGGTCGATGGCAGCCACTAGCCCTCCCCAGCCACAACAATAGAAATGAGGAGGTACCCCGTTGCGAGGGGGAGGCAAGTTTGTGAAGGCCCTTTCTTCAATGAAACATTTTTTGAGTATGTAAGAATGGTTCTGATTGTTCGTAGTCTTTCGTGATTGCTTAACATTATGTCAATGCAGATGAATCGTCGGATTGGAGGATTGTGAGGACTGCGGCCCATGGAAAGAAGTTTTTGAATCTGCTCTTGTTGTCGCATCCAAGCTACAAAGCGTGATCACCACTCTCCCCTCATTGGATGAGGCCAAAGGGGTTAATCAGCCATTTGATCCTTTGCCCACAGCTCGTCCCACTCTGTTGACCTCAGTTGGCCATTTTGGTGGCGCCCGACAAGAACAGTATGATTGGTTGCAGCTTCCTCCCGAATTTGTGAAGTGACAAATGAGCGCAGGCGGGCCTTCAGCGGGAGCTGTGGAGGTTCTGCTGAGGATCTGATGCAGGAATTGTCAGCCCATCTGGTGACCACAGACTTAGAGGCGGAGACTCTGCGAATGAAAGTCTCAACTTTAAAAAGTGAGCTAGCGAAGGTGTTCTGCAAGCTAGAAGCACTCCGTGAGTCGATTGTCCTAAATAAGTTTCAACGCAACTTCGATCAAGTAGATCAACTTAGGTCAGCGGAGAGTTAGTTCTCCGAAGTTTAACTCGGAAGGGGAATGTCCTGACCAAGGCCTTATAAGACTACTTTGTAAAAACACTTCATTTAAGATCTGTAAGAATGTCATTTATAAAAAAACGGTATTTAATTAAATGTGAAGGATGTTTGGTGTGAGACTTATCATTGCACGATGTCTCGCTTCATGTGCCTGCTCAATAGGTAGGCTGAGAGAGTGTTTTTTATTCTTTCATTCTGATCTCTTTCTTTATGCCTTCAAACCCTCTTCCTATTCCATCTTTCGGTCATCTTCTCGCGATTACTCCAAAATATTTCCCCACTTTGTTCGGCTCTACTAAGGATGTTGATCCTTTGTTCTTGATTGAGAGCAAGGTTTGGGTATTGCAGAAGCAAGGTGTGAGTGTTGTAGAAGAGATTTGTTTTCAGTGACTATCGTTCTTCTTCGAGTGCTAGGTTTGTCACACACAACGGTCGACATTAGCGAGGATTTGGTCTTTTACCAAGACCAATTCAAGTATGGTCTCCGGCTACCTCTATGTAGCAAGCTCAGAAGCTTTTTCAATAAGCATGGGGTCATTCTGGCCAAAGTACTGTGAACTGCATAGCCGCAATAAGCACATTTGTTCTTTTTCGCTGCCACGAGAGCATCCCGTGGTCAATCGACTTATTTATTTACTTTTATTCGTTTAAGGTCAATAAAGAAGGATTCGCCATGTTTGTTGTCGATAAGAAGCTCCACCTTCTTGGGGTGGAGAACAAGATAAAGGATTGGCCAAAGCAGTTTGCATTTGGGTTCTATTATGTCCGCTGGAGGATTCAAACCAAGCCTTTGGAACCAACGGGGGACAGGCTAAAGTCTATCTTGGAAGATTTTCATACTGCTGAGGTGATATTGACCGATTGCCACATCTCGGTTCCGCAGTATATTGCCGAGATGATAGTCACCCAAATGTTGAGGGGCGAATGACTGAGGAACGATGACACCTCTTGGATTGCGATGAGGCGATGCAAGCCAAGGCGTCAAGGAAGAGGTTAGCCACCAAGCAACAGAAACGGAAGTGTCACTTAGAGGAAAGTAACTTCGTAGAAGATAAGGACCCACTCCTTATTAGTGTGGCCTCGAAATATATTTCTTTTGTGTCTGAAACCACTATCGTTATCCAGGATACGGTAATCGAAGAGGTTACTATTATCGCTCAAAAATCTGCTTCTAATTTTGCTAATGCAAGGAAGGTGACGAGAGGAAGTCTACTTCTAAACGGACTCTGTAAGAGCCCGCGGTCGCAGTTCCTCCTCCTAAGTCCGGCATGCCAGTCGATGCACGGCCAAGTATCGCCGCTCTATCAAATTCAGGGCTGGTGGTTCCTCATCCATTGCCTTGTCCGAAAGGGCAAGGGCCAGCCGACCTTCCTCTCCTACCTCGTCTGCATCATCTGCAGAAGGAGCAACTCTGTTAGATGATTACGCACCATCCCCTTCCCCGGAGGAGTAAACGGTTCGCTGGCAAGGAAAAGGTCTACATAAATGACAGCTGCTCCTCCCCCTCCGCGGGAAAGGAGTGGGGAGGCCTTCAAGTGGCAGTCGGTAGCTAGTGGATCAAGATGGCTATGGGTCAGTTTGGCAAGCGCTTCAGCCTTTCAAGTGCGTCAAGAGACTATTTTCTGCGGTCGGACGAGAATAAGGGCATGCCCTCGCTTCTGGTGGGGTTGTAGTGGTCCAATGCATTTGGCAGAGCTTCGGAAAGCTTTGGTTGTGAGGAGCTTGTCCGGAACATGGATCATTTTCATTTGATGGCGGCTCAGGCTGCTCATTTCCAGGGGCTAGCTCTGGTTTGTTCGAATAAATCTCTGGCTTGCCTCTCCGTAGGCGAAGCTGTGGAGGGTTCGTGATGAGGGATCTCCTGCAACTCAAATTTAATAGCGTCTCTAAGGCTAATTAAGAACACCGAAAGGAAAATTTTTCCTAGTCCATTTCTATAGGAGAACACAAGGCCAGCCTAGCGAGGCAACTTAGACGTGGGGCGGACTATGACATCCAATAGTTCATCCACCATTGTCTAGTCGATCCCAGGTTCTCCGACCCAAGTGAGTTCTCTGCTCTGATTTCAGACAAGTCCAAAGGTTCCTCCACATGAGCCGTCTACAGTGCAATCGATCGAATCGAGCTCCCCGAGAGTAGGAAAACTGTGGTCGATCGTTACAATGGATTCGACATCACTGCCTCATCACGTGACCCTAGTGGATCAGCATTAAAGGTTGCATTGATTGCAATGCGGGATTCCATTTCAATTTCCTTTTTGGGAAAATCAGCACTGACATGCCCCGCCTCTATGCCCAATTGTTTTTTCTAGGTGGGTCCTTGGCTGGCTTTTGTCAAGAGACCACTGTTGGGATCGCTGACCTCATCCTCTTATAAAAAGGGAGGAGGAAGCCTCCGCTAATTACGCTCACATTTAAAAAACAAAATTGGTTAGTGGAGGGCAACGGGAGTCTGGTTGGCTTTGGGAGGAGTCAAAGGCAAAGACAACCTTTCACCGACAGACAGGGGTGTGAAAGATCTAATTTCAAGCCAATCTAGGGCCAGCTTGAAAATCAAATTTTTGATCAATCCACTAAATTTTGATCTAATCCAGTGTGGATCGATCTGATTTTTAAGCTGGCTCGAATTGTAAACTAGACGGCTCGATTATCATTTTTACCTCATGAGCCAGATCGGTCCGTCTTGAACCCACCTTGGCCCGCCCAACCATTCCACTAGGAAAAATGTATTTTTTTTTGTGAAAAGAGGGGATTAAAACCCCTGCCACTTCGCTCAAGCAAAAAGAACTCACCAATTGCATCGGCCATTGACATAATCAAGGGTTTTGAATCTCGCATTTCCCGATATACGTGTGGTAGCTCATGTTCGACCATTGGTCATCGTGATTCCTCTGACCCTTGCCACTACAGTTACCCCATCTGTCATCCTAGGACCGAGAGCCCCTCTGCATTTTCTCGTCGTCCTAGTCCTTCCGCTTCTGCGCATGGCGGCGAGTGACTCCGGTTTGGTTTTTGAGGAGTCCACGAGGTCCTCCCCGGTGGCGATATGGTCGTTGACTAGTTTCAGGATATCAGCGAAAGATCTTGGTTTGAGCAAGTTCGGGTCATGCATGAATCGTTTGTTGTGGATTCCATGCTTTAGAGTGGTCCGGATGATGAGAAGCTCCAGATTTTTTACTTCCAGCATTTCCTTCTAGAAAGTGGGTGATATAGGCACAGAGGCTCTCGTTCTATCTCTGCCTAATCTGGAGCAGGGTTTCAGTGTCTTTCTACGGCTGTTGTACATTGGTGAAGTGTGTTAATAAGAGCATTCTAAACTCATTGAAGGACGAAATGATTCCATCCGGGAGGTCGTTGAACACCCAAAGAGCAGCGTCCTTCAAAGTGGTCAAGAAAAGAGGACACTTCATCACATCATCAATCTGTGAGACTCCGACCAATGATTCGAAAGTAGTCATGTGGTCAACTGAGTCACTTCTCCCCTTGTAGGGATCCAGGTGGGAAATCCTCAATTTTGTCAATGTTATAGTTTCCAAGAGCATGCGGGAGAAAGCATTTCCTACAGTCGGACGGGCGAGCGCGCTTACTCGATCTGTCTGGTGCCAGTGTATACGCTACAATTTCTGCGAGTCGAGAGTTCCCCTGTCCATCGGTCAGACTCTCGGCAGCCTGGTCATTGGGCGTGGGTGAATTCACATGAGGAACTCGCATATAGCAGTTCCCTGAGACTCTCTTTCCAAGAGTGTCGGTTGATGGATCTATGGTTCGTCGCTGCCCGGAGGGCTTCGAACTGGTTCACCATCTGTGCCCGAAGCGCCTAAACCTTTTCTTGGATGTCTCATCGCACTGTTTCTCAATTGAATTCATTCGAAGTTGTGTTTCTGTATGAAATTTCTCCTTCTTAATTTGCTCTGCATCTCGTTTGGGGCATGTCTACACTCACTGCACCACCTTCCAGGGCGTTGAATCATAAATTTTCATTCAGATAAAATATGCCCCGATAATGGAGCTGGGAGAAGGAGAGTAAGAGAGAGTAAAACCGACAAAGAATTATGAGGAGAGGTGTTAAGAGGAAAAAAGGTCCCCTTATTCTTCTTTAGATTTCCTATTTATAAGTGGGCCTTTTTGTATAATTCCCTAAATCAGGAAACAATTATAGAACCCTCGCATAATGGAGTTAATGTTTTAAATTAATACAAGATTTTTGCTGCCATTTAAGTGTAATACAATGGTCATTAGCAGATCGATATATTTTTGTTCGGTTGACCAGGGCGACTGCTTGTGTGTCCATCGCTCCTGTCATGCAAAGTCGGTCGATCAACTAGTTCTGATCGGACACTCTTGAAAGATGTTTGGGTAGCTGGAACCCTAAGCACGGTATATCGATCGAATCCCTTGACAGCGTGGGTCTAACGATCCAATAGAGTGATTGGTCGTCGAACGGTTGGCTCAAACCATGCTCCTTCAGCTTATCGCTTCGATTGCCCAATCGTCATTATTGACTATTTGATTGCTTTGAGATTCGTGCTAGCAGTTTTTATTTATACAATTCTGTATCAAAATTGAACGACATTCCAAGTTGACTCGAATTAATTACTTTAAAATATATAAGCTAAATTAAATTAATCATAATAAAAATAAACATATAAGGGTTAATTTTGGATAACTTATTTTTTTCTCAGATAAATTATTGAAAAATTAGTTCTCAATTTGAAAATTCGGATTCAATTAAAAAAATGCCGCTAAGGTTAAGGGTGTAAACGAGTTGAACAAGAGGCTCAGGTCGTGTTCGGTACATTAAAAAATACCACTGTTTGTGTTCGACTCATTTATATTTCGAACACAAAATTTTTGTTTATGTTCAACTCGTTTGCTTAGCGAGCCGAGCACGAGTTGTTTTTGAACAAATTGTCATTTTGATAATCCTAGCTATGCATGCAACGGCTAGGAGTGTAAATGAGCCGAGCTTGAGCTCGAGCTCGAATTATTAAAAAATATCATTATTTGTGTTCGGCCTATTTATATATCGAGCTCAAATAATTTGTTCGTATTTGGCTTATTTGCTTATCGGACCGAATATGAGTTGTTCACGAACAATGAGTCATTTTGATCGTGTTCGGCTCTTTTATATATCGAGCTCGAAAAATTTGTTCGTATTTGACTTATTTGTACGAGCCGAACATGATTTGTTCACTAACAATGAGTCATTTTGATAACCCTAGTCACACAGTCGTAGGATGTTAAGGATAAGGCGAAATTTAAATCTTATTATTTATATTGAAATATTCATTTAAATAGAATTTAATATATTTTTATTCTATTTTTAATTAGCAATTTTAATTGATTATAAATCTTTGCAGCATTATAGTCAATTAAATTTTATATATATATATATATATATATATATATATATATATATATATATATATATATATATATATTTCAAGCAAAAACGATGCAAATACGAATGAACAAAATTTTATTTTTGTTCGACTCATTTATATATCAAGCACAGGAAAATTTTTTGATGTTTAACTTATTTGTTTAGTAAATGAATCAAATACGATCTACTTACGAATCAAACATTAGCTGTTCGAAAAAATAAATTGTTTTGAAACTTATCCCTCCATAAAGAGGCGATTTGATTTTCTTTGAAATATATTTTTTAAAATTCTATTTTTATCAAAGAAATTTAAGGCATTGCACCTTTCTGTAGTATGAATGTGTAGCACAAATCTCATAACCTTCAAATACGTGGGAAAATATAAGACATTGTCCTTATCCTAATTAATCATTTTTAGAAGATTAATCCCATAACTTTTTTACATAAAAACCACCCCCATGCATTGATATTTATAAATTAATCACCAAATTAATTTTTTTGAACATGTATTTTTCGTACCATGATCAGAATTTGATAATGAATATTGAGTGAGAATTTGAAAAATAGATGAAAGAAAATGGTTGATTTGTACATAGCAAATTTCGGGTGGTCAATATGAAATTTGGCCCATTAAATAAATGTCACTAAGAATTATTTTTTTAATATTATTTTTATAAAAAAAAAATCTGAAGAAAAGTCTCAATTTAAAATTGGACCATAAAATATTTCAAAAAACGATCAACTTTTCCGGTGATTTCTACTGACCTTTCTCCGCCGGAAGCCGATCATAGTTTAAAAGCGTGGAGAAGAAGCTGGCCGACATAGTATATAAGGAGCAGACCGGAATCCCTCTCCTCCTCCCAACATCCACCGCCCACGGTAAGTACGTATCCGCGACGATCGCCGTCGCCGGTATCTCCAACTCATCCAACAGCCTTTCAAAGGGCTCTTCCAGCTTCGTATAAACGGCTTCCAGAAATTTCACGAAGTCCGCCGCGCGGCCGTTCTCGGAAGGGATGATGTTCGGAAGCGTGTGAAAGCGAACTCCAGGCGGTGCGGCGGCGGGTCCGCCGATTAGGGAAAGCCATTCGTCGGTGAGGATTATGGTGATGGCGGCGTGAGGAGGGAGGCGGGCGGCGAGGAGACGGGAGAGGATAAGCATGGGGTTGACGTGACCGCGGCCGGGGTAGGGGACGGCGATGACGTGGAGGGGGGCGGACATAGTGGAGGCTTAGGTTAGCGAGAGCTGGAGGGGAGGAGAGGGGACGAATTGAAGGAAGGAAAGTTGGAATAAATTAACAAAAAGTCAGATTCGATGAGCACTTTGTGGAAATTAGAATTCCTCTCGACGATGCAATGTACCTATTATGAGGTTCTTTTGAATTATTGGGAAAATTATTTGAGCCTAAAATATTTAGTATCTAACTGTATATCTTAACATCTTCTACAAATGATGATTTATTTAATATAATGATCAAACTGACAGAAATTCAATAGAGACAATTAGGAATACTTACATATATACCATAAATTTCTTTTATATTTGCATATTTAACCGCTAAAGTTTCAACTTTTATAATTATAATGTTTTGGCATCATAAAGTTATCCATGGTATATTTCCTTTAAACAAAAATCAGAAGTGTTGAATCCAAAAAATGTTACGTGAATCACACTAAAGATATAGAGCGTTGGATAGATGAGAGGAGAAGAGATAGAGAAATGAAATATATTGTAACACAAATTCTGGGAGAGTAAATTCAGTATTTTTTTATTAAAGAATCTCAATTTATAGATCTGAGAGGCATCTAGTAAAGTTACATATTTCTTCATATTTTAATAGAGCTGACTCAACAATCAGTACAGGTGGTTGTGAGACTCAGGTCCATCCACATTAAAATGGACCTCTCTTTCCCTCGGCCGATGAGGCCAGTACAAGCGGTTTTCCAACCGCTGCTGGTGAGAGTCTCCGCTCCTTTGAGATGAAGTGGACGACTAGTATGAAGAAATCTATTTTTCTTAGACTTGATCGATTTATTCCTCTCCCTAATTATGATATTTGATTATTCTTGCAGATGAGATGGTGCACATCATGGATTCCTCGGCAAATAGAAGACGGTCAATCCTCTACTCCATAGGCGCCTAGTGGCCGTAAAAGTGCTGCAATGCGGGCGAGCCACTTCATGCAAAAGTTGTGCAAAGCGAGCAAGCCACTTCATGCAAAAGTTCTGCAAAGAAGGCGAGCCACTTCACGCAAGTATACGTGTCAAATTAATATACGAAGTTAAAGTAATACCGTGTATCATTCCCACAATAAAGCGTGTTAAGAAATCGAATTTGAAAAAAAAAAAGCTATAGTTTACTAACTGTTCAAACTTATTTCGACAAGATCAAAAAATTATCAAAGTGAATTATAAGTTTAGCAGATTTTGAAGAAAACAAAACCAAAGAAAATGTGTGTCAAAGTTCTTTGGTGTTTTTCCAATGTTGATGAGGATCATGCCTCTGTGATTAAGGCGTGGCACTTGGCTTGATTTTCATACAAATTCCTCTTTCATGGTTATTATCAACCAAGGATATTAAGTTATTTTTAAGCCTATGCCTCGATTCCAAAAAGATTTGGAATTCTACAAAGATAGCTTCCGCCTATGTTTATAGCATCCCCATTAAATTCAGATCCCTATTAATTGGTTGTAAGATTCAGAATAAAATATTTCTATTTTATTCGGATCCAGTGGTTAGCATAATCGTTCCACTACACGAAGTCTTAGATCACGATAGATTTTAACCTCTTAAATGGTCATGTTAGGAGTAAACGATAGCTAGAGGATTAAACAACTTTTATCAAATTAAAGCATAGGAATTGATATGTGAAATCAAGAATAAAAATCAATCCAAGAAATCTGTCCCAAATATCACTGAGGCTCAAAAAATTGTTAAGCTACTCATGACACGAGAGAAATGCAAAGGAAATTTCAAAGGCAATTTCGTTGAAATAAAACCTGCAAAAAACATTTTTATTTAGATAAAAATAACTTACAGCCCTTTGACCTCCTCTCTTACAAGAACAATGACCCGTCCTACAACTACACAGTTATTTAGTTTCCTGGCCAAAAACTTGACATAGCTTCTTTAAGCTACTATTGTGCAAAATGAATATGTTATAGAATTTAGAATTGATTTATATTTTACATACTAGGGGTTCTACGCAAGTATACATATTATTCAAGTAATATAAGGTTTTCTATAAAACCCTGAGTATCGATCTCACAGAGAAGCAAAGTAAGAAATCTCTTAGGCTAATTTCTAGTCTACTACTATCAGGTTTTAGTTTGGAAGGTCGATTAAAGGCATTTTTCTAACAACTACTCCTAAATACAAACCTAAACCTAAATAGATCAATTGGTTTGGTAAATTTTAAGATTAAAAACTACCTTTTTCTTGTGGGGACTTATCTAAGTGTAAGAATGGGATGCTTAGAATCTAATGTATCCAATGACAATAGGAGAAAAATCTAAGTTTCCCTCTTCTGAGAGTATAACGTAGCTTAGTTAACCTAGGGTTGATTCCTTAAAAAAACTAGATTGTCACGGGGAAACTTCTAGCCCATCACCCTAGAGTTTCCTTCTCCTGATAGCCCTCTAATTGGCTCAATCTTAAATTTATGGTATGAAGCCATAGATCAAATTTGTAGGAATCTAGACTGTCACCATAGAAACACCAATTTACACTCAATAAAAGAATATCTCCCTAACATTGCATTAAATCTTTGGACTGTGTTTCCTTCACCCATAAGTTTAATGTGGTTCTTCCTAGTTGTTCATGTCATAGCTCTCCTGACTCTTTATAGTGAATATAAAATTTTAACAATTCATATGGCCAATACAAAAAAGTAAATCAAGCACACAAAGAAACCATCACATTAAAATTTAAAAATCAATTCTAAAAGCATTATGACATCCTATACAATCAACATATGCATCACAAGAGAATGGTAAAGGAAATCTACTTGCAAAGCATTTTTTTAACAAAACAGAAAACTTCATTAAATCAAAGAAAATCCATTAGATATATGTTTACAACAAGTACCAAAGACTAAAAGATACAATACTTAGCATTCTCTCTCAGAAAGAAAGATTAAAATTCCTCCAACAAAGTCACTTGCTGATTCATGCAATGCTAATACCATCCCTTAAATATCTCTCAAAATCCCCTCTCTAATCTCTCCAGAAAAGGTAAAAATCTACATTTTCTACTCCTATATAAGACCTCTCGGCCTTCCTGGAGAATTCTAGGACTCAGGATGCTGAAAAGTCCCCTCTTTTGGCCAAGAGAGAGAGTGTCACTCAAAGAGACACACTCTTAAAATAACCACCCTCGAAATCCCCAAGAGTCACTTCAGATGCCCCTTCAAATTTTGTTGAAATATATTTTACTTAAAAAAAAATGATTCTAGTGCCTAAGCACCTGCAAGTCTTCTAGAATCACAGGATAACTACCTAACACCATACCAATTTTTCTTTTATGCAATTTGCTTCATTTGACTCCAAATTGCTCCATTTTTGCTCTATTTTCTCCAAAACTCTATCTCTTGTACTTGAAACCAAATACATGCAAAATACATTCCCTTAAAGTGCAACATCATTAAAAATGAGCATAACATGTATATAAACAATAGTACATTTTTATGTGTGTCAAAGAACACCAAATTCTCTCACATAACTCTGTCAGGAAAAAAGGAAAAAGAAATTTGAAAGGAGAAAAGAAATCTCTTCCTAAACCCTAGCCTCCTTCTGCATTCTCTTCTCCAGAAGCTCCCTGCATTCTCCAAATACAGTGTTGTTATAGCATGAATTCAAAAATTCATCCTAAATTCGTCAAAATCTCGTACTAAAGAGCTTCCAAATCATAAAATACACACAGAAGTGACCACGCCTAAACTGCGACATAATTACATGGTTTTTGACCTCACTTTTGTGAGGACTCACCCCACATATCTTGCCCATAACCCTAGACTAGGGTTGTGTCTTTTTGGACCCGACTAGGGCAAGCCCAAGGCCACAACCCTTGGTTGGGTTTGGTTAGGGTTTTGACCAAGTGAGGGACCCAAATTGACCCTCATGGGTAAGGCATGCCCTGGGTCACCCAAACCAACCCAAAACCCTAGGAGCCTCTCCATAAGCCCTAGAGACCAACATGACCACCAAATTCACATTGGGGTATGGGTCCACCTAAATTGATCCCTAGCCTTACTAGAAGCCTCCCTAACCCTACCAAACTCTAAGAATTAACTATAAACCCTTACAAACCCTTTTGATCCCAAAATTTGGTGACACAATGAGATGGTCAAATCCAATTGGTCAACCCTAATTTGGTCAAATCTTGACCAATTGATCACTTTCCCATCCAATTTGGCTTCACCCAACATGGCCATGACACCAAACCATGTGATTAACCCATTTGGCACCATGGGGTAAATCCTGTTAATTCACTTAATTAATCAATTAATTAGTTAATTAAGGGGATTATTAAATTTCTTTGGGCCTAGATTTTTGCTTAACTCCAAATCAACAAACCTAAGCCCAAAACCCTAGAGAACATAACCTAAGCCCATGACCCTTACACATGGGCTAAACATGACCTATTGTGACCTATCTTGGCATGTGGGTCACACTACAAGACAAACTATCCAAATCCAAGCACTAGGATATAAACCCACATACTTTACGATGGGGGAGGCCACATGGCACCATGGTGTTAAACTCATTTTGAAGTCTTCCTTTCTCCTCTCCTTAGAGCCTAAGATCTAGCCATAGGACTTTCTTATTGACTATTCTATAGGACTTGTGATGGAACCCACACCATTTAGAAACTCAAACCTTCTCTTAGCTTTTTTGTTAGGCTTCACATGGGTGGTCCCAAGCTGCACCACTCGGTTGAGTGGTTATGACCTCAAGCCATCACCATTTGGTACAGTGGCTAAGGTTGTGTACCATTACCATTGGGTTGAGTGGCTAGAACCAACATGTAAAGGCCCAAAGAGAGTTCTAATAAGATTTAAAGGCTCTAGGAGGACCCTTCAACGTTAAGAGTGTTTGTTCCATAAACATCACAATTTGCACATCACACACATAAACATCAAAATTCACATCATCTACACTTTTATTTGTTTCACAATTAATTAAAACTTAAATCAATTTTCAAAACGATCGATCGTAAGCCAAAGTTAAAGAAAACTGAATTTGATGCATTTTTGACCCAAACATTAACGAAACTGTCTGAACGACCTTGAATGATGAAACGAACCGCGTTGGACAACTTCGTCGATGATTGGTTCAAAAATGCGTCAAATTTGGTAGGGTTAGGACAAAAGATTTGAGTTAACCTATGTTTAGTCAAGCTAACCCAGGTTTAGTTAAAACTAGGTTAACCTAGGTTTGGTTAAAAATTGGGTTAGTTTAGGCGCCACTGTTCGAATAACTCTCAAAAATCACCAAATTTTGGTTTTTGACCCTTCCTTCTTTATTTAAATGACTGGGGACGTGAATTAGGACGTCTTCTTCACAATTCTAAGTGTTGTAGAGGAGGAGATGATCCACCTAAAAATTACCTATTTTTAGTATACATTTCATGATCATTTTATGCACATTTTTTATGATATTTCACTTTAAAGAAATGTATTTTGCATGTTTTTTGTTTCAGGTATATGGAATGGACATTTAGAGAAAATGAGAGGAAAATTGAGCCAAAATGAATAATTTGTATTTAGCATCATCTATCGATTGAACTGCGTGCTATAGCGCCCTAAAATGGCGCTATAACGTTAGTAACCAATTTTCTAGAAGATACGTTGAATTTTGCCAAATTTTAAACGGGCGTTTGAAGCAACCTTTGGTTATTTTCAGAGATCTATTAATAGGGCCAAATTTTTGACAAAAGGGAGACTTTTTAGAGACCTTTTGGAGACTTTAGAAGAGGCTTTAGGAAGATTTACTTTTGTTTTTGTGTTTGTGTGTGTGAGTAAGACTTTGTGTAAGATTTTGGAGAATTGCTCGAAGGAGAGTCGAAGAATTGTTTGGAGAGAAGACATAAGCTATCTTGTATTTGTGTTTAAGTTTTTGTTACTAAGACTTGACTTTCAATACGAATCATGTGTTTTTATTTTATCTTCATGAATTATGAGTAGTTCTCTTTCTTCCTCCTTGCATTTAGGAATCAATCATGCTGGATTAGAATGGTTTAAAGATTTCTTTTTATTTTAAAATTTAGATGGAATTTTCACTGATTCTTCATTGACTTTGCAAATTAGCCACTTGTGAGGTTAAAATATGTTGAGAAACATAATGACCTGTGAGGGCTATGATATTACCCAAATTGTGAATGCCACACTTCACTCTGGAATGATTCGTCTCGATCGTCTAAGGAGGAGTGCAAATAGATTGTGAGATAAGTTTTGATGGACATAGAATTGATGTTTCTAGGGTGGCAGACTAGATTATTTTATCAATTTGATCTTAAGTTCTGATCTAAGTGTCCCTAGTATGTCCTATAGAGTGGGTACAGTTAGTAATCTAGAAGTGAGAGGCTAGAATCTACTTAGCACTACTACACAAGCTAGTGATAAACTTTAGATTAGCCAATCTTTTTTACTAGCGCCGAGAGGGGGTAAAAGATAGGTTTACTCCTTATTGTCACAATACATCATTTCATATTTTAAATGATTCAAATCCAATACTAATTAACATCTCTTTGCAAGGGGAAAGATCTTTACATAACATTCAAACTCACTTTTAAACTTTATTAGTCTTTTATACTTTATAACACCTTTAACCTTTGTTATTACTTTCTGCTTAAATTTAGTCTTAATCTTTTGCGAACATTTCGACATTATTCTCCTATCATATTTATCTGTAATTTAGATAAAGTTTTTCTTTAGTTATTCTTTAGAAGTCACTGCTTTCCTCGTGGGATCGATACTAGGGTTTTTAAACAAAACTCTATATTACTTGAAATGATACATATACTTGTGTAGTAATCCTAGTGTGAAGGTTTATATATTTATTAAATCATTTCATTTATTCACACTAGCCGCTAAATATAATTTGGGACAATTTTTTGTAAATCTTTTGGAGTATAAATACTTTCATAATTGCATGTCGGGTCAGGAGAGGAGTGAAAAAAGCATCCTAATCTTGAGTTCATGGCTTCATTATCCTTGGAAAGTAAGAGTAATGGTAAGTTTGAAGACAATAAGTTTAGCACTGAGTTTGGAGCGGGTTACCAACAAATTAGGGAAGATTGAAGAGGACCTTCTACACAACCAATTGAATGACATGTATCATCAGCATGAACACTTAGAGTGGCAAATGAAACTCCAATTCAATCATTTGGCATGCTTCCAAGACTACCAGGTAAGCATGTATAGCAATAACAAGTAGATCGCCGACAAAGTTCCTCAAGAATTTCCTCGCGCCTCTTTTTTCCATTTGTTCGATCGTACTTATCTTGTAGGTGAAAAGGAGGGTGACACTATAGTTCACAATTATTCTTAGATGGAAGAGTATGTGGAAAATCTGTTGATATTAAGTATTTAATAGTTGTGTGCCGACGTTGAATTTAAAGTGACTCAAGTACTATGAATTTGTGTTTTATTATCATAGTTGCTTTTTTCAAGGTGATGTTATATCTATTTATATTGAACTTATGATTATTATAAGAAAATTTTTCAAGCTTGTCTTGCGAATATTTCATCTAGTGTGCTTAAATGATTGGATTGACTTAATTTTAATAGTGTAGTAGTTGTTCGCTCAATTATTGGAAAGATCACAAAATCAATTAAGTATCGAATTGATTGTTGAATCTGACATATTAGAGTTCAAAAATCCTAGATTCACTGTGCTCTATTGAAAATGACAAAAATTTCCAAAATATGTACTATTGAGCACTAGCGCTTAAGCGCCCAAATTGGCGCCTAGGCGCCGAACCAGCAAAAAATGCCTAAAATCGCAAATTGTGAACTGGTTCATGTCATTGCTCACCTCTCTTTGTCTTCTTCCCTTCATGATTTCACACCCTAGGGCCTCTTCTTTCTTATTGAATTTGAAGATTTATTAGATCAAAAATGTTGGAAATCATAATCATTGGGTCAGAGCTTTATTTTGCCTTTAGAAATTTTAATTTTCATCATTTATTTTCTCCACATTGTGATTATGCCAAAAATGAAAATTTTAGGAGAAAATGGTGGAGAATGCATGGTGAACAAAAATTTTTGCTTGGAAAACACTTGTAAGAGAGTCCATAGAAATTAATTTTGGAATTTATTTGGATTTTGTTCAAATTTTTTTGGATTTAATCATGGCTTTTAAAATCAAGAGAGACATAGGCCAAAGTTCTCTTAATTCTAAAAATTTTGTTAGTCGTGCTGCACAAGATCGTTATAGTGAAAATATTGTTTTGAAGATGCTCATACAAGAGTGAGCATTTTTTTTTCTAGGCGGTTCTATTGAAAGTCTTATTGTTGCCCGGAGTTCGGAAAATTTCTGCTATTTTTTGTTGTTGCTGTCATTTATGTTATTCGAGAATTCTATGCAAATCTCCTCGAATAATCTGATGATTTGGTTTTTGTTTGAGAGAGGCAAGTTGATATCAACCCTGTTCGGATCAACACCTTATTTCAGCTCAACACCTTATTTCAACTACCTGATTTGACTGAATGCTTTTACGCTGAGCTTAATACTACTGAGGGAAAACTTGAGGAGATAATATCTTACTGATGGACGTGGAAGTCAATAGGTGAGAAATAATAAAAAGATAAATTGTATTTCTTCTACACTAAATACCCCATCTTAGGCTTGGCATTATTTTATCTCTGCTCGTCTCCTTGATGCCCGAATATTTATGCTTACAATTTAATTAGGAATTTTATGATTTATAATATGGCATTCTATGCAAGTATATGTATCGTTTATCAAGTGATATAGGACTTTCTGATTAAGCCTCGAGATATCAAACCCATAGGGAAATGTGTAAAAATTTAAAGAAATAAGAAAAATAACTTTTTACTTTTTTTAATTGATTTTTGTAAGTATGTTTCAAGGTTTTAATTTCGAAAAGTTGTTTTAGATATTTTTAATAAAAGTTAAGCAAGAAATAAAAATATCAATACTCTAAACACGATATAAAAGTTATAAAAATCAAATATCTTTTTCCTTCTTCAATGAATCAGTAATAATTATGAAATTTTATGTTGTGGAAGTATCTAAATGTTTTGTGCCAAAGATGAGCAATTATATTTTTTACCCTTACTTTGTTCTATAAAGAAAATTGGTTAATTTGAAATTTTGAAATTTTGTAGATTGGTTAGGCAGAGAAGATACAAGCTCTCACTCTAGAGTTCCCTCTATTCCCTCCACCTGGAGGCTAACATCTCATAACAAAATTTAAAATAACAAACAAAAATAGGGGGCTTTAGTCTGTCACTCTAAATTTCTCTAATTTTACTCCACAATAAAGCATATCTCCCTATATATTTGTATTCAATCATATGGACTACAATTCTCACCCATATAATTGCATGTGATTCTTTCCAATTGTTGTTTGAGACAATACCGCATTGGATCTTACATAATCTCACAACAAATTTTAACATCTTAATTGGTCAAATCAAGAAGTAAATTAAGTTCAATGAATTGAATCATCACAATTTATTTCAGCATTAAACACTTATACTTTCTACAACATTACTTCCATAATTTAATTATTTCATCATCTAAGAAAAAAAAGATGAACTAAACTACTCATATTTCATGAAAAAAACATAAACAAAACTTTATATGAAAGCATAAATCATAATGAAAACACAACAATCTTACTTAAAAAGAAAGTGTAAAAACAAAGATAAATACTTATCTGACAATCCTCTCCACAAGACTCTGAAAGTTCCTTTAGAATTTGGCTTTCCACAATACAAATCTACAGAGATTGGCGCCCAACTCTGGTGACTCTAATAAAGACTTTAAACTTCAATAAAAACTAGATAGAAAGATAAAAGAAAATTGGTGAGAAGAAGGTTTCACACCACCCCTTTTTCCTTTCTTACTCTCTACTCTCTACTATAGAAAAGAAGAACTCTCAAACTTAACACACTCTAATAATCACTCTAATAACACACACACTAACAACAACCACTTCAACACTAATTACCCCCCTCACACACATTATGAGGCTTCATTTTTATAATTTTCCAAAGGTCTCTTGGTGTCTCTTCAAATCATGTCCAGATTTAATGTATCCACCAAAAGATGCATCCCTTCAATCATATTTGTCGTCTAAAGGAAGTTAAGGAAGTCACCACCAAAATTTGCTTCAAACACTCCTTGAAAATGACACCAAAATTGATTTAAATTCGATTTTTAACTCTGGCACATAAGTGCCGGCACTTTGGCGCTTAGGCGTCAGAGGCTAAATTTCTCAAACTTCATAATTTTACTCCAAATTTGGTCCTTTTTTTCGCTCCTTTCATCATAATTAATTTCATCATACCTGTAAGAAAAACATAAAATACCTTCCATTAAAGTGCAATAGCATCAAATAATAGATATAAAAATGTGCATGAAAACACTATATATTTTAGGTGCATCAAAATGTCCCAAACTTAAAATGTTACTTGTCCTCAAGTGACTCTTAACCATAAAAATTTTCACTTGCAAATTATGTAAATGAGTTTCTTTAGGAAGGTTTCAAAATTTTTTTCTAGAAATGAAATAATTCAATTTAGAAAAAAAACATTAGTAAATAAGACCAATTTAAAATCTAGAAAGTTCTTAAGTAAATGATAATTAAAATATAAGTTTTTATCTAATTCAGAAATACCTGTAGATTTTTCAAAATATAGGATTCAAACTTTTTATTTTTCGCATGTAAAAATTTTAATTGAGAATAATTTTACTTACTATATTATAACCTTAAGTTTTAGATTTTCTCAAAACTTATATTTTAAACTTTAGGCGTGAAACCAATTTTTGATTAGGCTCATAAATCCTTAAGCTTCTCAGCTCTTGCACTAACAAATTTATTGGAATCAAATTTGCTTTATCTTTCGAGCGCTTTGACTTTGGAGACATCTCTAAAAAAATCACAAAAATTCACTATAAATTTCAAAATTAAACTAAACTTGCTAATTTAACTTCCAAATGTAATTTCCACTAAATCCAAGCAATTTCTCATGTTTTTCCTTAAATTTCACCATAAATAATTATCTTAAAATTTTTCAATAATGTACTCAAAATATATGACGAAAATCAATAATTTTTACTTAGGAGTAGTGCTCATACCTCAAGGAATTTAAATCTAACAAATTCAGTTGAAATCGGCTCTTAATTGATCCAACTTAAAGATTCCCTAAATCCTATTTCGCGACTTCGAGAGATTGAGGGTGATAGGAGGTGTTAAAAATGTCAATTTTTGGGTTTTTAACTGCAAAAAATCAATTTTCGCGAACCGGCGCTTAAGCGCGAGGCTTCGGCGCTTAGCCGCGAATTCTGGTGGTTAAGCGCCTAAGTTTTGGCGCTTAGCCGCCAGTACCCTAATTTTCATAAGTAATTTAAAAATGTACTAAACCCCTTGGTTAAGCACCCTAAATCACTTTAAATAATAATTTCTCCCCTCTAACTTTTTTAGTTAAATTTCCATCAATACCAAACAAATTTCACACAAACACAAACTTTCATTAAAACAATCACACTTAATACAAACTAAAAATTTCTATCCAAACATTTTGGATGAAATTTTCCAATACACAAATATTTAAATGCATAAAAATAAAGATAATTTTACATCATTAAGATGTAACAAACACACTTAAAAGTTCAATAAAACACAAACATATAACATCAGACACAAAACACTTAACACATAAAACCACAACACTAGACTATACTCAAATTAATTCCAATCTTCAATAGGTTGAATGTATCCAGAACCACCATTAGTTCCATTTGAACCATATGGAATATAGATATGATAAAACAGGCGATAGTTGAAAACTCTTACATCTTCTTCTTCTAACCTTTTTTTTTTCAGAAACATCGCCTTATCTGCTTCTTCCACATGACTTGTATGACTGAATTGAATTTTAAGTTGTCATCTAATATGCGCTAAATGAGTGTTAGTTTCATTTAAATTTGCTTCACTTGACTCCACATTGGCTTCAATCTTCGCAATCCTTTCTGCAATACCTTGAATACTAACTGCTAGGAATCCGTTGTATAAGCGCACTTGCACTAATAAATTTCTTCTTGTTGGATTCTTCCTTCTTCTTAATTTCACTCTCCCAAGAAGACATTTTTTGCACTCAAAACACTCTTCTTAAGACTCAGGAATGAAAATAGGGACTGGGACAAGTGTTTCTCTTAATTCAGGGTATTTTTATAGACATGGGAAATGCTAAAACTGACACTAGACATTTTAAAACTCCAAAATAACTTCTAAAACCACTTCCTCATGATTTTGGCTTCTAGAAATTCATTTATCACATTTTTCTTAACTGCGGCGCTTAAGTGCTAACCAGGCGATGCTTAGCCACCAGTGCACATTTTTGCACAGGTTTGCCAAATGTCCAATTTTTTCATTCTAACTCTTTTAAGTCATCCATCAATGTCCATAAACATCACTATAACTAATCTCTTCAAAATAATACCACATAATCATAAAAACAAACCAAACAAAACACACAAAACAAATATAAAGCAAAGCACACCGATAAATATGGGTTGCCTCCCACAAAGCGCTTGGTTTAATGTCTTCAGCCTGACATATCCAGAACTTATTCTGAGTGATCCAAAATTAAACTCTCATCAGATTTAAGTTGATCGACTGAAAAATAAGGTTTAATTCTATGAACATTAACTTTAAATATTTTTTCAATCTTAGGATCTTGAATATTCACATCTCCATAAGAATAAACTTTTATCACAATAAATGGACCCATCCATTTGGACTTAAGTTTTCCAGCAAAAATTTTCAATTTGGAATTATATAACAAAACTTTTTGTCCTGGCTCAAGATTTTTAATAAGAATCTTCTGATCATTCCATAACTTTATCTTCTCTTTATAATTCTTAGCATTTTCATAAGATTCATTCTTTATCTCTTCAAGCTCATTTAATTATAATAATCTCTTCTCAGGAACATCCTTTAAATTATAATTGAACTCTTTTATAGCCCAATATGATTTATGCTCAAGTTTAACAGGTAAATGACAAGCTTTTCCAAAAATTAGCCTATATGGGGACATCCCGATAGAAGTTCTGTAAGCAGTCCTATAAGCCCACAAAGCATAATCCAGTTTAATTGATCAATCCTTTCTGTTTGGATTAACAGTATTTTCCAATATTCTTTTAATTTCACGATTGGATAATTCAACCAAACCACTTGTCTGCGGATGATAAGTTGTAGCAATGTGATGGTTAATATGATATTTCTTTACTAACTTCTCCATAATCACATTTCTAAAATGACTTCCCCCATCTGTTAAGATTACACTTGGTATTCCAAATCTACAAAATATATTCTTTCTTAAAAACATTACAACACCTGGAGTATCACATTGAGGTAAAGCAACATCTTCAATCCATTTGGATACATAATCTACTGCTATTAAAATATAGATCTTTCCGAAAGATGGTGGAAATGGTCCCATGAAATCTAATCCTCAAACATCAAATATTTCTACTTCCAACATATAATTGAGGGGCATCTCGTTTCTTCTAAAAATATTGTCTAAACGCTGACATCGATCACAATGTTTAATATATGCATTAACATCCTTAAAAATTGTAGGCTAATAAAATCTAGATTTTAAAATTATATAAGTAGTTATATCAACTCCAAAATGTCCCCCATAATCAGAATTATGACATTTTTGAATAATTTCATAAGTTTCTTCTAAAGGCACACATCTTCGAATGATCAGATCCTTTCCTTGTTTATATAAAAATGGGTCATCCCAAAAATAAGTTTTAGCATCAGATAAAAACTTCTTCCTTTCCTGGTATGTCAAACCATATGGTATAATATCACTTACAATAAAGTTTACAATGTCGGCATACCACGGAATACGCCACTCATTAATAGAGAACAATTTTTCATCAGGAAAATGTTCATTAATTTCTTCAGTATCACTAAAAAAATTTTTCAATTTCAAGCCTGGATAGATGATCAGCAATTTGATTATGAGCACATTTCCTATCTACTATCTCAAAATCAAATTCTTGCAAAAGAAGAATACATCTAATCAATCTCGGTTTTGCATCTTTCATCTTCATTAAATATTTGATAGCAGAATGATCAGTATGCACCACATATTTAGTTTCAATTAAATATGATCAAAATTTATCAAAAGTAAATACTATAGCTAATAACTCTTTCTCAGTAGTGGTATAGTTAATTTGAGCTTCATTAAAAGTTTTACTAGCATAGTAAATTACTTCGAAAATTTTATCATATTTTTGACCCAAAACAGCACCAATAGCTTAATCACTAGCATCACACATTAATTCAAAAGGTTTTTCCCAATTTTGTGAAATTATAATATGTGCGGTGATTAATCTTTCTTTTAATGTTTCAAAAGCTTTTAGGCATTCATCATCAAAATAAAAAATTACATCCTTTTCCAATAAACGGCAGAAGGGTTTTGAAATTTTTGAAAAGTCTTTAATGTAACGCCTATAGAATCCAGCATGTTCCATAAAACTTCTAATTCCCTATACATTCGTTGGACAAGGTAAATTAGAGATAACTTGAATTTTTGCAGGATCTACTTCCAAACCTTTTTCTAATATTCTATGTCCTAATACAAATCCTCCTACTACCATAAATTAGCATTTTTCCCAATTAACGACCAAATTAGTTTCTTCACAGCGTTTTAGAACTTTAGATAAATGTTCTAAACATGATTCAAATGAACTTCCAAACACTGAAACGTCATCCATAAATACTTCAATCCCTTTTTCAATTAAATCACAGAAAATAACCATCATACATCTCTGAAATGTAGCAAGGGCATTATATAAACCAAAAGGCATTCTTCTAAAAGCAAACGTATTATAAGGACTGGTAAACGTTGTTTTCTCTTATTCCTCAGGAGCAATTTAAATTTGGTGGTACCCAGTATATCCATCCAGTAAAAAAAAGTATTTATGCCCAGCTAGTCTATCCAACATATGATCTAGAAATGGGAGTGGAAAATGATCTTTCCTTGTAGCAAGATTTAATTTTTTATAATTAATGCATATTCGCCATCCTGTAACTTATCTTGTTGGTATAATCTCATTTTTCTCATTAAATGTCACAGTTGCTCCTCCTTTCTTAGGAACACAATGAATAGGACTAACCCATGCACTATCTAAAATATGGTACAAAATCCCAGTATCCAACCACTTTAAAATTTCTTTCTTAACAACATCTTTCATAATAGGATTTAATCTCCTTTGAGGTTCAGCCATAGGTTTATAATTATCTTCCATATGGATTCTATGCATACAAATTGAAGGACTGATTCCTTTAATATCAGCTATCGTCCATCTAAAAAGTTTCTTGTACTTCTTTAAAACTTCAAACAATCTCTCTTCTTCTTTTTTAGTTAATTGAGAGGAAATTATCACTGGCAAAGTTGAGGACTCACCTAGAAAATTATACTTCAAATGATCAAGAAGCATCTTTAACTCAAGTTCAGAAGGTTTTTCAATTGATGGACCAAAAGATTCATCTTTTTCAGTCATGTCCAATAGTTCAAAATTTTCATGAACATAATTTAGATCTTCCTCATGAAAATTTTCAGAATGATGTAATGTTCTATATCTTCTCTTTCATTTTTCTTTTCATAAGTTAATTTAAAATGGCATTCACTCAAATACTTGATAAAATCCATCCTATAAAATTCATAATCTTTACCTATTGCAGGATATTTCATTGATTTTGAAATGTTGAATGTAACAGTCTGATCATTAACTCTCATTGTTAATTTCCCTTTATGCATATCTATCATTGATCTGCATGTGGCTAGGAAAGGTCTTCCTAAAATTATGGGTATCTCTTTATCTTCCTTCTTATCCAGCATAATGAAATCAACAGGAAAGATAAATTGATCCACTTTTACTAAAACATCTTCTATAACTACTTTAGGTACGTGATCGAACGATCTGCTAGTTGTAGTGTTACAGTAGTTGGAGTTATTTTTCCTAATCCTAGTCTTTTAAATATTGATAGAGGCATAAGGTTAATGCTTGCACCCAAATCACATAAAACTTTTCCATAAAATCTATCTCCGATTGAACATGGAATTATAAAACTACCAGGATATAAGCTTTTCAGGAAGCTTCTTCTGAATTATTGCACTACACTCCTCACTAAGTGCAACTGTCTCTTTATCTTCAAACTTCCTTTTTTTGTTGAGAATATCCTTCATAAATTTCACATAGCTTGGCATCTGTTCTAAGGCTTCAAGAAATGGAATATTGATTGTAAGCTTCTTAAATATCTCCAAGAATTTTGAAAATTGTTTATCCAACTTTTACTGACGAAGTCTCTGAAGAAATGGAGGTGGTGGTTTTTTCAAATCTTCATTAAGTGGAGAAACAGGTCTTTCCAAATCTTTCGGAACATCCTCTTTTGCTTTTTCAATCTCTTCTTTCTCTACTTCAATTTCTTTTTGCACTCTACCTTCCAACTCTCTTCCACTTCTCAGTTGAATTGCTTTTACATGCTCTTTATTCTTATCTCTTGGATTTACTTAAATATTACAAGGAATCATACCTTGGGATCTATTACTTAATGTATTAGCAATCTGTCCCAATTGATTTTCAATATTTCTTATTGTAGCTCCTTGACTTTGCAATTGATTTCTCATTTATAATACCACTTATTCAATAGACAACTTCTTCTCCTTAAATTGTGAAGCATTGTTATAACCTGGAGGATAGGTTGGTCTATAATTATTATTTCTTTGATTGTTCCAATTCACCAATGGGTGTACTTGGTTGTTCCCCCATTGTTGATTAATACCACCCTGATTATTGGTATTCCAGTTAAAGTTTGGATGATTCTTCCAGCCTGGGTTATAATAATTAGAATAAGGGTTATTAGGCTTACTTATAGCATTCATAGTTTCTAGTGAAGTACGAGAATCAACCATTTGAATTAATGAATTTTCTTCAATCATGGCAATTGGCTGAGAAAAATTCATTCTAAAAGCATCATTTTCCCTAAAATTGCAGCAACTTAATTTACTAACATTGCAAAAGCATCATTTTCATGAATATTGGCTATCTTTTTAGGATTTAACCTTTCAGAAGGCCATTGAAAATTATTAGTAGCCATTTCTTCTATTAAAGCATAAGCATCGGTAAACTGTTTAGACATCAGTGATCCTCTTGCAGCAGCATCGATAATAGATCTAAGAGATCCAACTAATCCATTATAAAATGTTTGAATTATTAACCAATCTGGTATCGAATGATGTAGACATTTTCTAAGGAGATCATTAAATCGTTCTCATGCCTCATATATCGATTCACCTTCAAACTGACAAGTAATATAATTTCTAAGCTTCACAGTCTTTGATGGTGGAAAATATTTTGTAAGAAATTTTTGTGCTAAATCACCCCAAGTTCTAATAGATCTAGGTGCTAACGAATTTAACCATATCTTAGCTTTATCCCGTAGTGAGAAAGGAAAAAGTCTAAGTCTAATAGCATCATCAGAAACACCATCATATTTAAAAGTATCACACAACTCTAGAAAGTTGGCAAGATGTAAATTAGAATCTTCAGTTGGTGCTCCCCCAAACTGATTATTAGACACCATTTGGATAATAGTAGGTTTAAGCTCAAAGGAATTAGCAGCTACAACAGGGTGTTGAATACTAACATGAAGTTCATCCACTGTAGGGTTAACATATTCTCTCAAAGGTCAAAATTCTTGATGGATGCCAACATTTTGATTTTGATGATTTGCCATTTCTTGAATATTTTTATCTTTTTCAGAATTTTTAATTTTTTATTTTATTTATTGTTCTTTCTAATTCAAAATCGTAAGGCACAAGTCCCTCAGACCCTGAACTACGCATACAACGTTAAATAAAATAAAACAAAGCACACTAACAAAAACAAAGAAAAGTAAAAAATTTTAATTTCTCTTAATTTTCTTTAAATGAAATTTTAATCAATTTCTCCGGCAATGACGCTAAAAACTTGATGCTCGAATATTTATGCTTACGATTTAGATAGGAATTTTATGATTATCGTTTATTAAGTAATATAGGACTTTCTGATTAAGTCCCGTGATATCGAACCCAAAGGGAAATGTGTAAAAATTTAAAGAAATAAGAAAAATAACTTTTTACTTTTTTTAATTGATTTTTCTAAGTATGTTTTAAGGTTTTAATTTTGAAAAGTTGTTTTTGATAATTTTACTAACAAGTTAAGTAAGAAATAAAATTATCAATACTCTAAACACGATATAAAAGTTATAAGAATCAAATATCTTTTTCCTTCTTCAATGAATCAGTAATAATTATGGAATTTTATGTTGTGGAAGTATCTAAATGTATTGTGCCAAACAGGAACAATTATATTTTTTACCCTTACTTGGTTCTATAAAGAAAAAAGGTTAATTTAAAATTTTGAAATTTTGTAGATGGGTTAGGCAGGGAAGATACCAGCTCTCACTCTAGAGTTCCCTCTATTCCCTTCACCAGGGGGGATAACATCTCATAATAAATTTAAAATAACAAACCCAATTAGGGGGTTTTAATTTTTCACTCTAAAGTCCTCTAATTTTACTCCCCAATAAAGTATATCTCCCTATATATTTGCATTCAATCATATGGAGTACAATTCTCACCCATATAATTGCATGTGATTCTTTCTAATTGTTGTTTGAGATAATACCACATTGGATCTTACATAATCTCACAACAAATTTTAACATCTTAATTGGCCAAATCAAGAAGTAAATTAAGTTCAAGGAATTGAATCATCATAATTTATTCCAGCATTAAACACTTATACTTTCCACAACATTACTTCCATAATTTATTTACTTCATCATCTAAGAAAGAAAAGGATAAACTAAACTACTCAAATTTCATGAAGAAAACACAAACAAAACTTGATATGAAAGCATAAACCATAATGAAAACACAACAATCTTACTTAAAAACAAAGTGTTAAAACAAATAACTGAAAATCCTCTCCACAAGACTCTGAAAGTTCCTTTGAAATTTGGCTTTCCATAATACAACTCTACAGAGGTTGGCGTGCAACTCTGGTGACTCTAATAAAGACTTTAAACTTTAATAAAAACTAGATAGAAGGATAAAAGAAAATTAGTGAGAAGAAGTTTTCACACCAACCCTTTTTCTTTCTTACTCTCTACTCTCTACTATAGAAAAGAAGAACTCTCAAACTTAACACACTCTAATAATCACTTTAATAACTCACACACTAACAACAACCACTTCAACACTAATTACCCCCCTCACACACATTATGAGGCTTCATTTTTATAATTTTCCAAAATGTGTCTTGTTGTCTCTTCAAATCATGTACAGATTCAATGTATCCACCAAAATATACATCCCTTCAATCATATTTTCCGCCCGAAGGAAGTTAAAGAAGTCACCACCAAACGTTGCTTCAAACACCCATTGAAAATGGCACCAAAATTGATTTAAATTTGATTTTTAACTGTGGTGCTCAAGCACCGGCACTTTGGCACTTAGGCGCCAGAGGCCAAATTTCTCAAACTTCATAATTTTGCTACAAATTTGGTCCTTTTTTGCTCCTTTCATCATAATTAATTATTTTCATCATACCTGCTAGAAAACACAAAATGTCTTCCATTACAATGCAATATCATCAAAAATAGGTATAAAAATGTGCATAAAAATACTATATATTTTAGATGCATCACTCCTCCCTTCTAATCATTTGAGTGAAGTGACATGAGATAAGGCTCTTTGAACTACTGCATTCAGATGATGAAGCCCATCGATGTTGGGTCCCTGATTTACAATAGCATTTTTCATTTTTCTAGAAGAGGAACCACAACTGGTTTGGGCTACCCTTCTCTCATTTTTACTTTATGTACGCAATTGGGAGTTAGATTTGAATCTAGAGAGGAGTTGCTCCGGCCATTAAAGCCTATTAGATGGGTTAATGTGAATGCTTATGGAAAACCTTGAGGTGGATCTTTCGATGCACCATCTAATTCAACCTCGAGACCTTCTACGTCTGGTACTACTATACTCTAGACACTGTATTGGAGTAGTTATTCATACAGCAGAGAGATATACTTTCTTTACAAAATTAGATGCAAGTATTGAAAGAACACTTAAACCACATTAATCAGTATTTGCAGAGGAAGAGTTATTATGATGTGACTTTTGATGAGACATTAATGAAGTTCATGAGGGGTGATCATTCTATTGAGTTTCCCACACGCCTTGATTTTCTCCATACGAAGGTCACAAGGATATGGATGTTGATGACAATCATGATGAGGAGGATGATTAGATAATTTTTCTTTCACTTTAGATCTTATATAGTGCTTGGAGTACTTTTGTTGGATTGTTGTATTTGTTCTTTGATTAGTCACTTAGGTGTACATTTATATTGGACTGTTATGCTGCACCTTTTTATTTCATTGCATTACTTTTTACCTTTTGCTCCTGTTTATATTATCTGTGTGCTAGAGTAGTCTTTTACTTTGTGCTTTTATTGTTATACATGTTGATTTTAGATTTACTACTGCTCAGCACCTATTTTTACTAATTGTACCTGTATTGTTCTTCTGTTTAGAACCTTTAATTTTTTTTTCTTTCTTCATGCGTATTATAACTGTACAGTTTTAAAATTAATAAAAAATTTAATTTTGGGGGAAGGGAGAAAAACTTTTTAAAACCAAACTTGATTTTTCATCAATAAACTATATATTTTTAAAATTATTTTAACATAACATGTGGTATGTGGTGTTAGCTTTAGATAGGTATATTTTTTATTTTATAAATGTCATAGTAAACTTAAGTAAAAATTTTAGATAATAAAGGTTAATTCTGAAGTTAAGATATTTTGGTATAAGAGTATAGGATTATGCTTTTACTATTCAAAGTAAAGAAAATCAAATTTTTGAAATATTAAGGATCTTAGATTTACACTTATGAAAAGAATTAGAGACACTATGAAAAATTATTTTTGTACTAATATACATTATCAAGTAAAGAGATGTGAGAAGTTTTTAATTTTAAGGAGAGGATAGTGAAGTTCAAAATCATTAAAGGCTATCTAGATATAGTAATGCTCACATAAAAAGAAAAGAAAAGAAAGAACTAAAAATGATCCTGAAAGAAAAGGAAAAGCAAAATCAAAATAAAACAAGAAAGTTGAAAGAAAAAATATATTGGGAGAAGCTTGAGGAGTGTCTAATTAAAAATTTTCTTCACTTGAATAATCTTTCAGGGAAAAAACTTATTTACACTTCTGAATTTATTCTTAATGTTAAATGTATTAGTCAAATCTTTACTAGTAGATTCTTTGCTTTTAATTCTTCTAAGATTCCTAAGTATGACAAATTACAGTTATTATTGAAAAAAATAGAAAACCAGAACTTCCAAACTTGATTACTGAATATTCTTATACTTTAGTTTTAACTTGAATTATTAAAAAAAATTTTAAAGTTTCACTATTGCATTTATAAGATAAAAATAATAGAAATCTTTAAGTGAAACCCACTACCATAAGTTATAAATTTTAACATAGTAAAAGATTTACTTGATGACAAGTAACATTTAAGTTTGGGGGAATTGATACGTCTTAAAAGTACTTATTTTATATGACCATTTTTATGTTTTTTTTTATGATATTGTGCTTTAATGAAAGGTATTTTGCATGTTTTTAGTTTCATGCAAAGGGAATGATATTTAAAGGAAAAAGAGCAAAATCGGAGGCAAAATGATGTCATGGAGCAGTGGCGCCTAAGAGCCACTTCTAGTGCATAAGCGCTAAAGTTTGGATGAGTGGGGCACCCCAGTGCCAAATTTGGTGCCTAAGCTCCAGAGAGTTATTCAGCGCTTCTAGAAGAGTGGCGCCTAGGCACCATAGTTGGGTGCCTAAGTGCCATAGTTGATTTGATCGTTATACATTAAATTTGGATGAATTTTGAAGAGGTTCTTGAAGCAACCCTTGGTTATTTTTTGAGATCTACATATTAGAATGAATTATACACAAAAATAGAGAGTTTTAGGTGGGTTCGTAGAGGTTCGAGTGTGAGTCTAGTGAGTGAGACCACCATAGTGAGAGTGTGGTGAGTTCTTGTGTTTGTGTGAGTCATGTGTGAGTCTGTGGAGTCAAGTGCAGTCAAGGAACTTTAGAATTTGCTTGGGGAGAAGCCTAAATATAGTTTTTTGTATTTTTCATTAAGTTTTACTTTCTTATATGAACTTGATCATCAATATAAATATATGTGTTTTTGTGTTATCTCTATAAATTATGAGTAGTTTTCTTTCTTTCTCCTTGTAATAAGAAGTAATCTTTTGATATGAGAATGATTTGAACATTTCTTTTTAATTTAAAATTTGTGATTGTATTTTACTTGTTCTTCATTTACTTTGCAAACTGACCACTTGTGGAGTTAAAGTCATTGTGAAACATAATAACCCAAGAGGGCTATGATTTCACCCAACTTATGAGTACCACATTAACCTTTAGGTTGGGAGGCCGACTTAGTTCACTGGTTAGATAGGAAGATAAGTTTTGATTGGCGTAGAATTGATGATTCAAGGGTGACAGGCTAGATTCTTTATCAGTTCAGTTTATAGCTTGGATCTAAGGGTCCCTAGTAGGTTCTATAAAGAGGGCACAGTGGGTAATCTGAAGGTGAGAGGTCAGAATCTACTTAGTACTATTACACAAGCTGGAACAAACATTAGATTAGCTAATGTTCTTTACTAGTGTCAAGATGGAGCAAAGAATGGGAATGCTCCTGTTTGTCACAATACAACATTTTATTTTTAAATATTCAAATTCTACACTGATTATGATCTCTTTAAAAAGGGAAAGATCTTTTTATATCATTTGAACTTTCTTTTAAACAGTGTTAGTTTAGAAAATTTGCACATACTTTCTGCTTAGAATTAAATCTTGCTTACGTTTAGTTTTAATCTTTTTAAAATACTTCGACATTCTTCTACTATAAATTGAGTTTGTAATTTTAAAAGAAGTATTTCTAAATCATTACAGAAAGTCACAGCTTCCATGTGGGATCGATACTGAAGTTTTTAAATGAATTTATATATTACCTGAAACGATATGTATACATGCATAGTGCCCCTAGTGTAAAAGCTAAGTATCTATTTTCTAAATCATCTTATTTGTTCATACTAGCTGCTAAAATATAAATTGGGTCAAGTTTTTTGCCAACTTTTGAACATATAAAATATCTGCGTAATTGCGGGTCGGGTCAGTATGTCTTGCATGGTGCATCTCACATTTGCACATTACATCAGTCGGTCATCTCGAGTCAATCGACAACACTTTTTACCTCAATTGGTCATCTCGAGCTAATCGACAACACTTGTGCCTCGATCGGCCGCCCCAGCCCATCGGCATCACTTGCACTTCAACAAGCCACCTCGACCCATCAGCATCACTTTTTAGCCCGGTCGACCATCTTGGGTTGATCGACATCACTTCCACCTCAACCGGCAGCCACAACTCAGTTAGCTTAACACTTCAGTCTGACTGGCCATTCTGGTCCAGTCAATCGACCACTTTGGTCTAACCAGTCACCCCGAATCGGTTAACCGATCACTTTGGTCTGGCCGGCTCACCCTGACCCAGTCAACAAATCACTTTCCTCGATCGGTTGCTCTAACCAGGTTGACATTTCACTTTGCCTCGACTAGCCGCCCAGCTTGGTCAGAATGCCACTTTGCCTCAACCAACTGCCCCAGCTCGGTGGACATTCTACTTTGCCTCGACCGACTGCCTCACCCGGCTGCTCTGGCCTGGTCGACATCACTTTCACCTCAACTAGCCACCCTGGTCTGGTTGAAATTTCACTTTGGCTCGACCAGCCACCCCAGCCCGGTAGACACATCACTTTGCCTCGACCATACTCCCCCCCACCCCCGGCCCCCCACAACCCAGTTGACATTTCACTTTGCCTTGATCGGCCACCCCGGCAAGGTCGGCAAGTCATTTTGCCTCGACTGGCTACCCATGCCTGATCGATATTTCAGTTTGCACTCGAAAGGCCTCCCCGGTCCGGTTGGCATCAATTTTGCCTCGGTTGACCGCCCAGCCCATTGACATCACTTTTGCCTCGATCACCACTGCGGCTTGGTTGACCATTCACTTTGAGCCGACCAGTCGCCCCGGCCCGATCGATTAATCACCTACATAGTGCATGTTATGCATGTTCATGAGTTTTAAATGCTTGGTTTCTTGGTGCACTATACTCTGTATGTGCTTTCATTTGCATGTGTGTTTGTTTGTTATTGGGGTAAGGTTTAATTCTCTCTAGTGGCGACCTATGCCCTAGGCGACCGAGCATAACATTTCTATTATTATTTGTGTAGCTTGACATTTTGTATGTACGTACGTCATCGTCTACTTGGGTAGCATTTTAAGTGTCAACCCACACACTCATCCTACCTATATGATTCTCTCCAGTGAGGATCATCATCTGTCGGGCCCCTACTTCCACGGCACACTCATCCTTTCGGGTCACTGCTTCTATGGCATATCCAACACTTCTGTCATGTGACTGTCTGCACTTGCATTTGAATGTGTGCATGGAGAGCGAGCCAGGCTCAGTAGGTGAGTGACCCAATGTTGGTCGTGATGCCTTAGCAAGCATTTTCTTGTCGGGTTAATCCTGGTGAGAAATACGAGTTAAGTCACTGGGAATGACACGAGTATGACTGCTAAGTATCCAACAGATTTAACGTTTGTCACCCTGCATGTTACGGACCTACATTTAACTGCCCTTATTTTAAAATTAAAATAAATATTTTTCCTGCTTATTATGTTTGCAATAATTTTAAAATTATATGCATAGCAAACTAGGTCATGTGTAAGGCCAACTCATCTTTCAAAATCTACCTTGGGTGACACCCTTTAGATCCCTTGGATCTTTAAGATGGGGCAGTAAGGCGACCCCTCTAATGTCATACTTTATCTAGAGGCTAACCCTGCACTTAAATACTAGTTAGGACACTTTCGCGTTAGATGGTGTGCTAGGCTAGAATTTAGGATGCTAGATAGTATTTTTGGACGCCTCTGGCTATTTTTTGTGTTATGTTGCTTTATGCTAGATATGTGTCACCTCTTTGCTTTTAGTGTGCTAGTGTGCTTGACATCCATGGTAGTATAGTTAGGCGTTCTTATGCAGGGTGTCTTGCCTTCATACACACTCACACGGATGCTAATGTGGGGGGCCAATTAATGATTTCTAATCCTTTGCTTGCAGGTTTTGTTTAACACCTTTGATTATAGGCAAGACCTATTTTAAGTTGCATGGCTTTCCTCATTAATGATTTTTTTCATGCAGGTCAAGCCTTTTATTTTCTCTTATCAAATGTATTTGATAGAGTTCGAGGTTGGGTTTGTATCAAAAATAAGGTATGGGCATGGATGTCGAGGTGGATGACGCACTGAACCACGAGACGGGGACTAGGAGCAGCAGCTCATGTCTCGTACCTTAAGTCTGAAGTTTCTACATTCTTGTATAGACTTGGGACTAGGCATGTATATGCAGAATTCAACTGCTTTTTCTACTTTCCTAAGATATATTGCCGACCAAGCGGCGTTTTGGCCTGCTTCATTATTTACTTCTATGCATCTGGGATTCCACAAAAAAAAATTTAATATAGGCTCTCTAGAAACTTAAAATTGTAAATTTTTCTACATAAAAAATACTACTAAGGGATTTAAGATAAACTAAAATTTAGAATTAAAAGATTCAGGATTTTCAAATCCTGCTTTACTTTCCTGCATGGCTTTCAAACCAGTTTTAAAATAGCATGGATATCACCCAAGTCATAATTAATAGGGCCTCTATAATAATTAAGGAGCACTCAAGATAACTGCATTCATATCTGCATGTCCCGAGGAGGAGCCCTCGTGCTTCTCCAATCCGGCTGGCCTAACATACATTTTTCAACATATGAGATGTCTCCTAGGGTGTTAGAAGTCCCCCCGACCCAAATGGGGTATAAGTCCTTTTGTCTGAGCATTTTCAGCTTTGTAACTGAACCTCTACCTCTCTTTCTTTTTTGAGTCATCCTTGTAACTTTAACAGGTGTAAGTCCCACCACTTAGAGCTCTAGCTTATATTCATATAATAGAGTTTCCTTCCTTTGACCTTAGGACTACCAAGTTTCCACATGGATGACACAATTTCATGAATTGATGACCGGGGATCTCAGGACGTGCTGAGCCAACTACCTTCATGATTAGGTAGACTTGGGGTCTTAGTGGCTTGAGATGACGGGTCTGTGGTACATGACCCAGCTACCTCTATCTTCTAATGGTTACTCCCCACTTCCTTTAATTACCTATGTTGAGCCCTATTGCTCTTTGACTTTGTTGGTATTATCTTGACGGCCCGATGTCGATGAGTGATCCATGAAAAAAATACCCATTTTTATGCCTTGATTTTTATCAAATTTTTAAGGATATTTGCTTTAATGAATGGTATTTTTTGTTTTTGGATATTGGTGATGGAAAAATGTTCAAGAAGTAAAAAAGTGAAAAAGTAGCAAAAAGGAGCAAAAATGGAGCCAAAATGCAAAATTGTCAAAATTATTGGACTGGCGCCTAGGCGCCAGAATCCGGCGCCTAAGCGCCAGGTCGATACGGGATATGTCAAGATTTTTGACGACTTTTGGATGGTTATTTTGATGGTGTTAGCAGTTATTGGACCTTCTAGAAGACTGGCAGTTGTTCCTAATTTATAGGACATGTGATACAATGTATTTGGACGCTTGGAAATGGTTTTAATCACGAAGAGGTGTGATCCAAAGTGAAGAGGTGCGAAGAACTGGACGTAGAGTCCGGCGCCTAGGCGCCAGACACACCTTCTAGAAGATTCATTGAATGTGGACACATTTTGAAGAGGTGCCTTAAGGCAACCCTTGAAGCCTATAAATAGGAGGGTACTCCTTCAGAGAAAAACGCCCCCATACATCCCCCTATCTAGAGCTCCATCTAGAGGGAGAATTAGAGAAATACTTTAGGGCCACTTTTATTAATTAGTGAGTTTTTTTAGAGTTTGTATTGAGAGTTTAAAGAGTTGGTGCTTTTGAAGTTTATTTGCTTTGGAGTCAGAAGAATTCAGAGGTTCAGTAGGAGAAACACTTGAGATAAGTATTTGTAATTTTATTCAAAGTTTTATTATCATGTTTTGTTGTTTAAATTCAATGTGTTTTGAGTAGTTAGTTTACTTTTTCCTTTCAATTATGAAAAGATAAATAAGATAATATAAAATTCAATGGAAAATTAAAAACTATTTATATTTTAAAACATTGTGATGATATTAATACCGGATCTTCATTTACTTTACAAATTGATCACTTGTATTGTTAAAATCTGTTGAAGAGTTTTGATACCTAGAATGAGATGAATTCTTAACTAGTATATATCACATGAATCCTTGAGTAGTCGAAGGCCTTGTGCGGATTATTCAAGGTGAAGTGCAAATAAATAGGAAGATATTATATAATGGGCGTAGAATTAACAAGTTTTTAGAGTGACAGACTAAATTCTTGTGATTTGGTTTATAGAGAAGGAAAGGGTCACTAGTAGGGCCAACCATAGCCACCCTTGGACATCTAGTAGTGTGAGCCTAGTTTAACCCATTCTACTAACAATACATCCGGACCTGATCTATAGGCTAGCCAATGTTCGTTACACCTGGACCAGAGGGTAAAGAATATGAATGCTTCTATTTGGAACAATACCATAAATTTATATTCTCCACGAATATTATCATTATCTTAGAAAATCTTGGATTAATTGAAAGGAAGAAATTTGTGTTCTTATTGTTATTTACACCAATCTTGCATTACTGCTTTATTATTGCATCTTTCATTACTGCTTTATTATTGCATCTAGTAAATAAAAAATATCAAATTTATAAACTATAAAAGAAATACATAAAAATAAAATTAAAATATTTTAAAATTCATAACTCACTCCTCGTGGGATCGATATTGGGGTCTTTGTTTCAAAGCCCTATATTACTTGATATGATACATATACTTGTGTAGTACCCCTAGTGTGTAAAATATTTTCAATAAAATTATCTTTGTATACACTAGTTGCTATTATTGCCTATTACATATATTTGAAAGCATTAATTATTATATTTGTCATCAGCGGATTTTGGGTCAAGTTTTTGGCGCCGTTGCCGGGGATTGAATTTTTAGTACGCATATATATAGCATTGGGTCAATGAGTTGCCGCTTGTTTGGGAAACGGTGATTTATCCTTTATCATTATGGTCTGGACGTGCTTTTACGTGTTGGGATACTCCTGTCAAGAAATTTATGGTTATTCTGTGGGTCTCGTACGTTGATGAGTCGCTATCTATTTGGGACGTGAGAGACTCACTCTCTACCTATGGCTTAGCGAGAGCTTTGAAGCATTTGAGCTTTCACACATAGAATAACCACTCCTTTAACGACCCATTTCCCCAGGTTCATGATAATACAAGTGAAACCTATTTTATCTTGAGTATTCTTGGAAATATCCTAAGATGTAATTAATCAAGTGGGATACCTCCCTTTGGGATTGCTCTTGACCCCATAACAGCCACTTACACCTGACTCTCTAGTTATGGGTAGCATACATAGCTATTCTTTCACGTATATTGGTCCAAGGTGCCTCAGCCCGATCTTGTTTGGGCGAACATACTTGACCTATCATTGCAAGGTTTACAGCATGTAAGCTCTCTAGGTTTTGTGTTTTCTTATGTATTTCGACTTTGTTGTATGTCCATATTTTTCGGTTCCTCTCTTCTCTAGGCCATTCATATGACCCAAAAGAGAGATTTATTTGGAAAAAGGAAGTATAAGATGATCAAAAGGCTTGCGAATCCTTCAAAAATAAAATTGAAAAACACGAACAGAAATAGAGATGAATTAAACATTAACATCACCTATACAAACATAATCCCTAAAAAAATAGTGTATAACCTCAATATACTTGGCATGTGAATGTTGAATTAGATTCTTAGTTAAGCTGATAACACTAGTATTATAATACTTAATGAGAATTTGTGTATTCAACTTGATTCGAAATTTTTATAATTGTAGATTTAGCTAAAGAACCAAAGCAGCATAATAACCTACTAACATATACTAAGCCTCAAAGTGGACAAAGTAATAAAACTTTATTTCTTTGAGGACCAAAACGTAATCAAAGATCCTAAGAAATGACATGTGCTTGACCAACTGAAAATAAGTTAAATTTTTCATGTATATTTTATATTGATTTTGATGATATTGCACTTTAAAGAAAGGTATTTTTGATGTTTTGTTGCAGGTATGTTGATTTATGGACAATGGAGCAAAAAGATGCAAAAAAGAGAAAATTTGGAGTGAAAAGGACCAAAAATATGAAGATTTGATCTTGGGCGCTGACGACAAGATCGACGGCACCAACGGCAGAGTTTTCCTGAGAGTTCAAAAAATATGTTGCAAAGAAGGTCGCCGACGGTGAGATCAAGGCCGTCGACAACGAGCCTTAAGAGAGAAGGTCCAAAACTAAGTATTCTAGAAGGCCGCCGACAACAAGATCGAGGCCGTCGACGGCGAGTAAGTCGGTTTTCTCACGAGGTACATTGAATGTGGACGGTTTTTGAGAGGATGTTTGGATAACTCTTGGAAACTCTTCAACTACTTTAAAATATACAATTTGGGGCCGAAAGTGTGTGTCTGTGTGGGTCAAAAGTGTGTCTAGTGTGTCCAAAGGGTTTCTAGAGTGTTAGTTAGTGTCTTTGTTTCCCTAATAGTTTTAGCGAGTGAGTTTATTTAGTGTTAATTGTGTGGAATTTTTGGAGAGATTTTAAGAGTGGAAGGAAAGTGAGAGATTTCTTCCTCCTTACCGTTTCGAAGGAGAATTCCGCATGTTGTAATGAAAGGAAGAAATTTAGAGCAACTTCAAAGCGTTTGCTTGGGGAGGAATTTGAGATAAGTTTTATTTACTTATTGTAGTTTGTATAACTTTTCTTTTATATATGAAATCCAAGTTTTTTCGTATCTTCTCCATGAAATCTGGGTAGTTTCTCTGTCTTTCTCCTTGTTTTGAGATTTTTTGTGAAATTGTGATTTGAATTAGTTGTGCCAAGAGAATGTTAAATAAGTTGTGATAATCTTTTCGCTTCAATATTAATTTACTTTCAATCTGGCCAATTGATTTGTTAACATATGTTGTTTTTTACAACTAAAGTGAAGATAACATCCAAGATTCAGGGAGGTCAAGGTCCTTGAAAGAAGGGTGCAAATAAATAGGGAAATATTATCTATCGGGCGTAAAATTGGAGATTTTAGAGTGACAGACTAAAATCCTAAATTTGGTTCTATCGTTTGGGTGCTAAAGTGTAGATGTTAACCCTCAGGCGAGGGGAACGTGGGAGCTCCGAAGTGAGAGTCGGTATCCTCCCAAACTTCAGCCATGCATTCGAGCAATCCAAGCATAGGATTAGTCAATGTTCTTTATGCCTGGACCAAAGGATAAAGAATAGGTATGCTCCTATTTGGCACAACACAGTTTTAAACTAATTCTAATTATTCATTCACTTAAATTTCTTATCAAGGAGAAGGATGCTTGCTTTTATATTTGAACCTCACTTTATTAGTAAAGTAGTTAATTGTTAGTAAAATTAGTTTATTAAAACTCCATCTTATTTATGATTGCATATTAGTGACAAATAGGTAAATCAAATTACAATATTGTGATTCTATACTAGTTTTTATAATCCTAGTTCATAGCCTCTGAAATATTCCCTGTGGGATCGATATCCAGGACTTCATTAGAGCCCTGTATTACTTGAGCGATACTTATACTTGCGTTGATAAAAGTAACTCTGCGATTATTGAATATTTTATACACTTCTATATCAAATTCTAGCAATATTAAGTTTACGCAAAGTGCACAGAGTGGTTCAAGTTTTTGGCACTGTTGCCGGGGAATACAACAAAATTAGAGTAACAGACAATTGAGGACCAATAAAAAACTTTTTAATAGAATTGCAACTTATTATCATATTTTAGTCAACTATTTGTCTTTGTACTGATTTCGATTTTATGCGTAAATTTGGATCTGAAAATCTTATACCCTACTATTCGGAATTAGAACGTAGTCTTAGGACAATCAGAAAACTGAGAAAAGAACCTAAAATTCCTGACACGGTGGAAAACAATGGAAACAACCAAGGAATAGAAAATGAACATCAATCTAGACCACTAAGAGATTACGCTAACCCTACATTTCACTTAACTATCCAAAATTCAGATGAAGTTGCTAATTCATTTAAGTTTAAACCTGCAATTATCCAAATGGTACAAAACAATCAATTCGGTGGAACTTCTAATGAAGATCCTAACTTACATCTTAAGAGTTTTCTAGAACTTTATACTACTTTTAAATGTGACAAAGTGTCTGATGATGCTGTCAGGCTTAGACTTTTTCTTTTTTCACTAAGGGACAAGGCTAAGTCTTGGTTAAATTCGTTAGCACCAGGATCTATTAGAACTTGGGGGGGGACTTTCACAAAAATTCTTATCGAAGTATTTTCCACCATCTAAGATTGCTATGCTTAGAAATGATATCACATCTTTCAGTCAGTATGAGGGAGAATCGATATACAAATCTTGGGAAAGATTTAAAGATCTTCTTAGGAGATGTCCACATCATGCTTTACTAGATTGGTTAATTATTCAAACTTTTTATAATGGATTAGTACGATCTCTTAGATCCATCATTGACACTACTGCTGGTGGATCACTAATGGCTAAACCTTTCAAATAAGCTTATGCTTTAATCAAAAAAATGGCTACCAATAATTTTCAATGGCCCACTGAAAGGGTAAATCCTAAGAAAGTAGCCGGTATTAATGATTCGGATGCTGTAACTATGATAGTTTCTCAATTTGCTGCTCTTTCAAAGAAAATAGATCAATATGAAATGAATCGTTCTCAAACACCTCCAGTGTTAGAAGAAAATTCATTGGGACAAATTGTAGATGCTCAATATTCATATGAAACTGTAAATTTGATAAATAATAGACAAAATAACCCTTATTCAAACTATTATAATCCAGGTTGGAAGAATCATCCAAAATTTAATTGGAATAACCAAGGTAATGCTAATCCTGTTAATCCTCACTAGGGAAACAATCATGTAAACCCATTAGGAAATGTAAACAATCAGGGTAATTCCAATTATAGACCTTCTAATCCACCAGGTTTTAATAATAATTCACAATTCAAGGAAAAGAAGTTATCTTTGGAAGAACTAGTTTTGAATATGGGAAATCAATTACATGATCAATGAGCTGCTATTAAAAACATAGAAAACCAATTGGGGCATATTGCTACTGCACTGAGCAATAAACCTGTTGGAACTTTACCTAGCAATGTTGAAGTAAATCCTAAAGATCAAGGAAAAGAACAGATCAAGGCTATTCAATTAAGAAATGGAAAAGATTTGGAAACAAGGGTCCAGAAAGAAACTGTGGGTTAAAAGGAAAAAGTGGAAACTGAAGGAGAAAATGAAAGTTTATATCCTGATTTTCCTCTGAAACCTATGAAAATTACTGTTGAAAGACTACCACCACCATTTCCTCAAATACTAAAGCAACAAGACAAGGGAATAAGATTTGCTAAATTCTTATACTTCTTAAAAAAATTGTCAATAAATATTCCTTTTGTTAAAGCTTTGGAACAAATGTCTGATTATGTTGAATTTATGAAGGATATACTCAACAAAAAGAGGAAGTTACTAGATCATGAGACTGTTACACTCATTAAAGAGCGTAGTGCTATAATTCAGAAAAAGCTTCCTGAAAAACTTAAAGATCCTGATAGTTTTACTATCTCGTGTGTTATTGGTGCAAATTTTTATGGACGAGTATTATGTGATTTGGGAGCCGGCATAAATCTAATGCCTCTATCAACTTTTAAAAGGTTAGGAACATGAGAGATTGCACCAACTTCTATAACTCTACAGTTAGCTGATCGATCTATTACACATCCTAAAGGAGTTGAAGAAGATGATTTGGTTAAGGTTGATAAATTTATATTTCATGTAGACTTTATCATTTTAGATATGGAAGAAGACAAGGAAATACCTATCATTTTAGGAAGACCATTCTTAGCTACAAGAAGAGCCATGATAGATGTTCAAAAAGGAGAGTTGACTATGAGAGTAAATGATCAGGAAGTGACCTTTAACATCTTAAAGTCAATGAAATATCCTTCAATAGAAAAAGATGATGAATGTTTTAGAATGGATATATGCGATTATTTCAGAAAAGAATATTTCAAAGAAAAATTTGAAGAAAATGAAGATATGAAAAATGATAAATATGATGAAATTGATAACGAAGAAGCTGATTACATTCAGGAACAATTTGAAATTCTCGATTCAACAGCACCAGAGAACGAAATCTTAATTCCATCAATTGTAAAACCCCCTGAACTTGAATTGAAGACTCTTCCAAATCATTTAAAATATGCATTTTTAGGAGAATTTTCAACATTATCAGTAATTGTATCCTCAGACTTAAATAAAATTCAAGAACAAAAATTAATGGATACATTAAAAAACTATAAAAGATCTTTTGGTTAGACTTTGGCTGATATAAAGGGAATTAGCCCTTCGATTTGTATACATAGAATTTTATTAAACGCTGAACATAAACCAAGAATTGATCCACAAAGGAGACTGAACCCCATTATGAAAGAATTAGTTAAAAAGAGATTTTAAAATGGTTAGATGTTGGAATTATATATCTTACTTCGGATAGTACTTGGATAAGTCCAATTCATTGTGTTTCCAAGAAAGGAGGAGTAACTGTTGAAGCAAATGAGGATAATGAATTAAAACCTATCAGGCAAGTTACTAGATGGCGTGTTTGTATTTATTATAGAAAATTAAATGCTGTCACTAGAAAATATCATTTTCCTCTTCCTTTTCTACACCAAGTATTGGATAGACTTGCTGGACACAAGTACTACTGCTTTCTGGATGGATATACTGGTTACCATCAAATTCCTATTGCTCCTGAAGATCAAGAGAAAACTACATTTACTAGTCCTAATGAAACTTTTGCTTTTCGAAGAATGTCTTTCGGATTATGTAATGCACCTGCAACATTCCAGAGATGTATGATGTCTATATTTAGTGAGTTAATTGATGATGGAATAGAAGTATTTATGAATGATTTCTCCGTATTTGGAAAATCATTTGACGCATGCTTAAATCATCTTGAAAAAATTTTGAAGTTATGCGAAAGAACTAATTTAGTTCTAAATTGGGAGAAATGTCAGTTTATTGTGTACAGCTTATTTTTAGGTTATGTGTTTTATTTTGAAAAGGGGTCGCCTACAGAAATTATCGGCGAATTTTAGATTTTAAATTTAATTTAAATATATATATATAATTTAGAAAGTAGCATTTGATTTTGAAAATAATTTTAAGTTTGAAAATTTTAAGATATGAAATCAAACTAATCTCACATCCCAAATAGTTTATATAAATGAGCGCCACATCACAAGCGGTGTATTTATCCCGAGGAATAGACACACTGCTTGATGATGGGGCTCGATTAAATAAACTAAAAGATTTGTGACATCCGTTTGGTCCGCGAACCAATTTTATAAGCCGACAAGTTCCTCTCGCTTAATATAAAGGAATTAAGCGAGGTTTATATTACACGGGTTCTTAAAGTTCCCTATAAGGGCAAGCCCCTATAGTTAATTACATCTTAAATGACAGGAATCATTTAAGAAAACTCTCGATAATGATCAGTGGTTTTTCTCTCAAGAATTTCAAAGTTTAAGGCTTTCAAAGGATTGAGTTTTGGAAATTTCAATAGGGATTAGCTCGAATTGGAAAAATTTATTTTAGGAGTTCAAAGGAAGAGAAGTAGGAGAAGTTGAGGATCCAAGAAGAATTTTGGCAACTTCCCACACTATCCTATTGTTTGGCAAGCCCCTTATGTTTGTATGACATTATCACACAAACAGCCTCGAAGATATGAGGGTTTATGTCGTACCAAACGACTACCTCGGAGTCCTAAGACCGGTTAGGGCTTAATTTGCATAACATGATTATACAAATGCCTAACGAAAATTTGAGGATTATGTTGCACTAAGCAAACTACCTCGAAATCCTATGGCTTTGTTGTTTAAAACTAGGAAAGGTTTTGCTGAAGTAGATTCAAGTTTTGCTGATGACGATGGCCGTGCTGCCCACCATGCTCCAAGCTCCTTATTGTTGCAGAGGTTTAGTTTTAGAAGGTGAAAATCAGGGGATGAGAAAAGTGTCATGGCTTAGAGAAAATCTTAAAATCCAAGTGTTTTAAATGTTTTAATTAAAATAAATCTTAAAGTTGATTATAACAACACCGGTTAAGATCCCACGGTTCCATCATTCCGGCATCATTATTTTTATCTGATTCACTTAGTCTAGATGAATTTGCTAAAATCAACTGAATAAGTTCCACACTTTCATTTAGACCGTGGGAAATCTCGTTAGCAACACGTAGGTTACATCATCCGAGGTATTCCCGATCATCCAACAAGACGTTTTAATTTAGTTAAAGTTAAAGTTTTGTTGCTCTGTTTGTGATTAAATTTTGAGTTGTTTTATATTTTAAATGTTGTAGCGGAGGATTTTATCTTGCAATGACTTTTAATTTAGTTTTGGTTTCAGTTCAGGGACTATCCTAAAAGTTTTGGTTTTCATGCAACAGCCTCGTTTAACATGCAAGAAAAGTAAAGCGCAATGCATGTAAGTAAATTGCAATAAAGTAAATTGCAATAAAATAAAAGCGTACCTGGAGGTTCTTCCCGTCATCCCAAGCTACACTTAAAACACATGTTAGAGCATTTAAATATATTTTTACAAGAAATGCCTAGGTAAAGCTAAGGGAAAGGGTTTTGGTTGTCTACCAGAATCCTAATCCTATTGCTAGTCATTTCCTATGATGTCTAGGTTGTTGGTTTGGTTTAAGGATGATTTTCTTCATCAAAGAATAATTAAATTCAATTGTTCTTCTAAAACATCCTATCATATTGAGGAAGTGCTTAGGACGAGTCCTAAACATCTTTTCAATACTTCTGGGATCATTTTGAGTCCAAGTAAATTTAGTCAGCATAGTGTGAATTAATCATCCAGGAGTTTAGTTAAGCTTTGTCTCTTGCTTCTGGTGAACCCGGGTATTTGATTACCTAATGAATGAAGTGACATCTCACTTAATACTCTATTTAAGAGTTATAATAATTAAAGCCTTTAAGGTCAAGTTGGGTTGTTGAGAATTTTAATCATTCTTAATTTAAATTTTGAGTTAATTATTTAAAGTGATTTAATTTAATTATGAGGTTTTAATTAATAATTTTAAGTTTGGAATATTGTTCAAATTATTTTAGATTTAATTTAAATCTTTACACTTTCAATTATCTTAGTATTTCAGATTGATGTTTATGTTTTAAATTTACTTAGATAGAAAGAGGTGTTGAAATTACTGATATGTTTTGATTTAACTCTTAATGATTTCATTTAGGTTTGTTGTTAAATGATTTTAATTTAATTTAATTTAATTTAATTTGATTTAATTTAATTTAATTTAATTTAATTTAATTTAATTTAATTTTAATTTAATTTTAATTTAATTTTAATTCAATTAAATTTAATTTAATTTTAATTTAATTTAATTATAATTCAATTTAATTTTAGTTTCAATATTTTAAATTTAATTTAATTTAATTGTTAAGGTGTTAATTTAATTTAATTTAAACTTTGACTTGAGTTAATTTAATTTAATTTAATTTAACTCCAAGATTTTAAATTTGATTTTAATTATTAGATCATTTAACATTTTAAGCTTTAATTCATTTAAGGGTTATCTTCTTTTAATTTTTAATTTATTTAGTTTGGATTATTATTTTATTTTTTAATTAAGAACTAAATATTATTGAAGTGACTTATTTAGGGATTTTTAATTTAAAGAATAAATATCCTCTTAATAATATACCTATTTTAACAATCCAAATTTTAAATATATTCTTTTCAAAATTTAAATTATTTAATTAATTAGAGTTTCATTTTGATATTTTCAAAGTGTTTAATGGCCTTCTACCCTTTTAATTTCCCTAAGTTTCAATCGTCCAAGAGAAAGTTAAAATCAAATATTTTACCCTCCATTTCGATTAAACCTAAAGTTTTAATTAAGGGTTAAAATTCTTTAATTACCTTTATGCCCTTTTAGAGCTTATTTATTTCATAACTCACTAAATTGAGCTCAAATGAATTTGAAATTTTCATGTCACCTCACTCACATGTCAATTAAGACATTAGAGGAGAAAATATGATTTTTCTGAATTTAATTTATTTATATAATTATTTTTAGTAGAAAATAGGGGTTTTCAAAGAAAATTCAACAACATGACCAAGGTAAAGTTTCTATCCTTAAGAAAATTATGAAATGTTTCTAATGATCAGAGAACCACTTGGACCAATTTTAGTGATTTTTTTAATTATATTTTATTTATTATAATTATTTTGAATTTTAGAGTATTAATTAATTTTAAAATAAAATAAAATTTGAAAAATAGATTTTATATTTTTCTTAAATTTCTCTAACTCAAGGAGTCCAGAAAAATAAATTTTATAATTTTCTGATTTTTCTTTGATTTATTAGAATTATTTTAGTAAAAAAGGTTGAAAATTCATTTTTTAATATTAAAAATTACATTAAGCCTTTAAAATTTAATATCCTATCCTAGGGACTTGGGAAAAAGATTTGGTTTGTTCTTAAGTGATTATGAGTCAAAATGTGACATTTTTACGATTTTTAATATTTTTGTGATTTTTATTATTTTTTTAATTATTAAAATATTAAAATAATGTGAAAAATTAACTTTTTTAGAAAATTCCAATTTTAATTTTCCTGAACTCTTCTGATATCAGAGTAGCTCCAAACCCATTTTTGTGAATTTTTGAAAAGTATTTTTGGAGTTATGAATTTTTAAAGTTCCATTTTGCTTATGAGGCTTAATCAATCCATTTGGTGGGGTTAATCAACTCCAATTGATTTCAAAATTTTATGTAAGCTTCCTCAGACCCTAAAGAGCAATGGAGAATTATTTTCAAGTCAATTTGGTGTGTGGTTAACCCTAATTAACTCAAATTCAATTTTGGGAGTTTAGGCCAATTAAGGTTATTATTAATGAATTAACTCAAAATATATTTTTCATAGGGTCCACTAGTCCTAAGAAACACCACCAAATTTTCCTAGAATTTATTTTACAACATGCTAATTATTGGAATTAGAATACCTAAAATAGTGACATGAACTTGAAAAATCAATAACTTTTCACAGAGATGGCCTCTGAATGATACGGTGGAAAAAATTCTAATTTAAATCATACCTTAGTACTTTAGAAATTTTCATCTTTCTAAAATTTTGCAGGTTCTTCTAAAAATTTTTTTAACTTGATTGGCGTAATATTATTAGGAACTTTTCTACACATATAACAAATTAGAAGATTTGCGGGGTAATGAAATTTTGAAATAAGTGCATAAATAAAAAATTTAATAACTACAATTGATTACACTACGCGTTACAGTACGAAATAACAATCTCATTTCACAAACACGATATAAAATGGTACATTGTTTTATCTCAGGATGAAATTACAATTCATAGTCTTACACATCGCAGTCCATCCGAAATTAAATACAAATTACAAAAAAAAAACACTCTGAGATCATAATAACTAAAAGTATCTAAATGAAATATAGTACTCGAAATACAAATCACAAAATAGAAATACTACAACAAAACAAACACACGTACATCACAATCATCAGATCACGAAATTAGACATTGAAATCATTATATATCATTGTTTCACAAACGGTCGACGGTGGATTTAGGTGATTATGAGTATCGGGGGCATTCGGGAAAAGTAACATGGGCTCACCTTTAAAGTGTCTGGCTTAAGCTTTGCAGTAATCTCTCTCGAAATCAGAATGCCTCTCTAGATACTGACTTATGATAATCATGTCTTCGTTAAACCCCCGGTCTTTCATTTAGTTGCTACATGCTCTTCTTTGCAAGGTCATCATTCGTTAAATCATAAAGGGTAGGGGAACTAATAGAAGGAGGGTCATAACTTATTAGTGGGAAATCTCTACTAGTTGAGTACTTTACTCCTACTCGAATCTCTCGAATTCTTCATGGGATTCATACATCTTTAAGTTAGCTTTACTAATAGGTTTCATAGGGTAAACCCATTCTTCATCTTCTCTAGCTTCCACTCCAGAGAAAGTTGGCAAAGTGCATAAATAAGACCAGGATGTCCTAGTCCTCCGGTTTCACTCTTCACAGTGCTTGAAAATATTATTATAAATTATTTTCCCCACGTGTCTTCTATTGTTACGAGATACAACGAGTTGAACCGCTCTTATCTCTCGAAACTTTACTATGGTAGTAAGTAGGTAGCAGAGTAGAACAAATGAAGTAATGCCATGCTTTATGTTGTGGCTTTCATCATGGAAAATTGCATCCGTTTCGTTGCTTGATCTCAATGTCCCTTTCCCATCGATGAGAAAATGGAAGTGACATTGTTTAGCGGACCCTCCATGGTTCCGAACATCTTGTACTCGCTAGAGTAAGAATCGTGAAGTTCGTAGAGAAAGAAGTTATGCGGGCAACATACCCTCTCACTCTAATAGGCTCGTTCTCGTCGAGTTAGATTGGCATAAAATGTTTTCACAACTTCTCTGCGTGTGTTTATATAGAGTAACAAAAAGTTTTTCCTTCCTCTCTCTAATAATTCATTCAACTTCTCCTCCACGTTTATAAAACTCTATCTTGTATGCATTTCTTTCCTTGGAAGATAGAATTGTACCTTGACTAGGCTTTTGCATTCCACAAGTCGAGCCTCGTCGAGCTCAAGTCGCCTCTTTTGTCGGAGAGCCATTTTGTCCCCAATAATTCTGAAAATGCGTAAACTCCAACGGAAAATAATGATAAAATGGCTTCCAAAAGGTATTTTAAGGATTCTAAATTAAGCTCCATGAATTTCTTCTAAGTATTTTCTCCACATTTCAATTTTTTCAAGAATTCCTAAATGTGGAAGAAGTCTCATGGTGAAAATAAAAAAATTTTTACGTAGGAGGGAAGCTCGAAATGAGTTTAAAATCTCCCGAATTCGAATCTCTCAAATACCAGGTCGAAATTTTTGGTGTTTGAGGTTAGGGATGATGAATAGTGGCGTTTGACTAGTCAAAATAGCGGTTAAAAAGTATTTGAGATCTCGCCGTGGCGGCCTACGTGAATTAAATAGCAATAGTTTCGAGGAAAAATCACATGTCGGCGGCTCTCGAGCGCCGTCGGTGAGATTCTTAAATTTTGCTAATTTTCCGAATTTTTGCGATTTCGATCAATTTCAAGCCTCGTCGACATCTTGTTCGATCATTTTAAACATAAATTTTAGTGAATAAGTAATGTATTAACACAAATAAACATTCAAAAACACAAAACATAAAATATATATAAAATCCAAGGTTCGTGCATTACACAACACACTTCGGTTAAATGTTTTCTCAACCTCAATTCATCAATTCGGCATCGCAATCCAAGCCACAACACTCTAAACACGAAAACAAACATTCCATGCTTAATCTCAACTATGCGAGATCTAAAAGTAAACTTTGAATGCAGAAACGGAAACAAATAGATTCAAATTAAATCTAAACGTATAGAAATATACATAGTAAAGCAGATCTACTACTCCTCCGATTAGTGCCTGTCTCCTGACATCACCCATCGATTGAACATGAACAAAAATGTTATAGAAGGGTTGGTAAGGGGAATTCTTTAGTAGATTCTTCTATCCATCCCATCTTTCTCATTAAGCGTATGAAACTTCCTTCGATATGTTTAGAGTGATCGAAGTGCTCTTTTCATCCTCCAATCAACATGATAAAAAAAACCGAGATATTGTTAATTGCATTCATCATATTTTGTACCTATTTCTCCGGTTTCTTAATTCGCCGCCAAGATCACCTGCGTCTTGTCCGATCTTTTAGAGGTTGAATTGGTATTGAATTACGTGATGATTGATGCATAATAATGCCCATATCATTCTCATCTTCATTTGTTGGGAACATTTTGGTTGGGTCTAAAGGCTCCCGAGGTAGAAGTACCTTTTCCCAAATCTCATATGAAACTTGGAACGAGTGCAAAGTGAGAAATTTGTAGAAGAATGTCAATGCATGAGTTGATCATGAATGATGAATTGAAAACATACTTCACGATTATATATAATGTCGATTGACGGTCATTTGAATTAGTAATTGAAAATAGCGCTTTCTTTAGTAACTTTATCGATCCTCATCGTCGGTAATAATTTCTGTGATGAAAAGTGCCCGATGTTTTGATACGGGATTTAGAAGTGTAGCAGAAAAACTAACATACCTATTTTCTCTTATTTCCCGAGTCTTGATCTCGTCAGTTAAATATTGGTAGATGTCATTCATCGGATTTCTTATCGAAATGAAGTTGGGATAATGGAAGTCAGGAATATTCTCGATCATATATAATTCATTAATTTGTGCATAAGTAAAGTTGCCTTTCTCGCTCGCGCCAGACGCACTTTAGTTGATTGCATGCAAATTAGCGTAAAACTCTTTCACCACGGGAACGACTATAGAGCGGTAGTGTAGCATAACACTTCCCATCGTCGCCGCACGATCATCTCTTCCAATCACAGTCAATGGTCTTTAATCCTCAGTTTACAAAGCCTCTTTCTTTGATTAATCTCCTCTTTGTCGGCACTTTGTTGAGATTCGTTATGCCTCGGGACTAATGAACTTTCTCCGGTTGAACATTCAAAATCTAGGGTAATCAGTGGAGCTGGAAGCCATTAGGGATGAATTCAGTGGAGTTTCAATTCATTTTTGGGTAATGGGGAGTTTGAACTGACTACGGGAAGTTTATAGGAGAAAATTTTTGCTAAAACCGCAATGCCATTTCAAACTCGAAAAACCGTCCACTTGTCGATCTCACCGTCGGCGGCCTCGATGGCGCTGTCGGCGGACTTGTGCAATTTAAATGTGAGGGCTCTCGAGAAACCTGTCGTCGGCGCCCGAGGTAAAATTTGCACATAAACGCCTTAGTCCGGAAAATGCGGTCCAATTTTCTACATGGATCCAAATTCCATGATGATCAAAGGGTAAATACGAGCGGGTAGAATTCAATACTACCACATACTAATGATAAATTCAAACAAATACTCAATAAATTAAGATAACTATGGGTTGCCTCCCATAAAGCGCTTGGTTTAAGTCGTCGGCCGACCTTTATTCGGGTGTTATTGAGGTTATTTGAGCTTTAAAACTTCTTTAAAATTGATCTTTTACCCTCGAAATATGGTTTTAATGCAGTGTCCATTTACTTTAAATCTATTCCCGGTCTTTAGATCTTCAATTTCAACGGTTTCGTAAGTATAAGCAGTCACGGCAAAGTGTCCTAACTTGACGAGACTTGTTCCTAGGGAATAACTTCGGCCTTGTATTTAAAGCGAAACTTTGTGTCTGGTTCAAAGTTATTACGGTTAATATTCCGATCATGCATTAACTTCGGTTTTCTCCTTATAAATTCTATCGTTATCAAAAAGATTTATTTCTTAATTCTTCCAATTCATTCATTGTAACACACTCTTCTCACCGGCATTTTCAGTGCAATTAAATTTTTTAATCGCCGTATGTTTATCTTTCCGATTACTGCGGTAAGTGGCGAGTCTTTCTAAATGTGATGCAGCAGAGTCATTCAAATAGGATTTTATAAGCGGTCCTGTATGCAGCAATACGGTATCCGATCTCGTAGACGTCCCCAATCTCTTGGGGTTTATAGTCTTTTCTAGAATTTGTTCAATCTATGATTAAGCTTAGTGCCCATTGAATTACCGAGGATGATAAGCGATGAGATTCTATGAATAATATTAAACATTTCTGCCAATCTGAATATATTTATTCCTAAAATGGGATCCTCCATCGTTATTAATCAATCTCGGCATTCGTATAATGTGAAAATATTTTTCATTAAGAATCTTGAAAATTTTTTAGCATCACGAGGTAAAGCTTGTGCTTCAATCCGCTTTGATACATAATCAACTGCAACTAATATATATAAGTTCCCAAATGAAGGAATAAATGGTCCAATGAGTATAATCCCCAAACATCAAAGATCTAAACTTCTAACATAAAATTCGGAGGCATTTCATTTCTTCAGATATGCTGCCTACCTAGTTGGCATCTATATAAATTTTGATATAATACGTAAACATCTCTAAAGAGGAAATAGTAATAAAATCCGACTTGTAAAATTTTATGCGCAGTTTATTAGTTCAAAATGTCCTCCATAATTCAGAATCATGGCATTTTTGAATAATGTGGGATTTCTTAAAGCAACGCGCACATCTCCCAACATAATAAGGTCCTTACGTTGCTTGTATAAATATGATTAAATGCTAAAAATATGCTTTTGCATCATGAATGAATTTTTTCTGTTGCTGCAGTGTTAGTATAGGTGACAAAATAACACTTATAATATAGTTAACTTTATCGGCATACCGAGTATTTTCCGCTCTTTATTATTATAAAGTTATTCATTAGGGAAAACGTTACGTAATTTAGTGTGAATCATCGAAGTTCATGATATTCTAATCTCGACAAATGATCAACAATTTGATTATCAGCTCCCTTTCTATAAATTACCACAAAATCAAATTCTTGCATCAAAAGTATCTATCGATTAATCTTGGTTTGGCATCCTTCTTTTGCATGAGATATTTAATAGTAGAGTGGTCGGTATGCCTGATACATTTAGTCCCAATTAAATAAGATATGAATTTGTCAAAAGTATGCATGCTTGATAACTCTTTTTCGATGCTTAGTATAGTTAATTTGAACATCGTTAAGAGTTCTACTAGTGTAGTATATAACTTTAAAATCTTATCATATTGTTGTCGAAGAACAGCTCCGATAGCATAATCTTCTTGCTCAACATTAATTCGAATGGTTTCTCCCGATCAATTGAAACTATTATAAGTCATTGTGATTAGTTTATCCTTTAATAACTCAAAAGCATTCAAGCAGTCTTCAGTAAATTCAAATTTCTTGTCCTTTTTCTAAAAGTTGGCATAGATGTTTGCTAATTACTTTTAAAAAATCATTAATATACTTTGTAAAAACCAGCATGTCGAAAACTTCTTGCCCCTCTCCTTGTAGTAGGAGGTGGTAGTTTTAGCTATAACTTGAATTTTTGCGGGGTCTGCTTTACATGTCTTTTTCTGAAATTTTATGTTCTAATACAATTCCTCCTGCAACACGCCAAATTGAAATTTCTCCCAATTTAGAACTAAATTAGTTCTTTCGCATAACTCCAAAACTTTTTTAAGATGATTTAAGCACGCGTGAGCCAGTGTTCAAAATACAGAAAAATCATCCAAAAACACTTCTATTCTATCATCAATTAACTTACTAAATATGAACATCATACATGTCTCTGGAATGTTGCAGGTGCATTACATAATTTGAAAGGCATTCTTCAAAAAGCAAAAGTTCCATAAGGACTAGTAAATCTAGTATTCTCTTGATCCTCATGAGCGATAGGAATTTGATGGTAACCGGTGCATCCATCTAAAAAACAAAAATATTTGTGCTTTCAGCAAGTCTATCTGACATTTTGTCTAGAAATGGTAAATGGAAGTGATCTTTCCCCAGTGGCGAAATTTTAATTTCTATAATCGATACACAAATACACCACCCGGTAACTTGCACGATATGTATTAATTGTGTGTCATTTTCTTGATAGTCACTCCTCCTTTGTAGAAACACAATGAATTGGGCTTTCCAAGCACTGTCTAATTAGGATATATAGTTTCAGCATCTAACCATAATAAATCTTTTTCTAAATTACTTCTTTCATAATAGGTGTCAGTCTTCTTTATGGATCAATTCTTAATTTATGTTCATCGTTCAATGAAATTCTATACACAAATAGAAGGAGCTAATTCCCTTTATATTAGCGAGAGTCAAACCAAAAGCTCTTTTGTACTTTTTAATGTATCCATTAATTTTGTTCTTGAATTTCATTAAGTCGAGGATATAATTACTGGTAATGTTGATAAGTCTCCTAAGATTGCATACTTTAAATGATTTGGAAGAGTCTTCAATTCGAGTTCGGGTAGTTTCACAATAGATGGAATTAAGATTTCGTTCTGCGCCTTTGTTGAATCAGTGATTCAAATTGTTCTTGAACATATTGACTTCTTTGTTATCGATTTCTGTCATAATTATCGTTTTTCCATATGTTCTTAATTTATCTTTGAAATATTCTTTTCTCGGAAAGATAATCACATGTCTCCATTCGAAACATTCACCATCACTCTACATTGAAGAATAGTTCATTAACTTTGAGATGTTAAGGTCACTTCTGATCATTTACTCTCATAGTCGATTCTCCTTTTTGAACATCTATCATGGCTGTTCTTGTAGCTAGGAATGGTCTTCCTCGAATGATAGGTATTTTCATGTCTTCTTCCATATCTAAAATGATAAAGTCTACACGATAAATTTATCAACCTTAGCTTGAGAACATCTTCTACAACTCCTTTAGGATGTGTAATAAATCGTCAATAAATATAGAGTTACATAAGTTTGTGCAATCTCTGCTATTCCCGATCTCTTAAAAGTTGATAGAGGCATCAGATTTATGCTAGCTCCCAAATCACATAATGCTCGTCCATAAATTTTTTTCACCAATGCTTGCACGGGATAGTAAAACTACCAAGATCTTTAAGTTTTCGGAAGCTTTTTTGAATTATAGCCTTATACTCTTCTTGAAGATTTCAACAATCTCATGATCTAATGCTTGCTCTTTTTGTTAGGTATATACATTGTAAATTTAATATAATCGAGCATTTGTTCCAAAGCATCAACAAAAGGAATATTTATTGATAATTTTTTAAAAAATAGCAAAATCTTTTTTTCCCTTGTCTTGTTGCTTCGATCTTTGAGGAAATTGTGGTGGTGGTCTTTTCAACGGTAATTTTCATAGGTTTCGGAGGATAATTAGGATATAAACTTTCATTTTCTCCTTCATTTTCCACTTTTCCTTTTCAACTACAGTTTCTTTCTGGCCCCTTATTTCCAACTCTTTTTCACTTCTTAGTTGAATAGCCTTGATCAATTATTTTCCTTGATCTTAGGATTTACTTGACATTGCTAGGTAAAGTTCAATAGGTCTATTGCTCGGTGCGGTAGCAATATGCCTAGATTGGTTTTCTATGTTTTGAATAGCAGCTTCTTGATTTTGTAATTGATTTCACATATTGAAAACTAGTTCTTCCATAGACAACTTCTTCTCCTTAAATTGTGAATTATTATAAAAATGCGGTGGATTAGAATGTACATAATTGGGATTGCAGTTGTGTACATTCCTTAATGGGTTTACGGGGATTTTTCCTCACTAAGATTTAACGGATTAGCATTACCATGGTTATTCCAATTAAAGATTGGATGATTCTTCAACTTTGATTATAGTAGTTTGAATAAGGGTTATTTTGTACGTATTTATCGAATTTAAAGTTTCATATGAATATTGAGCATCTACAATTTGTACCAATGAGTTTTCTTCTAACAGGTTTGGAGGCGTTTGAGAACCATTCATTCCGTATTAATCTATTTTCATTGAAAGAGCAGTAATTTGAGAAACTATCATAGTTAAAACATCCGAATCATGAATCTTGGCTACTTTCTTAGGATTTACCCTTTCGGCGGGCCATTGAAAGTTATTGGTAGCCATTTCTTCGATTAACGCATAATCTTATTCAAAAGGTTTAGACATTAGTGATCCACCAGCAGTAGCATCCAATGATGGATCTAAGAGATCCTACTAATCCATAATAAAAAGTTTGAATAATTAACCGATCTGGTAAAGCATGATCTGAACATTTCACAGAAAATCTTTAAATCTTTCCCAACATTCGTATATCGATTCTCCCTCCTTACTGATTGAAAGATGTAATATAGTTTTCTAAGCTTAGCAGTCTTAGATGGTGGAAAATACTTTGATAAGAATTTTTGTGAAAGTTCCCCAAAGTTAATGAATCCGGTCATTGCCAGAATTTAACGAAAACTTAGCCTTGTCCCTTAGTGAAAAATGAAAAAGTCTAAGTGCGACGGCATCATCGGACACTTTGTCATATTTAAAAGTAGCACAAAGTTCTAGAAAACTTGCAAGATGTAAATTAGGATCTTCTTTAGAAGTTTCGTCGAATTGATTGTTTTGTACCATTTGGATAATTGTAGGTTTAAGGTCGAATGAGTTGGCAGCTACATAAGTGTTTTGAGATGAAAGTGAATTTCATCTTATGTAGGGTTAGCGTAATCTATTAGAGGTCAAGATTGATGTTCATTTCTTTTCCTTGGTTGTTAACAATGTTTTCCATTATGTAAAGGATTTCTAGGTTCTTTTCTCGGTTTATAATTTTCCTTTAATAGTGCGTTGGTCGAATCATAGGGTATAAGGTTTTAGGTCAGAATTTAAGCATACAATCGAAATCGGTACACATAAAAATAGTTGACTAAATATGAAAATAAGTTGCAATTCTATTAAAAGCTTTAATGATCCTAAATTATCCGTTACTCACAATTATGTTATAGTCCGCTTAACGGCAACCAAATCTAGGGTACTTTGCATAAACTTAAAATTGTAAAATTTAATATCGCTACTAAAAGTGTTGAATCTTTAGCAATGACACCAAAAACTTGACAATGATTATAAATTTAACAAAAAGAAGTGTATAAAATATTCAATAATAGCAAATTTACTCTTATTAGCAACGAAGTATACATATCGCTCGAGTAATACGGGGGCTCTAGTGGAGTCTGGTTGTCGATCCCACGAATATATTAGAGGCTACGGACTAGGATTTTAAAAACCAATACGGAATCACAACATTGTAGTACAAATTGCCTATTTGCAGCCAATATGCAATCGTAAATAAGATGTAATTTTAATAAAAGTAATTCTACTAATAGTCGCCCAATTTTTACTAATAAAGTTTGTAATATGAGGTTCAATATATGAGCAAGCATCCTTCTCCTTGTTAAGAAATTTAAGTGAATAGATAAATTGAAATAATTCAAATTGTGTTGTGTCAAATAGGAGCATGCACAATGTTTACCCTTTAGTCAGGGCATAAAGAACATTGGTAGTTACATGCTTGGTTGCGTATGCGACTGGTACAGGGAGGATACGCTCTCTTCGGAGCTCCCATGTCCCCCTCGCACGAGGGCTAACATCTACACTTCAACACCCAAATGATAAGTCTGAATTGAGGATTTTGGTACGTACCTAAATCCCGATTCTTGCTTAGATAAATAATATTTCCTGTTATTTGCCACTTCCAAAGACTTTGACCTCCTGAATCATGGATGTAATCTTCACTTTAGTTGTAAACACAAGTCTTTTTAAAAGTGATATCAAATTAAGTATAGGCTACGAGGATAAATAAAGCTAAGTTTTTAAAAAATTTTTCTCCCCGGAAACTTGAATTTTTAAATATTTTACAATTAATTTCATAAAATATAACAAGAAGAAAAAGTAATTGATCTCTTACTACAACAACTATCAAATTCATATCGCCATAATCAAGATAGCATAGTATCTGAGAAAGTAAATCTAGTATAAAACATGCTTGCGATAATATTAAACTAAAAGGAAGTGTGCACTCTTTAAAATTTTAATTTTCTTCTATTAGTACAGAAAATATAAATGAGAAGAAAAACATTTCAAAATTATATGTACCACACATGCATATCAGAAACATGTTATAATTATTAATCGAAATTTTTGTAGCGAAGAAGTAAATGCAAACTAAACATGCCGCATGAAAGTGACTTATTAATTTTCTAACTAGTATAATAGGTATTAGCATAAGAATATAAATTTTTGTTGAGAATAATATAAAATTGTATCTAAAAAATAACATAAAATACAAATAGAAACACACGCTGATAAATGAAATTCAGTCATAACTCATCGCATCTCAACACCGACTTCAATTAATGGAATCACTACACTAATAAATTAGGTACATTTTAAATGATTTTATAGATTATAATCGAATATAAAATTATCGTTGATATATTAAGCTCTTGAGCACTGATCCTACGAGAGATATAAGTGCGGCGGATACCAAAAACTTGATACATTCATGTAAACGTAGCAATATTAAAAACTTGATTCCCGAAAAAGCAGGCGCCAAAAACTTGGGTCGCTAGAAGCCATATCTTGTTGATGATTTAAGATATGAAAATAATGATTTTATAATATGGGATACTACGCAAGTATACGTATCGTTTATCGAAGTAATATAGGACTTTCGATTAAGCCCGAGATATCGAACCCACATGAGAATATGAAAATCTTTAAAGGAATCGAAAATTATCTTTTTAATTTCTTTAATTGTTTTGAAAAAGTATGTCTTGATTTAGAAAGTTTTAAAAGTTGATATGTCTTTTGAAATTTAAGCGAAAATAAAATGTTAAACGAAATTAAAATTATAATAACTAATAACACGGGATGTAAAATCTTATTAAGCGATATCTTTTTCTTTCCTTTTATGAAGTAGTAATAATTCTTAAAGTATTGTTGTGGAAGTATTCAAATTTTTGTTGTGACGGTTGGAAATGAAATGTGTTCTTTACCCGTACTTGGTTACATAAAGAACATATGTTAATTGAAATTTATATTATTTTGAACATGGTTAGGTAGGGAAGATACCGGTCTCTCGCTCCCAGAGTTCCCTCGATTCCCACCACACAGGAGACTAACTTCTCATAACAAAACTCAAAACTTCAAACCAAATAAGGGGTTTTAGCACATCCTTTGTAAAATTCTCTATTTACTCCCTTTTATAAGAAATATCTTCTAATATTACATTTAATTATATGAATTCTGAGTTCTCATAGATATAATTTCATGTGATTCTTACTAACTTTTATGAGACAATACTGCGTTGGATCTTACATAATTTCAAGAAATTTTACAACTTAACAGGCCAAATTAAGAAGTAAACAAAGTTTTTAGAATCGATCTTCACAACTTCTTCCTTTTAAACACTTATACTTTCCACCAGAAACATTTCTCTTTAAATTAATTACTTCTCCATTTAAGAAAGAAAAAGATAAAGTAAACTACTCAGAATACATTGAGAAAATATAAAAACACATTGATCTGAAATTAAAAACAACGATAAAGAAAAATAATAAACGAAAACAAGTATTAATAAACTAAATAAGAAGTAAACACTTATCGAAAAGCCTCTCCGCAAGACTAAGGAAGTTCCTTTGAAACTTTGACTCTTCGCTAAACTACTTTTCAGAGCAAGTCTCCTAATACAGTGACTCGAGAATACAGACTTCAAATTCAATAAGAAAACTAAACTAAAGAAAGAAAAAGAAGTACGAAGAAGAATACGTCACTACGACCCTTTTCTCCTTTCTACTCTCTACTCATTTACTCTAAAGAAAAACTTTTAAAATGCAGTGGAAGAACAATGGAGAATTACTCTTCAAAATGCGATGGAAGAGTCTCCTCAAATTGCCTCCTCTAAATCTTTCCTAAGACTCTTTAAATAGTAAATCAAAAGGTGTCTTGGTGTCTCTTAGTAATGGGATTCGATGTATCTACGAGGAACGCACCCCTTCATTCGAACTTTCCGCCAAAGGAAGTTATGGACGTTACCACCAAGAGTTGCATCCCATCCCCTTTGAAATTGGTGCCAAATCCATTTGAATCTTGATTTTTAGCGTAGGCGGCTAAGCGCGTGAGCAACGCCGTGCCCAATTTTTTTTAATTTTTCATTTTTTTTTGCTCGAAATTTTGATCCAATTTTCCTCTTGTCATCATGACCATCCATTTTCATCATACCTGCAAGAAAAACACAAAGTACCTTCCATTAAAATGCAATATCATTAAAAATAGGTATAAAAATGTGCATAAAAATACTATATATTTTAGGTGTATCAAAATCCCCCCAGGCACCAAAAATGTTATTTGTCACTCAGTGACGATTAATCTCATGAACATTTTAGCATGCAAATTATGTAATGAGTTTCTTAGGAAGATAACAAAATTTTGTTCTAGAAATGGAATAGTCCAATTTAGAAAAAAATTTCAATAATTAAAACCTGACTTAAAGTTTAGAAAGTTCTTAAGTAAAAGAAAATGATAAATATAAGTCTGTCTAATTTCGAAATATTTGTTGATTTTGAAATATAGGATTCAAACATTTATTTTATCACTTAAAAATCTTTATTTGAAAATAATTTTACTTACTATATTACAACTTTAAGCTTTAGATTTCTTTGAACTTATATCTTAAACTTTAGGTATGAAACGATTTTGATTAGGCCCTTAAATCCTCGAAGCTTCTCCTCCCTTTTAAATTATCTTTTATATTTTTCACTTTTTTTTATAAGGCGAGAGGATTGAATAAAAAGAAAAGTAAGTGAGAAGAAGCTTAAGGAGATGCCTTATCAAAAATTGGCTTCATTTGAATCAACCTAAAGGATAGACTCAATAACATTTCTGAACTTATATATATAGATTACTATTTTACTAAGTAGTGTTTTCATGAATTTCCTATCATCTGAATATCTTAAGTAATTTAATATTGTAATATATAGTCATTCTTGAAATAAATAGAAGACTAGAAATCATAAACTTGATGACTAAATAACCTTATATCTATAGAATTAATTTAATTATCCAAAAATCTTTCTAATAAACTTTACTATAATATTTATTTAAATCGGTATTTCGAATTAAAGTTTTACTACAAATAATCAATACTTTTATGTAGTATCCAGATTACTCGAGGACAAGTAATAGTTAAATTTGGAGTGATTTTGACTCAGAGAAAAATATATTGAGAAATTCATACCAAAATTATATTAACTTTTGATGAAATTGCACTTTAAAGAAAGGTATTTTCTATGTTTAATTGCAGGTATGAAGATTTATAGAAAATGGAGCAAAATTATGGAAAAATGAGCAAATCTGGAACAAAAAAGACTAAAAGAGATGAAAATTGAACTAGCCCGCCGACGATGAGGAATAGGCCGCCGACGGCGTGTTTTTCCCAAGAGAATTTGAATATATCATAAAGGAGCCCGCCGACGGCAAGATCGAGCCCGCCGACAGCGAGCCTGAGAAGTTAGCCTATGTTCTAGAAGCACGTCGACGGCGAGATCGAGCCCGCCGACGGCGAGAAGGTCGGTTCAAGAAAAATACATTGAATCTGGACACTTTTTGAAGAGGTGCTTAAGCAACCATTAGAAATCTTTCTTCCTCTTTAAATAGTGAAGATTTTAGGCCAAAGGTGTGTCATTTTGGTGTCTGTGAAGTGTCTTCATTGTGTCCTTAATGTGTCATTAGTGTGTGAGTGTGTTCTAGAGAGTATATTAGTGAGTATAATTGAGTGTGTTGTACAAGAAGAAAAACTCAGAGGAACTTCAAAGAGTCTTCTTGGGGAGAAAATTCGAGATAAGTTTTGTTTATTATTTTATAACTTTAATTTTATATGAAATCCAAGATTTGTGTTATTCTTCCTATTCATTCTGAGTAGTTTTCTCTGTCTTTCTCCTAGTTTTTGAGATTTTGTGAAATGAAAAATTGAATTAGTAGTGCCTAAAATATTAATAAAAATTGTAATAATCTTTTACTTAAATCTTAATTTACTTTCACTTTGGCCAATTGAACTGTTAAAATATGTTGATTTTACAACTAAAGTAAAGATTACATCCAAAATTCAGGGAAAGTAAAGGCCTTGAAAAGAGGGTGCAAATAAATAGGAAAATATTATTATTGGGCGTAGAATTGGATATTTTAGAGTGACAGACTAAAATCTTCAATTCGATCCTATCGTTTGGGTGTTGAAGTGTAGATGTTAGCCCTCAGGAGAGGGGAACGTGGGAGCTCCGAAGTGAGAGCCGGTATCCTCCCAGCCTAGCCGCAGATTCAGTAACCAAGCATAGGATTAGTCAATATGCTTTATTCCTGGACCAAAGGGTAAGGAATAGGAATGCTCCTATTAGGCACGATATAATTCTAACTAATTTGACTATCCTTTCACATAATTCTCTTAAACAAGGGGAAATATACTTTTCGAAATTGCAATCTTCCATTCAAAAATAGAGCTTAGTATAATTGTTTTTTATTTCCTTATACTAGATAGTAATAGCCTATGCTAGAAATTAGTTCATAATCTCTAAATTCTATATTCGATCGATATCCAGGACTCCATTAGAGCCCTGTATTACTTGATCGATACGTATACTTGCGTTGATAAAAGGGGTAACTTTGTCATTATTGAATATTATTTTTATACTGATTAAACATTTATATAGTTGTTGTACGCTTTCGCCACCACCATGCCCCGTCCCGGTCAGTAATCTGGTTCATGAGGGACTTAAACTCATTACCAATATATGAATATAATAGTTCCTGATCTTAATGAAGAGAGAAACGATTACCCAGCGGAGTCGCCAAAAAACTATCGATCGTTTAAAATATAGTTTTATGAAATAGGGTTTTAATTTAATTTAATATATATGGATTTTTGAAAATACTATTTTAATTTTGAAGAATATGAAATCAAACTGATCTCATATAAGCGATAGTTTAAATAATCAAGCACTTCTTGTATCTATCCCAAAGAATGGATACATTGCTTAGTGGTGGGGCTTAATCAAATAAACTAAAGAATTCATGAAATCCGTTTGGCCTGTGAACCTTTGTTGACCAACAATTTCCCCTATCTAATATGAAGGAATCAAAAGGGTTTATATTAATCTGGGGTCTTTATGTTTTCTATAAGGGCAAGCCCCTATAGTTAATTACATCTTAGATAACCGAAGTCACCTAAGAAAACTCTTGATATAGATCAGTAAATATTGTACTCGTGACTTCCAAAGGATAGTTTTCTTCAAGAAAATTTGGTAATGGGAAATCCAATAGGTGAGTGGCTCAAATTTCGGAACAATTTTTGTAGGAATCTAAAGGAAAGAAAAACTAGGGGAAAGACATAGATCCAAGAGAGATTTTAGTATTTTCCCAAACTATCCTATGGTTTGGCTCCAAATTAGGATGTTTATTTGATTTTTCATCCTGTTAATTTTATTATTTAGGACTTACATTCACCTAACACCGATCATGTCAATACACGAAAGATAGGAGGGTTTATTTCACACTCGATGACAACCTCGGAATCCTAAAATAAGTTAAGACTTATGTTGCACAACGTGGTTATGTAAAGGCCTAAAGAGATAAAATTAGGATTTATGCTGCACTAGGTAAGCTACCTCGAAATCCTATGGCTTGTTGTTTTAACTTCTAAGGAGTTTTGTTGTTGAAGATGGTTGTGCTGCCCTCCATGCATGCTCCGAGCTTATCATCTTAGTAGGTTTAGTTTAAATAAGTGTCAATTGTAAGAGAGATGAGAAGCGTCATGTTTTGAGAATATTTAAATTGAGGTGTTTTAATGTTTTATTAGGGGCATATTAAAGTTGATTATCGCGACACCGGTTAAGATCCCACGGTTCCATCATCCCGACATCACTATTTTCATCGGATTCACTTAGTCCAAATGAACTTACTAAGCTCAACTTAATGAGTTCCATACTTTCATTTAGACCGTGGGAAAACCCCGTTAGCAACACGTAGGTTACCTCCTCTGAGAGATTCTCAATCATCCAAAAAGACGTTTTAATTTAGTTGCAATTATGATTTTTATTTTCTTTGTGATTAAATTTTGAGTTGTTTTATATTTTGACTATTGTGGTATTGAATTTTATCTTGTTTTATTTTTTTTTGTTCTGATTTTGTGGCTATCCTAGAAGTTTTAGTTTTCATGAAGGGTCATATTGTTGTTTAACATGCAAGCTTATAAGCAAGAAAAATTAAGGGAAGTGCAGGAAAAGAAAGTGCTGCAAACTTGTAAAAGTGTACCTGGTGAGTCTTCTCGTTACTCCACCTGAAATTTTAGTATTTTTTGCAATAAAATTTTTATTTTGCAGGAAAGTAAAGCCCTATCGATAGGTTCGTTACAGACCTACTAAACCCTATATCATAACTTGGTGGGTCCTATTAATTTTAAGAGATTTCTTCATTTAGTAAATATGATAGGTCCAGTTGTCCTACAAGGTGTCCGGAAGATTTGTGAAACGGGCCTAGGAGGTACCTGAACATTTCACAATCCTTTTGAACTTCCTTGAGTTCATTTGAACTTATCATAATTATTAAATGATTCATCCTTTTTATATCCTTGTGCTCAGTGAGTCAATGTTTTAATCATCCCGAAAAGTGGGGTAGTTATCGTTTGATATTTTACTTACAAATTATGTAAGTGGGGGTCTTTAGAGGCAAATTTATTTTATGAAAGAATTTAATTAATTTAGATGGGCTTGTAGTGTTTCAAATGGTTTAAGATCAATTGTGCTTCCTTTTCTAATCCTTATTAGTCAATTTTTTAATAGAGTATAGCTCACTACTAAGCCCTTAAGACTTTAGTGAATAAACTTATGATTTTTAGCGAAATTGATTTTAGTGGCAGTGATTTTATCATAATATTTCAATATTATTTAAGCACCAATTAAGGGTATTAAATCAGTGAATTATTAACTTCCAAGGTCATACCCCTAACCTTAAGGATCACTTAATTTAATTCTCTTCCAAATTATAATGATTAATTAAATTATAAACTTATCATTTTAATGTCACAAAAATGAGATGGGTTCCTACCATTTATCCCTTTATATTTCAATCATCCAAACATAATAATCAAGATCATTTATTTCCATTTTACCACTTTAATTAAGCCTAAATAATGATTAAGGCTAAATTCCTCAAAAATTACAATTTTACCCCTAAAGGCCTTTATCTGTTAATAACTCATTAAGTTTAACTCAAATGACTTTTAAATTTTTATGTGACTCCGCTTATGGGTCAATTAAAACAACAGAGGAGAAAATGTGATTTTTCAAATTTTATTTTAATTTTTATATTTATGTTTGTGCAAAAATAGAGATTTTTATTGAAAATTCAATAACTTGTCCAAAAAAAAACCTTTTGCTTTAAAACTTTTATTGGAGGTAGACCAAGACCAGAGGACCACTTGGACCAAATTTCATGATTTTTTTAGCTTTAATTTTATTATTAGAATTATTATAATTTTTAGAGTATTAATTAAGTATAAAATATTATTTAAGTTAAAAATTAAATTTTGTATTTTTCTTAAATTTTTATAGGGTCGTGAGACCCGAGAACCAAATCTCATATTTTTCTAATTTTTATTTGAATTATTACAATCATTTTAATGAAAATTTAAGGAAATTCCATTTTAGCCTTAAAAAATGATTTTAACCTTTATAAATCAATATCTTTTCTTAGAAAATTAAAAAAAATGTCCCAATTGTTCCTAAATGCTTTGGAGACAATTTAGGACATTTCCAACCATTTTATTAACTTTATGTTTTTTGTGAATTTTAAATTGTTTAAATAATAAAATAAGGTTCAAAAATGAAAATTTTATTTTAATTGCACTTTTTATTTTTTTAAGACTCATCTGATCTCAGAGAACTCCCAAAATTAATTTAGTGAATTTTTGAAGTGTATTTTAATTATCATAATTATTTAATTGTCATTTATGTTTAACCCATTTTATTTTTATTTAATTTTTAGGTCTTAGTTACCATCAGGGTTGCACTTAATGATTTAAGCAAAGTTTTTATTTTTCCTAGGGTCCTCTGGCCACAAGCAACCTCCAAAATTTATCTTGAAATTTTTTGATTAATATTTTATTTATTATAATTATTTTACCAAAACAGACACAATAACTTGAAAATAGAGATCTATATCTAGAGGTCTCCTCTGACTTTGGAAAAATCGGGGAAGTTCCCCTAAGATAGAGGCAACAACATACCAAAGTATCAAGTCGTGGTGAAATGTATAGGACAATGGAGAATGAAATGACTCAAGAGAGTATTTAACTAATTAAAAATAAAACATGCATCAAATAAACTTGAAACCATTTCCACATTATTCTCCTTTGTTCACTGAGCACTAGGGTATTTTTTTATTTTTATGATTTTTCTACACAAACTTATGGATTTTTAAAGTTCACAGATTTAAATAATTCAAAAATATCCCTAATTTCTTACTTATCCAACGTGGCGCCGTGTCATCCTTAGCAGCTCTGAAAGACCATGCAGCGCGCTCTTATTCGACATTGTCATCTGACTGGATGTCCATGCTGTCGTGCTTTATGAAGTTAGTCTCCGTCTGACTCCATCTTGGCCGTCCAAGCATTACACGCGCAATCGAATGACGCTCCTTCATCGTCTTTGACTGGTCTATCCCGAGAGTCGTCCACCTTATAGACCTAAGAAATCAAGTTAAACTCAACCAAATCACATGGGGTTTGTTCCTAGAGCTTCATCTGACCTAGACAAACCTATCCATACGATTTATAAGATAAGAAATAATGTCTACACATGTATAAAATCATAGCAAGCTCAGGAGGATGACTGAGTCAAATACCTTTGTCTAAGAGGGGAGGCCTATGGTTTTGGCAGCTTCGATTGGTCCCAACAAACCTCCAGATGGAGCCTTGTGCTATGGTGAAATGTTTGGACCTGAATTCGACCAAGGCTGATTTCAAGTGTTGATCAAAGTCTGGTGCAGAGGCTCTCTGTGATTGGGCTTTCATGATGATCTTTTTCTTCTGATGTTGTAAAGGTGTGGGTGAAATTAATTTGAATTTGGTGCACTGTGGAGCTATGGTGGAGTTTGTCCTAGTTCGGACTGAGATTTCAGTGAGAATTTGCTCTCAAGCAGGGGGAATCATAGGGGGAAAATGGTTGGAATGAGCTTAGGGAGGTCTGAAGAGGCTCTAGTGAAGTTTTGGCAGAGTTTCCTTATAAAATTTTCATCACCTAGATTTTGGCCGTGAAGGGCGGCTTTTATAGCCATGGTCAATCGGTCGAGCTCAAGGCTTGGCTTTGGGTGCTTTAGGTCGCTTAAGGTGAGGGGTAAGGGGATGCCTTACTGACAGAGCTTAATTTTGAATTTCAAGGGGTATGGTGACACTCAGGCTGAGTTGTTTCGAAGGGTAGGGCGGACGACAAGGAAAGGGAAGGTGGCTGGCAGAAGCATGGGGATGTAAGGAAGGCCACAGTGCATTTAATTAAGCATGATGGTTGCTTATTCAAGGGTTAAGGGGAAGCTTGGGCTAGCCAAAAAAGGGAGGACCCATTGGTCTCTAGTGAGGGACCTTTGGTCCATGGCTAAATGAGCTTGGGTTGGGTCAGATCAGACCAGACCTAGTGGTCCTAAGGTGGGCTACCATGAAGTTGATTTGGTCAATTTGGTCCAATTTAAGTGAATTTGGTTCATGGGTTCAATTTAGGTCACATTGGGTTTAGGTTGGGCTAGGTTTGGTTTGGGACTGGGTTAGATCCAATTGATTGTTCAAAATGATGTATATAATTGTAATAAAGTGTTTGAAAGGGGATTTAAGTGGTTTTGAGTAGATTTGAGGGTTCAATTTGGCTTAATTTGTGATTTTGGTCAATTTGGGGAAAGCTGGGTTAACTTGGGTTTAGGTTGGGCTAGCCTTGGGTCCAAGGCCAATTGAAAGTTCCAAATGGTCTAGTGTGATGTTATAAAGAGTTCCCAACATTAATTGGGTGGAAATGTTAAGGTTATAGCACTTAATTTCGAGGATTTCTGGGCTTATGGCATGGTTGGGTCAAATTTTGGGGTTTTGCACTTTAACTGGGTTTGGGTGAGACTTGGGCTCAAATTAGGGGCACTTTAATGTTGCACTTGGTTTACGGGAGTGTCATGAGAAGTTTAGAATTTAAATTGAGGGGAAATTGATTGGCATTAGGTCAATTTAGGGGATTTGGGTCACATAGATAAAATTGGGGCATCTGAATTTTGAGTGAAATTGAACTCAAATGTGAGTCAAATCGAGTTTGGATTTGCTTTATATTGAGGCTAGAGATGTTGAATTAAAATTTGGAATTAAAATTGGGCAATATTGAAGTCAATCGGGTGGACATTGTGTTTAATTTGGGTATTTTGGGTTAAATGAGTCAAATGTGGGCTAAATTGGTCACATTGGTTCATGTGGTAGTTGAGAGAAATGAAATCGGGAATATTTAGGAGGTTTTGGGAATTTTTGGGAACTTTTGGAATTTTTTGGATTTTTGGATCGGGAAGGGTATTTTGGTAATTTTAGGGATTTGTGGGGGTGTTTTGGAAATTTTGGTAAATTTGAGTAAGTTTGGTCAATTTGAGTGATGGGGAATATTTTGAAATAGTTATTGGAGAAAAATGGGAAATTTTGGTAATTTTAGGAGTTTTGGACGACTTTAGGGTTTAGGAGTATTTTGGGTAGGTTTAGAGGCAAGGGGTCAAAAATTGAAATTTTGGAAAAATTGAGGTTGGTTGAACGTGAGTAGTATGGAATTGTTTAGATTGATTCATGGACTAAGGGTAACCCTCATTTGGTCCTCTATGTGTTGGTACTAATCAAACCTTTAGCTTGGGACTAAGCGCTTGGAGAAAACCACACAGATAAGTTTCCAAAGAGTTAGGAGGCCAAGGTGAGATGTGTTTTGCTTAGGTGTGTGAATGTGAAGTGTATGTAAGCCCCATTCCTCCCAGGGTAGATGCTAAGGCCTTACCACCTATAAGAGAATTCCCATGGGCTTCCTTATGCTTGGTCTCTTCCTCCCAAAAGCTGGAGGTTATGCCTTAAGCATATGAAAACTCTCAGTGAAGTGAGAAAAATTTGAATTTATAAGGGGGCGGGTTCCAAGACTAGTATTCTAAGAAAGTCACCAGGAGAGTCCTATGGCTAGACCCTAGGCTGTTCTAAAGAAAGACTAGATCTCAACTAAAAGTGAGGTCAACATATCTAAAGAAATTTCTTAAGAGGACTTTTCGAGTTTTATTAATTAGGAGAGAATTAAGACATCAATTTTTGATTATATGCTCACCATAAGCTTCTTCTTAGGGAGTCTCTCTTCTTTTTTTCTTTTTATTTTATTTTTTATTTTTTTATTATTTTTTTCTGATAATTATTATATATGATGGAGCACATTTTAAGGATTTTGATTTTCTGATTAAGACACTAATTTTTTATTTTGTGCCCACCTCAAGCTTTTTCTTTGAGTGATTTTCACACATTCCTCTTTTTTGTATCATTTTTATTTGCTTCTTTTATTTTCTGAGAATTACTATATCTAGTAGGGCATGTATCTTTTCAAAGATTTTGAATGTCCAAACTCCCCTAATTAATAATCATCAAATATTTATTAAGACGAATTCTGGAATACTATGATTCATTCAAAAGTTAGGACCCATTCATATGGCAGGAAATTAAAATACTTATGATATTCCGAGTCAGTTACTTGTATTTCAACCATACTATTTTATTTTCAAATCAACTTAGGACTCTGTCTAAATTCTTTAAAGTGAAGGACCTAGTTATTAGTGGCATTAATTTCATTTTCCACTCAAATCATGACCTTACAAAGTGTTGGAATTTTATCTTGGATTACTCCTTTCTCGATTGTTTTGTTGATGAGCTTTGATCATTTTGTTAACTGTGATTTCCCAAACATTGAGTAATTCTAAAAACAAGTTATTTCCTTTGTCTTTATTTTATTATTGTGGTTGGGATGAGATAGGAAAACATCACTCCTGTTAATATCCCTTTTAACAACAATAATATACAATAGTATTCAAGAGATGTTCCATCCACTGCCAGTTGTGTAGGATCCAGTTGGAACAAATGAATCGACTAAAATCATATCAATAGAACCTCTTTTTTCTTTTCAAATATTCTTCCAGGATCATTATGTTTCCATTCTTGAAGTTTTTTCCGAGCTACTCTTTGAAATTGACACAATCTTCTATGGTTTGCCCAAGCATTAAGTGATATAGGCAATATTTAGGGTGATCTTTCCTGTCAACCTCGTTCGGCTTCTTCGACTCTGGTAATCTAAACTCAGGATTTCTGATCAAATCCTGGAATATCTTTGCTACCGCCTCTTCCTTGAATGGATATGCTTTGTCTAACAGTTCAGCCATAGACGGTCCCTCCCTTTCATCTATCCAGTGTGGTCGTTGTTGGAATGAAGACAAAAAGGTTTTATATCTATCCATCTATCCAGTTCGACCTCTATTATTCTACCACAAGATCACCTGCGGTGATATGGTGTTGATCCCCAGCAAATCACTTGAAAAAAAGTTTTTATATCTCTCGTGAAATTCTTTACCGAGTTGTTGGGTAGTTTTGCATACCATTTAAAGGCAACTCCTAAAAACTACTCACAAACCGTCGAAACAATAAGGCATCGCTACCCCGCGCATTGAAGTAACTTGCTCAAAAATGTACAACATGTTGTCGAGGGTTTCTAGTCCCGTCAAAAGTCTTGAACAACGGTGATACAAAACCCTTGAGGTATTGGATAGTATCAAACTCATTCGGGTAAGTTCTACCCTTCGAAAGTGATGCCTCCGTCTTTGATTGAGTCAGAGCTTCTCTCACATGTTGTTCCACCATTTGTTTAATGTCATTTTCCGGTATGGGCTCTGAGCTGAATCCCTTTTCAATTGTTCATCTCTGTTAGCAGAAGTGAGCTCTTTTCTTTCATCTATGATGTGAACAATCTCTGGTCGATTTACCTCTAGAGCTGCTATCAGCAGTGACTGCGACTGCCCCTGAATTGTAGCTATGGTGATCATCATTTCTTCCAGTTATTTCTTAAATTGGCTTAGCTGTTCATCTCGCTATTGAATGTTCCTTTGAAATTCATCCATGGAGTTCTCCTCGGTGGGCAAAAGGAGCATCACACAAGGATGGTGTGGCCTGACCTAAGGAAAAAAAGGTTAAGAATTCCATGCCTATTTTATACTGATTTTGATGATATTGCACTTTAAAGAAGGGCATTTTTAGTGTTTTTCTGCAGGTATGAAGATTTAAGGACAATGTAGCGAAAATAAGCAAAAATGAGAGAATTTGGAGCAAAAAGGACTAAATTATGCAAATTTGACAATGGCGCCGACGGCGAGGTCGATGGCGCCGACGGCGTGATTTTCCCAAGAGTTCAGAATATATTACAAGGGAGGCCACCAACGGCGGAGGTCGAGGCGGCGACAATGGGGTCAGTTCAAGGCTAAGTTTCTTGAAGGCCACCGACGGCGGAGCTCGAGGCCGCCGACGGCGGGATCGACGGTTTTCACAAAATACATCGAATGTGGATGATTTTCGAAGGGATGCCTAGAAAGCCCTTGGAGACTATTCAAAAAATTTAAAAAGAACCATTTTAGGCCAAAAAAATGTCCTTTTGGAGTCCTCTAAAAGTCACTAAGAGTCTGTAAAAAGTACTATTAGATTCTTCTAATAGTTACTTAGTGTCCAATAGAGAGTCCACTAGTGTTCATTGTTATTAGTGAGTGTTAAATAGTGAGTTCAATAGCGATTGTGTGGAATTCTTCGAAGGATTGTAAGAGTGGAAGGGAAGTGAGAGATCTCTTCTGCATTGCCATTTTGAAGGAGAATTCCACATACTATAAAGAAAAGAAGGGATTCAGAGGAACTTCAAGGAGTTTGCTTGGGGAGGAATCTAAGATAAGTTGTGTTTATTTACTTTAGTTTGTAGAACTTTACTTTTATATATGAAATCCAAGTTTTATTGCATCATCTCCATGAATTATGAGTAGTTCTTCTATCTTTCTCCTTGTTTTGATATTTTTGTGAAATGATAAATTAAATTAGTGTGACATTAAAAGTTTAATGAAGTTGTGATAATCTTTTACTTAGATCTTAATTTACTTTCAATTTGGCTAGTTGAATAGTTAAAATCTATTGAGTTTGACAACTATAGTTAAGATTACATCCGAGATTTAGGGAGGTTAAAGTTTTTGGAAGGAGGGTGCAAATAATAGGGAAATAATATTCATCGGGCGTAGAATTGGAGATTTTAGAGTGACAGGCCAAATCCTTAATTCAGTCCTATCGTTTGGGTGCTGAAATGTAAATGTTAGCCCTCAGGCGAGGGCAACGTGGGAGCTCCGAAGTGAGAGTCGAAATCCTCCCAGCCTAGCCGTAGATTCAGTAACTAAGCATAGGATTAGTCAATGTTCTTTATGCTTGGACCAAAGGGTAAAGAATAGGTATGCTCTTATTTGTCACAACACCATTTTTAAACTAATTCTAATTATTTATTCTCTTAAATATCTTAACAAAGGAGAAAGATTCTTGCTTATATATTTAAACTTCACTTTATTAAACTTAGTTAATTGTTAGTAGAATTAGTTTAATTTAAATTTCATATTATTGTCGATTGCGTATTCGTGACAGATAGGCAATTTCAATTTAGTTATGATTCTGAATTAATTTCTATAATCCTAGTCTGTAGCCTCTAAAATATTCCCTGTGGGATCGATATCCAGGACTCCGCTAGAGTTCTGTATTACTTGAGCGATACGTATACTTGCGTTTAAAGGTAACTCTGCGATTAAAGATTATAATGTATAATTTTTACAAAAATTAAAATTACGCTCCAAGTCAATTTGGCGCTATCACTGAGGATTTAGATCTTCTAGTAGTGGTGTCGAATTCTCATATTTTTAAGTATATAAAAAATCGCGGTCAAGTTTTTTGCGTCGTTGCCTGGGAATATAATATAATTGGATATAACTTAATTAGAGTAACGAACAATTTAGGACAGTTAGAAAACTTTTTAGTAGAATTGCAACTTATTTAATTAACTATTTTGTTATGTACTGATTTCAATTGTATGCTTAAATTTGGTTCTGAAAATCTTATACCTTACGATTCGGAATTAGAGCGCACTGTTAGAAGAATTAGAAAACTAAGAAAAGAACTTATAAATTCTGAAACAATGGAAAATAATGTAAACAACCAAAGAATAGAAATTGAACATCAATCTAGATGACTAAGAGATTACGCTAACCCTACATTAGATGAAATTCACTTAACTATCCAAAATCCTGATGTAGCTACTAACTCATTTGAGCTTGAACCTGCATTTACCCAAATGGTACAAAACAATCAATTTGGTGGAACTTCAAATGAAGATCCTCATTTACATCTAGCAAGTTTCCTAGAACTTTGTGCTAGATTTAAGTATGACAGAGTGTTTGATGATGTTGTCAGACTTAGACTTTTTCCTTTTTCATTAAGGGATAAGACTAAGGCTTGGTTAAATTCGTTATCACCTGGATCTATTAGAACTTGGGGAGAACTTTCACAAAAATTCTTATCGAAATATTTTCCACCATCTAAGACTGCTAAGCTTAGAAATGATATCACATCTTTCAGTCAGTATGAGGGAGAATCGATATATGAATCTTGGGAAAGATTTCTTAGGAAATGTCCACATCATGCTTTACCAGATTGGTTAATTATTCAAACATTTTATAATGTATTAGCAGGATCTCTTAGATCTATTATTGACGCTGGTGTTGGTGGATCACTAATGTCTAAACCTTTTGAAGAAGCCTATGCGTTAATAGAAGAAATGGCTACCAATAATTTTCAATGGCTTGCTGAAAGGGTAAATCCTAAGAGAGTAGCTAGTATTCACGATTCGGATGCTTTAACTATGATAGTTTCTCAAATTGTTGCTCTTTCAAAAAAAATAGATCAATACAGAATGAATCGTTCTCAAACACCCCCAGTGTTAGAAGAAAATTCATTAGGACAAGTTGTAGATGCTCAATCTTCATATGCAACTATAAATTTAATAAATAATAGACAAAATAACCCTTATTCAAACTATTATAATCCAGGTTGGAAAAATCATCCAAACATTAATTTGAATAACCAAGGTAATGCAAATCCTGTTAATCCTCAGTGGGGGAACAATCCTGTAAACCCATTAGGAAATATAAACAACTAGGGTAATTCTAATTATAGACATTCTAATCCACCAAGTTTCTATAATAATTCACAATTTAAGGAGAAGAAGTTGTCTATGGAAGAATTAGTTTTGAATATGGGTAATCAATTACAAAATCAAGGAGCTGCTATTAAAAACATAGAAAACTAATTGGGGCAAATTACTACCGCACTAAGCAATGGACTCGTTGGAACTTAACCTAGCAATGATGAAGTAAATTCTAAAGATCAAGGAAAAGAACAAATTAAGGTTATTCAATTGAGAAGTGGAAAAGAGTTGGAAACAAGAGTTCAAAAAAATGTAGTTGAAAAGGAAAAAGAAGAAACTGAAGGAGAAAATGAAAGTTTATATCTGGATTTTCCTCTAAAACCTATGAAAATTACTGTTGAAAAACCTCCACCACCATTTCCTCAAAGACTAAAGCAACAAGATAAAGGAAAAAGATTTGCTAGATACTTAGACATTTTGAAAAAATTGTCAATAAATATTCCTTTTGTTGAAGCTTTGGAACAAATGTCTGATTATGTTAAATTTATGAAGGATATACTCAACAAAAAGAGGAAGTTACTAGATCATGAGACTGTTGCACTCAGTGAAGAGTGTAGTGTTATAATTCAAAGAAAGCTTCCTGAAAAACTTAAAGATCTTGGTAGTTTCACTATCACGTGTGCTATTGGTGAAATTTTTTATGGGTGGGCATTATGTGATTTTAGGAGCTAGCATAAATTTGATGTCTCGATCAACTTTTAAAAGGTTGGGAATGGAGAGATTGCACCAACTTTTGTAACTCTAAAGTTAGCTGATCGATCTATTACACATCCTAAGGGAGTTGTAGAAGATGTTCTGGTGAAGGTTGATAAGTTTATCTTTCCTATGGACTTTATCATTTTAGATATGGAAGAAGATAAAGAAATACCAATCATTTTTGGAAGACCATTCCAAGATACAGGAAGAGCCATGATAGATGTTCAAAAAGGGGAATTGACAATGAGAGTAAATGATCAAGAAGTAACCTTTAACATCTCAAAGTCAATGAAATATCCTTCAATAGAAAAAGATGATGAATGTTTCTGAATGGTTATATGTGATTATCTGAAAATAGAATATTTCAAGAAAAATTATGTAGAAAAAAAAGATATAGAAAAATATAATTATGATGAAAATGAAAGTGAAAAGCTGATTATATTCAGGATAAATTTGAAACGCTCAATTCAACAGTACCAGAAACCAAAATATTAGTTTCATCTGTTGTAAAACCCCCTGAACTTAAATTAAAGAATCTTCCAAATCATTTGAAATATGTATTTTTAAAAAAGTTTTCAACATTACCAGTAATTGTATCCTCAGACTTAAATGAAATTCAAGAACAAAATTAATGGATACATTAAAAAAATACAAAAAAAGCTTTTGGTTGAACTTTATCTAATATTAAAAGAATTAGTCATTCAATTTGTATGCACAGAATTTTATTAAATGAAGAACATAAACCAAGAATTGACCCACAAAGGAGATTGAACCTTATTATGAAAGATGTAGTTAAAAAAGAAATTTTAAAATGGTTAGATACTGGAATTATATATCCTATTTCTGATAGTACTTGGGTAAGTCCAATTCATTGTGTTCCCAAGAAAGGAGGAGTAACTGTTGAAGTAAATGAAAATAATGAATTAATACCTATCAGACAAGTTTCTGGAAGGCTTATTTGTATTGATTATAGAAAACTAAATGTTGCCACCCGAAAAGATCACTTTCCTCTTCCTTTTCTAGACCAAATGTTGGATAGACTTGCTGGACACAAGTATTACTGCTTTCTGGATGGATATACCAGTTACCATCAAATACCTATTGCTTCTGAGGATCAAGAGAAAACAACATTTACTAGTCCTTATGGAATTTTTACTTTTCGAATAATGTCTTTCGAACTATGTAATGTACCTGCAACATTCCAGATATGTATGATGTCTATCTTTAGTAAATTAATTGATAATGGAATAGAAGTATTTATGGATGATTTCTCTGTGTTTGGAGCATCATTTGACGCATGCTTAAATTATCTTAAAAAAAATTTGGAGCTATGCGAAAGAACTAACTTAGTTCTAAATTGGGAGAAATGTTAATTTATGGTTGCAGGAGGAATTGTATTAGGGCATAAAATTTCAGAAAATTACATGGAAGTAGACCTTGCAAAAATTCAAGTAATAGCTAATTTACCACCTCCTACTACAGTGAGAGGGGTAAGAGGTTTTCTTGGACATGCTGGTTTCTACAGGCGTTATATTAAAGATTTTTCAAAAATTACCAAACCTCTATGCCAACTTTTAGAAGAAGATAAGAAATTTGAATTTACCAAAGACTACTTAAATGCCTTTGAGTTATTAAAGGAAAAAACTAATCACATCACCTGTAATAGTTTCACCTGATTGGGAGAAACCATTCGAATTAATGTGTGATGCTAATGATTATGCTATTGGAGTTGTTCTTGGTCAAAGATATGATAAAATTTTTAAGGTTATATATTATGCTAGTAGAACTCTTAACGATGTTCAAATTAACTATACAGATACTAAAAAAGAGTTACTAGTTATTGTATATGCTTTTGATAAATTTAGATCATATTTAATTGGAACTAAATGTATTGTTCATACTGATCAGTCAGCTATTAAATATCTGATGCAAAATAAGGATACTAAACCTTGATTAATTAGATGGGTACTTTTAATGCAAGAATTCGATTTTGTGGTGATTGATAGAAAAGGAACTGATAATCAAATTGATGATCATTTGTCGAGACTGGAATATCATGAATCATCTGATATCGACAATGAAATTACAGACAATTTGCCTGAAGAAAAACTTTATAATATAAATGAGTGGAAAATACCTTGGTAGGCTGATATTGTTAACTATATAGTAAGCGATATTTTGGCACCTATGCTAAATCTGCAGCAACAGAAAAAATTCATTCATGATGCAAAAGCATATTTTTGGGATGAACTATATTTATATAAGCAATGTAACGATCTTATTACTAGGAGATGTGTGCCTTATAAAGAAACTAAACAGATTATTCAAAAATGCCACGATTCTGAATTTGGAGGACATTTTGGCGTTGACAAAACTGCACAAAAAATATTGCAAGCAGGATTTTATTGGCCTACTCTTTTTAGAGATGTTTACAGATATATCAAAACTTGTGATAGATGCCAACGAGTAGGTAATATATATAGAAGAAATGAAATGTCTTTGAATTTCATGTTATAAGTGGAAATTTTTTATGTTTGAGGATTAGATTTCAGGGACAATTTATTCCTTCATTTGGAAACTTATATATTTTAATTGCAGTTGATTATGTATCAAAGTGGATTGAAGCACAAGCTTTACCTCGTTGTTATGCTGAAAGTGTTTCAAGATTCATACTGAAAAATATTTTCACAAAATGTCGAGAGTGATTATCACTGACGGAGGATCCCATTTTAGGAATAAATATATTCAAAGATTGACAAAAAAATTTAATATTGTTCATAGATTCTCTACTTCCTATCATCCTCAAATCAGTTGTTTAGCTAAAGTTTCTAATCATAAGATTAAACAAATTTTAGAAAAGATCGTAAATCCTAGTAGAGTAGATTGGTCTCCAAGACTGGATATTGCATTATGGGCATACATGATCGCTTATAAAACTCTTATCGGTATGACTCTTACGTACTTATATATGGAAAAACTTGTCATTTACCAGTAGAATTGGAGCATAAAGCATATTGGGCAATTAAAAAATTCAACTATAATTTGAAAAATGCTGGTGAGAAGAGATTGTTGCAATTGAATGAATTAGAAGAATTAAGAAATGAATCTTACGATAACGACATAATTTATAAAGAAAAACTAAAGTTAATGCACGATCGGAAGATTAACCTGAAGAACTTTGAACCAGGGCAAGAAGTTTTGCTTTACAATACAAGGTTGAAATTATTTCCTGGGAAATTGAAGTCTCGTTGGTTAGGACCCTTTACCGCGACTCGTGTTTACACTTATGGAGCTGTTGAAATTGAAGATCAAAAGACTGTGAATAGATTTAAAGTAAATGGACACAGATTAAAACCATATTTTGAGGGTAAAATACCAAATTTTAAAGAAGTTTTAATGCTCAGTCAACCTGAATAACACTTGAATAGGTCAGGCTGACGACGTTAAACCAAGTGCTTTATGGGAGGCAACCCATAGTTATCTTTATTTATTGTGTGTTTGTTTCAATTTTTCGTTAGTTTGTAGTAATATTGAATTTTACTACTTGAATTTGACCTTTGATTATCAAAAATTTGAATCCATAGAGAAAATTTGAAACATAATTGACCACAACGTAAAAGTGCAAATTTTTTCCTAGGGCGCCAACGGCGCACTCGATGTCGCTGACGGTAAGTTTTCATGAGAGCCCTGGAATTAATTGCACTAGGCTCACCGACGGTGCCTTCGAGGCCACCGATAGAGGGATCGGTGAGGGGGCAGTTTTTCGAGTTCGAAATGTCGGATTTTGGCAGTTTTTAGAGAATTCGTCCCTTACAAACTCCCATAGATGGTTCATAAACACTCCAAATCCCAAAAACGAATGGAAAACACTTTCAATTCCTCTCGCCTCCAATTCAGTAGATTACCCTAGATTTCAAGTTTACAACTGGAGAAAGTTTGTCAGTGCCGAGGCGCAGCAACTTTTCAACAAGGTGATGTCTAAAAGAATGTTAATCAAGGAAAGAGGATTCGTCAATCGAGGATTAAGCAATTCTTCATCACCAATTGAAGAAATGATTGTGCGACGAAGATGGGAAGTGTTTTGCTATACTACTGTCGCAGTAGTCGTTCCAGTGGTTAAGCAATTCTACGCTAATTTACATGGAATTAACCAAGGGAGCATCCATGTGCGAGGTAGGTGGATAACATTCAATTCTGGAAGGATTAATGAGTTATATATGCTTGAAAATGTTCTTGTCTGCCATTATTTAAATTTCGTGCCGACAAGAGACAATATGAATGAAATATACCAATATTTGATGGATGAAACCGATGACTGGGAAGTTAGAGAAAACGGGTACGTTAATTTCTCTGCAATGCTTTTAAATCCCGTTTCAAAAAATTGGCACTTTTTCATATCTGCAAAGTTATTGCTGACAATAAAAATCGGCCAAGTCACGAAAGAAAGTGCAATTTTGAACTACTGCATTCAAATGGGATGGCCCATTGATTTTGGATCAATAATTGTGAAGTCTGTGTTTGGCCTGATCATTCAAGGAACATCTCAAGGGCTTGGACATCCTTCAACAATTTTCTTAATATGCAGTTTGTTTTAAGTTTCGTACGAGATTTGGGAGAAAATACTGCTACCCTAGAAACCATTAGACCCAACTTGTATGTTCCCAGCCAATGATGAGAAGAATGACACAGGCGTGATCATGGATCAAGCATCACAGAATTATGTTCCTATTCAACCTCTAGTAGCAGACAAGACACCGATGATCTTACACTGAATAAAGAATCTATAGAAATAGGTACAAAATTTAATGAGTACAGTTAACAATATGTTTGATTTCCTTGATCACATTGATTGGAGGATGAAAGAACATTTTGATCATACTGGGTAATTTGAAGCGAGTTTGATATGTTTAATGAAGAAGATGGGATGGATTGATGAAGATTCAACTGAAAAATTCCCATTTTGACCTTTTTATAACCTATTTGTCCATGTTCAAACAATGGGTGATATCAGAGGAGAAACCAGTACAGATTCTGAAGAGTAATAAAATTGAATTGCTTATTTGTTTCATTATGTTAAGTTTGATTTGAACTTTGTTTGTGTGTTTGCTTTCGTAGTTTTCTTTTTAATCTCAGTATAGATGAGATAATGATTGAAATGTTTGTTTTCAGCATTTTGAGTGTTATGGTTTGGAATACACGCCGATTAAATAGATTTAGGTTGAGAAAATACCTGTTTATGTAATGTGTGTTGTAACACTTGGTTTTTAATATATAATTGTGCAGTTTTGTTGTGTGTATGTTTATTTGTGTTAATACATCACTTAATCACTTAAAATATATGATTAAAATGATCGAACGGATGACGACGAGACTTAAAAATAGATCGAAATCGTAAAAATTTAAAAAATGATCAATTTTTAAAAATCTCGCCGACGGCTTGATTTTCTGAGAGAATTGGAATTTAATTCAATAGAGACGGTGCAAACGACCCCGCCGAAGGCGAGATCGCGAAAATTACATTTTAACCGTGATTTTGACCGGTCAAATGCCACTATTCATCGTCTTCTTCCCCGATTTACCATAAATTTCAACCTAGGGCTTAATATATCTCGAATTTGGAGCGATTTCAACAAATTCTAATACCAGATTTCATCTTACCTTGGTAAGAGCTTCACTCCTATGTAAAAATTTTTTATTTTCACCATGAAATTCTTCCACATTAAGAAATTTTGGGAAATTTGAAAATGTGGAGAAAAAACTTGGAAGGAATTCATGGAACTTGATTTAACTTGATTTAAACCCCTTTTAGAAGCCATTATATTATTATTTTGGAGATTAGTTTGGAATTTTTGTGATTTTGATAGATCAAACAATGGATTCACAACAAAAGAGAATACTCGAATACGACGAAACTCGAATCATAAAAGCTAAAGCACAATCGAGGTACACGTCAATCTTTCAAAGTAAGAAGTGCATCCAAGATCGAGTTTTCAAAAATCCTGGAGGAGAGGTGGAACGAGTTATCAAAGAGAGATGATGGGAGAATTTTTGCTATACAACAAACAAAGCTGCTATTGAAGTTGTTAGAGAGGTCTACTCTAATCTAACTCAACTTGAGGACAAGCCTGTCCAAGTAAGGGGATTTTCTGTCAACTTGAATACTAATCACATTAACTCTTTTTATGAGCTTCACGACTATTTTTCTAGTGAGTATGAAACATTTGGAACAATGGAAGTTCCTTTGAAGATGTTATTGACTTTCTCACTGATGGGAAAGGAGTTTGAAAAATTAAAAATCATGAACGGATTAACTTTCCACTGTCCATGATGAATACCACTGTTAAGGTATGGCATTATTTCATTTGTTCGACTCTGATACCCACCTACCATCATAGTGAAGTCTCAAGAGACAGAGTTGTTCTGAATTTCTGCATTCAGAACAACAGAAGCATTAATGTGAGGAGAATCATTTATAAAAATATTATGGCCACTACGAAGAGTGAGAGAAGTGGATATTTAGGGCATCCTGACCTAATTTATGCACTTTGTCAATTACCTGGAGTTGAAGCAAGAGATGACGAGGAATGGGTGTATCTGATGAAACTCATTAGTAAAGCGAATATAAAGACTTATGAAACCCATGAGGAATAGAGATCAGGGAGTAGGAGCAAGGCACCTTCTACTAGTAGAGACATTCCTTCTACTAGCTTTGACCCTCCTACCTCTAGTCCCCCTACCTTATATGATTTGATGAATGTCATGACCCTACAGAGGAAAAGTTTTGAGCAATTAGATGAAAAATTAGAAAGAATTGATCATAGGATTGAAGGATTGGAGAGAAGACATGATCACGATAATGAGTATCTTCAGAGGCACTCTGATTTTGAGATGACATATTATGATGCTCAGGCTAGGTACTACAAAGGAGAGCCTGAAGTTATTTTTCTAGAATGCCCCCGGTATACTCAGTATCAGCTCAATTCTCCTGCTGACCAGAGTGATGAAGACATTCACGGGATTTTGATTAAGATTTGTGATAGTGATATGATGTGATGTATTTGTTTATTTTAGTTGTGATTGTTGCACTTTGATTTTTTATTATATTCTGTGGACTATGCTTGTTTCTGAGATATGTGTTTAGTTTTGCAGTTTGCATTTTCATTTCTGGATATTTGTGATAGTAATTGTAATTATGAACTGAAAAGTCTAAAATAGTAAAATGTTTGTTCAGTGTTGTGAAATGCATATGTACTGTGTAGTTTAGTTAGTTGTTCTTTGTTTAATGTTTAGTTTTAAATACTTGTTTTAAATTTTCATTAACCCAGCAAATATTCTAAACTGTTATATGTGTATAAAGGTTTTTAATTATTACAGGTCAGTTGAAGTTAGAAATTTTTGAAAAAGAACCAGCAAATTTCAAAAGAGACAAAAATGCCTAAAGTGCAAAGGTATGAGTTTTGTATTTAAAATTTTTCTTTCCACCCTGTATTATTTCTATTATAGGAAACTTTAAGTTGGGGGGAAGGGAGAAAAATATTAACTATTATATGTTCTCAAATAACATATTTTCAAAAATTATAATATGATTTTTGTGATAAAATTTAATTCAGATAACTATGTTTAGATTTTATCTAAATATTATATAAAATTCAAGGAAATCTTTTTTGTAATAAAAATTAATTTTGTAAGTTAAGATATTTAGTATAAGAGGATAAGACTATAGTTAACTTTTTAAAGTAGAGAAAACTATATTTTGAAATATTAAGAATCTTAGGAAATTAGTTGAGAAAGAAAAGATTGGAATTCAATGATGTAAAAACTATGAAGTACATATAAGGTAAAGAAAGTTTTAAAGTTTCAAATTTAGGAAAAGAAGAGTGAAGTTCAAAATTATTAATAAGCTATCCAGTATATAATAATCCTCACTTGAAAAGAAAAAAGAATATATATATATATATATATATATATATATATATATATATATATATATATATATATATATATATATATATATATAAGTGAAGAGAAACTTGAGAAGATGTCTTATAAAAAATTGGCTTCACTGGGATTGACTTAAAGGGAAAACTAAAAGCATTGCTGAACTTATATTTATGACTAGTTTCTATACTTAATAGAATTCTCATGCAGTTCCTATCTTCTAAATATTCTAAGTGAATTGATATTGCAACATATAGTCATTCTTGAAATGAATAGAAGACCAGAACTCTTAGACTTAATGATTAGATAGCCTTATACCTGCAGAATTATACAAATTTGACCTAGGGCGCCGACGGCGAGGTCGATGGCGCCGACAGAGTGATTTTCCCGAGAGTTCAGAATATATTACAAAGGATTCTGCCGACGGGGAAGGTCGAGACCACCGACAGTGGGCTTAGTTCAAGGCTAAGTTTCTAGAAGGCCGCCGACGGCGGAGCTCGAGGCCGCTAACGGTGGGATCGACGGTTCTTTCACAAAATACGTTGAGTGTGAACGATTTTCAAAGTGATGCCTGGAAAACCCTTGGAGACTCTTCAACAACTTTAAAAAGAACCATTTTAGGCTAAAAAAATTTCCTTTTTGGAGTCCTCTAAAAGTTACTAAGAGTCTGTAAAAAGTACTATTAGATTCTTCTAATAGTTACTTAGTGTCCAATAGAGAGTGCACTAGTGTCCATTGTTATTAGTGAGTGTTAAATAGTGAGTTCAATAGAGATTGTGAGGAATTCTTCGAAGGATTGTAAGAGTGGAAGGGAAGTGAGAGATCTCTTCTACATTGCCGTTTCGAAAGAGAATTTCGCATACTGTAAAGAAAGAAGGGATTCAGAGGAACTTCAAGGAGTTTGTTTGGAGAGGAATTTAGGATAAGTTGTGTTTATTTACTTTAGTTTGTAGAACTTTACTTTTATATTTAAAATCCAAGTTTTATTGCATCCTCTCCATGAATTCTGAGTAGTTGTTCTATCTTTCTCCTTGGTTTTGATATTTTTGTGAAATGATAAATTAAATTAGTGTGTGATCCCCGATAGATATAAGTGCAACGGTTGCCAAAAACTTGACTCCGCGGGATATAAGTGCGTTAATGATTTAAGATATAAAAATTATGATTCTATAATATGGGTTACTACACAAGTATACGTATCGTTTATCAAGTAATATAGGACTTTCTGATTAAGCCCTGAGATATCGAACCCACAGGGAAAAGTTAAAAATCTTTAAAGGAATTTAGAAAATTATCTTTTTACTTTCTTTAATTGTTTTTGAAATAGTATGTCTTGATTTTGAAAAGTTTTAGAAAGTTGATTTGTCTTTTGAAATTTTCTTAATAAAATGCTAAGCAATGAAAGTAAAGGTTTCAATAACTAATAACACTAGATGTAAAAATATTATTAACTAAAATATCTTTTTCTTTCTTTTGATGAAGTAGTAATGATTCTTAAAGTATTGTTGTGGAAGTATTTAAATTTTGTCGTGACAGATAGAAGCAAATGTGTTCTTTATCCTTACTTGGATCAAGAACATAAGTTAATTTGAAATTTATATTATTTTGAACATGGTTAGGCAGGGAAGATACCAGTCTCTCACTCTAGAGTATCCTCGATTCCCACCACCTGGGGGCTAACTTCTCATAACAAAACTCAAAACTTCAAACCAAATTAGGGGGTTTTAGCATGTCACTCTAAAATCCTCTAATTTTACTCCCTTCAATAAAAATATCTTCTAATATTACATTCACTTATATGGACAACAGTTCTCACCTATATAATTGCATGTGATTCCTACTAACTTTAATGAGATAATACCGCATTGGATCATACATAATCTCAAGAAATTTTACAACTTAACAGGCCAAATTAAAAGTAAATAAAGTTCTCAGAATCAATCTTCACAACTTCTTCCAACTTTTAAACATTGATACTTTCCACAACAATTTTCTTTAAATTAATTACTTCTCCATTTTAAGAAAGAAAAAGATAAAGTAAACTACTCAGAATACATTGTGAAAATATAAAAACACATTGATTTTAAATTAAAAATGATAAGAATAATAATAAATGAAAGCAAATATTGATAAACAAAATAAAAGTAAACACTTATATGAAAATTCTTTCCACAAGACTAAGGAAGTTCCTCTGAAACATTGATTCTTCGCTAAAATACTCCTCATAGCAAGTCTCCAAACTCCGATGACTCGGAATACAAACTTCAGACTTCAATAAAAACTAAACTAAAAGAAAGAAAAGAAGTGGGAGAAGAACTCTTAACGCCGACCCTTTTCTCCTTTCTACTCTCTACTCCTACTCTAAATAAAAACTTAAAATGCAGTGGAAGAATCTCCTAAATTCCTATCTTCGAAATACAGTGAAGAGCCTCTTCAATTCTTCACTTCTTCACTTCTAAAACTCTCTTTAAAAAGTGAACCAAAAGGTGCCTTGTTGTCTCTTCAAAATGTGTCCAGATTCGATGTATCTACCAAGGAACGCACCCCTTCATTCAAATTTTCCGCCCAAAGGAAGTTATGGACGTTACCACCAAGTGTTGTATCCATTCCCTTTTAAATTTGGCGCCAAATCTAATTAAAGTTTGATTTATAACTGTGGCAGCTAAGCGCCGGCCCAACGGCGCTTAGCCGTCAGTGCCAAATTTTTTATTTTTCATTTTTTTGCTCCAAATTTGATCCAATTTTGCTCCTTTCATCATGACCATCTGATCATAGAAAAATATGTTAAGAAATTCATACCTATTTTTTATGAAATTGCACTTTAAAGAAAGGTATTTTCTTTATTTTATTGTAGGAATGAAGATTTATAAGTGATAGAAGCAAAAAGCATGAAATGGGGCGAATTTGGATCAAAAAAGGAAGAAAATCACGCAAAATAAACTAAGCCGCCGACGGCGAGATCGAGCCCGCCGACGGCAAGATCATAAGGAGAATTTTTGAAGGAATTATAACTACCTCGCCGACAGCGAGACCGAGCTTGCTGACGGCGAGATCGCGCGGTTTGGAGACCTTCTAGAAGCCCTGCCGACGGCGAGGTCGTTTCTCGCCGACGGTGAGATTGGTCAAAACGCCAGATACATTGAACCTGGACGCTTTTTGAAGAGGTGCTTAAGTACCCCTTGAACCTTTGTCTACCTCTATAAATAGAGGACAAATTTTAGTCTTTTGGTGTGTCCATTTGTGTCTATTTTTAGGAGTCTTAGAGTATTCTATTAGTGTGCTTTTGAGTCTAAGTTGAAATTGAGTTTTAGTAAGTGTAATTAGTAAGTTAGAAGTGTGTTGTACTAGAAGGAAAAGTCAAAAGAACTTCAAGGAGTCTGCTTAGGGAGGAAATTGAGATAAGTATCTTTGTTTATCGTTGTTGTTAACTTTAAATGAAATCTATGCTTTGTTTAATTCCCATGCATTCCGAATAGTTTTCTTAGTCTTTCTCCTTGTTTATGAAATTATGTGAATCGATGAAATTAAATGAAGTGCCTAATATATTAAAATAAATCGTGATAATATTTTATTTAAAATATTTACTTTCAATCTGGCCAATCGAATTGTTAAAATATGTCGAATTATCAACTATAGTAAAGATTACATCCAATATTCAGTGGAAGTCAAAAGCCTTGGATGGAGGGTGCAAATAAATAGGGAAATATTATTTATCGGACGTAGAATCGGACATTTTAGTGCGACAGATTAAAATATTCAATTTGGTCCTATTGTTTGAGAGCTAAAGTGTAGATGTTAGCCCTCGTGTGAGGGGAACGTGGGAGCTCGAAGTGGCAGCACGCATCCTCCCAGACTTAACACGTCGATTCGTAAATCAAACATAGGATTAGTCAATGTTCTTTGCACTCCGACCAAAGGGTAAAGAATAGGAATGCTCCTATTTGTCACAATATAATATATATATATATATATATATATATATATATATATACATATATATATATACATATATATATATATATATGTATATATATATATATATCTATTTGAATTCATCATTCACTTAATTTTCTAAGAACAAGGAGAAGGATACCTTTTTCCGAAATCTTTAAATCAACTTTATTTTAAGCATTAGTTTACTTTAGTTCGCTTTAGTTAAGTATTCTAAATTTCCGTAAACTATCTTAGTAAATAAATACTTTTAAATTTAGCTGTTACAATTTTAGTAAAACTTCCCTGTGGGATCGATAACCAGGACTCCACTAGAGCCCTGTATTACTTGATACGATACATATACTTGCGTAGAAGCCACATTATACATTCCATTATAAAATCAAATATATATTAAAACGGGATCAAGTTTTTGGTGTCGTTGCTATTAACACAATTTGCAGCATAAAAAAGTGGGTCACCATCTATTTTCATCATACCTGTAAGAAAAACACAAAATAACTTCCATTAAAATGCAATATCATTAAAAATAGGTACAAAAATGTGCATAAAAATACTATATATTTTAGGTGTATCAAAATCCCCAAAACTTAAAATGTTACTTATCCTCAAGTGACAGTTAATCTCATAAAATATTTTAGCATGCAAATTATGTAATGAGTTTCTTAGAAGATAACAAAATTTTGTTCTAGAAATGGAATAAATTCAATTTAGAAAAAATTTCAAGTAATTAAAACCAACTTAAAGTTTAGAAAGTTCTTAAGTAAAAGAAAATGATAAATATAAGTCTCTATCTATTTCAGAAATATGTGTAGATTTTTCAAAATATAGGATTCAAACATTTATTTTTCTCACTTAAAAATCTTTATTTGAAAAATAATTTTACTTACTATAGGCCTTTAATGATTTTGAATTCCACCCTTCCATTTAAAATAAAGGTCAGATATACACCTTTCACTTAAAAATCATAATAATAGTATTTGAAATTGACTCTTCAATAAAATAAATTTAAGCTTTGAAGAATAAAAGTCAAATCTTCTATTTATCCAAAATACAAAACTTCTTACTAAAGATAGTTTAACTTTATTTAACACCTCTTCATTAGGAAAATTTTAACTTTAAGTTTTTCATGATTACTATAAATTTTAACTAAATTCTTTAATTCATTTCTATATTAACAATTTTATTCCCCTAATATAACTTCATGTACATAATTGTTCTCAATCAAAAATAAGATTTATTTTAAGTATTCTTGAGAATCAAATAATATTTTATGTATTTGAAAATCTTTGTTTTTAAAATCCCCCCGCCCCCAAACTTTAAATTTTTAATTAAGATAAAACATTTAAGCATAAGAAATGATACATGGGTGAAAAATATAAAACTGACATAACATGCTTGCAGGAATTTTTAATATCCTAATATGCAAGTATAACAATTTAAATAACAAGAGTAACATGAAATCTAATTTAGTTTTTCAAAACATTTTTCTCTGTTTTTTTTATAATAAGAAAAGTAAAAATTTCAGAAGACTTCTACAGTAGTGGAGGTTTTCAAAGCAAATACACACCAACTAAAATAACACACTGATACGATATACGTATGATAAGTGGAATTTAAGAATTTTAAACATGTAGTTTTCCTAAGTAGAAGTTCCTAATAGTGGTTTATAATCTCCTAACAGTTTTTGAATTAAAGTACACACTATTAAAAACTCTGACGTAACATACACATAAAAAACATTTACAATTACACACTACCACACAACAACATATAAATCCATAATAAAACAACAATAATTCCTGAATATGCATAACAGATAAATAGTACAACTACAATCTGCATACTATCAAGATTTACATCACAATACAATCATCAAACAAAATACTAGATGAAGCATACAAAAACACAACACAACAACACAATAACTAAAACAAACACACATACAACTACTCATCATCATCATCATCATCATCATCATCTTGCTTGTTCCAATCTCTGGATGGCACATTAGGTATATAAAATGGATGAGGTGGCATCTCAGCACTCTGATCTCCTCTAATCAGTCTATCCAAGTATTGCTAATAATTCTCCTCATATTCACCATGTTTTACAATATATCTCTAAATATTATCCAGCTTACCATCCATATCTCTCACATGCTCTCGAGTAAGACTCACTTTTTTCAAAATCTTTTTAATAAACCAGTCTGTGAATCAGTAGATGACGAAGCACGTGAAGTAGAAGCACGAGAAGTAGAAGCAGACAGGTCGAAGCAGAGTAGGCTCCTACCAAATCCTCCTCTCCAACCAAACTTTGAATGTACAATGTAAGCACCAACATTTACACTAGTAATTGGTCTCAATGGCCGATGTACCTCTTCCTGTGTTTCAAATTTCACTCCGCATCTTTCACAAAGTGAATGAATCAAGGAAAGAAATCCCATACCCGCAAGTCGTGGTCGATCTAGCACAGCTTCAAAACATAATCATAAATTATCCCTTCAATATCAATAAGCTTCCCATGCCGAATGCAATGGTGCAACACCGCTCTTTCTCTCGTCACTTCACTAAGTGCGACTCAAGGTAACAACTTAGATGAGATAAAATAATGTCATGCCTTAGAAATGGCATTCAATTTGGAAGCAAGAAAGTTCACTCTTCTATCATTTATAATTTTCCATAATCCTCTTCCATCAGTCAGAAACTCCATAATCTCATCTAATTCTCCTTCCGAAGGATGATAGTTAGAATAAAAACAAAACAAATCAGGAGGTAGTCCATAAAAGGTATTGATTGCACCTGAAGAAAAGTTTACTTCATGCCTCCTAACCATCACCTGATTTTCCTCTGAAGCAAATAAATTTGCATAAAATTCTCTTACCACAGAAACAACAACAATAGCGAAGAAGTAACAGTAATTCTACTAGTTTCTTCTTGCAATAATATCTTCAATCACCTATCCTGACTTACTAAACACTCACTCAGAAATCAACTTACGTGATTGTAATGCATCGACGTTGTTGACCTCATTTTTGATGAGGTCTTCTCTTCTTCTCTTTAGTACTTAGGATCTAGCCTTAGGCTTTTCCTTTGACTATCTTAGAGGATTAGAATTGGGACCCACCACCTAGAATTTCAAACCACTTCTTAACTCCCTGCAAACTCCACAAACTCTGACCGTAGACCCCTAATCACCTAGAGGGTTGAAATCAAGTGTGGAAGTTTAAAGGATGAGTTCCTATAGGACTCTTCGGCCTTAGGACCGCCCTGGCGGCCCGGTCTCAGTGAGGGGATGACTTACACACACACTACACTTATACACTACACCTACACACTACACTTTCACACACCTCCTAAAAAAATACACACCCATACCCGACTTGACCTCCTGACTCATGTAGGTGATTCACATGGATGGTCCTTAACCCCTAAGCCCTCGCTAAGAGGGTTAGGAACAACATAGATGAATGCCTCAAATGAGTCCCTTCATGGCTCATGTGGGCTTGATATGGCTTCATGGATCAACTAAAATGATTTTATTCCACTTACATTCACCTAATCTTCCATTTTCCAAATTTTTAATTTTTGACCCCCGGACCCTACACCCGCCAACCTACCCAAAGCCCTGAATAGCCCAAATTTCTCAAAAATTTCCAAATCACCCAAAATTCTCCAAAATCATTCTCAAACATTTCCACATCACTCAAACTGATCATCCATAACCAAAAATACCAAAAATTCCAAAAATACCTCCTAATACCCTCCAAATACCCAAAATACCCCTCTTAGCCAAAAAATCCAAAAATTCAGAAAATTCCCAGAAAATTCCAGAAAATCCCAAATATTCCCAATTTCATGTTGTTCAACTACACCATGGGCCAATTTTGTCAATTTACCCCACTTTTATCAAAACCCCCAATTTGACCCATTTTAACCCAAAGTAAACCCAATGTCAAACCTAACCTACCCAATTGACCCAAATTCTGGTCCAATTCAATTCTAAACTTCAATTCAACATCCCCAACACCAATCTATACCAAATCCAAGCCCAATTTTATTGGCATTGGGATCCAATTTCACTTTTGGCCTTAAAGCCCAATTTGGACCCATGACCCAAACCTAACCCAAACTCACCCAATTCAACTCCAATTAACCCCAAATCTTTTCTAAATCTTCCTTAACATTCCCACAAACAAAACATTAACATGATTTTCCCAAAATTTAGATCCAAACCCCACTCAAATTCAACCCAAAGCTAAAAGGCCCATTTTTGACCTAAACCCAAACCTAACCCAAATGAGCCCAAACCCCAAAATCAAAGCCCAACCAAAGTCAAAACCTCTTTGAAACACTCTCATAAATATTTCTCAACATTAATTTTACATCAATTTCAACCCTAGCCCAACATTGGCCCAAGTTAGCCCAATTTGACCTACATAGGCTCACTTACCAAATAAACCCAAATTCAAACCAATTCAACTCCAAATCACACCAAATTGACTCCAAGCCCTTCATATAACATCCCTAAACCAATTATGACATTTATTTGACAAGGTCCTTCACAAAATCTTTACCCAAATGCCCATCCTAAAATCAAAAAGCCCATTTCCCCTTAAACTTTCCTAAAAGCCCACTTCCTTCAAATTCAAAAGCCCAAATTCATCCAAAGCCCACATGGCACTTCCCCTCATCATCCATTTAATCAAAATTGTCCCTAAGTTCCAAAGTCATCAATTAAACAATTCCAAATCAAGCCCCATACAAATTCCCATCAAAATATCAAAATTTTCTTAAATCCCTTTTATGAAATTGACCCAAGCTTTTCCCAAGCCAAATGGAGCCAAGGATGAGCCATTCACAAGCCATATGAAGCCATGAAAGTTTGGCATGTGACCATGCAATTAATGGCAAAAGGAGGAGGTCCTTTAACCATCTCCTAAAAGTCATTAGCCTTAAGCATGTTTCCCCTTAACCAAGATTTAATCCAAATATTCTTGGATAAGGACATCACCACCTCTCGACCAACTAGCCTAACCGATCTTCTCACCCAAGACCAGCCATGGGGAGGTGAACCTAACCCAAACCAAGGGGTTGACCAATTTCAAGCCAAAGTGGCCTCTCCCCCATACCATTTTAATCCAAACACTTTACACATGTCCAAGCCCAATCGACTTCACCATTGCCAAACCCCGACCTCCCCGGTCAAGATGGTGACCCATGCCCGCCGGCCACCCGCCCGGATCGCCGGAAAACACCATACCCGAGAGCTCACATGTGAGCCAACTTTGGAATTCTACTTTGCCGAGCCGCCCCATGCCCAATGGCCACCATGGTCGTTCTTCCCATGACCAGAGCAACTCGATCCCAACCCTCGTCATCCCCGGGAGGCTCTCCACCACCTCTATTTAAACCCGACCCCCTCACGGCCATGAAGAGAGAGTTGCACAAACCTCGCCGAAACTCGCCAAAATTGTTCCGCACCCTTCTCCACCCTTAGAGCAAGCTTGATCCCCAGTGTCAATTTGCCTCTAATCCCCACTCGATAAAACTCAATTTCCCAACCGAAATTCCACCCAAAACCAGGACACTTCTCCACAAGTGAGCCAATCCCCAAATTGATTGGTTCTACACCTTCACCAGCACCAAGGGAAGGTGTCCCCCAAGCAAAAGCCCCATCTCCAGTGCCACCCGCCTGCTCCAGCCTCCAAGCTTTGTGATCTACTGTGGTCGAAGTCCAACCTAGACAATTCACTGCACTGCAGAGACTTCATCCTGGAGCTTGCTAGATCCAATCGAAGGTGCAACAACTCTCGATCGAAGCCACACTTCTCTCGAGCAAAGGTATGAGCTAATTCTTCATCCCGAGCTTCCGGAGATCCTCCATTTCAAATGCTTTAATTTCAATGCATGATAACCGTATATATGTGTTCGTCTCTTCAAGACGAATCCATGAGCATAAGAACATGAAAATCCATTGAGTATCGAGTGAGATATTAGGGATTTAGTGTGGACGGCTCTCGGCGAGGACACATGGGACGATGAACGGATGCCGTCCATTTAATACACGCGCGGACGGACGGCCGAGATCGCGTCGGATCGAAGACGGAGCGATACAGGCGGGCCCCGGGAGCACCGACTCGGATGGCGGCGTCGAATGGGATCTCGACGCGTGTGCGTTCGGAGATGCCGAGGATGACGCGGCGTCGCGTGGATAAATAGAAAATTAGGGATATTTTCTATTTATTTAATTCCCTAAACTTCAAAAATTCATAACTTTGTGTAGGAAAATCAGAAAAATAAAATAAAAATACCCTCTTGCTCAGTGAACAGGAGGAGAATAATGTGGAAAAGAAATCATTTAATTTCATCAAGTATTTTATTTTTTATAATTTATTTACTCTCTGCATACATTTAATTCTCCATGCATGTATACAATTCACCATGGCATGAGACCATAGGGCTTTGAAGCCTCCGAATTCGGGAACATTCCCCGAATTTTCCAAAGTCGAGGCCATCCCTATGAAGAGTTATTGATTTTTCAAATTCATGTCACTGTTTTGAGCATTTTAATTTCAATAAATAGCATGTTGTGAAATAAATTCTAGAAAAATTTAGTGATGTTCCTTATGACTCAGAGAACCCTAGGAAAAATAGGTTTTGAGTTAGTTCATTTTAGACAACCCTAATCTGGCTTAAACACTCAAAATAGGTCTCTAATTAATTAGATCTAACCATACATCAAATTGACTTCAAATCAATTCTCCATTGACCTTTAGAATCAGAAGAATCCACCATAAAAATTCGAGGTCAATCGGACTCGGTTAGCCCTATTAATTGGGTTGATTAAGCCACTTAGTCATTTTAAACTTTAAAAATTCATAACTTTCGAAATATCTTTCAAAAATTCACCAAATTGGTTTTGGAGCCTCTCTGATATCAGGGGAATTTAAGAAAATTAAAATTTCAATTTTCTAAAAAAGTTGATTTTTAATATTATTTTAATATTTTTAATAATTAAAAAATAATAAAAATCACAAAAATAATAAAATTCACCAAAATGTCACATTTTGAATTTTAATCACTTAGGAACAAACCCCATATTTTTCTTAGGCCTATTTGGTGAGATATTAATTTTTTAAAGCTCTAGTGGTAATTTTAAAATTAAAAAATGTATTTTCTAGCATTTTCACTAAAATAATTATACTAAATCATAGAAAAATCAGAAAATTGCAAAATTTGCTTCTCTGATTTCCTTGATATTAGAGAGATTTTTGAAAAACATAAAATTCATTTTTCAACATTTATTTTATTTTTAAATTAATTAACACTCCAGAACTTAAAATATTTATAATAAAAATAATATAATTCAAAAAATCACCAAAATTGGTCCAAGTGGTCCCCTGGTCATTAGGAATGTCCCCTAATTTTCTTAAGGACAGAAACCTTCCCTTGGTCATGTTAGTAAATTTTCTCGGAAATCTCTATTTTCTACCAAAAATAATTATATAAATAAATTAAATACAGAAAAATCACATTTTCTCCTCTCATGTCTTTATTGACATATGAGTGAAGTCACATAAAAATTTCAAGTTCATTTGAGTTCAATTTAGTGAGTTATGAAATTATTAAGCTTAAAGGGTAAAGTGGTAATTAAATTTTTTTTAATCCTTAATTAAAACTTTAGGATTAATAAAAAAATTAACAAGTAAAATATTTGATCCTAATCTGATTTGGATGATTGAAATTTAATAATTGAAGGGTAGAAACCCATTAAGCAATTTAAAATGATTAAACTTTAATTAAATAATTGATTAAATTTGGAAGAATAATAAAATTGAATTATTAAAATAGGGATATTATTAGGAAGAGATTTATTCTTTAATTTAAAAAATCCCTAAATTAATCATTTCATTAATGTTTAATTCCTAATTAAAATGATAATTCAAATTTAAAACATTAAAAGACTTAATCATTAAACTAAAATTAAATTATTGAACTCTTTTAAAATTTTAATTAAAATTAAAAATGAATAAAATTAAATTAAATCAAATTAAATTAAATTAAAAATTAAATTAAATTAAATTAAATTAAATTAAAAATTAAATTAAATTAAATAAATTAAATTAAATTAAATTAAATTAAATCAAATTAAATTAAAAAAAAATTAAATTAAATCAAATTAATTTAATGTAACATCAAATCAAACTAAATTGAATTAAATTAAATTAAATTAAATTAAATTAAATTAAGTTGAATTAAATAACATCACCTAAGACATAAAGAAATAAGCCTAAAATAACTTAAACACTATTCCAAATTTAAACCCTTCAATTGAAATTAAGCTAAATCACAAACCATTTGAACACCAATTTACCCTCAAAAGCTTTAGTTATCATAACTCCTAAACAGAATATTAAATGAAATGTTACTTCACTTATAGACATTCAAATATCCTAGTTCACTGAGCAAGTTAACAAAACTTGAAAACCTCGACGATCGATTCATTTACATAATTAAATTCATTTGGACTTAAAACAATCCTAGAAATATTGAAAAGATGTTTAAGATTCTTCTTAAGCACTTCCTCAATATGATAGGATATTTATAAGAACAATCGAACTTAATTGTTCTTCGATGAAGAAAATCGTCTTCAAACCGAAAACACAAGGAACCTAGACGTCATAGGAAATGACTAGCTATAGGATTAGGAATTTGGTAGAAAACCATAACCCTTACCTTAGCTTTACCTAGGAACTCGCTTAAATGTTCTAATCGTGTTTTAAGTGCGGCATTGGAATGACGGAAAGACCCTCCGTGTACGCTTTTATTTTATCGCAATTTACTTTCCCGCAATTTACTTTCTTGCAATTTATTTTATTGCAAATGCACTTTACTTTTCTTGCATGATAAAACAACTCGTTGCATGAAAACCCACACCTTTAGGATAGTCCCTAAAACCGAAACCAAAACTAAGTTAAAAGTCATTGCAAGATAAAATTCACCGCCACAACATTTCAAAATATAAAGCAACTCAAAATTTAATCACAAACAGTAACACAAAACTACAATTACAACCGAATTAAAACGTCCCGTTGGATGATCGGGAATACCTCGGATGATGTAACCTACGTGTTGCTAACGGGATTTCCACGGTCTAAATGAAAGTGTGGAACTCATTCAATTGAGTTTAGCAAATTCATCTGGACTAAGTGAATCCGATAAAAATAATGATGCCGGAAGGATGGAACCGTGGGATCTTAACCGGTGTTGTTATAATCAACTTTAAGATTTGTTTTAATTAAAACACAAAGAACACTTGGAAATTAAGACTTCTCTAAACCAAAACACTTTTCTCATCTCCTGATTTATGATTTCTAAAACTAAACCTCTGCAACAACAAGGAGCTCGGAGCATGGTGGGCAGCACGGCCATCGTCGTCAGCAAAACTTGAATCTACTTCAGCAAAACTTTCCTAGAATTAAACAACAAAGCCATAGGAATTCGAGGTAGTTTGCCTAGTGCAACATAAATCCTCAACTCTTCGTTAGGCATTTGCATTGCAAATTAAGCCCTAACCGGTCTTAGGATTCCGAGGTAGTCGTCCGATACGACATAAACCCTCATATCTTCTGTGCTATTTGTATGATTCTATCATATAAATATAAGCCCTAATTAATTAAAATTGGCAAGATTAAAACATTAAATAAACATTAGGACTTTCCTAAATCCAAGCCAAACAATAGGATAGTCGGGAGATTATCGAAGTTCACTTCGAATCCGTAATTTCTCCTACTTTTCTTCCTTTGAATTCCCAAAATAAAATGTTCCAAACTTGATCCATTCCCTATCGAGATTCAAAAATTCAATCCTTTCGAAAGCTTAAACTTTGAAATTCTTGAGAGCAGAATTATTGATTATTATCGAGAGTTTTCTTAGGTGATTCCCGTCACTTAAGATGTAATTAACTATAGGGGCTTGCCCTTATAGGGAATTTTAAAGAACCTGTGTAATATAAACCTCGTTTAATGTTTTCATATTAGGCAGTGGAATTTGCTCGGCTTATAAAATTGGTTCGCAGACCAAACGGATGTCACAAATCTTCTAGTTTATTTAACCGAGCCCCACCATCAACGTTGTGTCTATCCTTAGGGATAGATACACGGTTTGTGATGCGGTGCTCGTTTATATAAACTATTTGGGATGTGAGATCGGTTTGATTTCATATCTTAAAATCTTCAAATTTAAAATTATTTTCAAAATCAAATACTACTTTCTAAATTATATCTATATTTAAATTAAATTTAAAATTCGCCGACAGACGTATCGTTCCTCAGCCCTCAAACTAACAAATTTGTCATAATCAAACTTAGTCTTTTATCTCCATCTCCAAAAATTCACGAAAAATTCACCATAAATTCCAAAATCAAACTAAAATTGCTAAATTATCTTCCAAAAGATATTTTCACTAAATCCAAGCAATTTATCAAGATTTTCTTCAAATTTTCACCATGAATAATGATTTTAAGATTTTCCATAATGTACTCAAAATACATGGTGAAAAACAAAATTTTTTACTTAGGAGTAGTGATCTTACCTCAAGGAATCCAAATCTAACAATTTTTGTTGAGATCAGCTCTTAAATGATCCACAATATGATACCCTAGGCTCCTCTTTCGCGGCAAAGCAAAGGTTGAAGATGATGGGGCAGTTGAAAATGTCAATTTTTGGGTTTTTAACTTTCGGGAATCAATTTTTGCGAACTGGTGCCTAAGCGTGAACTATCGGCGCTTGGCCGCGAAATCTGGCGCGTAAGCGCCGGCATTATGGCGCTTAACCGCCAGTACCCAAATTTTTATAATTAAGGTATAAGCACTAAATCACTTTGTTAATTACGCTTAATTAGTCCACAATAATTAATTCTCCCACATAAGTCTTCTAATACTCCAAATCAAAGTTCAATAACTATTGATTCCATACAAATTTCACAAAACACAAACTTATATTCAAAACAAACATAACATTTAATACAATACTAGAATTTCTATCCAAACATAAAGGATAAAATTCTCAAAATACAAGACACTATAATATTAAACTGATAAGTATACATCTCTAAGATGTACCCATCACATCATCAGGCATATATGAAAACACTAAACTCATCAAACATGAACTCACAAGAACACTAACATAACACATTAAGACACTAAACAGATACAAACAAAACACATTTAATTCCACTCTCCATTAGGCGGAATATAACGAGGACCACTATTATTCTCATTTGACCCTTCAGGAATGTAGATTTGATAGAACGGGCGATCATTGTTCATTCTTACATCATCTTCTTCAATCGATTTATTTTTCACAAATATCGCTTTATCTATTTCTTCCACATACCTCGAATGATTGAATTGCATCTTGAGTTGCCATCCCATGTGATCCAGATGTAAAGTAATATCATTGATCTTTGCTTCCATTGAAGTCACTCGGGCTTCAATTTTTGCAATCATCTCTGATATACCTTGAATACTAACAGCCAGATATCCATTAAATAACTCCTTAGCACTATCACTAATGAACTTACTTTTATCGGAATCTTGCTTATTCTTAATTTCGTTCTCCCAGGAAGACATGGTGCTCTTCAAAATTTTCTTCTTAGACTTCAGAAATGAAATTTGGACTTAGGGTAAGTGTTTATATCAAGTCTAGTCCTTTTTATAGACTTGGGAGATGCTAGAATATTCCCTTATATGTTTATAATCTTCTAAATAACTCCCATAACTTCTCCCACGATCTAGGCTTCTAGATCCACATTTTTCACATTTTTTATAACTGTGGTGCCTAAGCGCCAACTAGTCGGCGCTTAGCCGCCAGTGCACATTTTAGCACAGGTCCGCTAAGTGTCCAAATTTTCATTCTGACTTCTCTAAATCATCAATTAAGGTCGAATAAACTCTACTTAAATTTAAAAACTCCAAATTACAACTATTAAAAATATAAAAACAAAGCAAAATAAACACACAAAACAAACATAAAGCAAAGCACACCGATAAATATGGGTTGCCTCCCACAAAGTGCTTGTTTTAACGTCTTCAACCTGACATACCCAGAACTCATTTTGAGTGACCCAACATTAAATTCTCATCAGATTTAGATTTATTAACTGAAAAATATGGTTTAAGTCTATGCTGTTAACTTTAAATATTTTTCCGAGTCTTAGGATCTTGAATATCTACAGACTCTATAAGAATAAACTTTTATCACAATGAATGGACCCATCCACTTCGGACTTAAGTTTTCCCGTAAAATATTCTCAATCTAGCATTATACAAGTAAAACTTGTTGTCCCGGTACAAGATTTTTTGTAAGAATCTTCCTGGTCATGCCATAACTTCATCTTTTCCTTATAAATCTTAAGCATTTTCATAAGATTCATTCCTTATTTCTTCAAGCTCATTCAATTGCAATAATCTCTTTTCAGCAGCATTTTTCAAATTATAATTGAACTCTTTAATAGCCTAATATGCTTTATGCTCAAGTTCAAAAGGTAAATGACAAGCTTTTCCAAAAATCAGCCTATATGGGGACATTCATATAGATGTTATGTAAGCAGTCCTATAGGCCCACAAAGCATAATCCAGTTTAATTGACCAATCCTTTCTATTTTGATTAACGCTTTTTTCAATATTCTTTTAATTTCACGATTGGATAATTCAACCAAACCACTTATCTGCGGATGATAAGCAGTAGCAATGCGATGATTAATATGATATTTCTTTGCTAACTTCCCAATAATCGCATTTCTAAAATGACTTCCCCCATCAGTTATGATTACTCTTGGTATTCCAAATCTGCAAAATATATTCTTTTCTAAAAACTTTGCAACACTTCGAGCATCACATCGAGGTAAAGCAATAGCTTCAATCCATTTGGAAACATAATCTATTGCTATCAAAATATACACATTTTCGAAAGATGGTGTAAATGGTCCCATAAAATCAAATCCCCAAACATCAAATATTTCAACTTCCAACATATAATTGAGGGGCATCTCATTTCTTCTAGAAATATTTCCTACACACTGACATCTATCACAATTTTTAATATAATCATTCACATCCTTAAAAATTGTAGGCCAATAAAATCCTGATTGTAATATTTTATATGCAAGCTTTATCACTTCCAAAATGTCCCCCATAATCAGAATCATGAAATTTTTGAATAATTTCATAAGTCTCTTCCAAAGGTACACATCTTCGAGTTATAAGATCATTTCCTTGTTTATATAAAACTGGGTCATCCCAAAATTAAGTCTTAGCATCAGACAGAAATTTCTTCTTTTTATGATATGTCAAACCATAGGGTATAATATTATTAACAATAAAGTTTACTATGTCTGCATACCACGAAACATTCCTTTCTTTAACAGTGAACAGTTTTTCATCAGGAAAATGTTCATTAATTTCTTCAATATCACAGAGAGATTTTTCAATTTCAAGCCTGGACAAATGATCAGCAATTTGATTATCAGAACCCTTCCTATCTACTATTTCAAAATCAAATTCTTGCAAAAGAAGAATCCATCTTATAAGTCTCGGTATTGCATCATTTTTCTTCATTAAGTATTTGATAGCAGAATGATCAGTATGCACAAGACATTTAGTTCCAATTAAATATGATCGAAATTTATCAAAGACAAATACTAAAGCTAATAACTCTTTCTCAGTAGTGGTATAATTAATTTGAGCTTCATTAAGAGTTTGCTAGCATAACAAATTACTTTAAAAATTTTATCATATTTCTGACTCAAAACAGCACCAATAACAAATCACTAGCATCACACATTAATTCAAAAGGTTTTTCCCAATTTGGTGAAATTATTACAGTAAGAGTGATTAATTTTTCTTTTAATGTTTCAAAGGCTTTACTGCAGCTTATCATCAAAATTAAAAATTACATCCTTTTCCAAGAAATGGCATAAAGGTTTTTTAATCTTTGAAAAGTCTTTGATGTAACGCCCGTAGAATCCAAAGATGTCCTAAAAAACTTCTAATTCCCCTTACATTGGTTGGCAAGGTAAATTATATTTAACTTAAATTTTTGCAGATCTACCTTCAAACCTTTTCTCGAAATCCGATGTCCCAAAACAATTCCTCCTCGCTACCATAAATTGGCATTTTCCCAATTAAGGACTAAATTAGTTTCTTCACAAAGATTTTAAAACTTTAGATAGATGTTCTAAACATGATTCAAATGAAATTCCAAACACTGAAAAGTCATCCATAAAAATTTCAATCCCTTTTTCAATTAAATCACAAAAATAGCCATCATACATCTCTGAAATGTAGCAGGGACATTACATAAACCAAAGGGCATTCTTCTAAAAGTAAATGTACCATAAGGACTGGTAAACGTAGTTTTCTCTTGATCCTCAGGAGCAATTTGTATTTGGTGGTAACCAATATATCCATCCAGAAAACAAAAGTATTTATGCCCAACTAGTCTATCCAACATTTGATCTAAAAAGGGTAGTGGAAAATGGTCTTACCCTGTGATAAGATTTAATTTTCTATAATCAATGCATATCCATCATCTTGTAACTTGTCTTGTTGGTATCATTTCATTCTTTTCATTAACAACACAAGCTTACTCCTCCTTTCTTAGGAACACAGTGAATAGGACTAACCCATGCACTATCTGAAATAGGGTAGATAATTCCAGCATCCAACCATTTTAAAATTTCTTTCTTAACAACGTCTTTCATAATAGGATTTAATCACCTTTGGGGATCAGCCTACGGTTTGCAATTATGTTCCATAAGAATTCTGTGCATACAAATTGAAGGACTGATTTCTTTAATATCAACAATTGTCCATCCAAAGGCTTGCTTGTACTTCTTCAAAATTTCAAGTAAACTCTCTTCTTCTTTTTTAGTTAATTGAGAGGAAATTATAACAGTGCAAGGTCGAGGATTCACCTAGAAAAGCATACTTCAAATTTTTAGGGCGCATTTTTAGCTCAAGTTCAGAGGTTTTTCAATCGATGGACCATAAGATTTATCTTTCTCGATCATATCCAACAATTCGGAATTTTCATGAACATACTTTAAATCTTCCTCTTGAAAATCTTCAGAATCAAATAACTCCTCTTCTTGCTTATATTCAAATTCTTCTCTTTCAACATTCTCTTCATAAGTTGATTTGAAATGTCATTCACTTAAATAATCAATAACATCCATCCTATAACACTCATCCTCTTTACCTCTTGCAGGATATTTTATCGATTTTGAAATATTAAATATAACAGTCTGATCATTAACCCTCATCGTTAATTCCCCTTTTTACACATCTATCATGGCTCTGCCTGTAGTTAGAAAAGGTCTCCCCAAAATTATGAGTATCTCTTTATCTTCCACCATATCTAACACAATGAAATCCACAGGAAAAATAAATTGATCCACTTTTACCAAAAACATCTTCTATAACTCCTTTAGGATATGTAATCGAACGATCTGCTAATTACAGAGTTACAGTAGTCAGGGTTATTTCTCCTAGTCTCAGTCTTTTGAATATTGATAGAGGCATAAAGTTAATGCTTGCGCCCAAATCACATAATGCTTTTCCACAGAATCTTTCTCCGATTGCACATGGAATTGTGAAACTACCAGGACCTTTAAGTTTTTCAGGAAGCTTTTTCTGAATTATCGCACTGCACTCCTCACTAAGTGCAACAGTCTCATTTTCTTCAAACTTCCTCTTCTTATTAAGAATCCTTCATAAATTTCGCATAGCTTGTCATTTGTTCTAGGGCTTCAGCAAATGAAATATTAATGGTAAGCTTCTTTAATATCTCCAAGAATTTTGAAAATTGCTTATCCAACTTTTGTTGACGAAGTCTCTGAGGAAATGGAGGTGGTGGTTTTTCTAAATTAACCTTAGGTGGAGAATAGGTCTTTCAAAACCTTTTGGAGCGTCCTCTTTAGGTCTTTCAATCTCTTCTTTCTCTACTTCAGTCTCTTTTTGAACTCTACCTTCCAATTCTTTTCCACTTTTCAGTTGAATTGCTTTCATTTGTTCTTTATTCTTTTCTCTTGGATTCACTTCAGTATTACTTGGAAGCATTCCTTGGGATCTATTACTAAGGCATTTGCAATTTGACCCAATTGATTTTCAATATTTTTGATGGTTGCTCCTTGAATTTGTAATTGATTTCCCATTTGTGATACTACTTCTTCCATAGACAACTTTTCCTTTAATTGTAAAGCATTGTTATAACCTGAAGGATAAGTTAATCTATTATTATTATTACCTTGGTTGTTCCAATTCCCCAATGGGTTTACTTGGGTGTTCCCCCATTGTTGATTAACACCACCCTGATTATTGTTATTCCAGTAAAAATTTGGATGATACTTCCAACCTGGGTTATAATAATTAGAATAAGGGTTGTTAGGTTTGATTATATCATTCACAGTTTCTGGTGAAGAATAAGAATCAACCATTTGGCCTAATGAATTTTCTTCGACCATGAGATTTGGCTGAGAAAAATTCATCCCAAATTGGTCTATCTTCCTTAATACAGCAACAACTTGATTTGCTAACATTATAAAAGCATCATTTTCATAAACACTGGCTACCTTTTTAGGATTTAACCTTTCAGAAAGCCATTGAAAATTATTAGTAGCCATTTTCAATTAAATCATAAGCATCAGTAAATGGTTTAGACATTAATGATCCACCAGCAGCCGCATCGATGATTGATCTAAGAGATCCAACTAATCCATTATAAAAAGTTTGAATTATTAACCAATCTCGTATCGCATGATGTGGACATTTCTTGAGGAGATCTTTAAATCTTTCTCATGCTTCATATATTGATTCACCTTCAAACTGAAAAAGAGATGTTATATCATTTCTCAACTTAGCAGTCTTAGATGGTGGAAAATATTTAGCAAGGAATTTTTGTGACAGTTCACCCCAAGTTCTAATTGATCCAGTGCTAACGAATGTAACCACATTTTAGCTTTATCCCTTAGTGAGAAAGGAAAAAGTCTAATTTTAATAGCATCATCCGAAACACCATCATATTTAAAAGTAGCACACAACTCTAGAAAATTAGCAAGATGTAAATTAGGATCTTCAGTTGTTGCTCCCCAAACTGATTATTAGACACCATTTGGATAATAGCAAGTTTAAGCTCAAATGAATTAGCAGCTACAGCAGGGTTTTGAATACTAGCACGTAGTTCATCTACCGTAGGGTTAACATAATCTCTTAAAGGTCTTAATTCTTGATGGATGCCAACATTTTCATCTTGATGATTTTCCATTTCTTGAATATTTTTTTCTTTTTCTGTATTTTTAATTTTTTTGATTTTTCTGATAGTTCTTTCTAATTCATAATCGTAAGGCACAAGTCCTTCAGAACCTGAACTACGCATACAACAATAAAACAAAACAAAACACAACACACTAACAAAAACAAAGAAAATTAAAAATTTTAAATTTCTTAATTCTCTTTAAAATGCAATTTAATTAATTTTCCCCGGCAACGACGTCAAAAACTTGGGTCGTGAGGAATATAAGTGTGTGATGGTTGCCAAAAACGTGACTGCGCTGGATATAAGTATGTTGATGATTTAAGATATGAAAATTATGATTTTATAATATGGGATACTACGCAAGCATACGTATCGTTTATCAAATAATATAAGACTTTCTGATAAAGCCCCGAGATATCGAACCCACAGAGAAAAGTTGAAAATCTTTAAAGGAATTTAGAAAATTATCTTTTTACTTTCTTTAATTGTTTTTGAAATAGTATGTCTTGATTTTGAAAAGTTTTATACAGTTGATTTGTCTTTTGAAATTTTCTTAATAAAATGCTAAGCAATGAAAGTAAATGTTTCAATAACTAATAACACTGGATGTAAAAATACTATTAACTAAAATATATTTTTCTTTCTTTTCGTGAAGTAGTAATAATTCTTAAAGTATTATTGTGGAAGTATTTAAATTTTGTTGTGACAGATAGAAGCAAATGTGTTCTTTACCCTTACTTGGTTCTATAAAGAACATAGGTTAATTTGAAATTTATATTATTTTGAACATGGTTAGGCAGGGAAGATACTAGTCTCTCACTCTAGAGTTCCCTCGATTCCCACCACCTGGGGGCTAACTTCTCATAACAAAAATCAAAAATTCAAACCAAATTAGGAGGTTTTAGCCTGTCACTCTAAAATCCTATAATTTTACTCCCTTCTATAAAAATATCTTCTAATATTACATTCACTTATATGGACTACAGTTCTCACCCATATAATTGCATGTGACTCCTACTAACTTTAATGAGATAATACCGCCTTGGATCTTACATAATCTCAAGAAATTTTACAACTTAACGAGCCAAATTAAGAAGTAAACAAAGTTCTCGAATCAATCTTCACAACTTCTTCCAACTTTTAAACACCGATACTTTCCACAACAATTCTCTTTAAATTAATTACTTCTTCATTTTAAGAAAGAAAAAGATAAAGTAAACTACTCAGAATGCATTGGGAAAATATAAAAACACATTGATTTGAAATTAAAAATGATAAGAAAAAAATAAATGAAAGCAAGTATTTATAAACAAAATAAAAGTAAACACTTATCTGAAAATCCTTTCCACAAGACTAAGGAAGTTCCTCTGAATCTTTGACTCTTCGCTCAACTACTCCTTAAAGAAAGTCTCCAAACTCTGATGACTCAGAATACAGACTTCAGACTTCAATAAAAATTAAACTAAAAGAAAGAAAAGAAGTGGGAGAAGAACTCTTAACTCCGACCCTTTTCACCTTTCTACTCTCTACTCCTATTCTAAATAAAAACTTAAAATGCAGTGGAAGAATCTCCTAAATTCCTCTCTTAGAAATACAGTGAAGAGCCTCTTCAATTCTTCACTTCTTCACTTCTAAAACTCTCTTTAAGTAGTGAACCAAAAGGTGCCTTGGTGTCTCTTCAAAACGTGTCCAGATTCGTTGTATCTACCAAGGAATGCACCCCTTCATTCAAATTTGCCGCCCAAAGGAAGTTATGGACGTTACCACCAAGAGTTGCATACATTCGCTTTTGAATTTGGCGCCAAATCTAATTAAAGTTCAATTTATAACTGTGGCGGCTAAGCGTCGGCCCAGCGGCGCTTAGCTACCAGTGCCAAATTTTTTATTTTTCATTTTTTTGCTCCAAATTTGATCCAATTTTGCTCCTTTCATCATGACCATCTATTTTCATCATACCTGCAAGAAAAACACAAAATACCTTCCATTAAAGTGTAATATCATTAAAAATAGGTATAAAAATGTGCATAAAAATACTATATATTTTAGGTGTATCAGTGTGCCATTAAAAGTTTAATGAAGTTGTGATAATCTTTTACTTAGATCTTAATTTACTTTCAATTTGGCCAATTGTATAGTTAAAATCTATTGAGTTTGACAACTATAGCTAAGATTACATCCGAGATTCAGGAATGTCAAAGTCCTTGGAAAGAGGGTGCAAATGAATAGGGAAATAATATTCATCAGGCGTAGAATTGGAGATTTTAGAGTGACAGGCTAAAATCCTCAATTCGGTCCTATCGTTTGGGTGCTGAAGTGTAGATGTTAGCCCTCAGGCGAGGGGAACGTGGGAGCTCCGAAGTGAGAGCCAGTATCCTCCCAACCTAGTCGTAGATTCAGTAACCAAGCATAGGATTAGTCAATATTATTTATGCCTGGACCAAAGGGTAAAGAATATGTATGCTCCTATTTGGCACAACATTGTTTTTAAACTAATTCTAATTATCTATTCACTTAAATATCTTAACAAAGGAGAAAGATTATTGCTTATATATTTGAACTTCACTTTAGTAAACTTAGTTAATTGTTAGTAGAATTAGTTTAATTTAAATTTCATATTATTATCGATTGCGTATTAGTGACAGATATACAATTTCGATTTAGTTGTGATTCTAAATTGATTTCTATAATCCTAGTCTGTAGCCTCTAAAATATTCCCTGTGGGATCGATATCTAGGACTCCACTAGAGCCCTGAATTGATTTCTATATTAGTGACAGATAGACAATTTAAACTCCACTAGAGCCCTGTGGGATCGATTGAGCGATATGTATACTTGTGTTTAAAGGTAACTCTGCGATTAAAGATTATAATATATAATTCTTACAAAAATTAAAATTACGCTCCAAGTCAATTTGGTGCTATTATTGAGGATTTAGATCTTCTAGTAGTGGTGTCGAAATCTCATATTTTTAAGTATATAAAAAATCGCGGTCATGACACCCCATTCTCAATGACGTTGATTTCTGTGAAACCATCTCCCATGCAATCCACTAGGTCGGAATCTTCATCTTCAATATCTCCCTTCTATTATCTAGATAGTTGCTTAATGTCAGCTTGGAGCTTTTCCAAAGCAGACTCTATGGACTTTCTTTTGACAACTTTAAGGTCAATCGAAGGTTTTTAAGAAGCATAACTTATTTCCTCCAGCATCGACGTAATCGTGTAGAAGTCAATTGAATCAACCAAAATTATATTGATAGAACCTTTTTCAGGTTCTCTCAAATATTTCTTTGGTATTTTTATGTTTACACTTTTGGTGTTCTTTTTAAACCAGACCTTGAAGCAAAATCAACCCTCTATAGTGTATCTGAGTAATCAGTGATATGGGCAGTATTGGAGATGGTCCTTATGGCTGATCTCTTCTAGATTTTTTGGGTATGGAAGTCTGAATCTTTGTTTCTTCAGCAATTCATGGAATATCTTAGACACTAATTCTTCTTGGAAAGGATATGACTTGCTTGATCATTGATTTATTCTCAAAGAGGGCTTTTTATCTGCAGGATGCAAGCTCCTTTCCTTTGCCTTTGTCAGTAGTACAGACTTTGAGTTGGACTCAATCTTGAACCCGAAAAACGGCGGGACATAAGCATCGATTGACTCTTCCTTATGTAGAATCTCTTTTCCTATGTTTAGCATAGTAGTTGGTGGGGTGACAGCGAATCTGGTAGTAGGAGCAAAAACAGTCCTCAGAGAAGTTCCAACGCTCCTAGTGGCAGACTTTATAGCAATGGTAATGTTCTATTTAACCATCTCCTTCTTCAGAGGGGAGAGTTCTTTAGCAGATTTCAAGTTAAACTCTACAAAAGGCTCCACAGACTTATCAGTTTCAGACATTATTACTGTGACGACCACCTTCCTGAACTTAGCTCCAATATCGTTGAACCATTGTTCAAACTTAATAACAGCTAGGTCAGGCAGCTTATCTCTGTTGATAGCGAACTCCACTCTAGAGGCAAAAGAAAATATCAACTTTTGTGAAGACATTATCCCTGCCATTTGAAGAAAATTTTGGAAGTCTGTGACGTCTCGTGCTTAGTAGTTTCAACGGAAGTACTCAAGTTAACACACTCGTCCTGGGAACTGGGCATTCTTTGAAACTTATCCATGTAAATTTTTTTTTAAGTGTTTGTTTTTTTTTTGTTCATTTTTGTTTTCAAATTTTGGAGTATATTTTTCATATTTGTATTTTATTATTAATTTTGGTGTCGACAAATTTTTTTAAACTTAATTCCAGAGTTTAAACGGAATTTAAGAAAGCAAAGATTTGGCCCACCTTACAAATAACAAATCAAAGTCAAAAGACACAGAGTAAATGTGAAGTGAAACACCTAGTTCGAGACTTACTTCATAACACACCCTGCTTAAGTGAACCTTGTCCATCAACATACCTACTGGGGGTATGGCCCCACACGAATCTTTAAAGATTCTTGAACCATTGCTGTTTAAGGATGGTTAAACAAACAGTCTTGAAATCGAAAAAGAGTTGGTCGTGCATGCCCAAGAAAAAGATGTGCGAAGCATGCCAACAGAAGAATGGTAATCTAGACCATGAGGGACGTGGATATATTATCGATGTATGAAGACAAAACCTCCTAATCATAATGGAGAGAAAAGTTATTCCTCAATGGAGTCACCAGAAATTGTCGTTCGCCAAAAGGGAATCTCTTAGTTGCTTTGAAAATATATTTAATTTAATATATATAATTTTGAAAATTGTGTTTTAATTTTGAAACTTTTGAGGCTGAAACAATCTCATACCTTCAATAGTTTAGATAATCGAGCACAGCGTCACAAACCATGCACCCATCCCGAGGGATAGAACATTGTTTTGATAATGTGGCCCGATTAAATAAACTAAAGGATTTATGACTTCCTTTTTAGTCTGTGAAACCTTTTATGTTGATCGACAAGTTCCTCTACCTTATATAAAAGATTAGATAGAGTTTATATTACTTGTGTTCTAAAGCTTCCTATAGTGGCAAGCCCCTATAATTAATTACCTCCTTAATGACCAAAGTCACTTAAGAAAACTCTCGATTTAGATTAGATGTATTTGTTTTCAAGAGTTTTAAGGTTTAGGATTTCAAGGATAGATATGGGAAATTTAAATGGGAATGGTTCAAAATGAGAACAGTTATTTTTACATCCAAAGGAAGAAAGGTATGGGATGTCACAGATCCTGAGGCAAGCCTCTATGACTTTCCGAACTATCCTTTAGTTTGGCTTCAATTTTGAAGATGATATTATTAGATGATTCATCTTGTCAATTATTATTTAGGGCTTACACTTGCATGATACTGATCATGCAAATAACCAAGGAGGATAGAAGGGTTACATCGCACTACATGACAACCTCAGAACCTAAAAAGAGTTGGGGATTATATTGCACAATACGATTGTACAAGAGCCTAAAGATAGATTGATGATTTACGACGTGCTAGACGGACTACCTCGATGTCCTTTGGCATGTTGTTTTAATTATAGGGAATTTTTAGTTGATGTAGATTTGTTTTGCTATTGTAAATCGTCGCCCACCATTCGCTTCGGCTCGCTCCAAGCTCCTTATTGATAGTAGCTCCAAGATTGGTATTTGTGTCTTATATTTTGGTTCTAATTATTATTATTGGTCTAATTATTTAAGGGGTATGTTTTTAGGTTTTATAGTGATCCACCCTAAGGTAAACTGACTATCGTTCCCAATCCTAAAAGGTCTTGCAATTAATTTAAAACATGCATAAACAAAAATATGCTATAAGAAAGTGTAGTAAAAGGAATGTTGTAAGAAAGTACTGAAAATACAATACAAGCATATGCACCTGGGCCTCTGCTACTACTGCATGGTCGATATTATAAAGCATATTATAATTGCAAGGAATTCAAATAATTTACTAGAAAAGAAAGCAGAAAAACTTAGCATGAAAAAGGCAAAAAACTTGTCGTATGAAGACGCGAATAAGTAATAAGAAAGCTCTTAATTGCATATGAAAGACCAGAACTAGATGTAAGAATTTGGTAAAGGTGGGGGCTCAAAGCTGGACTATATGCTTCCCAACCTTGGGCAAGAATTACCAACCCGATAATCTACGGAAGGCAGTTCCTAACCTCAATCCAAGTACTTAACCGTGAACCCTTATAAGTTTTTACCAATTATTTTTTACTTTTCATGAAAGTTACTTTAGCAAGTAAAGGTAAGTATGTTTTAAAAAAAGATTTCATTTTCTTATATCATGAATATTTTGTAAAATAGGATAGTTCACAGGCTAATTACTATAATCAAACTAGAACTGCTGGCAACCTAAGAGCGTGGGGGCAATTCTTACTAAGAATTAAGGAATAACATCATTAGTCAAATCCCCTCTCCCAAAGCATTTTTGAGGTAGGAGACACTATTCTGAATCCCGCTTTGTGTCCCTCGCTTAGCACACATTAGCATTATCGTCATTGCCCTCGCCACCTAGTCTTCCGACTTACACGAGTCTGATAATCCATATGTGATATTAATAAATATCCCCAGTTGCTCACAAGGATTTAAATACTTATTTAAAACTCAGATCCTTGAGCTTTGGGTTATTAATTTAGGATAAATAGTGTAGGGTATTTTATTTAGAAATGTGAATTAATGGGTCCTGAGTCATATCTTTGTGGGTTCTTAAGAAATTCATTTGTAATGTTATGTTCGATTGTTACATTTTGGGGATGATTACTGTCGGCATATTTTAGGGTTATGTGTTTTGAAAAGGGGTCGCCTACAGAAGTTGTCGGCGAATTTTCATATTTCAAATTTAATTTAAATATATATAGTTTAAAAGATAACATTTGATTTTGAAAGTAATTTTAAGTTTAAAAGTTTTAAGATATGAAATCAAACCGATCTCACATCCCAAATAGTTTATATAAACGAGCGCCACACCACAAACCGTGTATCTATCCCGAAGAATAGACACACTGCTTGATGATGGGGCTCGATTAAATAAACTAGGAGATTTGTGACATCCGTTTGGTCTGCGAACCAATTTTATAAGCCGACAAGTTCCCCTGCTTAATATGAAAACATTAAACGGGGTTTATATTACCCAGGTTCTTAAAATTCCTATAAGGGCAAGCCCCTATAGTTAATTACATCTTAAGTGACGGGAATCACCTAAGAAAACTCTCGATAATAATCGGTAGTTCCGCTCTCAAGAATTTCAAAGTTTAAGTTTTCGAGGGGTTGAATTTTGGAATTTCAATAGGGAATAGATCAAATTTAGAACATTTTATTTTGGGAATTCAAAGGAAGAAAGGTAGGAGAAATCACGGATTCGAAGCGAACTTCGGTAATTTCCCGACTATCCTACTGTTTGGCTTGAACTTAGGAAAGTCCTAATGTTTATTTAATGTTTTGATCTTGTCAATTTTAATTAATTAGGACTTATATTCGTATGATAAAATCATACAAATAGTCTCGAAGATGTGAGGATTTATGTCGTATCGGACGACTGCCTCGGAGTCCTAAGACCTGTTAGGGCTTAATTTACATGATATGATCATGCAAATGCCTAACGAAGAGTTGAGGATTTATGTTGCACTAGGCAAGCTACCTCGAAGTCCTATGGCTTGGTTATTTAATTCTAAAAAAGTTTGTTGAAGTAGACTCGGGTTTTGCGATGACGATGGCCGTGTCGCCCACCATGCTCCGAGCTCCTTGTTGTTGCAGAGGTTTAGTTTTAGAAATCATAAATCGGGAGATGAGAGAAGTGTTCGGTTTAGAGAAAGTCTTAATTTCCAAGTGTTTTTTATGTTTTAATTAAAACAAATCTTAAAGTTGATTATAACAACACAAGCTAAGATCCCACGGTTCCATCCTTCCGGCATCGTTATTTTTATCGGATTCACTTAGTCCGGATGAATTTGCTAAACTCAATCGAATGAGTTCCACACTTTCATTTAGACCGTGGGAAATCCCGTTAGCAACACGTAGGTTACATCATTCGAGGTATTCCCGATCATCCAACAAGACGTTTTAATTTAGTTGTAGTTGTAGTTTTGTTGTTTTGTTTGTGATTAAATTTTGAGTTGTTTTATATTTTGAAATGTTGTGGCGGTGAATTTTATCTTGTAATGACTTTTAATTTAGTTTTGGTTTCGGTTTTAGGGACTATCCTAAAGGTGTGGGTTTTCATGCAACGATTGTTTATCATGCAAGAAAACTAAGTGCGATGCGATTAAATAAATTGCAATAAGGTAAATCGCAATAAAATAAAAGCGTACCTGGAGGGTCTTCCCGTCATCCCAAGCTCGCACTTAAAACACAATTAGAATATTTAAGCATTTAAAGCAAGTTCCTAGGTAAAGCTAAGGGAAGGGTTATGGTTTTCTACCAAGTTCCTAATCCTATAGCTTAGTCACCTCCTATGACGTCTGAGTTCTCGCATTTTGGTTTGAGGACGATTTTCTTCATCAAAGAACAACTAAGTTCAATTGTTCTTATAAATATCCTATCATATCGAGGAAGTGCTTAAGACGAATCTTAAACATCTTTTCAATACTTTTAGGATTGTTTTAAGTCCAAGAGAATTTAATTATACAAATGAATTAATCGTCCAGGAGTTCAAGTTTTGTTATCTTGCTCGATGAACTAGGACATTTGAATATCCTATAAGTGAAGTAACACTTCACTTAACACTCCTTTTAAGAGTTATGACATCATGAGTTTTTGAGGGCAAATTGATGTTCAAGTGATTTATGATTTAATTTAATTTCAATTAATGGGCTTAAGTTTGGAATAGTGTTCAAGTTGTTTTAGATTTATTCTTGAATTTTTTTTTATGTCTTAGGTGATGTTATATTTAATTCAATTTAATTTAACTTAGTTCAATTTAATTTAATTTAATTCAATTTTAATTTAATGTGGTTTAATTTAATTTAATTTAATTTAATTTAATTTAATATGATATGATTTAATTTAATTTAATTTAATTTGATTTAATTTAATTTGATTTAATTTAATTTAATTTAATTTAATTTAATTTAATTTAATTTAATTTAATTTAATTTAATTTAATTTAATTTTTAATTTGATTTTATTTTTAATTTTAATTTAATATTTTATTTTAAAAGGGTTTAATTTAAATAATTTAATTTAATTCAATTTAATGATTAAGTCTTTTAGCATTTTTAAATCTTAAATTTGAATTATCATTTTAATTAGTAATTAAATATTATTGAGAAGATTAATTTAGGGATTCTTAAATTAAAGAACAAATTTCTTCCTAATAACATCCCTATTTTAATAATTCCAATTTTATTATTCTTCCAAATTTAATCAATTATTTAATTAAAGTTCATTTCAATTATTTTTAAATTGTTTAATAGGTTTCTACCCTTTAATTATTTAAATTTCAATCATCCAAGTCAGATTAGAATCAAATATTTTACTCTTTAATTTTATTAAACCTAAAGTTTTAATCAAGGGTTAAAATTTTAATTACCATTTTGCCCTTCAAGCTTAATAATTTCATAACTCACTAAATTGAGCTTAAATGAACTTGAAATTTTTATGTGACTTCACTCATATGTCAATAAAGACATGAGAGGAGAAAATGTGATTTTTCTGTATTTAATTTATTTATGTAATTATTTTTTGTGGAAAATAGGGATTTCCAAGGAAAATTTAATAATATGACCAAAGGAAAGTTTCTGTCCTTAAGAAAATTATGGGACATTTCTAATGACCAGAGGACCACTTGGACCAATTTTGGTGATTTTTTTAATTATATTATTTTTATTATAATTATTTTGAGTTTTGGAGTATTAATTAATTTAAAAATAAAATAAAGGTTGAAAAATGAATTTTATATTTTTCAAAAATCTCTCTGATATCAAGGAAATCAGAGAACCAACTTTTACAATTTTCTGATTTTTCTTTGATTTATTAGAATTATTTTAGTGGAAATGCTAGAAAATACATTTTTTAATTTTAAAATTACCTTAGGGCTTTAAAATTTAATATCTCATCATAGAGACTTAAGAAAAATATGGGGTTTGTTCCTAAGTGATTAAAATTCAAAATGTGATATTTTGGTGAATTTTATTATTTTTTGGATTTTTATTATTTTTTAATTATTAAAATATTAAAATAATACAAAAAATCAACTTTTTTAGAAAATTGAAATTTTAATTTTCTTAAATTCTCCTAATATCAGAGAGGCTCCAAAACCAATTTGGTGAATTTTTGAAAATTATTTTGAAAGTTATGATTTTTTAAAGTTTAAATTGGCTAAAAGGCTTAATCAACCCATTTAGTAGGGCTAACCAAGTCCAATTGACTTCAAATTTTTATGGTGGGTTCCTCTGATCCTAAAGGTCAGTTGAGAATTGATTTCAAGTCAATTTGATGCATGATTCGCTCTAATTAATTAAAGACCTATTTTGGGTATTTAAGCCAATTAGGGTTATTCCAAGTGAATTAATTCAAAACCTATTTTTCCTAGGGTCCTCTGATCATAAGAAACATCACCAAATTTTCCTAGAATTTATTTCACAACATGCTAATTATTAGATTTAAAATACTCAAAACAGTAACTTGAATTTGAAAAATCAATAACTCTTCATATGGATGGCCTCGACTTTGGAAAATTCGGGGAATGTTCCCAAATTCGGGGGCTTCAAAAGCCCTATGGTCTCATGCCATGGTGAATCGTATACATGCATGGAGAATTGAAAATGTGAAGAGAGTAAATAAATTATTAAAAATCAAATACTTGATGAAATTAAATGATTTCTTTTCCACATTATTCTCCTCCGTTCACCGAGCAAAAGCGGTATTTTTATTTTATTTTTCCGATTTTTCTACACAAAGTTATGCATTTTTGAAGTTTAGAGAATTAAATAAATAGGAAAATAAACCTAATTTCCTACTTATCCACGCGGCGCCGTGTCAACCTGAGCATCTCCGAAGCTCCACGCGGCGTCTCCCGATTCGGCGCCGCCATCCGACTCGGCGATCCGGGGCCCCGCGGGTCACGTACCAACGCGCCGTCCGACTCAATCCGGACCGTCCACTCGATACACGCTCGATCCGACGGCTCATGGTCATCGTCTACGACCGGTGTGCACCCGTGACCGTCAACCTTCTAACCCTAATTTCTCACTCGATTCTCAACGGATTTTCATGTTCTTATGCTCTATGAATTCGTCTTGAGGAGACGAACACATCCATACGGTAAACATGTATTTAAATTGACTCAAATGAAATGGAGAATCTCTATAAGCTCGGGAAGAAGAGTGAGTCCATACCTTTGCTCAGAGAAGTGAAGCTTCGATCTGAGAGTTGTGTCACCTTCGATTGAGTCCAAGCAAGCTCCGGATGAAGTCCCTCGGCTCGGTGAATCGCCTAGCTATGAAAGTGACCACGGCCGATCACAAAGCTTGGAGGCCGGAACAACTGGGTGGCTCTGGAGATGGGGCTTTCAGTGGGAAACTTCTCCTCTTGGTCCGAGTGAAGGTGTAGGACCAGTCGATTTGGGGATTGATCCACCGTGGAGAAGTGTCCCTGGTTTTTGTCTTGAAGTTTGAGCTCAAAATTGAGCTCAGCTGGAGGGAATTGGGGCTGGAATCCAGTGGGAATCAAGTGCTCTATGTGTGGAGAGTGGTCTAGATTGATTTTGGCAGAGTTTCCTTAAGGTTTTGTTTAGCACCTCTCATGGCCGAGAAGGGGTGGTGTTTAAATAGGAGAGGGTGGAGGGCCTCCCAGGGGGAGTTAGGGCTTGGGATCAGCTGCTTAGGCCAAGGGAAGAACAGCCATGGTGGCCATTGGGCATGGGGCAGCTCAGCAGGTGAGAATTCCAAGTTTGGCTCCTCCCAAGGTCTCGGCCATGGTGTTTTCCGGCGACCCAGGCGGCTGGCCGGCAGGCATGGGTCACTCTCAGGTCCAGGTGGGTCGTGGTCGGAGGTTTGTGCAGCTCAATTAGCCATGGACATGTGTAAAGGGTTTGAATCGAAGTGGAATGGGAAAGGGCTAGTTTTGGGTCTAAATGGGTCAACCCTTGGTTTTGGGTTAGGTTCACCCTCCGAGGCAATTTGAGCTGAAGGAAAGTCACTTGGATCAGCTTGATTAGTGGGGTCAAGTCACAATCCAAGTACAATTAAGCTTAAGAAAGAGTTAGGGGAGACATGGGAGTGGTTAATCACTCTTAAGAGAATCATTAAAGGGTCCCCTCTTCTTGCCATTTTGGGTATGGTGAAGTGTCCAAGGCTTTCATGGCTCACATGTGGCTCATGCATGACTTCATGGCTCACCTTTGGCTTGGAAAAAGCTAAGTCAACTTTCATGAAAGAGGTTTTTATGAATTTTGGTAATTTAGGAGTGATTTGATGGGATTTGGCATATGGCTTGATTTGGAACCATTTGATGATTGATTTGAACTTAGGGAAGATTTTAATTAAGGGTATGATGAGAAGAATTTGTCATATGGGCTTTAGCATGAAGTTTGGGCTTTTAGGAAGGTTTAAGAAAATGGGCTTTTGGTTTAAAAATAAATTTATGAATGGGAATTTTGTGAAGTATTGGGCCAAACAAATGTTGGGTTTAGCTCATGGATGTGTCATGAGTGATTTGAAGCAAGTTGGGAGTGATTTGGGTTTGAAGTGGGTTGAATTTGAGCTTCCTTGGTGAATGGGCTAATATAGGTCAAATTGGGCTAACTTGGGCCAATGTTGGGATAGGGTTGAAATTGATGTAAAATAAATGTTGGGAAATTTTTATGGGAGTGTTTCAAAGAGGTTTTGGCTTTGGTTAGGTTTTGATTTTGGGGTTTGGGCTTATTTGGGTTAGGTTTGGGTTTAGGTCAAAATTGGGCCTTTTAGCTTTGGGTTGAATTTGAGTGGGGTTTGGGTCCAAATTTTGGGCAAATCATGTTAGTGTTTTGTTTTTGGGGATGTTAGGGAAGGTTTAGAAAAGATTTGGGGTTAATTGGAGTTGAATTGGGTGAGTTTGGGCTAAGTTTGGGTCATGGGTCCAAATTGGGCTTTAAGGTCAAAAGTGAAATTGGATTCAAATGCCAATCAAATTGGGCTTGGATTTGGTCTAGATTGGTGTTGGGGATGTTGAATTGAAGTTTAGAATTGAATTGGACCAGAATTTGGGTCAATTGGGTAGGTTTGGTTTGACATTGGGTTCACTTTGGGTTAAAAATGGGTCAAATTGGGGGTTTTGACAAAAGTGGGGTAAATTGAAAAAATTGGCCCATGGTGTAGTTGAACAAAATGAAATTGGGAATACTTGGGATTTTCTGGAATTTTTTAGGAATTTTCTGAATTATTGGATTTTTTGGCTAAGAGGGGCATTTTGGGTATTTGGAGGGTATTGGGAGGTATTTTTGGAATTTTTGGTATTTTTGGGTATGGATGATCAATTTGAGTAATGTGGGAATTTTTGGGATTGATCTTGAGGAATTTTGGGTAATTTAGGTGATTTTGCAAATTTTTGGGTAGTTTTAAGGGTTTTGGGTTAGGCTAGGCGGGTGTAGGGTCCCGGGGGTCAAAAATTGAAATTTTGGAAAATTTAAGATTGGGTGAATGTAAGTGGAATGAAATCATTTTGTTTGAGCCATGAAGCCATATCAAGCCCACATGAGTTATGAAGGGACTCATTTGAGACATCCACTATGTTGTTCCTAACCCTCTCAGCCGAGGCTTAGGGGTTAAGGATCATCCATGTGAATCACCTTCATGAGTCAGGAGGTCAAGTTGGATATGGGTGTAGTTTTAGGAGGTGTGTGTGAAAATGTAGTGTATAGGTGTAGTGTGTGTGCAAGTCAGCCCCTTCACCATACCAGGCCACCTGCGGGCAGTCCTAAGGCCAAAGAGTCCTATAGGAACTCATCCTTTAAACTTCCACATTTGATTTCAACCCTCTAGGTGATTAGGGGTCTACAATCAAGTTTGTGGAGTTTGCAGGGAGTTAAGAAGTGGTTTGAACTTCTAAGTGGTGGGTCCCAATTCTAATCCTCTAAGATTAGTCAAAGGAAAAGCCTAAGGCTAGATCCTAAGTACTAAAGAGAAGAAGAGGAGACCTCATCAAAATGAGGTCAACAAATGAACCCTCAATAGGTGTGCTGTGCTAACCCAGCACACCGCGCGTATTGGTGTTGACCGAAGTGATCAACGAAACCAACACAAAAGTCCAAGTGATAAACTTAGGACGAGTAGGAGAGTTTCCGCTGGGAGTGTCAAGTATCTCTCCGAGGCTGGAGATTCCTGAACTCTTGCTGGGGAAAGGAAAAGGAGATGAATCCCAAATCACATGATCTGGGGGAATTTCGATTTAGATTTCATTTTGCTTTGGCTTAAGTTTTTTATGTGTGAGTTTAGATTTCAATTTTAGTTTCAATTTAAATTGAAATTTGTCAAAATTAATTTGAAGGGATTTGAACTTGAAATGAAAATTGGAATTTTGTGGTTTTAGATGTAACATCTTCAACCTCAAAAGAAAATTGGATTGATTGGATCGAATCATTACAATGAGGAGAGATCTCAGAGCAATGCGGTATGGGGTGTAAAATCCTTAACCTCAAGAGTTTGATTTTGATGTATTTCACTGCAATAGGGAAAGAATTCTAAAGCAATGCAGTCTCGGATGTAAAATCCTCAACCCCAAGAATTTGATTTGGATGTATTTCATTGCGATAGGGAAAGAATCCTAAAGCAATGCGATCTCGGATGTAAAATCCTCAACCCCAAGAATTTGATTTTGATGTATTTCATTGCTATAGGGAAAGAATCCTAAAGCAATGCGAGTCTCGGATGTAAAATCCTCAACCCCAAAAGTTTGAATTTGATGTATTTCATTGCGATAGGGAAAGAATCCTAAAGCAATGCAGTCTCGGATGTAAAATCCTCAACCCCAAGAATTTGATTTTGATGTATTTCATTGCGATAGGGAAAGAATCATAAAGCAATGCAGTCTCGGATGTAAAATCCTCAACCCCAAAAGTTTGAATTTGATGTATTTCATTGCGATAAGGAAAGAATCCTAAAGCAATGCAGTCTCGGATGTAAAATCCTCAACCCCAAGAATTTGATTTTGATGTATTTCATTGCGATAGGGAAAGAATCCTAAAGCAATGCAGTCTCGGATGTAAAATCCTCGACCCCAAGAATTTGATTTTGATGTATTTCATTGCGATAGGGAAAGAATCCTAAAGCAATACGATCTCGGATGTAAAATCCTCAACCCCAAGAATTTGATTTTGATGTATTTCATTGCTATAGGGAAAGAATCCTAAAGCAATGCGATCTCTGGATGTAAAATCCTCAACCCCAAGAATTTGATTTTGATGTATTTCATTGCGATAGGGAAAGAATCCTAAAGCAATGCGGTCTCGGATGTAAAATCCTCGACCCCAAGAATTTGATTTTGATGTATTTCATTGCTATAGGGAAAGAATCCTAAAGCAATGCGATCTCGGATGTAAAATCCTCGACCCCAAAAGTTTGAATTTGATATATTTCATTGTGATAGGGAAAGAATCCTAAAGCGATGCGGTCTCGGATGTAAAATCCTCAACCCCAAAAATTTGACTTTGAATGGTAATCGATTTTGCAAAGATTTGTAGTGTTGATTTGAAAAGTGTGGAATTTTGGTGTTTCGAGAATTTCATGAAAGTTGGAAAAGACTTTCATGGAAGGAAATAGATTAGGAGGGAATATGTAGATGCTACATATCTCATTCAAAAGAGTTGATCGGAAGTTACTGGTTTGGATTGGATGCAATTCCTCGCCATCAGATTCGATCCGTGTCATTGGAATCAACCGCTTCCATCCCAGACAAGGGAGAGAGTAGAACGGATTGGATTTCAGATTTGGAAGGTTGAGTTTGAATTTGATTGAGGTTTGATTTGAGATTTGGAAAGATTGAATTTGAAATTTGATTGAGATTTGATTTGAGATCTGGAAGATCGAATTTGAAATTTGATTTAAAATTTGTGGTCATTTTGTTTGTCTTTTAACGATTCAAATTTTATTTTATCGTGAATTTGGAGTTTATTATTTTTTAGATTTTCAAGGAAAGTTTTCTTTTATTCTTTTTGTTTCTTTTCTCGTTCTTTGTTCGAAGTTCATTTAACTTTAATGGCGTTTCTCGATCAACTTGCACAAAAGAGGTGAAGGCCAAAAATGTGACATGGTCATTTTCATTCCAATCATGTCGAAGATACATCATACAACTCGATCCGGAATACATCTCATACAATCCATATAGACTCAAAACGGACTATGTATGATCTTTGTCGATCTATCCGAAAAGGCATCCGTCGAAAATCCATGTACGAATAGTGAGGTACATGGTCGATAACATCACCTTCCAGGGCCACCCTTGGCAAGGATGTCGTATGGATGTACGTTGGAGGTGTGATATTTTCCATGTAACTCACGACTCGTAGGCCGGAGGCTCTCTAGCTCCGGTCACGTGCGGAAGTGGTAAGGTGCTTTCTCGTCATCCATCCTTCCGAAAGTAGCCGAGATCCGCTTCACTCGGTACTCCCGGTATGCAATGTTTAGCGACATCCGCTCCGTTGCCCTTCGATATCATGACGGAACCTACGGTAATGGTATCTTTGCTGGCCCTCGGAACTCACACGGGCCCGCTATCCGGAGGTCAGATCCGAACATGATATTACACTCGTTCAGAAAAGAAACTGTGCAGAAAGGTCTGACAAAATCATGGTGATCTATGTGCGGGGGTATGCAGTCACCCTTCTTATAAATGTTAATGATGCAACTGTTGGGTATGCAATCTGCTGGCAGTACCCTCCATGTTATCATTCTTTTTACCATCCTTTTGATGACTAATGGCATTGGATCCACCTGGCCATGACGGAGTATTCCGGTGGGTTTCCTTTCCTGTCTTCTCGCGAAGTTGTAGCGAGCATCCACACTCGTATGGTAATTCTACCTTTCCACGGAATCCATCTCCGGGGTTCGAGTAAGTGTTTTCTCTTAGGCGACCCGCTCGGCCCATTCTTTTCAAATCCGGATGCGATCTACAATTTGTTGTTGTTCGTGCTGCGAGAACACGTCACGTATGTAGCTCGAGGCCTTCTAGTATATTGATCATCACCGCCTCGATTCTCTCGAAGTATTCAAAAGTTTTTTCTCGACATTCGCATCCTTTCTAGCTCGTATTCGGAATAATTTGCAAATGGCGAGGCTCGGTGACGTATTGTGGGATATATGGCTCAATCCCTTCACGTTCTCCCGCATACCTCGGCTCCTCGGGGATGGTGTCCGTTGGGACATCCTCCGGGGTTGCTTCACGCAACAAGGTTATGCATTACGGTGGCTTTGTCCGGTGGCGTTGTAGCCTTCTTTCCTCTCGTTCTTCTTGAGATTTCCCCGGTCTCTTCCGTTATCCTCGGAGTCGGCCTCCTTTCTTCGAGTCCACGGTGAGCCGGGTGTCCTTGAAGTGTATGTCTTGGCGGTAGCAAGCTGCCTCGTCGCTGCCGGTCCGCTGCTAGTTTGGTTAACATCTTGCGGATACGACGATTTTTGTTTCTTCGTTGAGTTGCTTGTGAGAGTAGCTCTTCATACTTCCCGAATCTCCGTAGGTGCGGCGGCGACAAGCTGCCTCTCGCTGTAGCGACTACGGACTTGATTCTCTTGTCTTCTTCGGTGCTTGTTTTCCTTTTCTTCTTCATTGGATTGGTGGCTTGGGCCACCCACTTTCATTACTTGTCCGATCGGGCGGTTCCTCTCGATCGATCGGGACCCGGTCACTTTCCTCGTATTGCGAGCCTGCCGGTGCGAAGTCCGAGTCGATCTCTATTATCGCTCCATCTTTCACCCTCTTTTCGTCGAGTGCGAGGCTTACGCCATTTCTAAAGTTCGGGACCAACCGCCCGTTCGACATTTCCCTGCGAAAAGACAAGGAAAAGGATCGAGGGGCATACTTAAGAACAAGAACATTAAGAAAATGTTTATTAAAGACAGTTTTTTTTATTATTACTTCTTGTATTTTTAAATTTAATAGGAATGAAGTGGGAAAAAAAATCGGGAAAAGATTTTGATTTGGAAGAGAAAACAAGGAAAACTTTATTATCATGATTTTATTTATTTTAACACATTTTTATTATTTTTGGGTTCGGACCCGGTCATAAGTAACTACTTCGCCCGTGCTTCTAGGGATGAAGAATTCATTCCTTCGAAACATCAGGTAGCGTAATACTTTTTCAAGTATCGTCCGTTTATCGGAAGCATATGTCGTTCCCCTTGGCGGTTCACTAGGCCGGTAGGAGCCTCCTGAGTAGATTGCCTCGACAACGAACGGTCATTCCCGAGTGGGTTCAAATTTTCCTCCTATCTTGCGGTGTGCGAGGATAGGTCTCTTGAGAACGAGAACTAAGTCACCAACTTTGAAGGTTCTTGGGCGGACCAGTCTGTCATGAGCTTGAACCATCTTAGCTTGGTATAATTCTAAATTCTGTTGCGCTGCAAGTCTCTTCCCTTCCAGACTTTCCAATTCTTCTAGTCGTAATTTGGCATTCTCTTCTGTCGTGATTTTGTTTGCAACCGCAATTCTGAGTGAAGGAAGTTGGACCTCTAAAGGTAACATCTGCCTCGGACCCATACACCGCGAGCGTAAGGTGTAGCTTGAGTAGGAGTTCGAAGGTTGTCCGGTAGGCCCACAAGGCTTCTAACAACTTCTCGTGCCAATTTCTCTTATTATCGTCCAAGGTTTTCTTTAAGATTTGAACGAGAGTTTTATTAAAAGCCTCGACGAAGGTCGTTTGCTCTTGGGTAGTAAATTGTTGAATAACGCCGGTCGATTCCGTGTCTCCCGACAAAATTGTTGATTTGTGTGCTTCGAATGCGACCCATTATACGAGATGATCTCGCGCGGCACTCCAAAACGGTAGACAACTTGGTTCTTGAAAAGCCGTAGCATGTGGTGTGCTTTCACTTCTACGAGTGGAACCGCCTCTCGCCACTTGGAAAAGTAATCCGTAGCCGCAAGGATGAAACGATGTCCTTTTGAAGATGGTGGTTCTATTGGACCCACTATATCCGTGCCCGACATTCAGAATGGTCGCGACGCAATTGTCGGATGTAGCACATTTGGAGGTTGGTGTAGAACCACTCCGTGCACTTGGCATTGGTGACGGCTCTTTGCGATTTTCATGCGATCGGTCATCATCGAGGGCCGGTAGTACCCTAGTCTTTTAATTTTCATTTTCATCTTTGGACCCGATCGAGTGAGCGCCACGAGTCTCGAATGCACCTCTTTAACAATTTCACGGGCCTCGGACCCGCTTAGGCATCTTAGCCACATCTGATCAAAAGACCTTCTGTATAATATATTGTTTATTAATGCGTAGGACAGAGTTCTTTTCTTGATCTGATGGGCTAACGACCTATCGTCTGGTAGTTTTCCTGTTTGCGAGTAGTCATGTAATGGTCGTCGCCTGATCTTCGTGTTTTACGTCACTGCTGCAATCGATTCTTCTCCTTTTTTGATTTGTGTATTGTGTCTATGTCGAGCTGTGATAGGACTCGACGTCCGGGACCGACACTTCCATCTGATTCATCTTGCGAACGGGCAAATTCTTTTGCGAGGCGAACTAACTTGCATCTGTTAAAGCGTTTTCTTTACGGGAATTTTGTAGATCATCACATTTGGAATCTGTTCCAACAAGCTGTATGGCATACTTGGAAATACTTGCTCGAGTCTTGGTTTTAAAATTATCATCTTGTCCGCGATCTCGTTGAATGATTAGCTGCGAATCCCCGTAGATGTTGATGTTTGTTATCCCCATTTGAATAGTTAATTCTAGTCTTGTTATGAGGGCTTCGTGATTCCGCTCGTTGTTTGTACACGGCTCCGTCGAGTGGTAGGAGTATTTCAACATCCCCCGCTCCGGTGTTATAAAGATTAATCCGATCCGCCTTCACGGGCACTTATCACTTGCGATTCTTCGTCTTTGTGTACTAAAGATGCTCCATCGAAATATAATTCCCAACGTCGATCATCGGGGTCTTCTAAGCTCATTATTTGTTCATCCGGCAAGTCGTCATTAAGAGGAGATTCTGCCGGCGAAAGGGTGTCTTTGCGAGGAAGTCTGCTAGGATTTGGCCCTTTACGGCACGAAGAGGCACGAAAGTTATATCGAATTGCAATAATATCATTGACCATCTGGCAAGTCTGCCAGAAAGCGTCGGACGGGTCATCAGATATTGCAATGGATTAAATTTCGAGATCAGGTTGACCTTATGAGAAAGCATGTAGAGCCTGAGCTTTTGAGCGGCGAAGATCGGGGCCAAACAATGCTTTTCGATTGTGGGATACCTTATTTCCGTCGGAAGTAAACGGCGGCTTAGATAGTAAAGAGCATTTTCTTTACCCTCATCATTGACACAGGCTAACGGGGCTCAGAGAGAGTCGTCTAAAGCCGCGGTATAAAGTATCGCGGTCTACCCGAGGCTCGGAGTCGCTAAGACGGGAGGTGTCATTAAATATTGCTTAATATCCTCGAAGGCCTCTCGGCATTTTTCTTCCCAAATAAATTTGGTGTCCTTTTTAACTAGTGCCGAGAAAGGTCGACACCTACCGACAAGTTTGAGATAAAGCGTCGAAGATATGCCAACTTCCCTTGAAAAGATCGTAGTTGTTTTAAGGTTTAGGGAGGCGGCATTTCTAAGATAGCTTTAATCTTTTCGGGTCGATTTCAATTCCACGATGTCGGACAACAAATCCTAAGAATTTCCGGACGTGACGCCGAAGGCGCATTTTAAGGGATTCATCTTAAGGTTAAATTGTCTTAATCGTTCGAAAATAATTCTCAAATCATACGAGTGGTTTTCCTTTACTTTGCTTTTGATGACCACATCATCCACATAGCATTCGACTTGATTGTGGATGAGATCATCAAAAATTCTTGTCATCGCTCTACGGTAGGTTGCTCCTGCGTTCTTCGATCCGAATGGCATCACCTTGTGTAGCAATATACTCCGATCGGCGTTACGAATGCTCGTAAGTTTTTCATCTTACGGAGCCATTTTTATCCGGTTGTATCCCGAAGATCCATCCATGAATGAGAATATTTCATGTGTTGAAGCGATGTCGATCATTAATTGCGGGATCGGTAGAGGGAATTCATCTTTCGGACATGCCTTGTTTAAATCTCCGAAATCCACACAAATTCCGATCCGACCATTCTTCTTCCCGATCGGTACCACATTGGCTAACCAAGTCGGGTATTGTTCTTCACGGACAAATTTGGCGTCTATTAGCTTTTTAACTTCGAGTATGACTTGTTGTTCGATTTCTAGACGCATTCTCCTGGAACCTTGTCTGATCGGAACAGAAGTAGGATCCACTCCTAGCTTATGGACTACAACCTCTGGAGCTAATCCTGGCATCTCATCGTAGCTCCAAGCAAAACAGTCTTTAAATTCCATTAATAACTTGATTATTTCTTCGGAGTCTTCTTTATTGAGTAAGGAGCTAACAAAGGTAGGTCTAGGTTCTTTCTTAGTACCTAAGTTAACTTCCGTTAACTCATCTATTGTAGATTTGATCTCTTCTTCGAACTACGGTGGAGCGTCTCCAATTTGTAAATCTTCAAGTTCTTTTGTAGCTTCCATGCAGTCTTCATTAGACTTGCAAGTGACAACCATGCAAAATTCAGTATCGTCAACTGATCCTACTGTGCCAAATCCGAGACCATGCTTTGAATTGGGTGGACGACCGGAGTTATTCCATAAATTTTCAAAATGTTGTGATTGACCTTTTGTCCATTGTCGAGGTAAGAAACCACGCTGAATTAAATTTTGAACACAGGGAGAGTACCACTCAAAAGGTAATTCCATTAATTCTGATGAAGTAGCATCTTCAAATTGTACATTGTTTTCAGTTTTGGAGGAAGGAGCACCACGGTAGAACTTGATGGGCTTTGTACTGCCGCTGCGTACCTCTTTGACCACCATACCCTCGATCTTATTAGAATGGATCGGGGTCAGGGTCATAGTATGTACATAGTGGTTAATCTTCTCGTACATCGATTTATATTCTTCGTTCTTTTCATCTTCGAGAAGGATCTCGAATTGCGGCTTCTTCCGACTTATTGTCGCCTGCTTCGCTTGATTTCTTTTTCTTCTTCGGAGCTATCTTCCCATTCAACATTGATGGCTGGTTTCCTCCGTCCAACTGTCCTAACGTCTCGCCACGACCTCGTCCCCGGCCTCGACCTCGGATGCGAGTTGTGGAGAAACCTTCACCATCTCACCGTAAGGGAGTGGTGAGTGACCGTTGGACTAGAACTCGTGTTCTTCATCGTCCCAAATTTCCTTTGCTTCATTTGTTATGGTATCTCTGGAGAAGATTGTTTTCTTTGGGGGTGCATAATAAGCTGCATCTTCATGGATTCCAATTTCATGTACGGAGAATGGTTGTAAGTCACCTTTGATGCACTGTTCCCCTCCATCGTAGTATTTGATGCACTGATGTAGAGATGATGGTACCATCCTATTTTCATGTATCCATGGTCGGCCCAGTAGAGCGTTGAATGACGTTTCTGAATCAATTATGTGAAATTTTGCGGTTGTCTTTGCCAAGTCACCGGTCTTCATTAGCAGTGTTATCGATCCGAGGGCTCTTTCTCCTTTCTGGTTGAATCCTCTTAATAACATTTTGTCCGCTTCGAGCTCGCGAGCATCAATTTCCAAGTATGCTTAGCGTTCGGAGATTCATTATATTGATTGATACTCCTGGATCCACCAATACTCCGGAGAGTGTAAACTTCCCAATTATAATCGAAATGTACAACGGTCGGTTGTGGTCTGCTGTCCCAAGTAGTAGGTCATTGTCCGTGAAGGTAACACCTCGCTGTTCCTTTAAAGAACAAACCTCATCTAAGGAATCTCCGGTCATTTGAGCTAAGCAAATTTCTGGATCAAGTAAGGCCTTAATCAGAGTTTCTCTCATCTCCTTTGATAAAATGAGAGCGTCGTAGATGCTCGGTTGGTCGGTAGTTTCCTAAGATGGGCTAGCACGTTGTAGTCCACTTTATTTCCATGTGTCTCAGTTTCTTCCCGAATGGGCATTTCCTCTGCGGGGTTGGTTCTTCCTGAACAACCACCTGCTTTCCTTTGTCCTTCGGACCCATTCTCGGAGGTAGAACTCTTCCACTTCTTAAGTTGACTTCCGTGATTTCTTCGAATCTAGTATTGAGTTCTGTCGATGTCTCCTTCGAATCGGAATGACGAGTTCTTCTGGATTAGCTTCAGAGTCTGAAGGCTCTAACTCTATTGTGACTGGAGCTCCTCGAAACTCGCAAATAGATTCGTTGCTTATTGAACTCTCGTAGCCTCCTTGGTGGATGTCTTCTTTGTCATTGTGATCATCGAGATTGTGTATGATTTGAGAATTGTCATTTGTATCGGAATCGATGTCCGGATTGTCGCTAGTCACGTAATCGTTAGAAACAGTCAAAACGTAGCCAACGCCATAACCCTTATCATTATAAGATCCCACCGGGGTGAGCAGATAATCATACAGAGTCAAAGGTTCGAGGGATTTCTCCCCCAATCGGAAACAACTATCCTAGGATAAGCGGCCCCTAGTCCAGCCTTAAGAGCCTCGATCTTCTCTTCTTCGTCGATTTTCTTCTTTTCTTCGGTCGTCTCTTGTTGAGGTGGTTCTTCTATCGCAAGTGATAGTGTCGACTCGACGGGTTTCGAACTCGAATCGAGGCTTGCATCGAAGCGGTTTGGATGTGATCCAAAATCTTCTTCGAAGACTTTGTCCAAGCGGTAGTCCATCCATCATCAATCGTATAGGGATCTATCGGAACAATGAAATCCGTCGAGATAACATTGACGGAACCTCCTTTCTGGGGTTCCTTCATGTACTCCTTCGGGATCGTTATATTCCCTTTCCGAAGATTGTCGTTGAGCCAACTCTTGAAGGTAATACAATCTTCTATCTTATGCCCAAGCATCCGGTGGTAAGGGCAAAAGTTGGGATCACCTTTCTTGTCGACTTCTTCCGGTCTCTTAGGTTCCGGTAGTTGGAAATGCGGAGTCTTCATCAAACTGCTGGAACATTTTCAGATCGCCTCATTCTTGAACGGATACTCCCTGCTCGAAGTTCCCTTAAAGTACGTTGCGGACGAGGCGGTTGTTCATATTGTTGAGATGACTCGATAGTCGGGTCGGGGTTGCTGGTAATTCGTTGAGGTTCGTCGCGGCCGTTCGACGATATTTGTATCGGTTGCTTGCCTTTATCGACTCGCTGCGATGATCCCGGACTTCTTTTCAAAAGTCTTTACGGGCTTCGTTTGTCCGTTTTGTCGGTGAAACTTAATTGCTTCGCCTCCTCTTGCAAGCTTCGGCCTTGCTTAACAACTTCTCGAAAGTCTTAATAGTAAATCCCTTGAGGAGAAGTCTTTATCGGGCCATGAATGCTCTTAAGTAAAATGCCTCATTGCGTCGTTGTTCTTGTAGTCGTGCTCTCACATCATACTTAGATTCCTCCATCGAAGTATGTAATCCACCAAAGTTTCGTTCGGCTTCTTCTTCTCTACCACTAAATCACCTATAGTGATGTGGTGCTGAGCTCCGGTAAATCGCTTGATGAAGAGGTTCTCTAATTCTGAAAATGTCTTCACCGAACCGTTTGGTAATTCCGCATACCAATCAAAGGTGATCCACGATAAGTCGTCGACAAATTGTCCGAAGAGTAAAGCATCACTTCGCAGACATTGCAACAACTGGCACAAAAATGTGCAACATGTTGCCGAGGGTTTCCGGTTCCATCAAAGGTCTTGAACAGAGGTGGTACAAAGCCTTTCGGATATTGGACAGCATCGAATTCTTCAGGGTAAGGTCTACCCGTCCGAATGGATGTCCCGATCTTTGATTGTGCAGAGGCTTCTCGCACTTCGTTGTTCCACCAAGCTCTTGATATCCTTTTCCGGAATCATGCTTTGTGTTGCACCCTTCTTTAATTGATCATCCCCATTGACGGATGTAATCTCCTTTCCTCCGTCTACAATGTGAATGACTTCTGGGGGTGTTTCTCTTTGGGGTTGGACTTGACTCTGGAGAGTGGCTAGGGCTACAGCCATTTCTTCCATCCTTTTTTCCATTTGGGCAATCGTATCATCTTTCTCTTGAAGCTGCCTCCTCATTACTTCCGGCTCCTCTCTTTCTGCGGCTGCAGGAGCACCTTGTGAAGTCGACGAAGCTCGCGTTTCAACCATGTTAATTTTCGCATATTCATCATCCATGAACTCGACGAGTCGACTTCATCTCCGAATTTCTCTTCTCTTTCCCTTGCTAGTCACCGAATATCGGTTCTTAGCTTTTCCATAGCATCTTCAGTGGTCTTTTACGTGTATCCTTGCGGTTGTCATGTGATAATTGTCGGGTTTCCTTCTCATGAGTCCCCTTTCTTGCGGTAGCACTTTCTTCGGACTCAAGTCTCCGACGAGACTTTCCTTTTACGGTCGTTGTTTCGGTCTTAATTGGCGGTAGTGGGACGCCATACCATCCTTCTAGCGATAGAAGGCCTGAGGACCGGATGGTCCGTCGGCCGAATGCTTTGGAAGGTGGTATCCTCCACGATCCGTAAACTCGAAACAACAACGGGTGGACTAGCCTTCATCTACTTATTCGGCTCGTCTGCGGCGATAGCGAGTTCTACTCGTAGCCCGAGACGGGATTTGGCGGCACCCACCCTATCCTTCTTAAAATCTCCGATACGAGGCATTTTTCTTTCTTTGCTTAACTTCTCGATCACGGTACGTAGTCGGGCGAATGGTGTAATCCTTGCCCTTTTCTTTCTGTTGTCGCTATAGTATGCGAGGTCGAGGTAATGTGGAGGCAATCCTGCGGACATTTTCCTCGTCGAGTTGCGGCGGAAAGGGGATGGAATCTACTTCCTTCCAAAAGGGGTGTATATTCGAGCGATGGTATGTATTCGGGTAATGGTGTGTACTCGGGGATTTCTTCAGAAAGCGACTTCGGCGGCTACGGCGCTTCCGGCGATCTTCCCGCCTCTGTTTCTCCTCCGAGTCCGTGTTAGGGGTGGAACCCTTGAGCTGGACCCAATTTCAAAACGAAGGTCTTGCACGGAAATCAGTACCCTCCGCGGTAACATGCTCGTTACAAATTTGAACTTCCTTCCCCTTCGGTTTGGCGGGAGCCGGGGTAGGTGCGGAGACGACTAGACCGGTGGGGGTAGAGATAACGGTCCTTCCATGGACGGCGGTACTCCTCTCGAGTTGGAACCCTTTGTAGGGGAGGAAACTCTTGAGTTGACTTAAGGTTGAACTCGATCGAGGGTCTTTCGGTTTCGGATACTTTGTTTGTCGGCGCGAAAAGGGTAACGTCGGCGATCTTGACATTTGTGTTCTCGAATCCTTGTCCAAGCCGGATGATCCCATTGTCGGGCGGTTCATCCTTGTAAACGGCGAAGTCCGAGTCCATTGGTGAAGGAGAAAATCGGCTTTGGGGCTTCCATTTACGCGGGCGGATTCGATTGTCGATCCCGAGTTATGCTTCTTCTCATCGGGACGAAAAGAAAGGAATCGAAAAGTGTCCAGAACACATTCTTGTTCATGTATTTATAAGAAGGAGTTATTTGTTAAAAGAGTCATTCATTAGAGGGTTTGTTTATTTAGAACGGAATGTTCAAAGGTGTAGGGAAGGTAATGAATCTGATTTAGAGTTGGAAAGGAAAAGAAAGTCTTATGCAAGACTTCTTGACTCGAAGGATCACTCCTAAACTAACACCTATTGGGGGTCCACCCCACCTCAGAAATGAGGTAAAAGGATCTCGGAACCTCTCTGTTTAGGGGTGTCTAAACAGTGGCTCCTAAATCCGAGAGAATGTTGGCCATACTCGTTCAAGGTAGAAATGATCATAGTATTCCAACGGAAAGAAGGGTAGTTTGATCCATTAGGGACATGGATACACTACCGATTTTTGAAAGCGTAACTATCGATTAAAAATGGAGAGATGAATTTTCCGCACGGAGTCGCCGAAATTGTCGGCATATTTTAGGGTTATGTGTTTTGAAAAGGGGTCGCCTACAGAAGTTGTCGGCGAATTTTCATATTTCAAATTTAATTTAAATATATATATAGTTTAAAAGATAACATTTGATTTTGAAAGTAATTTTAAGTTTAAAAGTTTTAAGATATGAAATCAAACCGATCTCGCATCCCAAATAGTTTATATAAACGAGCGCCGCACCACAAAGCCGTGTATCTATCCCGAAGAATAGACACATTCGCTTGATGATGGGGCTCGATTAAATAAACTAGGAGATTTGTGACATCCGTTTGGTCCGCGAACCAATTTTATAAGCCGACAAGTTCCCCGCTTAATATGAAAACATTAAACGGGGTTTATATTACACAGGTTCTTAAAATTCCCTATAAGGGCGAGCCCCTATAGTTAATTACATCTTAAGTGACGGGAATCACCTAAGAAAACTCTCGATAATAATCAGTAGTTCTGCTCTCAAGAATTTCAAAGTTTAAGTTTTCAAGGGATTGAATTTTGGAATTTCAATAGGGAATATATCAATTTTAGAACATTTTATTTTGGGAATTCAAAGGAAGAAAGGTAGGAGAAATCACGGATTCGAAGCGAACTTCGGTAATTTCCCGACTATCCTACTGTTTGGCTTGAACTTAGGAAAGTCCTAATGTTTATTTAATGTTTTGATCTTGTCAATTTTAATTAATTAGGACTTATATTTGTATGATAAAATCATACAAATAGCCTCGAAGATGTGAGGATTTATGTCGTATCGGACGATCGCCTCGGAGTCCTAAGACCGGTTAGGGCTTAATTTACATGATATGATCATGCAAATGCCTAACGAAGAGTTGAGGATTTATGTTGCACTAGAGCAAGCTACCTCGAAATCCTATGGCTTGGTTATTTAATTCTAAGAAAGTTTGTTGAAGTAGACTCGGATTTTGTCGATGACGATGGCCGTGCTTGCCCACCGTGCTCCGAGCTCCTTGTTGTTGCGGAGGTTTAGTTTTAGAAATCATAAATCGGGAGATGAGAGAAGTGTTCGGTTTAGAGAAAGTCTTAATTTCCAAGTGTTTTTTATGTTTTAATTAAAACAAATCTTAAAGTTGATTATAACAACACCGGTTAAGATCCCACGGTTCCATCCTTCGGCATCGTTAATTTTATCGGATTCACTTAGTCCGGATGAATTTGCTAAACTCAATCGAATGAGTTCCACACTTTCATTTAGACCAGTGGGAAATCCCGTTAGCAACACGTAGGTTACATCATTCGAGGTATTCCCGATCATCCAACAAGACGTTTTAATTTAGTTGTAGTTGTAGTTTTGTTGTTTTGTTTCGTGATTAAATTTTGAGTTGTTTTATATTTTGAAATGTTGTGGCGGTGAATTTTATCTTGTAATGACTTTTAATTTAGTTTTGGTTTCGGTTTTAGGGACTATCCTAAAGGTGTGGGTTTTCATGCAACGGTTGTTTATCATGCAAGAAAACTAAGTGCGATGCGATTAAATAAATTGCAATAAGGTAAATTACGATAAAATAAAAGCGTACCTGGAGGGTCTTCCCGTCATCCCAAGTCGTACTTAAAACACAATTAGAATATTTAAGCATTTAAATCAAGTTCCTAGGTAAAGCTAAGGGAAGGGTTATGGTTTTCTACCAAGTTCCTAATCCTATAGCTAGTCACCTCCTATGACGTCTAGGTTCTTGCATTTTGGTTTGAGGACGATTTTCTTCATCAAAGAACAACTAAGTTCAATTGTTCTTATAAATATCCTATCATATCGAGGAAGTGCTTAAGACGAATCTTAAACATATTTTAATTACTTTTAGGATTGTTTTAAGTCCAAGAGAATTTAATTATACAAATGAATTAATCGTCCGGGAGTTCAAGTTTTGTTATCTTGCTCAGTGAACTAGGACATTTGAATATCCTATAAGTGAAGTAACACTTCACTTAACACTCCTTTTAAGAGTTATGACATCATGAGTTTTTGAGGGCAAATTGATGTTCAAGTGATTTATGATTTAATTTAATTTCGATTAATGAGGCTTAAGTTTGGAATAGTGTTCGAGTTGTTTTAGATTTATTCTTGAATTTTTTTTATGTCTTAGGTGATGTTATATTTAATTCAATTTAATTTAACTTAGTTCAATTTAATTTAATTTAATTCAATTTTAATTTAATGTGGTTTAATTTAATTTAATTTAATTTAATTTAATTTAATATGATATGATTTAATTTAATTTAATTTAATTTGATTTAATTTAATTTGATTTAATTTAATTTAATTTAATTTAATTTAATTTAATTTAATATAATTTAATATGTTTTAATTTAATTTAATTTAATTTAATTTAATTTAAATTTTAATTTGATTTTATTTTTAATTTTAATTTAATATTTTATTTTAAAAGGGTTTAATTTAAATAATTTAATTTAATTCGATTTAATGATTAAGTCTTTTAGCATTTTTAAATCTTAAATTTGAATTATCATTTTAATTAGTAATTAAATATTATTGAGATGATTAATTTAGGGATTCTTAAATTAAAGAACATATTTCTTCCTAATAACATCCCTATTTTAATAATTCCAATTTTATTATTCTTCGAAATTTAATCAATTATTTAATTAAAGTTCATTTCAATTATTTTTAAATTGTTTAATAGGTTTCTACCCTTTAATTATTTAAATTTCAATCATCCAAGTCAGATTAGAATCAAATATTTTACTCTTTAATTTTATTAAACCTAAAGTTTTAATCGAGGGTTAAAATTTTAATTACCATTTTGCCCTTCAAGCTTAATAATTTCATAACTCACTAAATTGAGCTTAAATGAACTTGAAATTTTTATGTGACTTCACTCATATGTCAATAAAGACATGAGAGGAGAAAATGTAATTTTTCTGTATTTAATTTATTTATGTAATTATTTTTTGTGGAAAATAGGGATTTCTAAGGAAAATTTAATAATATGACCAAAGGAAAGTTTCTGTCCTTAAGAAAATTATGGGACATTTCTAATGACCAGAGGACCACTTGGACCAATTTTGGTGATTTTTTGAATTATATTATTTTTATTATAATTATTTTGAGTTTTGGAGTATTAATTAATTTAAAAATAAAATAAAGGTTGAAAAATGAATTTTATATTTTTAAAAAATCTCTCTGATATCAAGGAAATCCGAGAACCAACTTTTACAATTTTCTGATTTTTCTTTGATTTATTAGAATTATTTTAGTGGAAATGCTAGAAAATACATTTTTTAATTTTAAAATTACCTTAGGGCTTTAAAATTTAATATCTCATCATAGAGACTTAAGAAAAATATGGGGTTTGTTCCTAAGTGATTAAAATTCAAAATGTGACATTTTGGTGAATTTTATTATTTTTTTGATTTTTATTATTTTTTAATTATTAAAATATTAAAATAATACAAAAAATCAAATTTTTTAGAAAATTGAAATTTTAATTTTATTAAATTCTCCTAATATCAGAGAGACTCCAAAACTAATTTGGTGAATTTTTGAAAAGTATTTTGAAAATTATGAATTTTTAAAGTTTAAATTGGCTAAATGGCTTAATCAACCCATTTAGTAGGGCTAACCAAGTCCAATTGACTTCAAATTTTTATGGTGGGTTCCTCTGATCCTAAAAGTTAGTGGAGAATTGATTTCAAGTCAATTTGATGCATGATTAGCTCTAATTAATTAAAGACCTATTTTGGGTGTTTAAGCCAATTAGGGTTATTCCAAGTGAATTAATTCAAAACCTATTTTTCCTAGGGTCCTCTGATCATAAGAAACATCACCAAATTTTTCTAGAATTTATTTTACAACCTGCTAATTATTAGATTTAAAATACTCAAAACAGTAACATGAATTTGAAAAATCAATAACTCTTCAAAGGGATGACCTCTGACTTTGGAAAATTCAGGGAATGTTCCCAAATTCAGGGGCTTCAAAAGCCCTATGGTCTCATGCCATGGTGAATTGTATACATGCATGGAGAATTGAAAATGTGCAGAGAGTAAATAAATTATTAAAAATCAAATACTTGATGAAATTAAATGATTTCTTTTCCACATTATTCTCCTCTCGTTCAATCGAGCAAGAGGGTATTTTTATTTTATTTTTCCGATTTTTCTACACAAAGTTATGCATTTTTGAAGTTTAGGGAATTAAATAAATAGGAAAATAAACCTAATTTCCTACTTATCCACGCGGCGCCGCGTCAACCTGAGGCATCTCCGAAGCTCCGCGCGGCGTCTCCCCGATTCGGCGCCGCCATCCGACTCGGCGATCCGGGGCCCCACGGGTCACGTACCAACGCGTCGTCCGGCTCAATCCGGACCGTCCACTCGATACACGCTCGATCCAACGGCTCATGGTCATCGTCTACGGCCGGTGTGCACCCGTGACCGTCAACGTTCTAACCCTAATTTCTCGCTCGATTCTCAACGGATTTTCGTGTTCTTATGCTCTATGGATTCGTCTTGAGGAGACGAACACATCCATACGGTAAACATGTATTTAAATTGACTCAAATTAAATGGAGAATCTCTGTAAGCTCGGGAAGAAGAGTGAGTCCATACTTTGCTCAGAGAAGTGAAGCTTCGATCTGAGAGTTGTGTCACCTTCGATTGGGTCCAAGCAAGCTCCAGATGAAGTCCCTTGGCCTGGTGAATTGCCTAGCTATGAAAGTGACCACGGCCGATCACAAAGCTTGGAGGCTGGAACAAGCTGGGTGGCCCTGGAGATGGGGCTTTCGAGTGGGAAACTTCTCCTCTTGGTCCGGTGAAGGTGTAGGACCAGTCAATTTGGGGATTGATCCACTGTGGAGAAGTGTCCTGGTTTTTGTGCTGAAGTTTGAGCTCAAAATTGAGCTCAGCTGGAGGGAATTGTGGCTGGAATCCAGTGGGAATCAAGTACTCTATGTGTGGAGAGTGGTCTGGATTGATTTTGGCAGATTTTCCTTAAGGTTTTGTTTAGCACCTCTCATGGCCGAGAAGGGGTGGTGTTTAAATAGGAGAGGGTGGAGGGCCTCCCAGGGGGAGTTAGGGCTTGGGATCGACCGCTTAGAGCCGAGGGAAGAACGACCATGGTGGCCATTGGGCATGGGGCGGCTCGGCAGGTGAGAATTCCAAGTTTGGCTCCTCCCGAGGTCTCGGCCATGGTGTTTTCCGGCGACCTGGGCGGGCGGCCGGGCAGGCATGGGTCACTCTCGAGTCCGAGTGGGTCGAGGCTGGAGGTTTGTGCGATCAATTAGCCATGGACATGTGTAAAGGGTTTGAATCGAAGTGGAATGGGAAAGGGCTAGTTTTGGGTCTAAATGGGTCAACCCTTGGTTTTGGGTTAGGTTCACCCTCCAAGGCCAATTTGGGCTGAAGGGAAAGTCACTTGGATCAGCTTGATTAGTGGGGTCAAGTCACAATTCAAGTACAATTAAGCTTAAGCAAGAGTTAGGGGAGACATGGGAGTGGTTAATCACTCTTAAGAGAATCATTAAAGGGTCCCCTCTTTTTGCCATTTTGGGTATGGTGAAGTGTCCAAGGCTTTCATGGCTCACATGTGGCTCATGCATGACTTCATGGCTCACCTTTGGCTTGGAAAAAGCTAAGTCAACTTTCATGAAAGAGGTTTTTATGAATTTTGGTAATTTAGGAGTGATTTGATGGGATTTGGCATATGGCTTGATTTGGAACCATTTGATGATTTATTTGAACTTAGAGAAGATTTTAATTAAGGGTATGATGAGAAGAATTTGTCATATGGGCTTTAGCATGAAGTTTGGGCTTTTAGGAAGGTTTAAGAAAATGGGCTTTTGGTTTGAAAATAAATTTATGAATGGGAATTTTGTGAAGGATTGGGCCAAACAAATGTTGGGTTTAGCTCATGGATGTGTCATGAGTGATTTGAAGCAAGTTGGGAGTGATTTGGGTTTGAATTGGGTTGAATTTGGGCTTCCTTGGTGAATGGGCCAATATAGGTCAAATTGGGCTAACTTGGGCCAATGTTGGGCTAGGGTTGAAATTGATGTAAAATAAATGTTGGGAAATGTTTATGGGAGTGTTTCAAAGAGGATTTGGCTTTGGTTGGGTTTTGATTTTGGGGTTTGGGCTTATTTGGGTTAGGTTTGGGTTTAGGTCAAAATTGGGCCTTTTAGCTTTGGGTTGAATTTGAGTGGGGTTTGGGTCCAAATTTTGGGCAAATCATGTTAGTGTTTTGTTTTTTGGGATTTTAGGGAAGGTTTAGAAAAGATTTGGGGTTAATTGGAGTTGAATTGGGTGAGTTTGGGCTAAGTTTGGGTCATGGGTCCAAATTGGGCTTTAAGGTCAAAAGTGAAATTGGATTCAAATGCCAATCAAATTGGGCTTGGATTTGGTCTAGATTGGTGTTGGGGATGTTGAATTGAAGTTTAGAATTGAATTGGACCAGAATTTGGGTCAATTGGGTAGGTTTGGTTTGACATTGGGTTCACTTTGGGTTAAAAATGGGTCAAATTGGGGGTTTTGACAAAAGTGGGGTAAATTGACAAAATTGGCCCATAGTGTAGTTGAACAAAATGAAATTAGGAATATTTGGGATTTTTTGGAATTTTCTGGGAATTTTCTGAATTATTTGATTTTTTGGCTAAGAGGGGCATTTTGGGTATTTGGAGGGTATTGGGAGGTATTTTTGGAATTTTTGGTATTTTTGGGTATGGATGATCAATTTGAGTAATGTGGGAATGTTTGGGATTGATCTTGAGGAATTTTGGGTAATTTAGGTGATTTTGCAAATTTTTGGGTAGTTTTAAGGGTTTTGGGTTAAGAGTTGGCGGGTGTAGGGTCCCGGGGTCAAAATTGAAATTTTGGAAAATTGAAGATTGGGTGAATGTAAGTGGAATGAAATCATTTTGTTTGATCCATGAAGCCATATCAAGCCCACATGAGCCATGAAGGGACTCATTTGAGACATCCACTATGTTGTTCCTAACCCTCCTAGCGAGCGGCTTAGGGGTTAAGGACCATCCATGTGAATCACCTTCATGAGTCGGGAGGTCAAGTTGGATATGGGTGTAGTTTTAGGAGGTGTGTGTGAAAATGTAGTGTATAGGTGTAGTGTGTGTGCAAGTCGGCCCCTTCACCATACCGAGCCACCGCAAGGCGATCCTAAGGCCAAAGAGTCCTATAGGAACTCATCCTTTAAACTTCCACATTTGATTTCAACCCTCTAGGTGATTAGGGGTCTACAATCAAGTTTGTGGAGTTTGCAGAGAGTTAAGAAGTGGTTTGAACTTCTAAGTGGTGGGTCCCAATTCTAATCCTCTAAGATTAGTCAAAGGAAAAGTCTAAGGCTAGATCCTAAGTACTAAAGAGAAGAAGAGGAGACCTCATCAAAATGAGGTCAACAATTACTTTCAGCAAGTCATGATAGGCATTAATGTTCTTTAGAATGTCTAAAATCTTATAAAGGAGTTCGAAGCGTGCTCAGAACAACTTTAGAATCTTTCAGACCATTCTGAGTTTATTTAACCTTCTTACGTTGCTGAGTTAATCGACCCCAGTTGAATTATGAATTTTATTATCATGCTTTAGATTATACTCACTGTATTATATCTTGATTAAACTATAGGTAAGGAGAGTTAATCAATTTCTTGACATCGTGAGAATACCTTAAATGTATGATTCTAATGTATTAGAGAATTTTATATCCTCATCCTTCAATTGGACTCAGATTTGTGGTACTTCAAAGATATTGTTATCATTTAAACTTTATTCTCAAATTATTCCTCACGTGTTGTCATCTTGATTTATCATCAAGCTCCTAAAGACTTTAAGGGTAATCTTGTAATTTTAAAAAGAATTGTAAAATGTATTTAATCTTGATTCAAAGATTATGCTTAGTTAAACTATTGATTGAGGGATCAATATAAATAAATTTATCAAACCTATAATGTCATTCCCTCACTCTTGAATCATCTAAATCATTGTATATCTTCATATGTCAAATAATTCATATAATTATTATTATGTCATTTTTTAATATAAATAAGGTGAATGGGTTACTACCTGACTGCCCTTATGCTTCAATCACTTTAATATGTTCAATCATCCTAATTTAGTATCTCCTCCCGTTGGCTTATCCTACATGTTAATCAAATTCGGGTTATGAAATGAATTTCCAAAACTACATTCAAACCCTTGGGGTTTATATCCCATAACTCCCTCAATTCTAATCATCTGATTATGAAACTTAACTGAGCTCTAACCTATAAGTTAATCAAGACATCAAAGGTGGCATCATATTTTTCGTATATTTATTTTATTTTCTGGAATTAATTAATAAAATATTATGAATTTTCAATGTTAATTAATTTAGTTATTCAAATTATGTTTTATGTTCTTAGGAAACTTAAGGTTTGTTACCCAAGGTTAGGGGATACATAGGCATTTTTTATGATTTTTTTAATTATATTTAAATTTTTATGCTTTTTATATTGATTTTGATGAATAAATAAATATAAAATATAATTTTAATTTCATAAATTCAAATTTTATTTTTCATTGACTCCTCCAACTTTTAAGGAAGATGGAGAAATTGAATTTATATTATTCTCTTTTTTATTGTATTTATCATAATTATTTTCATGGAAAATATATAAAATTATAAGAAAATTATTTTAATTGTTTTGAAAATACATTTTAGGCTTTAGAAAATTTATAAAAAGATTTTACATATATTATCTCTTATTAGAAGTGATTTTACATCATTTTGACACATTTTGCATCTTTTCACTTTTTAATTATTATTTTAATTATTTTTTATTTAAAGATACCCAAAAAATGAACTTTTTATTTTGACATCAATTTTAGTTTTCATAAGTGCATCTAACCTTAAGGAGTTCACAAAATAAATTTTATATTTTTCTGATTTATATTTTATTTTTTATAATTATTTTAGTGTGTAATCATAAATATCATGAAAAATAGTTTTGAGTATTAAAAATATATTTTTTGGTACTAAAAAATTTAGGGAGGCATTTTAAATTTATTATCATTAATGAGGGTTGATTTGGTGACATTTTAAATATTTTGTATTTTATTGATTTTTTTTATTATATTAAACATTTTTAAATGCTCAACAATTGACTTTTTATTTTAATTACCATTTTATTTCTTCTAAGTGCGTCTCACTTTATAGCTCTCACCAAAGTTGATTTTGTATTTTTTATTTATATTTTAATTATTATATTTATTATAAGCCAAAATTAGTGATACTTTAGGAAAATACATTTAGACATATAAACACATTTTTTTACTTTGAAAATTTAATGGGAGTATTTTAAAGTGTTTTTCCTTAATTAGACAAATTTTTGTAATTTTTTTGAAATTTATTTATATTTTTGTAATTTCAGTGATTTTTTAAATTAAGAAAATATTTAAAAATACATTTTACATTTAAAATTTTAATTTTTCTTTTTACCCTCTGTTTTTTTTAGTTTAGGGGTTTTTGTTATTATTATTTTTATTTTTCTACACCAAGATATGTACTTATGAAGTTCATGTCATTATTTAAATAAAAAATACCCTATTGATCTACTTATCCACGTCGGCGTCGTGTAAACCTCTTCATCTCCGAAGCCTAAGTTTTTAGACGTGTTCAAACAACAAAATAAATGTCATTAAAGTTTAGATATCAGACATGCAAACACATAAAAATTAAATGGCGAACGTATGAATATTCAAGAAATATATAACATATATGTATATATAACATATATGTGAATAATATAATTTGTGTGGTTAGCATGTAATATATATAAATTTTGCATAGTATGTATGTAAAAATTTAGGAAATAAAGTGATGAAAATGTAAATGTATAAAAAAAATTGGTGGCATGGATGTAAATTGTAAAGCTTAGGTGTTGGACATGTAAATACATAAAATATGTGTGAGACATATGCGGATATCAAAGTTTAAGTGTTAGATGTGTAAATCCATAAGAATAAAAGTGTCGTGTCTGTAAACTTTCTCCTTGTTTTTTTAGGTGTTAGGTATGCGAACACGTAAGAATTATGTGGCATGCATGAAATAAAATTTGGGTGGCATGCATGTAAATCTCTGACTCTCTCTCTCTCTCTCTCTCTCTTAAAAAGTGTAGGACATGCAAATACTTAGTAGGAAGGTGGTATGCATGTAAATTTCTCCTTTTTTTTTGTTAATTTAAGGTGTCGGGCTATGTCAATACATGAGAATATAGTGGTATGCATGTAAATAACAAAACGAAGAAGAGGAGAGGGGAGGGATTACGCTATCGAGATTTGCTGGAGAGAGGATATCGCCGGAGTGATGTTCGCCGGCGGGAGTTACGCGTGAGAGCAAGGGAGTAGTAAGGCTTTTTTCTCCTTTTTTTTTTCTTGTTTTCTCCTTTTCTTGTTGGCTGTTGGAGTTGGTTAGAGAATGAGTATGGGGAGTGTTTTTTTTTTTGTGTGTATGAGAGGAAAAAAGAGAGTTGTGGAGAAAGGAGTTAGAAAGGGAATGTGGCTTCACGGGTAAACAGGAGTGGAAGGGAGAGTGAGCTGGTGGTCCTCACGGGTATGAGGGAAAAAAAAAAGAAAATATAGGGTGAGGTGGAGGGCATCAAAATATAGGAGAGAGAGAGAGTAAGGAAAATAAAATAATGGGGAGGGGATAATCAAAATAAAAGCAAGCTCCTTCTCTTTGTTTTTTTCTTAATTTTAATATACATATTTCTTAATTCTATTATTATTATTTTTTTTTTTCATGAGAGATTAGATAGTATTTTATTTATATATTTATTTCTTTTTTTTTTTTCATTTTGTGTCATGAGAGATTTGATTTTGTTTGGAGAAAATGACTTTGAATTATTTTTTTATACTTTTGGTCATTTGTATGAAAGTAGTTTGTACTAACCCATCATGACGTTGAGCTCCATGGGAACTTGGGTGGTGAGGTCTCAATCTTGGAAATTTGGGTTAAGCTTAGTTAGAGTGAGTCGTGAGAGGGATTTAATGCTTTAAGTGGTATCATTAAAGACGGTCTTCCCTTTTCCACTTAGGGAATGGTGATATGGCATGACTAAGGCGGCTCACATGTGGCTTGGAGGTGGCTTGCATGTGGCTTGGCCAAGTTGCATGAGAATGAAAATTTAGAAAATTATAGTATTTTGCTTGTTTTGAGAATAATTTGATCATGGATGACATGACAAAGTTCAATTTGATTAAGTGAGTGATGAAGGGTAAGCTTGTCATGTGGGCTTTAGGATTAAAAGGAGAGATGGGCTTGGATCATGGGCTTTTGAAATTATTCATGAAGGGCTTGAATTTAGGCTTTTGCAAATTGATCATGGGCATTTGAAATTAGGCTTAGGCTTATGTCATAATGAATTTCATAAATAGAGATAAAAGGTTTGGATAATTTGAAAATTATGATGAAATGAGGGCAGATTGGGAATTTTAGTGGAATTTAGGCTTTTAGGGGTATTTTTGGAATTTTCAGGGATTTTAGTATTTTTGAGAAATTTTGATAATTTCAAAGAAATTAGATAAATCGGGAAGGATTAAAATGATTTTTGGTGGAAAATTGGGTTTTTGGGCTATTTTGGAGTAATTTTAGAAATTGAGGGTATTTTGTTAATTTGGTCAATTTTGATGGATTTGACGAATTTTGAGTGAATTGTAAATTGAGTAGTTTAGATTGGTATAGGTAAAATTTTGGGTAATAATGAGGATTTTGACTATTTTGGATATTTTGGTAATTTTTGGGTATTTTAGTAATTATGGAGAAATTTTGATAATGGTAAGCAAGCAAACCATGAAGCCTACCTAAAGCTACAAGATTCATATGAGGACTCAGTTTAAATCCTTTGTATGTTGTCCCAGCCATCTTAGCCAAAGGTTAAGAGCTTGGGTCCACCCATATGAGCTTCCAAAAGGAGTAAGAAGGTTGGTTAAGCGCGACTGATCATAGGGTTTGGGGTGTATTTCAAGTGTGTGTGTGCAAGTTCAAGCCACCCATAGTAAAAAAGGGTGTCTCTAAAGCCTCATATTTCTATAGGGACTCAATTTGAGCTTCTCGTGTTGGTTCCAACCTTCTAAGTGCTAGAGGTCAAAACCACACATTTAAAACTTCAAAAGAGCAAAAAAATGGCTAGTACTTCTATAGGGTGGGTGTCATCAATAGTCTTATAAGATAGTCAATAGGAAAGACCTTTGCATAGATCATATGCTTCTAAAGAAGAGAGACTAGACCTCAACAAAAGTGAGGTCAACAATAGTGTGTATTAGTACAAAAATAAATTTTTATAGAGTCTAATTTTTTTTATAAGTGTAAATCTAAGATCCTTAATATTTCAAAAATACAATTTTCATTACTTTGAATAGTAAAAGCATAATCTTATACTCTTGTGTCAAAATATCTTAACTTAACTTTTATTATTTAAATTTTTTACTCAACTATGACATTTATAAAATAAACAATATAACTATCTAAAGCTAACATCACGTACCACATGTTATGTTAAAATAATTTTAAAAATATGGTTTATTGAGGACAAATAAAGTTTGGTTTTAAAAAGATTTTCTCTCTTCCTCCAAATTTAAATTTTTAATTTATTTAAAACGGTAGAGTTATAATAATCATGAAGAAAGGGAAATTTTTTTATGTTCTAAATAGGAGAACTGAAGGTACAATTAGTAAAAAATGGTGATGAGCAGTAGTAAATCTATGATCAACATGTATAACAATAAAAAACACAGAGTAAAAGCCAAGTCCAGCCACAGATAACATAAACTGAAGCAACAGGTAAAAAATTTCAAATATGCTTGCAGAAGGCATTTTATCTTTTGTAGCCATATTGTTCTGGAAGGACGAGTTACTTGCATTACTAGTTCTTTTCTTCTTTTGTAAAGCTAATGAAAGTTTTTTTTCTTTTTTTGTTTCTTTTGTATATTGATGAAAGAGCTTGATATAATATAATATATATATATATATATATATATATATATATATATATATATATATATATATATATATAAGAATTGCATGTCATGTAGGTAATGGTTTACATCTATCAAGGCACTTGATAAATAACTATATAATGATGAATTCTATCTAAGTAATTTGCTCGGCTAATCTATTGTTGCTTTACTTCATAATATTATGTATTGCTTAATGTCTATATGGGATCAAATGATAGTTTGGTATATGAATGTAAATGAATACATTGTAAATTTTGGTCTTTTTTGTGTAAAGTACATTTGGATGTGTAGGTTTTGAGTATCTATTCTATTTATTTGGTCTTTTTTGTGTAAAGTACAATTGGATGTGTAGGTTTTGAGTATCTATTCTACTTATGGTTTTCTTTGTGAGATTTGATCCAATGTCTTATCCTATTTCTAGTGAATTCTATTATAAAATTGCTTAAACACCACCTATACGCTTTGTGTTTTATGAACTAGAAATACTTGAATTGTCGGAAAGTTTCATATGGCTTGATTTTATAAAAAATCTAAAATTTTATAGTTTGGTTTTTATGCAAAATCTAAAACTATCTAGGTTGGCCTTATGCAAAAGCTGAAATTATATGGGTTAGGTTTATGCAAAATTGAAATTCATATGAACAAATCAAATAGGCCTATAAGTTGGAAAGTATGGAGCAATGAGCGATGATGTACAACACTATGTTCATGCTTATATAGCCGAAAATCTTAATAACCAATATTTGATTCTAGTTGCTCTTTTCATTTTTATAGCTTGTTGGTAGCTCTAAACCTAGCTCTGGATGACTTGTGAACTACTTCATTATAACATCAATTACTAGAAGAAGTTAAAAATTGCAAAACTACATAAACGCCATATACAAAAACATTACATATAGACATATGACACTTGTGGCTGAAGATTCTTACCTGGTCACTTGTCAGACAGTTCAAAGGGATTTGAAGTTGCCCAACCTTAAGAAATGTTTTTTAGTGGTTGTTCTTCAATATTGATATATAAGCTTTGATGTCTCGATTGTTTGTGAGATTGTGAAAAATGAAAATCCTATAACTAAGTTTATCCCCAATTTAATTTCTTATACTCCGTTCTGATTTTCTATAAGCATATTACTTAACTCCTTTATGAAAATATACACGCCCAAGTTTTCATATTTAAATTTTAAATATTTGTCTAACCCTTTTCTCTTATATAGACATTTATTATATAATTGTAATTGTTTTGAAGCATCTTCAGAAACGTCAGGTCACACTAACTTTCTCTCTTTTACTGCACTTTACTGTACATGTTTGTTCATACCTTTATTATTATTAATTTGGTACTCTTTATTGCTTTTCTGGCATATTTTTATAGAATCCAAGGGTAACAAATATAGGGCATATATTAGGACTGTAATCCTATAACACATAACCAAAATACTTTTAATTTCAACACCTTTCAAAATTTCATAACAAAATATTTCAAAACCACAAGTAATGTTTTTAAACTTCAGTATACTAATAATAACATAATAATAATAATCAACCTTTTTGGATTTACGAGAATCCCTCGGATGAGGTAACAGACGGTGGCTAACGAGAATTATCCAGTATAAATGAGTTTAACAACTTGTTTAAACTAAGTAAATCCAAAATTAACAGTGGTGTCAGGATGATGTAACCGTGGGATCTTAACCGGTATCGCTTAACATAAAATAAAATACCCCCACTTCTTTTCTTCAACAACGACAAACACCAATTCAAGATATATTGTATCAAAACACATTAAATATTTGTAATAAATTGTTTAAAATATGTTCTCTCTTCTCTATCTCATTTTCTTGGAACAACATAACGTCACGATCGAGTGACGATTCATCTCCGGATAGCGATTGAGACGACAACAGAAAGCGGAAGGATGAGCCTCATCTGAACTTCCATAGACTTAAATAACATACACCCAAAGGACTTTGAGATTGTTTGTCTTGTACGATGTAAATCCTCACATTATCTTTTAAGACTTTCATATAATTTTATCTCGTACGATATAAGTCCTAAACTCTTTTAAGATTCTAATGTCGTCGTTTGGTACGACATAATTTCTCCTATTTTCTCTGTTTATTTGCATATGATATGTAGAGATAAGTCCTGATAGTCTGAATAATTTACAAAACTTAAACATTATATATAATTTCTCTTTCAATGGCCTAAAGTCAAATCATAGGTTAGTTTGAGATATCACTGAAGCTTCTTTATTTTCTTTAACACCTCCTACCATTCGCTCCTTTGGGTTTTAGAAATAAATGTTCCACATGTAGCCTTTCCCTTTGACTTTCCTAAAAGCAATCGTGGAAACCTAAATGTTGAATTCTTGAAGACGAAATCTCGATCTTAATCGAGAGTTTTCTTAGGTGACTTAGGTTGCCTAAGATGTAATTAACTATAAGGGTTTGTCTTTATAGGATATTAAGAACCCAGGTTATTTTAAACCTCGTATAATTTGTGCATTAGTTAGAGGAATTTTTCGACTATAAAATTTGCAGATAAAATAGAGTCAGAAACTTCTAAGTTTAAATAGTTAAGCCTACCAACAAGTGATATGTTTATCTTTTGAGATAATATATCGCTTGTGCTATCATGTTCGCTATATAAAACTATTAGATATATAAAATCTATCCGGTCTCGTTGTTTTCCAAAATAAATAATACAACATTCAAAATCAAAATTACATTGTATATTTAAATTTAAATTTAAAATTTTATTTTCAAAAATTGGTCGACACTTCCTCTTCCTCTACGAGACACCCACGCCGGCTCGATAGCGACGTCGTCACCAGACACTGATTCTGCCTTTCTTCTCCTTTGAGAAGTTCCTTCCTCTATTCTTCTTATTCATCAGTATGCTAGAGCATGGGTTCCTTCGCCGCTCCCACCTTCCCACTTGTCTTCGCATCGGACCACTCAAAGCGCGACATAACTCCTTCGTCTTCTTCTTTGACTCAACTCAACACCGACGCTATGCTCGACGTCTCTCGTGCCGCTCGATTCACATGTAAGTAAATCTTACATTGGTCGGTCATTTTATAGCCGAACTCATCGCATGAACTTCCAATCCCCTTGTTTCTTTTTCTTCAACTATGAGATTCCTCTCTTTTCCTCGATTAATCTTTTCCTCTTCATCTTTGTTTGACATTTCAATTCCTCTCCTATTAGAAGAAACGAAACAAAATGAAATATTACATCGAATCTAGCAAGCTTATAGCTGAATCGAGTGTCTCGACAAGACGTGTACAACGAGTCCAAGATCGCTCAATTCCGATATCATTAAGACACTAACATGTCCATCAAACGTTGTCTAATTAAAAGGAAACTCTACAGTCTATCCGATCAAAATGGTAATTCACAATACTTTATAATCGTTTTCCATCTATGGGACAAGAGGATCTTTGTAATCATCAACTTATAGTGGAGTTTTACAACTAAGTCATACCCCATGATTTTTTCCCTTTCTAGATTTTCTATGTAAAAACTCTAGTATTTTTACTAGTTATTTTCTTTTATCTGAGTATGTGTTGAATTCTTGTGCAGCATAGCGACGATAATCTATTACTCTACCACCACAAATCTTCTAACATACATCAAAATAGTTCTTACAGGGAATTGATTTATATTCATAAATAACATATAAAGTAATTTGTTTATCCTTAGCCACAATCATAATGGAATAAGGTAGGATAAGTCAATATTGATTTAAATATTAACTCTAATATAAAAAGACACATACCTTTAGTTGTTAAAGGATAAACAATTAAAAGAATACCGATTCTCGTAGCTATTTTAGAAATTTCACTTTCAGACTGGCAAAAGAGAGACAATCTTGGAAATTTAATCCATATGGTTACAGCTTTAGAGTCTTTATTAACTTGTCTAAAGTCATGAGTACCATCATTTTTTTTAAAGGTTTGCCTCCAATGAACTATGTTCCACCAAAAAGAACCATATCTAAATCCTCAAGATAGTTAAATTTAAACAACAAAAAACTTTTTGCGAGAGAAAAGCACTCAACAAAGCCTTTAAATTTTCAAAGCTTGCTGATCGCTTGCAAAAAATAACCATAGAAGGGTCTTACCTAAAGTAGAACCAACAAGTGCAAGATTTCACTTATTTGATCCTTTCTTAACTTCATTTCTAAGATAATGATTTTATCATTAATAGATGGAACATAAGACAATTAAAACATGCACATCTATCAATATTAGATGAGATAAAGCCTTTCCATCTTAATGTTAGAGTATATCGAAAAATAGTTAGAGATGAAGAAACTATAGGAGGGGAGAGAGGAGTCCATGAGGTAAAGTTCAAAATAACCTAGAAGAGAAGCAAAATAAAAGGAAAAAAAGAAGAAAAATCAAGATATTACTTTCATGAGATACGAAAGAGGGGGTCTCTTGTATGGAAATCTTAGAATCACCCGAGAAATGTAAAAGAAACATTAGGTTCTCTATTCTCTTGTGAGATCGCCGTATTTGTTTTTACTTGAGTTGGCATTCTCTCTTCCCCCCGCTCCCACGTCAATACAACTCATCATTGGCAAATTTTTAAAAAAGTGCATGAAGATTTGTGTCATTTAAGCAAATTTGGTGGGTTTTAAGCTCTTCCATTACACATTTGGAAAAATCTATGTTGCATGAGATCTTTCTAATTGAAAAGGATTCCTGAATATGTTTTAACTGGTGATATGTTGAAGCGTCTCTCGCACCTACCTGCTACAATTAATATGATGTTCACTTAGGGTGTCAATTCGGGTTAGCGGTTCGTGTTCGGGTTGGACCCGAAAATGATATGACTCGAATAGTGTTGAACCGAACACGACCGAAATAATAAACGAGTTGAAAACTAAGACCCATATCCAAGCTTGACCCGCTAAAATGAATCTGACCCAAATTTCCGTGTTTATTTAGGTCATGTTTGAGTTTTTCAGGTTCAACCTGATCAGAACCCGACTAGAAAAACATTAAGGTCAACCCTAACCTAAATTATTTCTGAGTTGAGTTCGAATTAGGTTGGCGTGTCGGGTCAATTTTTGACACATCTATTCTCACACAATCGTCGTACATTCCATCTTATCCCTTCAGTCCTTGTCGTCTATAAGATTGTCAAAAAAAGCTCGTCGTTCGCGAACAGTTCATGTTATGCTCTCCAGGGAGTTCGTTTTTGATTCGTTCGATAAGCAAACGAGACGAACATAAACAATTTTTTTAGTTCAGTTTATAAATGAACCACTCACGAATAAACTTGAATCGTTATTGTTCAAATAATAAAATAATTTTAAAAAATTATATATAAAATTTTTATCATATTTTAAAAATAATTATATATCCTAAAAAATTAATATATTTTAAAAATTAAATTGTATAAGTTATAATATATAATAATATATTAGTATTGATTATATAAATATTATATATGTATATAATTAATATAACATACTTTATATTTAAAAAAACACCTTAAGCCCCTAATCCAACCGGCCTCCCCTCCACTCCCTTAACGCGGGTTCGGCCAGCTGTCCACTTCTGATTCTTCTCCCTCTTCTCTCAAAATCGCGAAAGCTTTCGGCCGCGAGAGCTTAGGAGAGCTGTCGTTTGTGTTCGTTCTCTAATCTCCACTTCTACTTATCTTCGATAAAATAACTTTATCCTCGGCGAGTCGGCGTTGGCTCGCCTGCTTGGTTTTCTTGCTTGGTTGCTTGATATCTTTGATTATCTTTGCTTTAATATTTCATATTTATCTTAAAGTTTGCCTCTTAGCTTAAATTTTGCTTAAATTATTTTATATTTATGTAGTCTTTTTGAGTGAAACCTAATTTTGAAGTTTTTGGGAGTGAAATCTCGCATATTGTCTGTAGATCTGATTTTTAGGGTTTTGTTTTGAGCTATGCTTCGACTATTGTGCATTTGTGCTGTTATTCCAGTATTGCCTCTAGATCTGATATATATATATATAATGGATGAGATCTGATATAAATGTTTTGTTGTGAGCTGTGATTCGGCTATTATATATATATATATATATATATATATATATATATATATATATATATATATATATATATATATATATATATGTATATATATATAATGGATGAGATCTGATATAAATGTTTTGTTGTGAGCTGTGATTCGGCTATTGTGCATCCTTAAATTACATTTGGATTGCGTGAATGGCTGTCACTTTAATTTGGTAAAGCATGGCGTGATTGAGTGAATGGTTGTCCATTTATAAATTTCTCATTTTGTAAATACATAAAAAATTGTGTAATATATTCGTAAAATGTCCCTAAATTTAACGTTCATGCATACCTAAAGTATGTATACCCTTCACAAGAAGAAATTACTGTGAAGGGGAGAGCTTCTAATTTTTGTACTTAGAAGTTTCTTATGATATTCCATCAATTGAAACGTGCAAATATTTATAAGAAAAGCTACATGCATGCATGTATATATGATTATGAGGAAGCTAATTAATGAAGCAAGTTTTCTTAATGTAACATGAGCTATGAGCCAATAACTAAAATATGGCTGAAGCTAACATGCTATTGGGTAGAATGAAGCGTAAGAATGAAGTTGCAGAAGGCGATGGATCATTGGGTAGAATATGCGAATCAAATAGCCCTTCAAATCTACTGACTGGTTTTAGTAGGAACCACAAGGAATGCAATTTAATAATTCTTTCTATTAGCATTAACATGCTATGATTTACACCAATTAGTTAGCAAAAAATGAAGATGCAAGCAAATCATATTGATATAAAGTTTTTAGAAATTTAGGTCACTCCATAATGCTTTGAATGGACCTATTTATAGACCTGGACATAATAAATTCTTCAATATCTAAGACTTATTGAAAGGAGTAACAAATATGAGAACAACTAGTCCATTTTGCCTTCAAAATTATGCTTTCCAAAGAAAGTTAAAATTTTCATTTATCTAAACTAAATGAAGCAAGTCAAGCCAACCTAAGCAGGATCATAGTTTGATTCAGGTTTTAAACCCATACCAAGTGGCTCCCCATGCTATTGGCTAGTAGAAAAGATGGTGATATATTCATAATGAAATGAAACGTGACATCTTCCCAAATAATAGTAGAGAAAGGCAAGGTTAACTCTAAAGATAGCAAAGCACAACTAGCTGAAACTAAGGTAGAAATTCAGGGGCTTCAGAAGCTCCCTGAGAATCATGTCGAAATAGAAGCATGTGGAGGTGTGTATCTCCTATGGTAAATGAGAAAGGGTGGAGGCTTTTGGGATTTATCCATCTACTTGGACTGGCTATCATTAGTTGCACCTCCAGGAAAGGGGAGGATGGCACTCACAAGGCCCTTAAGGCTTGCAATATTAAACAATATTTTATACCAAATGATGAAAATCATACAGTTTATAAGGTTCAAAAAAGTAAATTATGTGTTTTGAGATGGACAATTTGATGAACTGAGCCAAATTTTTACTTTTGTTTACTTCAGTTTTTTTTTTTAATTATTATTATTTTTTTGTTTTATACTTTTGTTTAAGATTCAATTGTAGTTCATTGGAAGCATGCATATGATCAGAACCACTTTAGAGAATATGTTGTGTTTTAATTCTCACGCACATTTTGTTGGGTTAAATATTGATTTTTTATTTTTTTTATTTTTCACTATTTGCTAATTTGGCCACTCTTTTATTATTCAATCACTATTTATTGATTCAACCCTCTATTGAGGCACGTGCATTCCTGGTTTTCAAAATTTTCCACTACAACAACTCTATATCGGGCTTACCTTGGCTCCTTGTTGTCGGGCTTTATCAAGCATTTGTGATCTTTTGTTGATTAGTCTTCTGTTATTGGTTTATGTGATTTTTTGTTCATTTTCAGTCTTTTTTTTTTTAACCAAAGCTGATATATGGTTCAAGGTGATAAGAAACGCATGAAGGCATTTGAAGTTGGTGATCTATATAATAGAAGTTGCAAACATTGAAATTTGGCCCCTTTGGAATAATGAACTGCATAAACGACGATGCTTATGTTTTTGTGGTCTTTGCCTCTAGGGTTAAACATATATTTGACATTCAATGTATCTAATCTATATAAATACAAATCTCCTAGGACCTAATGCAGTTCTTACGGTATTCTCCTCAGTTCCTGCTCACTTTAGACTATACTGGTTGTTGGTTGTTGGCTAAGGTCTATTGGTATTGCCGTATTGGCCATTTGGCTGTTGGACCACTTGGTTATTGGCTGTTGGCTAATAGCTATTGCGCATTTTTTTCTTTTTTTGGCTGTAAGCTATTAACTGCGATTTAATTGTTACTTCTGATGAATAATATATGGATTACATACTGTTATAATAATTGCATTCTTGTATAAATAGAGTTCGAAATTGGAGATTAGGCTGACTTTCTATTTCAGTTTTCATTGCTATTATCCGCAGTTTTTGGATTTCCTTATTATATAAAATTTGCTGATTTGTTCAGCTACTTCTTGGTCTTTCCTTTTGGTGGGGCATTTTGTTTGTGTAAGTGATGGTGATATTGATGAGGATGTTATTAGTATAATTCAAGTTGGTTGGTTGAAGTGGAGAAATGTTTCAGGCCTACTGTATGATAGAAAAGTATGGCTTAGACTGAAAGAAAAATTTTATATGATGGTGGTGAGACCTGCAATGCTCTATGGTGCTGAATGTTGGCCTTTAAAAGAGAAGCATAAAACTAAGTTAAGTGTTATTGAGATGAGAATGGTTAGTTGGATGAGTGGCTATGCAAAATGAATATATCTGTGATAGGGTTGGTGTAGCTCCAGTGACAGACAAAACTAGAGAGAGTCGTCTTAGATGGTTTGGTCACACTAAATGTCGACCATCTGACGATCCGATTAGAAGAGTAGATGTTTTAGATTCGACTTATGTTAAGAAAGAAGTGATAGATGTAGGCAGACTTGGGCGTATTGTATAAAAAAATGATACTTAATTTATTAGAATTAAATGAAAATATGACACTAAATAGGATGCAATGGAGAAAAAGGATTCATGTAGCCGACCCCACTTGTGGGATAAAGGTTTTGTTATTGTTGTTGTTGTAATGATGTTTTCCCATCTTTTAATTAAAATTCAACCATACTTATAAATGTTTGATAAAAATATTTATAGTGTTTGAAATTGATTTTAATGTACTTTCGTCAGGTAAGTTCTGAGCTCAATTTCATTTGTGATTTTCTTGTTTCTTGTTTCTTCTTTTGCGCCTCGTTTATTATTGTCCTATTTTGGCTGTTGGTTGTTGGCAATTGGTTGTTGAATCTCACTATTGTTGGCTAATGGTTGTTGTCTTGTAGTTAGAAGATTTCCACTTGTCACGTAACATGCATACCACTCCACTTTCATTTTTATTATGTCACAGGCTAATTAGTTTTTTCTTTTGCTGTTTTTTTAAGTTACATGTACATTAAAGCTATGAGAAAATGAAATTTGGAGGAATGAAGATTGGGTGTTGGAACTTGAAACGTGGAATCGAGTTTATTTTTATTTGTAATGTATTTGTAAATTGTTGATTTATTACATAATTTTTTTATAATAATAATTTATAATTTTTTAAGAAATTGTGTTTGGAACTTCAAATGTACTAACTTGTTATTAACTATTTATATTAATATAGTTGAAGAAATGAATTTTTTTTAATAGAGGAATGTTATTTATTTATTCTTTTGTAATTTAATAATTAGTAATTTAATTTATTATCATTTTTTTGACTCACTTCAAATTGAATTTGAATTGAACACAAACAAAACGAACAATGCGAACAATTCAAAAATTTCAAACAATTCGAGCAATTTAAATTAACATGAACAGTAATTTCACGAACAATTTCGAACACTAGCATGCAACATCTGATTCCGGTGAAGCGAAAATCAAGATTTTCATGGAAAGACACTACATCCAATTAGATTCAAACACATATAATTTCAAACGAACCGGAGTCGAACATGAGCTTTGTTTGTTCATGTTCGGTTCGTTTACAAGAAATGAATTTTTTTTAATAGAGGAATGTTATTTATTTATTCTTTTGTAATTTAATAATTAGTAATTTAATTTATTATCATTTTTTTGACTCACTTCAAATTGAATTTGAATTGAACACAAACAAAACGAACAATGCGAACAATTCAAAAATTTCAAACAATTCGAAGCAATTTAAATTAACATGAACAGTAATTTCACGAACAATTTCGAACACTAGCATGCAACATCTGATTCCGGTGAAGCGAAAATCAAGATTTTCATGGAAAGACACTACATCCAATTAGATTCAAACACATATAATTTCAAACGAACCGGAGTCGAACATGAGCTTTGTTTGTTCATGTTCGGTTCGTTTACACCCCTACTCCTGCCTTATACTCTTCCCATTATCGTTTTGTTTTCTCTTGTGTTGAATTAGGTAAGCATTGCTCTGAAGATTTTAGAGTTCTACTTTGAATCGATCGCGTTAGTGATGGCTTTGAATGATTTTCCAGGGTTTTGGATTTGGTTTGTCTACTTGAGTAGTTTTTATGAGGGATTTGGTTTATGCCTTGTTTTGTTATGATATTTTTGCTTGCGCTGCTGTAGCTCTTGGTTCCCTTTGTGATTGTGGGCTGAAGGTGCATGTGGAAGTGTAAGTTTTGGGTATGATCTGAACTATATGTGAGTTGGTTTGGGTGTGGACATTGCAAATGTGCCAGAGGTGCTTGATTCAGTGTTATTGGTTTACTGGCTTGATTTTGTTTAGGAGGGGCTGCTTTGCTATCAAAGCAAAGTAAATCATGGCTTGAGCTGAATTTTAGATTTTCATGTTGTCGCGATTCCTTTGATTGCATTGGCTGCTTGTGTTTAGGACCGAATAAAAAATCATTTTAGTAATTATTACACTAGAGGAATTGTAGCATCCATTGAAGATAGAAAAAGTTAATACTTCACTAAGGGGCTATTTGTATTTCATTGGCTGCTTGTTTTTAGGACCGAATAAAAAATCATTTTAGTAATTATTACACTAGAGGAATTGTAGCATCCATTGAAGATAGAAAAAGTTAATACTTCACTAAGGGGCTATTTGTATTTCATTGGCTGCTTGTTTTTAGGACTGAATAAAAAATCATTTGAGGAATTATTACATTAGAGGAACAATTGTAGCAATCCACCATACAACTGAATTTAGTAAATCCAGATTTAAGCAAAGCAACCCCAAATCTGAATATTCATAAATTTACGGAACTTCTGCATTTTACAGTTTGACTGGATTTAGTTTTCAGTGATAAATCTTATTAAAAGACGCTGCGAAACATGCATTAAAGAAAATTGAACAGGAACTCTTGTCGCATGGGAAAAAGTGAACAGGTCCTCCCAAACTAGATTTATGCATCCACGAAAGAGTTTTGTTGTTGCTTTTTTTTTTCTTTTGAGAGTGCAGCATCACTCTTAAAGATAAGGTTATGCAATATAGGATTAGGTCGCAAGACATATACAATGAAAGGTAGAATCAGTGTCTAGTAGATGAGTAGATAAAGTTAAGTCGAAGGATTAGGAACGTAAGGTGTTAAACTAAATGTTGCATTGATAGATATTGTTCAACATGATTTGCAAAATATGCAACACTTCTAAACGCTCTTAATAAGAATAAATGGAAAATGAGGATTCATAAATATGGCCTCAATAGTTTGGTTGAGGCTAAGGATGATGATGCAACCTTTTTTGTAAGCTGTTGAAGATGCAGCAATATAGAGATAAAAAAGAATTGGGGTTTTGGTCCAAGAAAAATTTGAAAAAGGTTTGTTTAACAATTTTGATGAAGGTTTTACCATGTTTGTTGATATCTAAGAGCTCACCATAGCACAGAGGTCCCATGTAGTCATAGCACATAGTACATTGCATGGTGAATTTTTTTGTTTTTAACATTGGATTTTACATACAAAGCACTTCAAATATCCCTATTTTCATATCTCACATCTCCAACTTTTAATTTACAAATAAAACTCTCAAATCCTTTCCAATAGCTCAAAAATAACCCTCTGTTACTCCCGTCTTCTCGAGTATTAGAAAATCTATTCTAGCACTCGAACTTATCTTCTTTGATTCACAAAACTTTATTTCTGCAGCCTGCAGAAATAACTCACATGCGCTCCCTTCTCTTCCATTGATAAGCGCCCCTCTCCACCCATTTTCATATCTATCAGATTCAATTATCAGAAAATCTGTATCTAGTGGCAATGATAATTCCGAAATTCTGGAACTTTCTATTTGATTTTTTGAAATAATAATATATCTTGTTGATTAAATTTTCTAATACCCTTAAAGAATTCTTGTTATGAAGAAATTTCGAGAATTTTGAAAGATCTTTAATGTAGTTCTAGCATAGTTCATCAATTCTTAAATGATCTTGAAGTTTCAAATCTTTTAATTTATCTTGAATTTCTAAGATCGTTTTCGAAACATGTGGTTGCAGTTTTATTTTCCTTTTCTATCCCAGATTCTAGAAATGCAATATGTTGGGAACATAATACCAATTCCTTTTTTTTTTTAAATGATGAATAATGTGACTGCAGTATACATGTGTAAGTTGTTTTTCTCTAGCGTGTTAATGTCAAAATATATTCAGTGTATACGCATGTAAAGTTTGAAATACTTCCAAATATATTCTCCATTTTTCTTTGAAATATTTGGGGAGCATTTTTCAATGCAGTGGACATAACTAACAATTCAGTATCTTCTTGAAGGCATGTCAAAACAGTCCATTCGAACAAATCAGGATGCATTCTAATCTGTCAAAATTCAGACTTCAAATTAAATTTACTAAAACATCAATATTAAGGGAGCAACTGATTTTTAGATCGTAAATTTAATCCAATGAACTCAGTATTAGCATTCAATATTTTATAATTGGACATTATTTTAAATTGCCCCCACTTTTTGCTCATTGTTATTCATTTCTATCATAGCTGAACTTCTATGCCTAGATTCAGACTTTTGAATAACCTCTAATTTCAACAATTGATCGATGTGCATTTTGCATTCTTCTATTTTCCATTGTTATACTTTATATCTACTCCCTTAATATTGATGTTATGATTAACATTTTCAGCTTACAAAAGATGTTATCGTTGTTGTAATACTTCATAAAGTTTTTTCTATTATTTCTGTTTTTTAATCTTAATGCGAACTTGTTGATCTCATTCTGAGTTACCAGTCTTTTTAGCTGCAAATAAGAAACAATTTTGCAATGCATGCACATCATCAGCATTCCAAGTATTATTAGGATATAGAACATTTGAAATTTGAAATGTAACAGAGATTTATCATGTTCAAGATCAGGAACAGTATCGGGTTCTTTATTTAATGAACAACAGAAAATTTGAGTCGCATTATGTTTTCAGTTTTTTTTTAGATAAATTTTTTGACGTAAATAATTTTTGATATTTGTCACCTTGCGGCCATGTAGACTCTATGAGTGCGTAATTGAAGATTATTGGTGAGCAATGAACTGTCGAAATATAGTAAGATAATCAGTAGTAACCCTGAATCCTCCATTAGATTTGATGAAGAAATTGAGTCCTAAAATAAACTTGATAGATGATTTTTCTTTTGGATGAACAATTCAATTTTTTTCAATACCTTATAATTTAGATGTGTATTTCGAACAGAGTGGCTAAGTTCTAGTAGAGAACCATCAAATTGAGGTGTGAACTTCGTTTTATCACTCTTGTCAATATATGTTTCTGGTACCAAGTCTGAAGGTATGAAACTGATTGTTGCACTAGTATCTATGAAAGCAGAAAGAATGATTTTACAGCCATGGATATTCAGTTTTGCTAGAAATTTGATTTGGAGTAATTTTTCAGAAATGTAAATGATTGTCATTATTGTGATGCCAGGTTCTAGTTCAATATTATTGAATGTAAGCTCTAGCACATCATTGTTCATAGATACTGATAAGGTTTTTTTCATTCTTAATATCTTTACTTTTATTCTTATCTCTTCCTATGGGATTCTCTATATTTTTTTTTTCATGAAATTGATTTGTTTTTATAATATCGCAATTCTTTGCCCCAGAATAGGATGTTATTATTTATACTCGGTTATAATTATATGATATAAAACATTATACTTCTCATGGACACACTTGTAATAGGCTTGAACATAACAATTTTTGCATTTATATCTTCTATCAATTGCAGGTTACCACTGACAATATTTGCATTTAGTTTTATTCTCGTCAAGTCCTATTTTTCATTCATGAATATAATCAATATTCATATACTGATATTCTTTATCATCTATGCTCTCCAATGAGCCACTTATCATTGGATCATCAATAACATCATTTATAAATTGGTAATCTGCAGTCTTCTTATCCTCTTGGATATTGTTGGAGATGATACCATAGATAGAAGAGTGGTCAGATATTTGAGAGTCCAATTCTATTAGATCAATGTTGATATATTCTACTAATACTGCATTTTTGCTATAATGATTTTTGCGTTTTGGGCAAGCTGCAGATAAGTGTTCTTCATTGCAAGGTTAAGATGATATCTTATGAAGACAAAGTATTTTTCTTGTTATACCTTCTAACAGGCTAACTTTTATTGAGATATGGTTTCATCGCAAATTATTTCCTGAGATAAATTTGCTTGGAAGAAATTTTGAAATGATTCTTTTTTAACTTGTGAATCCTTTCATACTTACTGTATCCATACTTTTGGAGCTTATATATCTTAGAATAGAAACCATAATTTTTATTTTTCAATTGCCTTTGGATAGAGATATTCGTGCATCTATTTTTTTAAATTTTTGGAATAAGAATTAGATTCTTACACCCATTTTGTCAAACTGTGAGATTATATTCTGAGTGATCCAAGCTTGATGTATTTCCTTCTCCAATTGTCCAGGCAATTTTGAAAACAGTTTTTCACCAAGTTCACTCGAGTAGTAATTTTCAGATATAAAGACTAACATGATAATGTCGTTTGCAATTTTTTTGATGTATTTTCAGTGTTTGATTTTGATTTCCTGAAGGTCTCTCATTGCATTGACTTGCTTTATAATTAATCCAGAATTTGTATCTTTACCGGTTAAGATTCTATGGATTATGTAATGTTTAGGAGATTGTTACATTGACTAGCTAATCTAGCTACTTAATCTGGAAAATTTTTCTTGTAGGTTCCCATATTGATCTTGCAATATCGCCTAAATAATTTAAACTTTTTATCATTTCTTTATCATTTTTTAAATTGTCTTGGTGATTTTGTTCATAATCTCTAGCCATCTGGGCTGTCAATTATTCCAAACAATTGTCATACATCTTAGGATTACACTTAGTGGTATTCAATAACTTTATTTTTTAAGAAGAAAGATTTTTCATTTGGGCCTTCTTTTCCTGAAGTTCTTAGCAATTGATTTCACAATCGTAGATTTTAACAGGCCGTCTAGGCGGATGACGTATATTATATTCTGTTGGAACATAATTATTGTTCGGGCAGTACTGTTGGACTGGTGGAACATGTCGATTGTATGACGAACTGACCTCATCTTGTCCTGCATAATTCTTTTCGATATTTGAAATAGAGTTACTCCAATATCTATCCATTATATCATCTTATATTTCTTTATCCTTTTATTTCCCTTATCATTAGCATAAAAAGCATTGATTTTTATCTGTTCTATTTTCTTGTCATGCTGCTCCAATTTATATATGAGCTTTTAATCAACAGGTAATCCTAATTCTGAAGGGAACATAATAGAAATCTCTTCACCCTCAACTATGTCTTTGATGTGCATCAATTCTTTATCATCCTCATGTTCAATATTGATTAGCTCCATATCATGTTCATCTTCCTAATTTAGAATTTTATTGTTCTTGAATCTTATAGATATACTCTTATCAGGATTCTGAAATGTAATAGATTTGGTAGGAGCAATTATGTGAGATCCTTCTCTAAGTGGAGATTTATTCCATACTAAACCAGTCAATATCTTAGAGTTCACTTCTTTTTGGAAGTATAAGTTTTATACTATTGGAGGTTAAAGAGTATGATTGTTTTCTTTTTTGATTTGAAATTTGGTTTTGATGTTGAGTAGTTTTTCTAAAAAAATGACAAATGAGCATAGATGATCAATTTGGAAGTTTTCATAACCTTTCATTTGAATCATGATTTTTATGTATTTTTTAAAAGCAGATATTGTAATGGTTGTCAGGGAGAATCTTGATGATTCCAATATTAACATTCATCTCTATTTCTATGATTTCTATCATAGATTCATTGAGAGTACCAAATATAGAGTCTTATAGGATAAGTAATGCTTTACCTCTCGTCTTTTTCTAACCAGTTATTTGATTCAAAAAACCACTAATCCAAGATGTATATAAGTATGCATTTTCTTTTTCTTCGGTTCAGAGGCAGCTTGGGGGTAATCAGGTTCATGATAATCTCAGTATTGTCAGGACAACACAATCAAACTTCGCTATGATGATTGAATAATCCTGTAGAATTGTTAGTAGTTCTTTTGAATATAGCTTATCAGGATTAAGTCCATCTTGTCTCATATCTACCAATTTTCAAATCTTGAAATCTCTTCTAGAATTACTTTTTCTAGAAATTTCCTAAGTCGAGATGAGGTTAGTGAACTTGATTGACTAGACACAGAAAATCTATCTATAATAGTAATTTTCTCTCCATCATATTTTAGAAACTAATAACCTCTTAGAGTCCTAAGAGATTTTTTAGAGATTTTGCCCAATGTCAGAGTCTTAATATGTGAATTAATCCTTTCCAACTCACTTTCAACTTTATTATTTGTAGAAGTATTTTGAGCTAGATTCAGGATAACTTTTTCTAATAAAGAGACTCTAATGGAGATGACTAAACAGTGCTAAGATTGTATTGATTTGCTGGATGATAACTCTACCAGATTTTGATGCAAGATTCTCATAAAGAGACTAATGGAGATGACTCATTAGTGTAAGGATTGTATGGAGTTGCTGAATGACAACTCTATCAGGTTTTGACACAAGATTCTCAGGCTTAAAGTAGCCTTCTTTACCCTTATCATTAGAGTAATCAGTCGAATACGAAACAAAAAGATATTCAGGTCTTTCAGGTTTAATTTCAGTGGACATCAATTGTACTGAATCTCTTTTAGTTTCTCTATCAATCCTTTTATCTAATGGAATTCCCTTTCACTTTTCAAATGCCTACTCTCCAGAATTTCTTTGATTTCCGACAATCTTTCTTGGATTTTAGGGTAGTTTGATTTTTATTTTTCAACTTGAATAACTCTTCGCAATATGTCTTCCTGAGATACCTTCAAGTAATTCATTATATCTATTAAAGAACCATTGGAGGCTATTTTTCTACTTCGTTTTTCTGATATGAAAAGCAAACTATCTATAACTCTCAACTTATATGGATATAAACTATCAGATAAGTTGGATAATATGTCTACCACAGTATTAAGCTAGCTTGATCACTTTGTATGATGTGATGATAACTATCATAAGTACTGGAACAAGATAGAGTATTTTTGCAAAAAGAAAATTTTGTTTTGTTTTGTTTTTTTAAATCAAGATACCCAAAGCGTCTCATAAAAAGAACACAACCCTACTATTACAATATACTACTACAATAAACAATAAGCAGATAAAACAAAAAACAGTACAACATAAACAACAAAATAAACAATATTTTTGGATTTTTACTGTACATAGATAAACAGGAGCGAAAGAAACTCTAAAGCAAGAAAAGTTGTTCAAACTCTGAAGTTTTTGAAATTCACAGAAAATAACCAGCTCTGATAATTTTATACATGTGTGTGTGTAGACACACACAAATATATATATATATATATATATATATATATATATATATATATATATATATTGATACATACATTTATAGATATATCTATATATGTATGTATTTATCTATGTATATATCTACATGTATGTATATATATAGATTTTATGGATGAATGGATGGATGGGTGGATGTAATTGTTGTTAACAAGTTATGCACCATAACTGCTGAAACTCACTTAATTGGAGTAGCAAGTTGAAGCACACTCAATTACTTGCCCTAGGATGGATGGATGAATGCATGCATGCATGTAATTCTTTTTTACAAGCTATGCACCAGAACTGCTGAAACTCACTAGATTGGAGTAGGAAGTTGAAGCAAACTGAATTATTTACCCTATTAGGCTTGTTTATGAAACGTGTATTGTGAGATTCGTGATTAATGGCAAGATTATTAATTATTTCTATCATGAGATATTAATATTGTTTTGACATGAATGTGCAACAGCTTAAGCAGCTTACTTTCATTTTTTTCTGTTTTTTTTTTTTTCAAATGGTTTACGATCTTTCTTATTTCTTCTATTTCACAGGCATTCATGGATTCTAGATTCACTTCTTATTAGAGATATTGTTTGTACTTCTCTCAAATTCTGGATTTCCAACATGAAATTTCTGGAATTTACTCCGTTGGACAGGTGATTTTAAGTTATGATTTTAGTAATTTTGTATGTAGCTATATTAGCTGCAGCATGATAGTGTTCTTAATGTGCTATGCTACCAGTATTCATTATATTTTATCTTTCTGAAATAATAATTTTCCTTTTACAGTATAAATATCTTCCTTGATGATTTGAATCTTGGAGAAAGTACCATTAAAGGAAGTTTTGAAGCATATTCTTGTGAGGGCAATTTATTTTTTCTTATTTACAATATGATGATCTATGCACTTGTTGCCATCAGTTAATAGTAGCTTTTATGCTCGTAATGGACTATCGCTTTCACACGGAATTTTCAGGCAAGCACACATCAATGGACCGAAAGCTTTCCTTTAGTTTGGAGCATGAGGTAAGAACCAGAAAACATGCTGTAAAAAAATACCATTAACTTCAAGGTAGAAGTCGCAAATATGATGAAACTGAAGTTTATCATGGCTTAATAAATTCAATCAAAGAAAATTGTACTCCATAGAAGATTTGTTCGTTTCTTATGCTAAAAACATTACCAGCTTTGTTGATGACAATTTCTTTAATTTTGAAATTTGAATTTTGTGATATTCCAGCTTTTTGTGGTTTGGTTTATGTATCCTTCGTTATTTTTATATTCCTACTTAAAATTGCATGTGCTGTTAAATGTAATGTAAGTATATATTAACGAACAAAATTCAGCATTGAGATATCAAGAAACTAGTTAAAAGTAATATGAGTAAAAGTTCTATCACGCTGTCTTTGGCTTCTTCTAACCAAAAGGAGTAATAGATCTGAGAGAAACTGAATTAGTTTTGATTACCTTGGTCTGTTTTGTTTTTGATGTTGTTTCTTACATAGGACTTCCTTTAGAAAAAAAAAAATGTTTGGAATGGGAAGTGGCGGTGATCTTATGATGCCAAGTTTTCTCTACGTATGCACATGTTTTAGAAATTAATGTGGCGCCTTCCTTTTTTTGAAAATGTGTGGCAGCTTGTCACTTGTTTAATAGAGGTTATTACTTTCATAATTATCTGATTACATTCTACTTTTTTGGATGTTGTTTAAATACTACTATGCTGTTTTCTGTTGAATAAAACATTTCAGTCAATTCTCCCATTTCTCTTTGTAAGCTGATTTATCAGCCATTGATTGATTTTTTGCTTAACTTTTTATTTTTTTATTTTTAAATATTAATTGCAACCTTAGACATCTCTTGGTGTAGATTCTCGGTTACCTTAGCCAATCTGCAGGCAGTGACCCTTCCTCCCCTGTGGAATACCTTTCCAGTCGATCAAGGTGACGAAGAGCCCTAAATTAGATTCATGTTAATAATATTTTAGCACCTTATTTTTATTACATTTTTTTTCTCTCAGCCGCAAAACATTGATTTACCTGGTCCTTACTCTCGGTCATATGTATCCAGACTATGACTTCAGGTACGCATTTGATTTTTGATATTCAAAGTGGGGGAATGTTATTGGGTAATGTCCATCAGCTTGTGAAAGCAGCAGTATGGCAACCCACCTTTTCTTTTTCCTACCACTCTAGGGGAATGTTGTCAAATGGTTTGACAGACGGTGCATAACCGTTGCTCTATGAGCTGAGAGTTCAAGTCTCTCCATTTCCTGGCAGAGCTGTGGTTACCTTTATTATAGTTCTTTACGAGTAAATGCTCTTTTTTTCTTTGTTTTCTCTCCCACTATTCTCATCCCATCTCACCCTTTCCTTTCAATGGACTTATCCCCTTTTCTCCTTTTCTGTCTCCAAAGTGGATCTGTTTTTATATTAATGTGGCCTCGCATTATCACCCTTTCTTGGCTAAACAGTGCAGTGCAGGCACATTTGTTTTTCAGAGAGGAAGAACGGGACACCCTTTCCTTACAATGAACTTACCCCTTTTCTCTTCCTTTTCTGCCTCCAAAGTGGATCTGTTTTTATATTAACGTGACATCGCATTATCACCCTTTCTTGGCTAAACAGTGCAGTGCAGGCACATTTGTTTTTCAGAGAGGAAGAATGGGACAGCTTCAGGCAGATTTTTGACACCTACTTGTTTGAAGCTGCTAAGGTATATTATTTCTTCTCTGTATGACTAGATACGTTTTTGTTTTTGTGGTAAAATTAAGAAGGATGGAGGAATAATTACATTAGAGAGGTAATTGTAATAGCAACCATTGATGATAAGATTTTGGAGTCCATTTAGATCATTTGTTAATACACACTACAGCAATGCAGCATGAGCAGGTGTTAATGTGAAATTGGAAAGAAAAAGATGCAAACCAAAGAAAAAATGGTAAAATTGCTTTAAAATATATGTCAAGAATGGGACAGCTTCAGGCAGATTTTTGACACCTACTTGTTTGAAGCTGCTAAGGTATATTATTTCTTCTCTGTATGACTAGATATGTTTTTGTTTTTGTGGTAAAATTAAGAAGGATGGAGGAATAATTACATTAGAGAGGTAATTGTAATAGCAACCATTGATGATAAGATTTTGGAGTCCATTTAGATCATTTGTTAATACACACTACAGCAAAAAAATGCAGCATGAGCAGGTGGTAATGTGAAATTGGAAAGAAAAAGATGCAAACCAAAGAAAAAATGGTAAAATTGCTTTAAAACATCTGTTAAACTGCTTCATGCAGTACTTAAAGTGATTGAGTAGATAAGAAGGATTCTGAATCCACCACCAAATAAATAAAACAAAAAAGATGATGCTTAAGCATCCATACCATACATAGAACATTCATTTTTTCAGTTGCCATTTACTCTACGAACTCTATTGACGAGTGATTCCAGACGTTTTCAATGACCTTTGTTGTGGTGAAGGGATATCTTCATGATTAGACTGAAGATTCTGCAAGGACACTGTGTATGGGGCTTGAAATTAAACTCGGAGCCATTTGTATGACTGGAATTTAATAGCGATTCTGTCATTCTGCTGGTAACTTGGTGGGTTGTAGCTCACAATCCCAACTAGGGGTGCCATACCCATTGTCGTGGCTACTGAAGCATGCACTTAAAAAATGAATGATGACTTCTTGTTATGCTCCTGGCTTTGTGAAAGTGGTTTTGATCTACTCTTCCTGGCAAGATTTCATAAAAATGTTTAATTTGTAAGAACATGTGAAAAGTTTGCGTATAGATAGTGCTGCAAACAGAGAAATTGTAATCTTATCATTCCGCAAATCCAAAATTTGTGGGCATCTCATCTGATTGATATACTCGTGAATATCTTGAACCGCTTTAGAACAAATTATTATATGATCACCCTTTTTTGCATAATGTTTTGAGGAGGATTGGAATTTTTTGTTGTGTGAGTGTGTGAGTGTGATATATGCATAGGATTGGGTATTGAACATTTGAAGAATGCCAACTACACAAAGGAAGAGGTTAAGATTGAATGTTTGGGTTGGGCCTAGAGCGTTTGGCTTGAGGAAGAATTGGTTGGGGAGCCCTTGATGCCTCCATATTTGGAATAGCTATTAGGCTCATCCAAAAGTTTTCAGGATCTAATGGTTCAAAATCAAATTTTTTGTATTTTTATTTGTTTTTCTTTTTTGTTTTTGAATATAATTATTTTTGTAGGTGGGTCTACGTTCAAGTAGACAAAAGAAATGTCTGCTTTTGCTATTCTGATTCCAATTTTGGATGGGACGTATTGCAAATCCAATCAATGTTTAGATATTTGGAATGGTCAGCATCAGCAGCACAGGGAAATAATTAGAAAAAGATCGGATAGCAAATAAATTGAACAAGGAAAATGCTGAACCATTGAGGTACAAAAAGTCATGCTTGTTGATTGTCTGCCATGGTGCCGTTAGGTGTTGCTTATTCTATGCATTTAGGGGGCGTGAAGAAATTTAGTTATGAAGAGACTAATTTTCAAACGCAAAATTATGTCTTCCGTAATAATTTGTGAGATTTTCATACTTCCTTCAGGTTTTATTCGTGACGTTTTTATGGCTGCCTGCTCAATGCTTACATAGTTATTTGGCACTATGCAGTTGGTTTTTTAGGGGCTAGCTGGCGGCAGCTGGGCTTCCATAAGAAGTCTGTTTAGCTTACTTTATGAGGGTTTAGTCTTTTACAGCAGACAACATCCTCATGATTTCTTGGTTTTATTTGATAAATAATATAACAGCAATTCTACCAAACACATTATAAAGTGGGCAAGCTTGCAACTTTTTCAGCTGAAAGTTTCAACTGTCTTAACTGTTGGGCAGATGCAGTCATGTTGCCTCTGAGCAACGTGATTCTACTTGTTTCCCTCTCCGAACCATGCTATCATTCCTTTTTCACCGTGGCGAACTGAGCTATCATTCCTTCTTCACCATGGTGGTTAATTGAATCGGAATATTTGCTGATTTCATTGATTGAATTATCTTTTATTCCTTTTCATGTCTTGTATTTTTTTATTCATATTGAATCTCAAGTTTAATCCTTCTAAATATTTATAAGCTTGTAATCCTTGGCGGAGATAGTGAGACACATCTCTAGTGCCAGTTTCTTGTTTGCATAGCTTGACTAGCAGGTGTAAGTGGCACATGGTCCTTCAGTACCTCCAGTTCCAACTTCTAGTCCCAACCGTGGATCCAACAAGTCAATAGTTCTGTGCTTTTATTTATCTCATTTTACTTTTTTCTTAAATCGTTGCTGACTGCGAGCTTATCTACATGCATGTATTGTTACAGCAATGACCGTATCTCAAAATTTGCCTATTCTCTTACTATAATTATTTACTTTATATATATAACTTGAGTATATAAGCATACTTTGTGGATATTCAATTTGCTTTAGCTCAACATTTTCCTTCAGGAATGGTCCCTACTTAATGACGGTTCCCTTCTGGAGAGCATGGCAAAGGCCATTGATGAGGTGAAGCATCTGTGTGAAGTTTTGTACTTCAATCCGAAAAGCCAAGTAAATTAAATATTGGCAGCAGTGATCTGTATTTTGGCTTGCTATGCAGGTTATAAAGCTGGATGAATGTGAAATTTACAGCTACAATCCAGATTTTGACGGGGACCCTTCCATCGAGAAGGGAGCCATGTAAGCTCCATTTTTATAAAATACTATTTTTTTGAGCTATGGATTCACTTCAATTTTGACTTGTGGTATTCCTTAATTCAAAGCAGTTGGTCCTTCAATTTCTTTTTCTACAACAGGAAGCTCAAACGCATAGTGAGCTTCCGCTGTTGCTGTTTAAGGTGAATTCCCAAACTCCCAACTTATTTTTGGCGCTTGCAACAATTTGGATGTATTTATGAATCTAGCACAAAAATTTGCTTTTTTACATTTTAACCACCCAAATCTTTCATAACACAAAAAAATTCCACAAATTGAACTTTTGAAAAGTGAAATACACCTTTTTATGCATAAGGTGGTATGAATGTAAAAAATGATGTTTAGATGTTAGATATATAAATACATATGCTATGAGTGGAATGTATGTAAATCTTCCTATAAATAAACTTTGTTTAGAATACCCCCTTTTTTTTTTGGCTATGGTGGTAGCAACTTGGCTATTGATGGTCTACCTGATGAGGAGATACTGGAGGAAGGGGAGGATGAGAGCTTGTTTATCGACATGGATATGTAGCCTAGGTGAATGGCTGCTATGTAAATATTTTGATGAAATCTCGTATTGTACATAACTAGTAGTGAATATCCGACTTTGAGACAGCCTATTAACTATTTTTTTATAGTAGGGCTTGGGTAAGTTGGATTAGCTCTGTTATTGGTACCAACCTCCCCCCAGCTGATATTTCTAAGTAAACGAATTATCTTCCACTTAATCATTGTAATATAATAAAAGCTACTAATTATCCGGGTTTAGCTTCTTGCTCCATTAGTGTACTAAAGATTTTAGCCTGCTACTGGTTATGAAACTGAATTTGTTTCTACTGTCTATTCGTTGTTCGTGTCCAATTAAAGGCTTGAAATTAGTTTCGAAGCAGGCCTGAAGACCTACGTGGATCAAGGGTTTAGCTGCCTGCATCTCATTCTTGTTATTCAAACTGTACGAACGTGAATTAAACCATCTTTTCCTAAAACCTTATTTTGGTTTTATTATAGACTGAGTTCGTTCAATTAAAATGGCTTGGATGGATGGAATGGGGTTTCTCCATTGAGATATTATTATAATTAATATGTTATAGAAGTCCGTGATATTTAAAATTTGTGGTTAATTTTAATAAATTTAAAGAAGAATTGAATATCCCAATGAAATGAATTCAGTGATATTAAAATGAGCCTAAATTAAATATTTAAAGTTGCCTTTTTGTTGCCCTCTGATGTTTAAAGTCCCGTTTGATGTTTAAAGTCACCTATTTAGGACCACCTGAGTTTTTGTCTAATTGTTAATAGTAAAGTCACAAATCTTAAATGTTTAAAGTCACCTATCGTCACTCAATTGCCTGTTATTAGCATTTGATCATCTTTGCTCAGAGTCACCTATTTGTTGCAATTAAACTATAATTGCCCAATAGCCATCATGTCTATGTTGATTTATTGCTATCATCATCTTTTAATACTTATCTAATATTCTCAACTCTAATCATAGAAGTTCACACCTATGTTTTGTAGTTTCTAATCGAATCTTTTCCAATTATGATGAAGAGTAAACATTTTAATCCCAATCAAAATAGTACATTCTTTAATCTTGGCTAAATAAGCGATGTCATACTATTTGATTTTTCTATGGAAAAATTAAGGCGTATCTCTAAAATTTTCTTTTATTTGTGTGTGAGTGAAATTTTAATGTGATATTAAGAATTTAAGGTCTGTTTGGGGCAGCTGCAGTTTATCCGAACTTTATCCAGGATAAAGTAATGATTCTAATAAATTCATCGATAAACGGTAATCTTGATAAAGTTTGTTTGTCTGTTGATTTGAAGCATTTGAAAACAATTGATTTGCGAATTGTTTGTGGATAAATGACTATTATCATCCGTAATGAATAAATTGTTAGTTCGTTTTGTTTACGTGGTTTGAAAGTAAGTGATTTGCGATATGTTGTAAAAAAATAACAGTTTCCAGCTCTACTTTTTTGCTAAAATTATTTTAAAATATAAAATCTTAATTTAATATATAAAATCTTATTTTAAAATATAAAATCTCATTTTCAAATCTACAAGGAATTCATTTATTTAAATAACAAGCATTTTTTCTTGGTTCAACGAGCTCCTATAAAATGTTGGAAATAACATTAAACATTTAAAATGTTGGAAATCTTATTTAAAATTTTATTTTATTAAAGAAACGTGCACCCAAGTTTCGCTTTAGAGGCCTTCAAACAAATACCACACATTTCTTATGTATTTACATATATAAATCAATTGCAAAAACAGTGCTCGAGGAATAAAACAGAAAGGAGAGAAATGAGAGAAAAAGTAAGCAATGAGTCTAATATACTCCTCATTCAATAAACATTTAAAAAAACAATACAAAGCAGTTTAGAGGAATAAAACATATAATCCTCACTCAATAGTGACTATCTACAGACCTATTAAACAACAAGAAGCACAACAAAATTACAATCAAAATTATGATAATATTCATTTTAAAATGTAGAAGAGGCATGTCTGGAGCAATATTCTCTAGTTGGGATGTCGTCGAACCCTGAACAACACTGTGCACCTCGGATATTTTCGAGCCCCCATCGCTATGGGAATTGGAATAGATCGGACTGTCTGCCCAGCTGAAGAACTGACACCTGTTGGGACCGTTCGCCCACCGTGGGCACCTGTAGAATCGCCGGCCGTAGCTATGTGGCTGGTGCGATGTGAGCAACACTGTAGGCAGTCCACAGTGGCAAAACACTTGCTCGGAGTTCCTCAAAAACTTTGAGCTCGTTTTTCCTGTAGAAATGCAAAAGACAGATATTGTTAGTGATGGAAGAAGTTGTGTAGAAATAAAAAATTATTTTGGCTTTTAAGCAGTGGTTGCCAATAAGGACGTGCCATCCAAGCTGCCTAATCAACCAACACATCCAAACCTGATAACATTTGGATTGCCTATATACATTTCAAAATATATAGAAAAGCAAGAAATGGAGACATTCTGTATATACATATAGATTGACAATCTGTCATCATACGAAATGGAGATATTCTGTATATACATATACATAATATATAAGATAAAAAAAGCATTGACTATATGCATTGCATAATGCATAAAAAATTCATCAAGGGAAAAAAAGATGCACACAGATACATACCACTGAACTCCATTTCCATATTTCAGTCACCTTAGATTTCAATGGCAACAAAAGTACTGCTTACCTGAGAACGACTACCTCATCCAAAGATGCCTCAACATCACCATAGGAAGCATTCCATTGGAATCAAATCAATAGAAATGTAGCAAAAGTATTGCTTACCTCAGAACGACTACCTCATTTAACTCCATGTCTAAATTGGTTGGATATAAAAAAGATTACACCAATGCAATTGAACCGAAATGATGAAAGGAATGTTATTCCAAATGAGTTCAGAAAAGCAATGCAATCTGGTAATAGCTACTTTAGTCCTGAGAAATGTAACGGACTGAAAATATCTCTTGAGAAGCCCTTCAAAGAGAGCAGACAAGGTCGAACCAAGCCATTTCAATTGAGCCACCTGCACTAGAAATGGATTTGTAGAAATGGCCTTGAATGAAAATAACAAGAATAATCTTCATATCAAAACTTCGCAGCTTTGTTTGAACTGAAGAAAATGGCAGAATTTAAATAAAATGCCATAAATCAATGAGCATATTATGAATTTGTAATCGATAAAGTTATAAATTTTCAATCCCACTTCTAGTTCATTTCAGTCAAATTCCAAGCATCCAAACGCAGCCAACCTTTTGCAGTCATCAACGAATGAAGAAAATGCAATGAATGAAATGTTCCACTTCTGAATTTTCAAATGGAAATTGAAAAACTAAAACAGAACATATCAAACGATAGCGATAGATGAATGCATACAGAAGCCATATTCTAGCATAGATACCACAACTAATATTATTGCTACAATACTGAACCTTTACAGTACACATTCATAGCCTTTTCTCTAAGGGATGAACATCACAATGCATAATATTAAACATTTCACCACCAGCGGCTGCCCTACAAGAGTTGGGCCATCCAAGCTGGACAAAAATCCATCCATGTGCATAAAAACAAGCGTATCAATAACCAAATGCATAACTTTGTTCAGATTTCTTTTTGCCCAACTCAATATAAAGTTCCCTTTATCAGCTACTCAAATCATTTAACCATGAATTTTTGTAACCACCTTGCCAAGTGAAGAGTACAAATACTTCAGAAACATATCCTTCCGTTCAAATGATCTCCACCATTTGCACATCTACAGGAACTCCAAATCAATAAAATGAACTCAACTTGGACAATACTGCACCAGACCACTTCAGGTTAAGAAGCAGTTGAAGCGTGACAGTCTAAAACTTAGACAAATACAACATTTACTGCAGATTTAAAGCATAGTAGAATTGTTAAGAGCTAGCTTTAATGAAATTTACATGTATGCCACAAAATTCTTATATATTTACGTATCTGACAACTAAACTTTCTTGTTTACATTTATGCCACCCAATTCTTATATATTTACGTAGCAGACAAAACTAAGGGCTCTCCCACATTATGGGATCTTCCTAAGGAGAAGCAGCAGACAAAGCTGAAGCATTTACCATATTAAAGAAGAAACAACTCAATTCATATGTTTTCACACAGCCTAATCATGACCCCAAAAATAGAAATAGTAATGTTTCAACTGCTGGAACTATAATTGCCCCCTAAAATGAAGTAGTTTTCTAAAATTCCTCCAACATAAAGCTTATATCAAAGGGATGTGGACTACATACCATCTGAAACTTTGATACATACATACCACCTGAAACTTTGATACAAATCCCAACAGAAGCTTATATAAAAGGGATAATCACATTCATACCAGCTGATATGAACAAATAAGGTACACAACTTGAAATTTGAACTACCCAGCCAACAATGCCTGCAACTGTATTCCACGAACATAAATCTCCAACATTGCTAAAAATGGAGAGAGGATTACTCTTCTCGACAATATTCCTAAAAAAATTAGAAAGAGTAGCTAAAAATTAGATCTCAGGCTAAAGAAACACGAATAAAGTACCATAACCAAACTCCTACACAACAAGTATTGCCACCAGCTGTTACATCTAACCCAATAGATGCATCATCAATGGTGCCACCAAAAAAATTACAGATCATCAGACTTGCTGCAAAAATAAAGCACCATAACCAAACTCCTAGAAGGCTGAAATCTGTAGAAAACTGCGAGCAGTTCTGTTGGTATGGGCCAACCATCTAAACTAAATTCAAAAGGAGAACAATATTGTACAAATAGTTTAACAATGACTAATGAGAAGGCTCACTTGTATCACCTAAATAAGACAAACTGTAACAAAACCAATTCTCCTATGCGTGAGGATGACAAAGTCTCAAGCAATCACACCCCAGAGTTTTTGCTGCACTCCCCAGAATTTTTGGGAGTCGATTACACGTAGACCACCTGAAACATGCTATTTACAAAACAAGAGTTCCATTTGTGGATTTCAATAAGGATAAGCAGAATTTCATTTGCTAATAAACTATCCATATGGTTCTACAATACAAGCTTTCCCATTGTGGATGTCAAAACCCAAAATTTGCATGTGTAGTTATATATTTGAGCATTGCATACCATGTATATATATATATAAGCGTTGTTCAAAGTGGAAGGCAACTACATAAAACATATAGCATAAACCAACTAGCAAAAAGGAGATCCATGGTTTTGATAATAGCATAAACCAGCTAACAAAAAATGAGATCCAATCTATCAGCAAAAAGGAGATCCAAACTTGGTGTAGGGTTCTGAAGCAAAAAAAAATCATCAAATTATGACTTCCAACAACAACAGTCACAAGAGATTGTGACAGATCAAACCTACAATTAAAAGAAAAAACTCATAATTTCAGCGTAATCTGAAAGTATCAAACCTACAACACAATCTCAATAACAAAAAAAAGGCTGATGACTCCAGTAATCAGCAGTGGGGATGAAAGAAATAAACAATACCTCCTAATGACCACATAAGTTTGCATTTGATGACGTTTTTCAAACCATGACACTCAACTGTAATGAATTTCCATGTCTAACACCAAAAATTTAATTTCATCAACAAACATTTATCCATGTCATTTATAGATAAGTCTTCAAAGAAAAATAATTCCAATCACAAAGCACCATTGCATATATATATATATATATATATATATATATATATATATATATATATATATATATATATATATATATATATATATATATATATATATATATAATGAGTTTTCTTTGAATCAGTTGCAATGAACTACTACTTACTTGATAGTACTAAGAGCTAAAATAATGAAAACACCAGTTATTTCTCAATACTCTTGCACCACACAAATACTTGGCATCCATTTTGGCAAACAAATTCTACTATACTATATTCCACTCATAAGCAAATTCCACTATAATTAATCATCTATGCAAAGAACATAACTTGAAGCAAAAAATTTCCAACGTAATGAGAAAAACCAACTTCATAAAGCATCTAACCTTCATACAGTCAAAAAAATATACTGAATAGTTTGCATCTTCTGATTCAAATTCTTTCTGGGGCATTATATCAATTGATTAATATATCAAAAGATTCAACCAAAGTATCCAGGAACACTTGAATCAAATTTATGTATGTAGAAAAGCATATACGAAAGGTCATCCAAAAGAACCATTTGTAACAAAAAATAAATATAAAGAAAGATACTGATAACCAACCATTTGTAATCATATAAGTAAATATGTAGCACACATATCAGGAGCTAATATGAGCACCAAGAATACCAATCAAAGCAAAGCAAACCTGTTTGATTCAAGCTCATACAAACTCATCCATATTTCAAGAATGAAGGTCCTTCAGGAAAAACATTACACATAAGCTCCATAAAAAATTATAAGTACGCCCTCCCACATCTCTCCAAAGCCAACTCTAGACAATGTAATTTTGAAATCAACCAAATACTCGATGCAAAACCAACTATTGTTTTTGTTAAAAATAGAAAAATGAACTGTACATACTCATGCCTCCTAATGGATACCCATCAATAAACAACAGACTGTTTCCCTTCTTCAGCTATAATAAAATAAAATAAAAACAACTAACCAAGCACTGAATAGAGAAGGAGTTTAACTTTGGCTAGCACAGAGAACTGCCATGGCTAGCAGCAATTCTGTAAAAAAAGGGAGCAGAGAAGCTGCCATGGCAAAAGCATCTCATTTCACTTGCATGCACTATAAAGTAATAAGCTCATTTCATTAAAATGAGTACATGATTTGCACATCTATAGGAAATCCAAATCCTGCAAATGATCCCAACTTGGGTAATTACTTCACCAAACCACTTCAGTTGGGATGAAGGCAGGAAAGAACAAGCCATTTCTTCCTAAACCAAATTACTACAACAAATCATTTCTTTCTAAACCAAATATGAGGCTTTAATGCAAAAATTATATGATTAGTGCCAGGAGAAATCACAAAAATACAATTTTGGTAAAACCTGAGATGAACATTAATCAGTATAAGAAGAAATGAACTCATATTTTGCAGCACATATTCATTCACTGTTAGAGATTAGGAGGGGCCAACCATCTGGACAAGATTCATGGCAGAAATCCTATCATCACTAGCCATCATATCCCACCAATTTGCCATCAGAATTTTGAAGACATAGAATTTGATGGACATACAGATATAAACCCATATTGAATTTCCACATTTCATAAGAAGATTGAAGCACTCAAAGAAACAACATACAAATTGGTAATTTGTCCTTCATATCTTCTCCCGTTTCATTCCTTCTAATTAAAACAAGCAGTGCAATGTAGAGAAATAAGGTAGATAGGTATTCTAGTTGTGAACAATGACTTCAATTTAATGACAACATAAATTCAATTAATGAACACACACTCACATCCCCAGAAACATAGAAATGAAGAAGAAAATAGTACAGTTTATATAAAATTTGTAAAATCAACATTAGATGTTCATTCATGCTTGGCTGATCTCGTCCGCTATTTGTTCTCTCAAAGCTGCCATCTCTGATGCACCTTCACCATCTAGAGTGTATACATCATGTGATTCCATTTGTTCCTGTGGCATTGTACGTCCCAGATGGTATTCGAATGATTCAGGTGGGATTTCAAGCGAATCTTCGTCTACGAAAACAAACTCTACATCTAAGCCGGAGGGATTCCGTCGAATGAAATTGTGTAGGGCCATAGTTCCAATTACTATGTGCACTTGCTTCTGAAATGGGTAGTTCGGCATATCACGTAATATAACCCATCTCTTCTTCCACACTCCGAAAGCTCGCTTAATCACACCGCACAAGGATGAGTGTCTCTTATTAAATAATTCTTTCTTGCCTCGTGCCACACCGCTTGATCTTTCGAAATTGGGTATGTGATACTTCGTATCCGGATAAGGCTTCAGATAACCCCTTTGTAATGGATATCCGACGTCGACCAAATAGTACTTGCCTGCATAGTTATTGCAATTAGCATTTGTAATAAAAAATCAAATGGAAATACCGTTTATAATTACCTGGAGGTGGATGTGGGAATCCGTGGATACGGTTTCTAGTGGAAAACCTGAAAACACGACTATCATGGGCACTCCCTTCCCATCCAACCATTACAAAGGTAAAACACATGTTGAAATCACACAGGACCATAACATTTTGTGTCGGGGAGCCACACCGTCCGATGTATGCAACCTTATCTGTACTGGATACTCATGCATCTACATGTGTTCTATCAATTGCGCTAATACAATCCTGACAATAGTAATGTAAGAGTATATACATCAAGATCATCGATAAATGTTATCTCGACTGCATACCTTGAAGAACGGCATGTACCGATGGTCAATGGCAATCTGTGTGGGAACATACTAGAATGTTAGATCAGCAGGCTTAACAACTTGCGCGCCGAACTCACTAGAGCATTCAAACCTATTGAGAAATACCTGCTAATGGTTTCCGATGAATGTTGGAATCTCTCCATTGCTCCTCGAATTGATTGAATCTGTGATAAGATATATAGAGTTATTACTAGTACTTCTCTTGTCGTCGTTCTTCTTGATCCATGCAACCCATGGTGGTTGCATAGTTCATTAAGCAGATCACAAAATATCTCATTTGTCATGTGGAACATGTTGGAGAACCTGGTTGGGTGGCCCTGTAATAACTCACCTACCCATTTATCTCCAATCTGTCTGGACGTCATACAAGGGCGGGTAACGTACGTGAGATAATAATAGTACAACAATGTCATGATTAGTGTGACATCGACGTTGTGGTTAACTTCTTCATCTTCATGGTTAGTTTATTCATCATCCATACTACAAAATAATTTAGGTAATACTTTGTAAAATTTATCAAGAAGAAGTAAGGACATTTACGATAATATGTATATGGTTGACTGTTACAGAAGTAATGGAAAAATCAGCACTAAACTGAATACAACACATTGAATTCAACAGTTATGGAAAACAAAAAATGCCCATTACATATATATTAGAAATAAGATGAAGGAAGTAAACTACATAATAAAAAAAAACATTCAATCATCCATGAAAGTCCGTAAGTATTCAAGTCGGTGTTTCTAATCCAACTTTATGAAAAAAAATGTCTTATGGTCGGATCCCGTAGAAACTTCACGTACCTTACATAGATCTTTGTTTTGACCATAACCTCAGGATATGAAGATTGGAGCTGGAGACATTCATCAATTAATGGGTTAGTCGAGGAAACAGTCATAGCTTTGCAGCTTTTAAGAAGTGTCTCAATGCTGCCTTTGATGAATGCCATCCCTTTTTTCTTCTTGTCAACCATAGGGCGCTTGGATGCGCTTGTAGATTAAACATCAGTGTGGACTTGACTGGGATCTTCTCCTGAGTCACTGATCACTAGAAAATATATTAAGAATTTCATACCAATTTTATATGAAATTGCACTTTAAAGAAAGATATTTTCTTTATTTTATTGCAGGAATGAATAATTATAAGTACTGAAAGCAAAAATCACAAAAGAAGCAGATTTGGAGCAAAAAGGACTCAATTTGATGAAAAATTGAACTGCCCCGCCGATGATGAGATTTTCCCGAGTGTTTTTGAATATTTTATAAAGAGCCCGCTGACGATGAGATCGAGCCCGCCGACGCCGAGATCGGCGTGGTTAGCCCACCTTCTAGAAGCCCGCCGAAGGCAAGATCGAGCCCGCCGACGGCGAGACAGTTGAATTGAGCCAGATACAATGAACCTGGACGCTTTTTGAAGAGGTGCTTAAGCAACCTTTGGAGATTTGACTCCTATAATTAGAGACGAATTTTAGTCAGTGGTGTGTCATTCTAGAGTCTTTTAGTTTCTATATAGAGTCTTTCTAGTGTGTAGATAAAGTGTTTAGCGTCTTGATGAGTTTAATTAAGTGTGCTGTACTAGAAGGAAGAGTCAAAGGAACTTCAAGGAGTCTGCTTTGGGGAGAAGAATTGAGATAAGTATATTTGTTTATTGTTTGTTAACTTTAATGAAATCTATGATTTGTGTTATTTTTCCTATGCATTCTGAGTAGTTTCCTTAGTCTTTCTCCTTGTTATCGAGATTTTGTGAAATGATGAATTAAAGTAGTTGTGCCTAAAAATATGAAAATAGAAATTGTGATAATCTTTTACTTAAATCTTAATTTACTTTCAATCTGGCCAATTGATTTGTTAACATATGTTGAATTATCAACTATAGTAAAGATTACATCCAAAATTCAGGGAAGTCAAAAGCCTTGGAAGAAGGGTGCAAAAAAATAGAGAAATATTAACTATCGGGCGTAGAATTGGACATTTTAGTGTGACAGACTAAAATCTTCAATTCGGTCCTATTGTTTGGGAGCTGAAGTGTAGATGTTAGCCCTCAGGCGAGGGGAACGTGGGAGCTCGAAGTGGCGGTCGGTATCCTCCAAGCCTAGCCGCGGATTCGGTAATCAAACATAGGACTAGTCAATGTTCTTCGCACTGGACCAAAGGGTAAAGAATAGGAATGCTCTCTATTTTGCACAATACAATTAAAAAAAAAACTCATTTAATTCTTCATTCACTTAATTCTCTCAAACAAGGAGAAAGATACTTTTCTGAAATATTATATTCAACCTTTTAAACATTAGTTTATTATAGTCTAAGTGTTCTTAATTTCCGTATACTAGATTAGTAAGAAAATCTACTTTAATTTGTCTTTGAAATTCTCTAACTTCCCTGTGAGATTGATATCTAGGACTCCACTAGAGCCCTATATTACTTGATAACGATACGTATACTTGCATAGTATCCACAATATAAATCATAAATTCCATAACAGAATCATCAGTATATATATATTCAGCGCGGGATCAAGTTTTTGGTACCGTTGCTAATTTTCATATCATAGTTGTAAGTATAAATATCGAAAAGTGGATCAAGTTTTTGGCGCCGTTGTCAGGGAAGTAAAGTAATTATTAAGGTAATTAATAGAATTATTAAAATAATTACTAGAGTAACAGATTATTTTAAATATTACTTAAAAATTGTATGCACAAATTTAGAAACAAAAATTTAATACCTTACGATTCAGAATTAGAGCGCACAATTAAAAGAATTAGAAAACAAAAGAGAGAAATTATAAATTTAACACAAATGACAAATAATCCAGAAATTGAAAATATAAACCAACAAAGACCATTAAGAGATTATGCCAACCCTACATTAGATGAAATTCACCTAACTATTCAAAACCCTGATGTAGCTGCTAACTCATTCAAGCTTAAACCTGCAATTATCAAAATGGTACAGAATAATCAATTTAGTGGTTCACCTAATGAAGATCCTAATTTACATCTTGTTAGTTCTTTGGAACTATGTGCTACTTTTAAATATGAAGGAGTATCTAATGATGCTATTAGACTTAGGTTTTTCCTTTTTCTTTAAGGGATAAGGCTAAGATGTGGTTAAATTCATTAGCACCTAGATCTATTAAAACTTGGGGAGAATTATCACAAAAATTTCTATCCAAATATTTTCCTCCTTCGAAAACTGTAAAACTTAGAAATGATATAACATCTTTTGGTCAGTTTGATGGAGAATCCATATATGAAGCTTGGGAGAGATTTAAAGAACTTGTTAGGAAATGCCCACATCATGCATTACCAGATTGGTTAATTATACAAACTTTTTACAATGGATTAGTAGGATCTCTTAGATCAATCATTGATGCTTACTGCTGGAGGTTCATTAATATCAAAACCATTTGATGAAGCCTATGCGTTAATCGAAGAAATGGCTACTAATAATTTTCAATGGCATGCTGAAAGGATAAATTCTAAAAAGATAGCCAGTGTTCATGAAAATGATGCAATATCTATGTTAACTTCTCAAATTGCTGCTATATCAAAGAAATTAGATCATTTTGGAATGAATTATTCTCCTACTTATGTTAGAAGAAAACTCATCCGGACAAATTATAGATTCTCAATCTCCTTATGAAACTATAAATGCTATTAATAATAGACCCAATAATCCTTATGCAAATTATTATAATCCTGGTTGAAAGAATCATCCAAATTTTAATTGGAATAACAATACAGCTAATCAACAATGGATGAACAACCCTATAGGAAATCCACCTAATCAAGGAAATACGAATTAGAAACCTTCTTATCCACCTGGATTTAATAACACTCAATTTAAAGATAAGAAGTTATCTATAGAAGAATTAATATTAAGTATGGGTCAGCATTTGCAAAATCAAGGAAATCAATTACAAATTCAAGGAAATCAATTACAAAATCGAGGAACAACAATTAAAAATATTGAATTTCAACTCGGACATATCACTACCGCGCTTAACAATAAAATTCCAGGAACTTTTCCTAGTAATGTGGAAATAAATCCTAAAGACCAAGGAAAAGAATAAATTAAAGCGATACAATTACGAAGTGGAAAAGAGTTAGAAACTAAAATTCAGAAAGAAACAGAAAGTAAACATGAGGAAGTGAAAATCGAAAAAGAAAAGAATCAGCAAGATCAAAACTTAGATTATCCATTGATCCCTATGAAAATATCTATAGAAAAACCACCACCACCATTTCCTCAACGACTAAAGCAACATAAAAAAGAAAAGCAATTTGCTAAATTTCTTGAAATTAAAAAAAAAATAACGGTAAATATTCCTTTTGTAGAAGCATTAGAACAAATGCCTAATTATGTAAAATTTATGAAAGATATTTTAAATAAAAAAAGAAAATTCACAGATAATGAAACTGTTGCACTTAACGAAGAGTGTAGTGCAATTATTCAGAAAAAGCTCCCTGAAAAATTAAAAGATCCTGGTAGTTTCACTATACCTTGTGCTATTGGAGAAAAATTTTATGGAAAAGCTTTGTGTGACTTAGGAGCAAGCATCAATCTAATGCCTCTATCAATTTTTAAAAGATTAGAATTAGGAGAAATTTCACATACTTCAGTAACTCTTCGATTAGTCGATCGTTCTGTGACTTATCCTAAGGGAGTTATTGAAGATGTGTTAGTAAAAGTGGATAAATTTATCTTCCCGGTAGATTTTATTTTTCTAGATATGGAAGAAGATAAAGAAATTCCCATAATATTAGGAATACCCTTTTTAGCCACTGGAAAAGCTATGATTGATGTTCAGAAAGGAGAATTGACTATGAGAGTAAACGATCAAAAAGTAACTTTTAACATAGCAAAATCAATGAAATATCCTACTTTAGAAAAAAATGATGAATGTTTTCGAATGGAAATACTTGAACATTTTTAAAATGAACATTTTAAAGAATATTATGAAGAAAAGTTAGAAAAAAAATACTGAATTAATTGAAGAAGTAGATAATGAAAAACTGGATTATATACAGGAAAAATTTGAAATGTTGGATAATACTGAAAACACTGAAAATAATATAGTTCCGTCAATTATTAGACCTCCTGAACTCGAATTAAAAATTTTACCTAATCATTTAAAATATGCTTACTTAGGTAACTATTCAACCCTACCGATTATTATATCAAATTGAATTGAATGAATCACAAGAACAAAAGCTGTTAGACACATTAAAAAAATATAAGAAAACTTTTGGTTGGACTTTAGCAGATATTAAAGGAATTAGTCCTTCAATCTGTATGCACAGAATTATTTTAGATAATGAACATAAGCCAAGAGTAGATCCCCAAAGGAGATTAAACCCAATAATGAAAGAAGTAGTCAAGAAAGAAATATTAAAATGGTTAGATAATGGTATTATATATCCTATTTCGGACAGTGCTTGGGTAAGCCCAATTCACTGTGTTCCTAAGAAAGGAGGAGTGGCCGTTAAAGCTAATGAAAATAATGATTTAATACCTATAAGACAAGTTACTGGATGACGTATATGTATTGACTATAAAAAATTAAATGCAGCCACCAGGAAAGATTACTTCCCATTACCATTTCTAGACTAAATGTTGGATAAATTAGCTAGACATAAATATTTTTGTTTTTTAGATGGATATACCGGTTATCATCAGATACCTATTGCTCCTGAGGATCAAGAGAAAACTACATTTACTAGTCCTTATGGAACATTTGCTTTTCGAAGAATGCCTTTTGGATTATGTAATGCACCTGCAACATTCCAGAGATGTATGATGTCTATATTTAGTAAATTAATTGATGACGGAATAGAAGTATTTATGGATGATTTCTCTATATTTGGAATTTCATTTGATGCATGCTTGAATCATCTTGAAAAAGTATTAGAGGTATGCGAGAAAACTAACTTAGTTCTAAATTGGGAGAAATGTCAATTTATGGTTGCAGAATGAATTGTATTAGGGCATAAAATTTCTGGAAAATGACATAGAAGTAGACCCTGCAAAAATTCAAGTTATAGCTAAATTACCACCTCCAACAAGGGGTAAGAAGTTTTATTGGACATGCTGGATTCTACAGACGCTACATAAAAGATTTTTCAAAAATTACTAAACCTCTATGCCAACTTTTAGAAAAAGACAAGAAATTTGAATTCACAACTGAATGCCTAAATGCTTTTGAATTATTAAAAGATAAATTAATCAGAGCACCTATAATAGTTTCACCCGATTGGGAGAAACCATTTGAACTTATGTGTGATGCTTAGTGATTATGCTTATAGGAGCGATGACTTAGGCAAAGATATGATAAAATTTTCAAAGTTATATTTTATGCTAGTAAAACTCTTAATAATGCTTGAAATGAATTATACGATTCTCGAAAAAGAGCTATTAGCAATTGTTTATGCTTTTGATAAATTTAGGCCTTATCTAATTGGAACTAAATGTATTGTGGATACTGATCACTCTACTATTAAATATCTAATGCAAAAGAAAGATTCTAAACCAAGATGAATTAGATGGATATTACTAATGCAAGAATTTGATTTTGAAATCATTAACAAAAAGGGAACTGATAATCAAATTGCAGATCATTTATCAAGACTAGAATATAATGAGTTATCTGACACAGATAATGAAGTTACTGACAGTTTTCCTGACGAACAACTATATAATATAAAAGAGTGGAAAATGCCATGGTATGCTGATATAGTAAATTATATTGTAAGTGATATTTTACCACCTATGTTAACTTTGCAACAACAGAAAAAATTCATTCATGATGCTAAAACATATTTTTGGGATGAATCATATTTATATAAGCAATGTAAGGATCTTATAATTAGAAGATGCGTGCCTTATGAAGAAACAGAACAAATCATTCAGAAATGTCATGATTCTGATTTTGGAGGACATTTTGGAACAAATAAAACTGCTTATAAAAGTTTACAATCTGGATTTTATTGGCCTACTGTTTTTAGAGATTTTTATAGATATATCAGAACTTGCGAAAAATGCCAACGAGTAGGTAATATATCTAGAAGAAATGAAATGCCTCTAAATTTTATAATAGAAGTTGAGATTTTTGAAGTTTGGGGATTATATTTTATGGGACCTTTTGTTCCTGCATTTGGAAACTCATATATATTAGTTGTTGTTGATTATGTTTCTAAATGGATTGAAGCACAAGCTTTACCTCGATGTGACGCTAAGAGTGTTTCAAAATTTCTAATAAAAAATATTTTTACTAGATTTGGAATGCCGAGAGTGATTATCACTGACAGAGGATCTCATTTTAGAAATAAATATATTCACAAACTAGTAGAAAAATTTACTATTATTCATAAGATATCAACTGCTTATCATCCACAAACTAGTGGATTAGTTGAAGTTTCTAATCGAGAAATTAAACGTATTTTAGAAAAGACTGTAAACCCTAATAGATTGGATTGGTCTATAAGACTAGACACTGCATTATGGGCATACAAGACTGCTTATAAAACTCCGATTGGAATGACTCCTTACAGGCTTATTTATGAAAAAACTTGCCACTTACCAGTTGAATTAGAACATAAAGCTTATTGGGCAATTAAAGAATTTAATTACAATCTGAAAGAAGCTGGTGAGAAGAGATTATTGCAATTGAATGAATTAGATGAATTAAGAAATGAATCTTATCATAATAATAGAATTTATAAAGAAAAAATGAAATTATGGCATGATCGGAAGATTAACTCGAAGAATTTTGAGCAGGACAATAAGTTTTGCTTTATAATACAAGATTGAAATTATTTCCTGGGAAATTAAAATCTCGACGGTTAGAGCCTTTTACTATAACTCAAATATTTTCATACGGAACTATAGTAATTGCAGATCCAAAAACTGGGCATAGATTTAAAGTAAACGGACACAGATTAAAACCTTATTTTGAAGGGAGAAGACAAAATTTTAAAGAGGTTTTAATGCTCAGTCAACCTGATTACTAACTAAATTAGGTCGGGCTGACGACGTTAAACCAAGCGCTTAATGGGAGGCAACCCATAGTAGTTATTAATTATGATCTATTTATTAATGTTATTGAAAATTAAAATATAGAATAAATTCTACTACTCATTTTACTTTTTAAAATCATCACAAATTTGAATCTATACGAATAAATCAGAAAATATTCAGACTGGAGCGAAAATTGGGCAATTTACCTAATCTCGCCGACGGCGAGATCGATCCCGCCGACAGCGAGATCGGCGAGCCCAAATTCAGTTTAAATATATTAACTATCCCGCCAAAAGCGAGATCGTTACCGACGACGGCGAGATAGTTGAAAAATGGTTTTTGTGAGTTATTTTGCGATTTTGGGAGGTTCTAAGGCCATTTCTCTATATAAAACATTCAGAACTTCATATTTACACTATCTTCTTCCTTAGAAACGATTAGAGCCCCTCCAAAACAATCTATTATGGCCCCCAATCCACTAGAAACCATGAAATCTGGAGTTTTTAATCGAAGAAAATTCGTCAGTTCTGAGGCTCAGCGACTATTCAACAAGGTTTTGATGAAGAAGCGACTGATTAAAGAAAGAGGATTCATAAACTGAGGAGCGGAGAATTCAACGACAACAATTGAAGAAATGATTGTTCAGCGACGTTGGGAGGTATTCTGCTATACAACATCTGCTGTAGTCATTCCAGTAGTCAAGGAATTCTACTCTAATCTGCATGCGATCCATAATGGAAGTGTTTACGTAAGAGGTAGATGGGTAACTTTCACTCCTTCTCGAATCAATGATTTATACTCGATTGAAAATACCCCTGTTTCCACTATTCAAATTTTGTTCCTACAAGATACAATATGAATGAGATCTACAGATATTTGACCGACGAACCTGACGATTGGGAATTACGAGAAGACGGGTACGTTAGTTTTTCTGCATCACTTCTTAAACCCGTCTCAAAGCATTGACATTTCTTTATTTCGTCAAAGTTATTACCCACTATGAGGGTAAATAAATTCTCTAAGGAATGCCCAATTTTAAATTACTGTATTCAATCTGGATTACCTATCGATGTTGGATCTATCATTGTGAAGTCTGCATTAGGATTAATTGTGCATGGGTCGATTCATGGACTTGGACACCCATCAACCATATTTGCTTTATGTAGTCAATACCAAGTTTTCTATGAAGCTTGGGAAAAAGTGCTATTGCCTTGGAAACCATTAAATCCGATAGATATGTTTCCTACATTGGATCACAATGATGAAACAGTAATTATTTCTGATCAAGCATCTCAAAACAATCCTTTAATTAGGCCCCTGACTGATAGAACAAACCTCATTTTAAGGAAACTTAAAGGATTGGAGAAGGAACTACAGAATGTGATGAATTTTATTGATAATATCTCTGATTTATTCGATCACATCGATTGGAGAATGAAGGAGCACTTTGACCATACAGGACATCTGGAGGCGAGTTTTATACGACTATTGAGACAGAAAGGGTGGATTGAAGAAGATTCTACTGCAGAATTCCCTTTCAGACCTTTCTATAATTTGTTTGTGCACCTGCGTTCTATTGGAAACATCAGAGAAGAGATCAGTTCAGATTCCGATGAGTAGCAGAAATTTCTATTCATATTATATGTATGTGTGTTGATTTGAATTTAATTTTTGATATAATTTAAACTTTACGTAGATAATCTCAGTTTAGATGAGATTGTATGTTGTTTGTTTAGTCTCAGCATTTAGAGTATCGTGGTATGGATTGCAATGCTGAGTTAGATGTATTTTGGTTAATTTGCTAAGTCAATTGTTAGTTTTGTGGTATTTGAAGTTTGTAAGTTCATGGATTTCATTTATAAAAGTTATAATGTTTGTATTGTGTAAACCTTATATGAGTCAGTAGAGTATCTAATCTTAGAAATTATATCAAATTAAGTGACCGAACATTAGAACAAGGCTTAATTAAATTGAACATAATTGAAAATATAAAATTTTTTAAAAATTTGGAAATCCCGCTGCCTGCGAGATCGACCCCGCCGACGGTGAGATTTTCCCGAAACTTTGGCCTTAGTGAATTAACTAACTCACCGACAGCGAGAAATTTCTCACCGACAACGAGATCGCGAAATGTACTATATTTTGACCGGTCAACCGACACTATTCATCATCCCCTTCCTCAAAACTTTGAAAAACCGACTTAGGGCTTGATAGATCTGGGATTTGGAGCGATTTCAACACATTTTGACGCCGGATTTCATCTTCCCTTGGTAAGAGCTTCACTCCTATGTAAAAATTTTTGATTTTCACCATGAATTTCTTCTACATTGAGAAATTTGGGAAAAATTTGAAATGAGAAGAAAAGACTTGGAAGAAATTCATGGAACTTGATTTAGATTGATTTTAATAACTATTGGAAGCCATCTTAGTAATATTTAGAAGTTAAGATTTTTTGTGAATTTCATAGATCCAAAAATGGCTCCATGACAGAAGAGAAGAATGGATTACGACGAAACTCGATTTGTGAATGCAAGAGCACAATCAAGATATTTTCACAACAGTCAAGCCAGGAAATGTATCAAGATCGAGTTTTCAAAAATCCTGGAGGAGAAGTAGAGCGAATAATAAAAGAAAGAGGATGGGAAAACTTCTGTTACATAACCAACAAAGCTGCTGTGGAAGTGGTAAAAGAATTCTATGCCAATCTGACTGCGATCGAAGATGCACCAATCAAGGTGAGAGGATTTTTAGTGGATTTCAGTGCTGCAAGGATTAATTCTTTTTATGAAGTACGTGACTTATACACCAGTGAGTATGATACCGTTGGAACTATGGTAGGACCACTGGAAGAAGTGATCAACTTTCTCACTGACGGGAAATGTGTTTGGAAGATTAAGCGGCGTGAAAGGGTAAACTTTCCTCTCTTAATGTTGAATGCATTATCTAAAGCTTGACACTATTTTATTTGTTTAACCTTGTTACCCACTTATCACCATAGTGAGGTAACAAGAGATGAGACGATTCCGAATTTCGTATTCGGAACCAAAGAAGTATTAATGTGGGAAGTATAATTTATAAGAATATATTAGCCACTGCAAGAAGTGAGAGTGGAGGAGGACTAGGACACCCTGGTCTGATTTTTGCACTCTGCCAATTATCTGGAGTTGAAGTAAGAGGTGATGAGGAATGGGTGGAGCCAATGAAACCCATTATTCCGACTAATATAAAAAAATATGAATCCCACGAAGGATGGAGATATGGGACTAGGAGCTATGTACCTTCTTTGAGTAGAGATATTCCCTCTACCAGTTATGACCCTCCTCCCTATAGTACTCCAACCCTTCATGATTTGATGAATGAGATGACTCTACAACGGAAAATTTTTGAGAAAATAGAAGAAAAATTGGAACACATTGATCAGAGAATTGGAGGCTTAGAGAGAAGACATGATTATGATAGCGAGTATCTCCAGAGACATTCAGAGTATGAGATAGCTTACTACGATGCTGAAAATCGTTATATGAGAGGAGAGCTCGATGTTGTTGTATTTCCTGAGTGCCCCCGATATACTCATTACCAGCCTAATCCATCCACTGATCAAGGAAACGACGATATAGTTTAGGACTTTGATGCGGAAGATTAGATTCTATGTTTATTTGTTTAGTTATTTGACTTATAAACTTTGATGTTGTGATTGATTGTATGTTTTTCTTAAAACTTTAGTATTAATGTTTAGTTTATGAACTTGATTATGATGTGGTGTAGATCTTTTTAAACATTGTTGTTAAAGTTATATAGTTTTTAAATTTTTATTGTTTTCAGATTGCCATTGTAATCTTGGATTGAATTAGTAAATACATGTGGATGTAGTGTCATCTTTTAGTATAAAATGTGGTAGTATTGTGTTAAACTTATTTACCCAGCACTTTCTTTAATATTATGTATGTAGAAAGTTATTAACAGTACATGTAATTAAGTGATGAAAAGAACCTGCAGAACTTCAAAAAGAAGAAATACCTAAAGCTCGAAGGTATGATTTAAATATTACAGTTTATTTCCTTTTCACCCTATATAGATAGATAGAAAAATTTAAGTTTGGGGGAAGGAAAAACACAAATTTAATTATTAAATTGTTCTCAATTTATATTTTCAAAAATTATTATAAAATGATTTTTTGTAGTAATTTTAATTCAGTAAACTAGAATAAATTTATTTAATTATTATAAAAAGTTAAGAGAAATACTTTTAATGATTAACTAATTTTGTAGATTAAGATATTTAGTATAAGAGAATAAGAATATAGTTAACTATTTATAGTAAAGAAAACTAAATTTTCAAATATAAAATTCTTAGGTATTTAGTTGAGAAAGAAAAGATTGAAACTCAATGAAGTAAAAACTTTGAAATACATATAAGAGAAGTAAATGTTTGCAGTTTCAAATTTAGGAAGAGGAAAATGAAGTTCAAAATTATTAACAGGCTAATCAAAAATAGTGATCCTCACTTAAAAAAGTAAAGAAAAAGGGATTGAAAATCAATCCAGAAAGAAAAGAAAAAGAAAAAAAAATATATAAAGTGAGGAGAAACTTGAGGAGATGCCTTATCAAAAATTGGCTTCATTTGAATCAACCTAAAGGGTAAACTTCAATTACATTTTTGAACTTATATATATGGATTAGTATTTTACTAAGTAGTGCTTTCATGAAATTCCTATCATCTAAATATCTTAAGTAATTTAATATTGAAAAGTATAGTCATTATTGAAATAAATAGAAGACTAGAAATCTTAAACTTGAGAACTAAATAGCCTTATATCTATAGAATTAGTTTAATTATTTTAAAATATTTTTAGAAAACTTTACTATAATACTTATTTAAATCTAATTCTTAGTATTTCTGAATTAAAAGTTTTATTACAAATTATCATTAATTTTATTTAGTATTAAAATTACTTGAGGACAAGTAATAGTTAAGTTTGGGGGAATTTGATCACTAGAAAATATATTAAGAATTTCATACCAATTTTATATGAAATTGCACTTTAAAGAAATGTATTTTCTTTATTTTATTGTAGGAATGAAGAATTATAAGTACTGAAAGCAAAAAACACAAAAGAAGCGGATTTGGAGCAAAAAGGACTCAATTTGATGAAAAATTGAACTATCCAGTCGACGACGAAATTTAAGCAGCCGACGGCGAGATTTTCCCGAGAGGTTTTGAATATTTTATAAGGAGCCCACCGACGGCGAGATCGGCTTAGCCCACCTTCTAGAAGCCCGCCGACGGCGAGATCGAGCTCGCCGACGGCGAGACAGTTGAATTGAGCCAGATACAATGAACCTGGATGCTTTTTGAAGAGGTGCTTAAGCAACCTTTGGAGATTTGACTCCTTCTATAAATAGAGATGAATTTTAGTCAGTGGTGTGTCATTCTAGAGTTTTTTAGTTTCTATATAGAGTCTTTCTAGTGTGTAGATAGAGTGTTTAGCGTCTTGGTGAGTTTAATTAAGTGTGCTGTACTAGAAGGAAGAGTCAAAGGAACTTCAAGGAGTCTGCTTTGGGGAGAAGAATTGAGATAAGTATATTTGTTTATTGTTTGTTAACTTTAATGAAATCCATGATTTGTGTTATTTTTCCCATGCATTCCGAGTAGTTTCCTTATTCTTTCTCCTTGTTATCGAGATTTTGTGAAATGATGAATTAAAGTAGTTGTGCTTAAAAATATGAAAAATAGAAATTGTGCTAATCTTTTACTTAAATCTTAATTTACTTTCAATCTGGCCAATTGATTTGTTAACATATGTTGAATTATCAACTATAGTAAAGATTACATCCAAAATTCAGGGAAGTCAAAAGCCTTGGAAGGAGGGTGCAAATAAATAGGAAAATATTAACTATCGGGCATAAAATTGGACATTTTAGTGTGACAGACTAAAATCTTCAATTCGGTCCTATTGTTTGGGAGCTGAAGTGTAGATGTTAGCCCTCAGGTGAGGGGAACGTGGGAGCTCTAAAGTGGCAGTCGGTATCCTCCCGCACTTAGCCGCAGATTCAGTAATCAAACATAGGACTAGTCAATGTTCTTTGCACCTGGACCAAAGGGTAAAGAATAGGAATGCTCCTATTTGGCACAATACAATTAAAAGAAATACTCATTTAATTCTTTATTCACTTAATTCTCTCAAACAAGGAGAAAGATACTTTTCTGAAATCTTATATTCAACCTTTTAATCATTAGTTTATTATAGTTTAAGTGGTCTTAATTTCCGTATACTAGATTAGTAAGAAAATCTACTTTAATTTGTCTTTTAAATTCTCTAACTTCCCTGTGGGATCGATATCTAGGACTCCAGTAGAGCCTTATATTACTTGATAATGATATGTATACTTGCGTAGTATCCATAATATAAATCATAAATTCCATAACAGAATCATCAGTATATATATATATATATTAAGTGCGGGATCAAGTTTTTGGTACCGTTGCTAATTTTCATATCATAGTTGTAAGTATAAATATCGAAAAGTGGATCAGTCACCCAACTGCACGATTCGCATTTTCTGCAGGAAGTTGGCAAAGCCCTGATCATTTGGAGTGAAAGCATGAGTTCTAGTTGCGACAAACCCAGAATACATGTCGTCTAGCTTCTCCTCCAACTCCGGATCTATACCACAAGACTTAAACTTTTTTGCACCAGGAACTGCTTGTAATATATTGAATATTTCAATAGTGACATCATTTAAATGTGACAAAAAAAGGAGAATGAAGTGATCTTACATATTAATTACCTCAAGTTTTTCAGCCCACCATTGCTCTGGTGCATCAATTGTCCGCTTAATTGGATCTCAACCCAAACCAGTTGAACCCATTTTGAGCTCCTTCCATATTTTCCAATCCTTTTTAATTGATCCCATTTATTTTTTAGTTTCGTCTGGCCGTAATCTTTTCCAGTAAGTTCATTGAATTTAACCATCATGTTTTGCCAATCTTCTTTATTAAAATGTGTTGTAGGCCTATTTCCAAGTTGTACCTCCATAACATAGACATCGCAAAATGTAATGGTAACCTTTCTATCCCACATGACCGATGATCCGACCTCTTTACCTTTACTCATTGCGTACTGTTAGGTAAATGGATTAGCACAAAATATTTGTTTCATAACACATAATGTTTTCAAAGTAAATATAAGCATCGTAAGACATGTCAATGCAATATCCTTCTAATAAAATCAATTCAAAAAATTTTGGATCTGTTATATTGCTTGCATTTATTGCTTTGACATTGAGTCAAATTGATATAAATATTTGCTTTCTAAACTTCAGCGAACGAAATATGTTGGAAAATAATTTCTAAAACATAAAAAAAAACAATATGAGAGTACTCATTCCTATAACAACAACATATATTCCATTATCTACATCAACTAATGGGTTCTTAACATCACCTGCTTCAAGCTTTGAGGTTTCTTCAATGACCACATCACTTATTTGATATGTGAATACATAGAACTCGGGTGGCACATATATGAAAGCCCAAAGAATAAAAAATAAAAATAAATAAATAAATAAAATGCTCAATGCCCCCTCTCTATTCTCTTTGGTTCAGTCCATACTCAAAGTGAGAGTCATTATATCTTCTCCTAACAAAATGAGCACTTTAAAAAAAATTGACAAATTACATTAGTAGAGCGAATTGAGCAAAATGAAATTATACATATATAATGTTAGGTTAAAAAAATAAAATGAGATATATGAAATATTATCTTTCATAAAATGCAATAATATAATAACCAAATATATTTACCCTACTTTCAAAGTTTAAAATTCAAAACTTGAATTTGAATAGATGTTCGAAGAACAGATTATTCAAATTTACTAATTAGGATCTTGAAAGAACATACTCTAATAAGCTACAATTGATAGATTCAAAACTTAGACTTTTTGAACTAACCAAGCAAATATTTCATATTTTTCAAATGAAGTCACATGGTTCTTTCAGATTTTTTGAAAAAGAACATTACCCTTAACCATTCATCTTTTCACAATTGAGCCGCATAAACCTTTGCCTTGGGTTGTGTCACACATAATTAACCCTTTTACATATACACAATCCAAATCTTTAATAAGCAGAAATAATCCATATGCTGCAGTCGATTTATAAGACAATCAGTGGGAACAAAATTATGGATCATTGCAAATTATAAGTGCAAAATCTTTGCCATGGGAAGCTGCCATGTGAGAACAAAATTATAAGTGCAGAATCTTTGCAAATTCTGCAAACAATAGCATGTTTTCTAACTTTAACCAAGATAATAAAGCCTTCAGTTTGAAATAAAGAGAAAGAAAAAAATAAAAATACTTATTGTACCCCAACATGCAAAGCAACTGGAACTCATTAACCAGGGAAATAAAACTGCTCATTGCAACCGGGAGAAATATCTCTTTTAAGCCTCCAGAAATCAATATATGGATCATTCAACAATTATCGGGATAAAACAGTGCCAGAGAAAATAGAAAAGTGTCTGAGAAACCAGAACGGTCCCGGTGAACCCCCAATGTGGAATGAAGAAGATGGGGAGTGAAGAAGACGAGATACCTCTTCAGAGCAGCGAAGCTAAAATTAGGGAGAATATGGACCGAGATGCTCGTGTTTGGCTCTAGAAGGATGGGGGCGAGCGGAGAGGAGGAGAGCTTAGGGTTAGCGAGCAAGATGCGCAGGTGTGAGCAACTTCACGGGGTCACGGTATGCACGGGGTCATGGGCGTCATTCCTAAAATGAAACACGATCGAAAAAGAGGACCGCGGGACTCTCATGCCGATTCGTGTGTAATAAAAAAAAACCAACGGAGTTTTTTGATAAGCTACAATAAGCTCGAACTAAATAGTGCGGCGGCATTTTTGAAAACGCCGCCGTGCTTATAAGCTCTCCCAAACGGGGCCTAAATCTCATTTTACCACCATACATATCTTTTCAAGCAGAAGTTCAAGTGTCATCTATGAGAAATATTTATTACTTGTCGTAAATATTTCTCCATTATAGCAAGCATTCTCTCAATCAAAAGATAAATAACAGTTGGTGAAAATCACATAGGCATTATTTTAAAGGATTATATTTCAAGGTGAAGTGATAACAAGCTCAAATATTTCAGCTTTTACAAAAAAAAAATTTACTCAATGATCATGGTACGATGAACTGCTTCCTCAACCAGAAGGGACTTAAAGTATTATGTGTTAAGAAAAGATTGTGACTTCATGATAAATAATAAAGCTTGTACTTAATTATAAAGTAAGGAGGTGTTTCAAGTTTGAACTTTAGAATGAGGAGAGTGAAGTTCACAATCATTAAAGACTATCCAGATATAGTAATCCTCATTAAAAAAAGAAAAGACAAGATGGATTGGAAAAAAATCCCAAAAAGAAAGAAAGAAGAAAAATAAAGAAAAATATGTATGAGGAGAAGCTTGATGAGATGCCTAATAAAAAATTGGCTTCACTTGAGTCACCCTAAAAGGAAAACTTGATTTCATTTCTGAATTTATATTTAAAGTATTGGCCTACATTCTGATGAAGTTTACATGAACTCCTTTTTCACATAGTCTTTCAAGGCACTCTTAATGTGACAAATTATGGATTATCTTGAAATAAATAGAAGACTAGAACCCTTAGACTTGATTGCTGAATAGTCTTACACCTGTAGTGTTGACCCGAGCTACTGAATTTCTTTCTAAAAGTCTTACCAATATATCCTTTTGAATGAAAAATTTTAGTATCCTACAGTTGAAAAGTGCATTGCATAGAGTTGTATTTTATGTAGTAAAAGGATTACTTGAGGACAAGTAATAGTTAAGTTTGGGGGATTTTGATGCACCAAAAATATATACGATTTTTGCTATATAATTTTACTCATTTTTGGTGATATTGCACTTCAAAAAAATGTATTTTTCATGATTTGTTGCAGGTATGATGATTTTAGGTGATTGGAGCGAAAAGAAGCGAAAAGAAAAGAATTCGGAGCAAAAAGGAGCAAAAAGAAGTAAAAAGGAGAAATAAATGATCTGGCACCGCCGGCGCCATTTTCCAGAAAACTCTGCAATTATTAGGACGATAGAGCTCTGCCGGCGCCCTATCAGGCGCTGCCGGCACCCAATGTCGATGGAATTCAAATTTGAGGAGTTTTGGCGACTTTTTGAAGGGATGTGACCCACAATTTTATATTATGATATTTTTAATTTAATTGCAACGACGCCAAAAACTTGACCTCACTATATTATATGTATAGAATTGTAATTGTTTAAGTTGTGGATGCTACGCAAGTATACGTATCGTATCAAGTAATACAGGGCTCTAGTGGAGTCCTGGTTATCGATCCCATAGGGAAATAGAAAATTAAATAACAACTAATTTTAAAATAATAATAATAATAATTTTAAAATAGTATACGAAAATTTGGAATTCTAAATTTAAGCGCAATAAAGTAAACTAAGTATTTTAATTAGGTAACTTAACTAAGTAGAAAATTAATACGTATTGAAAGTGCGGGAAATTAAACTAATTGCTAAATAAGTCTTAACTATTCGAAAAAGTATCTTTCCCCTTGTTTAGAAATTTAAGTGATTGATGAATTTTAAATAGATAATTTTAAGGTATTGTGACAAATAGGAGCATTCTTATTCTTTACCCTTTGGTCCGAGTGTAAAGAATATTGACTAATCCTATGTTTGATTACCGAATCGCGGCTAGGCTGGGAGGATACCGATCGCCACTTCGAGCTCCCACGTTCCCCTCGCCCGAGGGCTAACATCTACACTTCGGCTCTCAAACAATAGGACCGAATTGAATATTTTAGTCTGTCACACTAAAATGCTCAATTCTACGCCCAGTGATATTATTTCCCTATTTATTTGCACCTTCCTTTCAAGGCTTTTGAATTCCCCGAATATCCGATGTAATTTTTACTATAGTTGATATTCAACATATTTTAACAAATCAAATGGCCGGTTTGAAAGTAAATTAAGTTTTAAGTAAAAATTATCACAATTTATTAATATATATAAAAGTACTTCTGTTTAAAGTTCATCAAGTCACTTAATTTCATAACAGGGAGAAAGACTAATAAACTACTCAGAATGCATGGAAACTAAACTAAGCATGGATTTCATTTAAAGTTCAAAAACAATAAATACAAATACTTATCGTGATTTATCCCCAAGCAGACTCCTCGTAGTTCCTTTGACTCTTCCTTCCAGTACAGCACGACTCACTAATTACTCACTAAACTCACTCAAGACACAATTTGACACACAAAACTGCACTTAAAGACGGTTAAAAGAGCGATTTTCGGCCTCTATATATAGAGGTAGGCAAAGGTCCAAGAGGTGTGTAAGCATCTCTTCAAAGGTGTCCAGGTTCAATGTATCTGCGCCATTTGAACTATCTCGCCGTCGGCGACGAACTACCTCGCTGTCGGCAAGGCTTCTAGAAGGTCTTCGAGACAGTTATAAATCCTTCAGAATTTTCTTCCTCGTACCCTCGCCGTCGGCGGGCTCGATCTCGCCGTCGGCGACTCAGCACAAATTGCATTGTTTTCTTCCTTTTTGCTCCAAATCCGTTCATTTTTATGATTTTTGCTTTTATCACCTAAATTCTCCATTCCTGCAACAAAATAAAGAAAATACCTTTCTTTAAAGTGCAATTTCATCAAAAATAGGTATGAATTTCTTAATAAATTTTTCGAGTGATTAAAATCCCCCAAACTTACTTATTACTTGTCCTCAAGTAATTTTAAGTACTACATAAAAATAATGAGTTCTATAATAAGATTTTTCAATTTAAATAAATTATGAATTAGATTAATTAATATCATAATAAAGTTAAATAAAAATAATTCATGTAATTTAATTAATCTTATAGAAATAAATTATTTAGTTATCGAGTCTAAGATTTCTAGCTTACTATTCATTTCGGGAATGACTATATTTAAAAGAATAACTACTTAAGATATTCATATGATAAGAAATTCAAGAAAACACTATTAGGTAAAATTCTAATCCATAAACATAAGTTTGGAAATATCTAAGTTTTTCCCTTTAGGTTAATTCGAATGAAGCCGATTTTTGATAAGGCATCTCCTCAAGCTTCTCCTCATTTTTCTTTTTCTTTTTCTTTTTCTTTTTCTTTTTCTTTTTTCTAATGAGGATTACTGTATCCGGAGAGCTCGTTAATAATTTTGAACTTCATTTTCATCTTCCTAAATTTGAAACTTAGAAATATTTCTTATACTTCATAATTTTTACTTCATTGATTTTCAATCTTTTCTTTTTCACTTGAATACTTAAGAATTTTAATTTTAGAATATAGTTTTCCTTACTAAAAATAGTTTACTATATTCTTATTCCCTTTAACCAAATATTTTATTCTATTTAATTAATTAAAGCACTAGAAATATTTCATTTAACCTTTTATAATAATTAAATAAAATAATTCATATTAATTAAATTGAAAAATTTGCTATAAAAATCATTTTATAATAATTTGAAAATAGAAATTGAGAACAAGTTAATAACTAAATTTGTATTTTACTCCCCCAAACTTAAATTTTTATATCTACTCTAAATAATGAAAAAGAAGGAAAGTAAATAAATCATACCTTTGAAGTTTAGGTATTTCTTTTTCTTTGAAATTTTTGCGAGCTTTTTCATTTTTCATTGAACTCGTATCTGTTAGTATTCTCCATATATATATAAAAATTTAAAGAAAATGCGAGGGATAAAATCCGAGATAAGTATTAAATACAACAATTAAAATTAACTCTACACTACACATATGAATTACTAACATATTAAAACAATTTTACAACTTAAAACAATACAGAATAAAATAAAAACATACTAAAGAAAACTAACATCCTATTTAACATAATAACAAATGCAATTAACTAACACAAAAACAAAAACTAAACTACTATAACAATTCAAGCAAATAATCTAACAAACATCCAATGTCTCACAACATAAAGTACTGAATATTACAAACATATAAAAGTTTCCAAAATAACTTAACATCAAACAAACAAAACAAATAAAGTCCTAATCTTCGACATCAAAGTCCCAAACTATATTATCATCCCCTCCTTGATCTAGCAGGCTGAGAAGGTCGAGCGGGATGATGCGAGTATACTCAGGGCACTCAGGAAAGACAACATCTAAATCACCACTCCTATAACGACATTCAGCTTCATAGTATGCAATCTCGTATTACGAATGTCGCTGGAGATATTCGCTATCATAATCGTGTCTTCTCTTCAAGCCTCTAATTCTTTGATCTATATGTTCAAATCTTCTTTCCATATTTTCTCCAAATGACTCAAAGCTCTTTCTACTCAGGGTTAATTCATTCATCAGATCTTGAAGGGTAGGAGTAGTGTACTGAGGGGTGGTTCATAACTAGTAGAGGTATATCTCTACTTGAAGAAGGTACATAATCCCTTGTCCCGGATCTCCATCCTTCGTGGGATTCATATTTCTTTATATTAGCTTTGAGTTAGGGGTTTCATAGGCTCTATCCATTCCTCGTCATCTCTTGCCTCTACCCCGGATAATTGGCAAAGTGCATAGATAAGACCAGGATGTCCTAATCCTCCTCCACTTTCATTTCTAGCGATGGCTAATATGTTTTTAAATATAACATTTCCCACATTAATACTCTTCGGTTACGAATACGAAATTCGGAAGCTGCTTCATCTCTTGTTACCTCACTATGGTGGTAGGTAGGTAACAAAGTAGAGCAAATAAAATAATGTCAGGGATTTGATGTTGCATTTAGCATAGAAAGAGGGAAGTTTACCCGTTCTCGCTGCTTTATCTTCCAGACTCCTTTCCCATCAGTGAGAAAGTCAATCACTTCTTCTAATGGTCCTTCCATAGTTCCAAAAGTTTCATATTCGCTCCAGGTGTCTTGAACTTCATAATATGCGTTAATCCTAGCAGCGTTGAAATCGACAAAAAATCCTCTAACCTTTACTGGTGCATCTTCAGCCTGTGTTAAATTTGCATAAAATTCTTTTACTACTTCCACAGCTGCTCTGTTAGTAACGAAACAGAAGTTTTCCCATCCTCGCTCCTTTATAATTCGCTCTACTTTTCCTCCTGGATTCTTGAAAACTCGATCTTGTATGCACTTTCTTGCTTGAATATTTTGAAAATATCGTGTTTGTGCTCTCGTATTAATGAATCGAGTTTCGTGAAAATCTAATCGTCGCTTTTGTCGTGGAGCCATTTCTCGATCTGTGAAATTTACAAAAATTTTTTAACTAAACTCCAAAATATTACTAAAATGGCTTCCCACAACAACTAAAATCCATTTAAATCAATTTCTATGAAATTCTTCCAAGTATTTTCTTCACATTTCAAAATTTTTCAAAATATCCCAATGTAGAAGAAATCAATGTTGAAAATCAAAAATTTTTTGCATAGGAGTGAAGCACTTACCAAGAGAAGATGAAATCCGGTGTTTTTGAGTGATGAAATCGCCTCTAAATCCGAAATTTCGTGAACCCTAGGGTAGTTTTTGCGAAAATGAGAGGTTGAGGATGATGAATAGTGTTTTTGACCGGTCAAAATATATGTTTTTAGCGACCTCGCTGTCAGCGAGATTTTTCTCGCCGTCGGCGAGCTAATATTTTTCGGAACCAAAAACTCTCGGGAAAAATCCGCTGTCGGCGAGAAATTTTTGCTCTAACCTTCGCTGTCAGCGAGATCGATCTCGCTGTCGGCGGGATTTTTCTCGTCGTCGGCGAGATTCCAAAAAATTTAATTTCCGAAATTCGTCACTCATTTTCATCCTTGATTTGCCTTATATTATATTTCCGATCACATCATGTATTAATTTAATATGAAGATTAGCTACTTATACACAAATAAATTCACACAACACAACAAATTAACTTTAATATTGAAATCCATGAGATGTACAAACTAACATAATTTTAAACTCTATAATCAAACTTCGATTCTCCAATCCTTACTACTAATCGGCATCGCAAACCAATCCACGACACACTAAATGCTGATACAAAACTATGACGCATATCTCAATTAAGTTTGAGATATTCAAATCATCACTCCACATATAATAAAATCTAAATCAAATCAAATAACATAAATATAAACATACTATGGAAATCTTTACTACTACTCTTCAATGTCAGAATCTTCATCTTCTCTGATATTTTCGATATGACGATGATGCACAAATAAGTTATAGAAAGGCCTGAAGGGAAACTCTGAAGCAGATTCTTCAGTGATCCAACCCTTCTGTCTCAGTAAATGAAGAAAGCTAGCTTCCAGGTGTCCAGAATGATCAAAGTGTTCCTTCATCCTCCAGTCAATGTGATCAAATAAATCAGATATATTGTCGATTGAATCTCTTACTTTCTGCAGTTCTTTCTCCATTCCTTTAATTTTCTTCATAAGTAACTCCGTTTTATCTGAAATAGGCCTTGCTATAGGATTATTCTGTGAAGCTTTATCAGAGATAAATGTAATTTCATCATTATTGTCCAAAGTAGGGAACATATCTGTAGGATCAAGCGGCTTCCAAGGTAACAGAACCTTTTCCCAAGCTTCATAAGAAACCTGGTACTGACTGCATAATGCAAAAATAGTAGATGGGTGTCCTAGTCCGTGAACTGACCCATGCACAATTAAACCCAATGCAGACTTAACAATTATTGATCCAACATCAATAGACAATCCATTTTGAATACAATAATTCAATATAGCGCATTCCTTCGAAACCTTGTTTACCCTCATAGTAGGTAACAATTTAGATGAGATGAAATAGTGCCAGTGCTTTGAGACAGGATTCTAAAGTGATGCAGAGAAACTAACATACCCGTCTTCACGCATTTCCCGATCTTCCGGTTCATCGATCGGATATTGAAATATCTCGATTCATATTATATCGAGAAGGCACAAAATTTGAATAGTGACATACCGGGGTGTTTTACTATAGAGAATAATTCATTTACTCTTGATGGAGTAAACGTCACCCATCTTCCTCAGACATAGACATTCCCATTGTTGATCGCATGTAAGTTAGAGTAGAACTCTTTCACAACTGGAATAACAACAACAGACGTAGTGTAACAAAATACCTCCCGAGTGCTGCTGCTGCGATCGTTTCTTCTATCTTCGTAGTGGAATTCTCTAATCCTCGATTGACAAATCCCCGTTCCTTGATAACTCTTTTCTTTACCAAAACCTTGTTGAAGATCCGTTGTGCTTCCGCACTCACAAATTTCCTCCGGTTAAACACTCCAGAATTAGAGGAATCTAAGAATTTGGAGGCCATTATGGTGAATGGAATGAATTCTAGTGAAGGAGGCGGATCTAGAATGATTTAAGAATGGGTTTTCACAAAGGAATTGGTGTTGAAACCGTCCAAATCGGCATTCAAATTATAAATAACTCATCTTTATAACTTCCTCGGCTGTCGGCGAGAAGTTTCTCGCCGTCGGCGACTCGGTTATAAAACCGCCTCCCATGTTCTCGCTGTCGGCGGGACGTTTCTCGCTGTCAGCGAGCTCGATAAATAAACTGAATTTAAATTAGGCACGAACCTCGCTGTCGGCGAGTATCGACCTCGCCGTCAGCGAGATTCCAAAATAAAGTCCAATTTTGCTCGAAATCGAATAATTTCTTTTCTCATCATAATGGTTCGAATATGTGATGATTCTTAATAATAATTGAGTAGTAAAGTTTCAATAATATAGACTAACTATTAAGATTAAATAAAAATAGATAACTAATATGGGTTGCCTCCCATAAAGCGCTTGGTTTAAGGTCGTCGGCCCGACCTAATTTCAATTATTAATCGAGTCGACTAAGCATTAAAACCTCTTTATAGTTAGGTCTTATACCTTCGAAATATGGTTTTAATCTATGTCCATTAACTTTAAATTTATGTCCGAGCTTTTGGATCTTCGATTTCTATAGTTCCGTATGAAAATATTTGAGTTATGGTGAAAGGTCCTAACCATCGAGACTTCAATTTTCCATGAAATAATTTCAATCTAGTATTATATAGCAAAACTTCCCGTCCCGGTTCAAAATTTCTCCGATTAATCTTCCGATCATGCCATAATTTCATCTTTTCTTTATAAATCCGATCATTATCATATGATTCATTTCTTAATTCTTCCAATTCATTTAATTACAACAATCTTTTCTCACCGAACTTCCTTCATATTATAATTAAATTCTTTAATCGCCCAATATGCTTTATGTTGTAATTCAACCTGGTAAGTGGCATGTTTTTCTATATATAAGCTCGTAAGGAGTCATTCCAATCGGAGTTTTATAAGCGGCTCTATAAGCCCATAATGCAGATGTCTAATCTAATAGACCAATCTATCCTATTTGGGTTTACATATTTTTCTAAAATACTTTTAATCTCACGATTAGATACTTCAGCTAATCACGCTAGTACGTGGATAATAAGCGATGGATATCTTATGAGTAATATTGTATTTTTCTACTAGTTTGTGAATGTATTTATTTCTAAAATGAGTTCCTCCGTCAGTGATAATCACTCTCGGCATTCCAAATCTAGTAAAAATATTTTTTATCACAAATTTTGAAACACTCTTAGCATCACACCTAGGTAAAGCTTGTACCTCAATCCATTTGGAAACATAATCAACAGCTACTAATATATATGAGTTTCCGAATGAAGGAATAAAAGGTCCCATAAAATCTAATCCCCAAACATCAAAAATTTCAACTTCTAATATAAAATTCAGAGGCATTTCATTTTTTCTAGATATATTTCCTACTCTTTGACATTTAAATATATCTGTATACATCTCTAAATAGAGTAGGCCAGTAAAATCCAGATTGTAGAATCTTATAAGCAGTTTTATCAGTCCCAAAATGTCCTCCAAAATCAGAATCATGACATTTTTGAATAATTGGTTCAGTTTCTTCATATGGTATTGTCGGCATATTTTTAGGTTGTGTGTTGTATTTTTGAAAAGAGAGTCGCCTACAAAAATTGTCGGCGAATTTTAATTTAATTTAAATAAATAATTTGAAAAGTAGTATTTGATTTTGAAAATAATTTTGAATTTGAAAATTTTAAGATATGAAATCAAACCGATCTCACATCCCGAATAGTTTATATAAACGAGCGCCGCACCACAAACCGTGTATCTATCCCGAAGAATAGACACACTGCTTGATAATGGGGCTCGATTAAATAAACTAGAAAGGTTTGTGACATCCGTTTGGTCTGCGAACCAATTTTATAAGCCGACAAATTCCCCTGTTTAATATGAAACTATTAAACAGGGTTTATATTACCTGGGTTCTTAAAGTTCCCTATAAGGGCAAGCCCCTATAGTTAATTACATCTTAAGTGAGGGGAATCACCTAAGAAAACTCTCGATAATAATCAATAATTCTGCTCTCAAGAATTTCAAAGTTTAAGTTTTCAAGGGGTTGAATTTTGGAATTTCAATAGGGAATGGATCAAATTTGGAATATTTTTATTTTGGGAATTCAAAGGAAGAAAAGTAGGAGAGATCACGGATTCGAAGCGGACTTCGGTAATCTCCCGATTATCCTATTGTTTGGCTTGGATTTAGGAAAGTCCTAATGTTTATTTAATGTTTTAATCTTGCCAATTTAGTTAATTAGGACTTATATTTATATGATAGAATCATACAAATTGCCTAGAAGATATGAGGGTTTATGTCGTATCGGACGACTACCTCGGAATCCTAAGACCGGTTAGGGCTTAATTTGCAATGCAAATGCCTAACGAAGAGTTGAGGATTTATGTTGCACTAGGCAAACTACCTCGAAGTCCTATGGCTTTGTTATTTAATTCTAAGAAAGTTTTGTTGACGTAGGTTCGAGGTTTTGCTTGACGACGATGGCCATGCCGCCCACCATGCTCCGAGCTCCTTGTTGTTGCAGAGGTTTAGTTTTAGAAATCATAAATCAAGAGATGAGAGAAGTGTTCGGTTTAGAGAAGTCTTAATTTCCAAGTGTTTTTTGTGTTTTAATTAAAACAAATCTTAAAGTTGATTATAACGACACCGGTTAAGATCCCACGGTTCCATCCTTCCAGGCACCATTATTTTTATCGGATTCACTTAGTCCAGATGAATTTGCTAAACTCAACTGAATGAGTTCCACACTTTCATTTAGACCGTGGGAAATCCCGTTAGCAACACGTATGTTACATCATCCGAGGTATTCCCGATCATCCAACAAGACGTTTTAATTTAGTTGTAATTGTAGTTTTGTGTTCTGTTTGTGATTAAATTTTGAGTTGTCTTATATTTTGAAATGTTGTGGGGGTGAATTTTATCTTGTAGTGTCTTTTATTTTAGTTTTGGGTTTCAGTTTTGGTTTCTGTCCTAAGGGTGTAGGTTTTCATGCAACTGTTGTTTATCATGCAAGAAAAGTAAATGCGATGCGATTAAATAAATTGCCGTAAAGTAAATCGCAATGAAATAAAAGCGTACACTGGAGGGTCTTCCCGTCATCCCAAGTCGCACTTAAAACACAGTTAGAATATTTAAGCAAGTTCCTAGGTAAAGCTAAGGGAAAGGTTTTGGTTTTCTACCAAGTTCCTAATCCTATAGCTAGTCATTTCCTATGACGTCTAGGTTCTTTGTGTTTTTGGTTTGAAGACGATTTTCTTCATCAAAGAACAATTAAGTTCAATTGTTCTTGTAAATATCCTATCATATTGAGGAAGTGCTTAAGAAGAATCTTAAACATCTTTTCAATATTTCTAGGATTGTTTCAAGTCCAAATGAATTTAATTGTGTAAATGAATCGATCGTCCGAGGTTTTCAAGTTTTGTTAACTTGCTCGAGTGAACTAGGACATTTGAATGTCCTATAAGTGAAGTAACATTTCATTTTAATGTTCTATTTAGGAGTTATGATAACTAAAGCTCCTAAAGGCAAAATGATATTTAATGATTTGTGATTCAAATTTAAGTTCAAATTAATGATTTAAGTTTGGAATAGTGTTCAAGTTATTTTAGATTTATTTCTTCATATCTTAAGTGAGGTTATTTAATTCAACTTAATTTAATTTAATTTAATTTATTTTAATTTAATTTAATTCAGCTTTAATTTAGTTTGATTTGATTTAATTTTTAATTTAATTTAATTTAATTTAATTTAATTTAATTTAATTTAATTTATTTTATTTAATTTAATTTAATTCATTTATTTAATTTTATTTAATTTAATTTAATTTAATTTAGTTTGATTTGATTTAATTTAATTCAATTTAATTTAATTTGATTTAATTTTTAATTCAATTTAATTTAATTTAATTTAATTTAATTTGGTTTGATTTGATTTAATTTAATTTAATTTAATTTGATTTATTTAATTTAATTTAATTTATTTAATTAATTTAATTTAATTTAATTCAATTTAATTTTGATTTAATTTAATTTAATTGAAATTTTTTTTGAAAGAGTTTAATGATTTAATTTTAATTTAATGATTAAGTCTTTTAATATTTTAAATTTGAGTTATCATTTTAATTAAGAGTTGAGTATTAATGAGATGATTAATTTAGGGATTTTTAAATTAAAGAATAAATTTCTTCCTAATAATATCCCTATTTTAATAATTCCAAATTTATTATTCTTCCAAATTCAATTAATTATTTAATTAAAGTTTAATCATTTTAAATTGCTTAATGGGTTTCTACCCTTTAATTATTAAATTTCAATCATCCAAATCAGATTAGGATCAAATATTTTACTTGTTAATTTTTTTATTAAACCTAAAGTCTTAATTAAGGATTAAAATTTTAATTACCATTTTGCCCTTTAAGCCTAATAATTTCATAACTCACTAAATTGAACTCAAATGAACTTGAAATTTTTATGTGACTTCACTCATATGTCAATAAAGACATGAGAGGAGAAAATGTGATTTTTCTGTATTTAATTTATTTATATAATTATTTTTTGTAGAAAATAGAGATTTCCAAGGAAAATTCAATAACATGACCAAGGGAAAGTTTCTGTCCTTAAGAAAATTAGGGGACATTCCTAATGACCAGAGGACCACTTGGACCAAATTTTGTAATTTTTTGAATTATATTTTATTTATTAGAATTATTTTAAGTTCTGGAGTATTAATTAATTTAAAAATAAAATAAATGTTGAAAAATAAATTTTATAATTTTTAAAATTCTCTCTGATATCAAGGATTCCAGAGAACCAAACTTTACAATTTTCTGATTTTTCTTTGATTTATTATAATTATTTTGGTGAAGATGCTAGAAAATACATTTTTTAATTTTAAAATTACCCTAGAGCTTTAAAAATTTATATTTCACTAAATAGACCTAGGAAAAATATGGGACTTGTTCCTAAGTGATTAAAATTTAAAATATAACATTTTGGTGAATTTTATTATTTTTGTGATTTTTATTATTTTTTAATTATTAAAAATATTAAAATAATATTAAAAATCAACTTTTTTAGAAAATTGAAATTTTAATTTTCTTAAACTCCCTGATATCAGAGAGACTCCAAAACCAATTTGGTGAATTTTTGAAAGATATTTTGAAAGTTATGAATTTTTAAAGTTTAAAATGACTGAGTGGCTTAATCAACCCAATTAGTGGGGCTAACCAAGTCCAATTGACCTCAAATTTTTATGATGGGTTCCTCTGATCCTAAAGGTCAGTGGAAAATTGATTTCAAGTCAATTTGATCTATGGTTAATTCTAATTAATTAGAAACCTATTTTGGGTGTTTAAGCCAATTAGGGTTAATCTAAGTGAATTAACTCAAATCCTATTTTTCCTAGGGTTCTCTGGTCATAAGGAACATCACCAAATTTTCCTAGAATTTATTTCACAACATGCTAATTTTTGGAATTAAAATACTTAAAATAGCAACATGCATTTGAAAAATCAATAACTTTTCATAGGGATGGCCTCTGACTTTGGAAAATTCAGGGAATGTTCCCAAATTCAGAGGCTTCAAAAGCCCTATGGTCTCATGCCATGGTGAATTGTGTGAATGCATGGAGAATTGAAATAATGCAGGGAGTAAATAATTAATTAAAAATAAAATACTGGACAAAATTAATTAATTTCTTTTCCACATTATTCTCCTCTGTTCACTCGAGCGAAGAGGGTATTTTTATTTTATTTTTCTGATTTTTCTACACAAAGATATGAATTTTCAAAGTTTAGGGAATTTAAATAAATAGGAAAATACCCTATTTTTCTATTTATCCACGCGGCGCCGCGTCGACCTCGGCAGCTCCGAAATGCCGCGTGGCGCGCTCCCATTCGACGCCGCCATCCGCGTCAGCGCTCCCGGGACCCGCTGTATCGCTCCGTCTTCTGGTCCAACGCGATCCTGGCCGTCCGTCCGCGCGTGTATTAAATGGACGGCATCCGTTCATCGTCCCCAAGTGTCCTCACCCGAGAGCCGTCCACACTAAATCCTTAATATCTCACTCGATACTCGATGGATTTTCATGTTCTTATGCTCCATGGATTCGTCTTGAAGAGACGAACACATCTATACGGTTATCATGCATTGAAATTAAAGCATTTGAAATGGAGAATCTCCGAAGCTCGGGATGAAGAATTAACTCATACCTTAGCTGCGAGAGGTGAAGCCTCGATCGGAGATACTTGGCACGTTCGTTGGAGATGCGGGAGGCTAGGGATGAAGCCCAGGGATGTGGTGAATTGCTCAGGTGTGATTTCCACCGAGTCGATCACAACCTTTGGAGTCCGGAACAACCGGGTGACACTGGAGATGGGGCTTTCTGTCGGTGGACACCTTCCCTTGGTGCAGGTGCGGTGTGTAGGACCAATCAATTTGGGGATTGGTCCACTGTGGAGAAGTGTCCTGGTTTTGGGTGAGATTTCAACTGCGAAATCGAGCTCGCGGAGAAGAAATGGCGAGGGGATCTCACTTGGGGATCAAGTGCTGCTGTGTGTGGGGAGGAGTCCGGAACAATTTTGGCGAGTTTCGGTAAGGTACGGTTCGGCACTTCTCATGGCCGAGAAGGTGAGGGGTTTAAATAGGAGATGTTGGAGGGCCTCCCGTGGGGAGTCGAGGGTCGGGATCAGCTGCTCTTGGCATGCGAAGAACGACCATGGTGGCCATTTGGAGTGGGCGGCTCAGCAGGATGGAATTTCAAAGCTTGGCTTCTCCCAAGGTTTCGGGCATGGTGTTTTCCGGCGATCGGGTGGCCGGCCGGCCGAGCATGGGTCACCCTCGAGGTCGGGTGGGTCGTGGCTGGGACTTGGTGCAATCAATTGGCAAATGCCATGTGTAAAAGGCTTGGATTAGAATGGAATGGGAGAGAGCTTATTTTGGCTCAAATTGGTCAACCCCTCCACTTGGGCTAGGTGCACCACCCAAGGCTTGGTTTTGGTCGAGGGAAAAGTGATTTGGCTCAAGCATAATCAGTAGGGTCAAGTCACCATCCAAGCAAAATTAGGCATAAGCATGGTTAAGGGGAATCATGGGAGTGGTTAATCACCTTTAGGAATTAAGGAAAGAGCCTCCTCCTTTTGCCCAAAATGGCATGGTGACATGTAAAGAGGCTCTCATGGCTTGCATATGGCTTGTGCATGGCTCCATGGCTCCATTTGGCTTGGGAAAAGGTTGGGTCAATTTCATAAAAATGGGTTTTAAGAATTTTGGATATTTTGGTGTGAATTTGTATGGGGCTTGATTTGGAATTGTTTGATGATGGAATTATAACTTAGGGAATGGCTTTGATTAAATGGATGGCAAATGGAAATGTCATGTGGGCTTTAGGGCCAAATTTGGGCTTTTATATTTGGTGGAAATGGGCTTTTAGGGAGGTTTAGGGAAGTGGGCTTTTAAATTTAAAATGGATTTTGGGATGAGATTTTGGTAAAGGCTTGGGCCAAATAATTGTTGAGTTTGGTTTAGGGATGCTTCATGAGTGGTTTGAAACAAGTTTGAGGTGATTTGGGTTTGAATTGGTTTGAATTTGGGTTTAATTGGTAAGTGGGCTAAGGTGGGTCAAATTGGGCTAACTTGGGCCAATGTTGGGCTAGAGTTGAAATTGATGTAAAATTAATGTTGGGAAATGTTTATGGGAGTGTTTCAAAGAGGTTTTGGCTTTGGTTAGGTTTTGATTTTGGGGATTTGGGCTCATTTGGGCTAGGTTTGGGTTTAGGTCGAAAATGGGCCTTTTAGCTTTGGGTTAAATTTGAGTGGGGTTTGGACCAAAGTTTTGGGCAAATCATGTTAGTGTTTTGTTTATGGGGATGTCAAGGAAGGTTTAGAAAAGATTTGAGGTTAATTGGAGTTGAATTGGGTGAGTTTGGGTTAGGTTTGGGTCATAGGTCCAAATTGGGCTTTAAGGCCAAAAGTGAAATTGGATCCCAATGTCAATCAAATTGGGCTTGTATTTGGTCTAGATTGGTGTTGGGGATGTTGAATTGAAGTTTAGAATTGAATTGGACCAAAATTGGGGTCAATTGGGTAGATTTGGTTTGACATTGGGTTTACTTTGGGTTAAAATGGGTCAAAGTGGGGGTTTTGACAAAAGTGGGGTAAATTGACAAAATTGGCCCATGGTGTAGTTGAACAAAATGAAATTGGGAATATTTGGGATTTTCTGGAATTTTCTGGGAATTTTCTGAATTTTTGGATTTTTGGGTCAAAAGGGGTATTTTGGGTATTTGGAGGGTATTGGGGGGTATTTTGGAATTTTTGGCATTTTTGGGCATGGATGACCAATTTGATTGGTGAGGCAATGTTTAGGATTGGTCTTGAGGATTTTTGGGTGATTTAGGTGATTTTGCAAATTTTGGGTGGTTTCAAGGGTATTGGGTAGAGTAGGCGAGTGTAGGGTCCCGGGGTCAAAAATTGAAAATTTGGAAAATTGAAGATTGGGTGGATGTAAGTGAAATGAAATCATTTTTGTTGAGCCATGAAGCCATATCAAGCCCACATGAGCCATGAAGGGACTCATTTTGAGGCATTCACCATGTTGTTCCTAACCCTCTTAGCCAAGGGCTTAGGGGTTAAGGACCATCCATGTGAATCACCTACATGAGTCAGGAGGTCAAGTCGGGTATGGGTGTGGTTTAGGAGGTGTGTGAAAGTGTAGTGCATAAGTGTAGTGTGTGTGTAAGTCAGCCCTTTCACTAGACTGAGCCACCTGCAGGCGCTCTAAGGCCAAAGAGTCCTATAGGAACTCATCCTTTAAACTTCCACATTTGATTTCAACCCTCTAGGTGATTAGGGGTCTATAGTCAAGTTTGTGGAGTTTGCGGGGAGTTTAGAAGGGGTTTGAATTTCTAAAAGGTGGGTCCCAATTCTAGTCCTCTAAGATAGTCAAAGGAAAAGCCTAAGGCTAGATCCTAAGTACTAAAGAGAAGAGGAGAAGACCTCATCAAAAATGAGGTCAACAGGTATACATCTTCTAATAATTAAATCCTTACATTGCTTATATAAATATGGTTCATCCCAAAAATAGGTTTTCGTATCATGGATGAATTTTTTCTGTTGTTGCAAAGTTAGCATAGGTGGTAAAATATTACTAACTATATAGTTTACTATATCAACATACCATGGTATTTTCCACTCATTGATATTATACGATTGTTCATCGGAAAATCGTTCATAATTTCATTTTCAATATCGGATAATTCATGATTTTCTAATCTTGATAAATGATCCGCAATTTGATTATCAGTTCCTTTCTTATTAACGATCTCAAAATCGAATTCTTGCATTAATAGCATCCATCTAATTAATCTTGGTTTGGAATCTTTCTTTTGCATTAAATATTTGATAGTAGAATGATCAGTATGCACGATACATTTTGTTTCAATCAGATAAGGTCTAAATTTATTAAAACCATATACTACCGCTAATAATTCTCTTCTAGTAATCGTATAATTTATTTCAACATTATTTAGAGTTTTACTAAGCATAGTATATAACTTTAAAAATCTTTTCATATCTTTGCCCAAGAACCGCTCCTACGAGCATAATCACTAGCATCACACATAAGCTCAAATGGTTTCTCCCAGTTAGGTGAAACTATTATAGAGTCTTGTAATTAATTTTTCTTTTAAGAGTTCAAAAGCATTCGAGCATTCGATTGTAAATTCAAATTTCTTGTCCTTTTCGAGAAGTTGGCATAGAGGTTTAGTAATTTTTGAAAAATCTTTTATATAGCGTCCGTAAAATCCAAGCATGTCCAAGAAAACTTCTTACCCCTTTTACCGTAGTTGGAGGTGGTAATTTAGCTATAACTTGAATTTTTGCAGGGTCCACTTCCATGCCTTTTTCCGAAATTTTATGCCCTAATACAATGCCGCCCGCAACCATAAATTGACATTTCTCTCAATTTAGAACTAAATTTGTTTTCTCACATACTTCTAATACTTTTTCAAGATGAGTTAAGCATGTGTCAAATGATGTTCCAAATACAGAGAAATCATCCATAAATACTTCTATTCCATTGTCAATTAACTTACTAAATATAGACATCATACATCTCTGGAATGTTGCTGGTGCATTACATATTCCAAAAGGCATTCTTCGAAAAGCGAAAGTTCCATAAGGACTAGTAAATTTAGTTTTCTCTTGATCCTCAGGAGCAATCTGTATTTGATGATAACCGGTGTATCCATCTAGAAAACAAAAATACTTATGTCCGACTAATCTATCTAACATCTGGTCTAGAAATGGTAAAGGGAAGTGATCTTTTCTGGTGGCGGTATTTAATTTCCTATAATCAATACATATACGCCAACCAGGTAACTTGTCTTATAGGAATAAGATCGTTATTTTCATTGGCGAGTGACGGTCACTCCTCCCTTCTTAGGAACACGATGAATTGGGCTTACCCAAGCATCGTCGAAATAGGACATATAATACCATTATCTAACCATTTTAAAATTTCTTTCTTAACTACTTCTTTCATTATCGGGTTTAATCTCCTTTGGGGATCTCGCTTTAGGTTTATGTTCATCATCTAAAATAATTCTATGCATACGATTGAAGGACTAATTCCATTAATATCCGCTAAAGTCCAACCAAAAGTTTTCTTATATTTTTTTAAAGTTTCTAAAAGTTTTTGTTCTTGAGATTCGTTTAATGCGGATGAAATAATAATCGGTAAAGTTGAAGAATTACCTAAATAAGCATATTTCAAATGATCGGGTAATATTTTTAGCTCAAGTTCGGGAGGTTTAATAATTGATGGAACTATATTCTTGTCGGTGTTTTCGGTATTATCCAAAAATTCAAATCTTTCCCGAATATAATCTAGTTCTTCATTATTATCTTCAATTAATTCAGTGTTTTCTTTTTCTAATTTATCTTCGTAATATTCTTTAAAATGTTCTTGTTGTAAATGTTCAAGTATTTCCATCCGAAAACATTCATCATCTTTTTCTAGATAGCAGATATTTCATTGATTTTGCAATATTAAATGTAGCTTTTTGGTCATTTACTCTCATAGTTAATTCTCCTTTCGAACATCAATCATAGCTTTTCCAAGTAGCTAAAAATGGTCTTCCTAAAATGATAGGAATTTCTTTATCTTCCTCCATATCTAAAACAATAAAATCTACTGGGAAGATAAATTTAGCCACTTTTACTAACACATCTTCAATAACTCCCTTAGGATAGGTAACCGAACGATCAGCTAATTGAAGGGTTATCGAAGTAGGTGTAATTTTTCCTAATCCTAATCTCTTAAAAATCGATAGAGGCATTAGATTGATGCTTGCTCCTAAGTCACACAAAGCTTTTCCATAAAATTTTTCTCCTATAGCGCGGGGTATAGTGAAACTACCAGGATCTTTCAATTTTTCAGGAAGCTTCTTCTGAATAATAGCAGTACACTCTTCACTAAGTGCGACTGTTTTATTATCAGTGAATTTTCTTTTCTTATTTAGAATATCTTTCATAAATTTTACATAAGTTGGCATCTGATCTAAAGCTTCGACAAAAGGTATATTGATTGTTAATTTCTTTAATATTTCAAGGAATTTAGCAAATTGTTTATCTTTTTTATGTTGAGCTAGTCATCGAGGAAATGGTGGTGGAGGTTTTTCAACAGAAATTTTCATAGGTATTAAAGGATGTTCTAAGTTTGAATCTTGTTGAAGTGTTTCCTTTTCAATTTCCACTTTCTCTTTTTGGCTTTCAAGTTCTTTTTGAATTTGAGGTTCTAATTCTTTTCCACTCCTTAGTTGTATTGCTTTAATTTGTTCTTTTCCTTGATCTTTAGGATTTATTTCCACATTACTAGGAAAAGTTCCAGGTATTCTATTATTTAGTGTAGTAAGCAATATGTCCAAGTTGAGTTTCGATATTTTTAATAGATGTTCCTTGAATTTGTAATTGATTTCCTTGAATTTGTAGTTGATTTCCTTGATTTTGTAGTTGATGACCCATATTCAAAATTAATTCATCCATAGATAATTTCTTATCTTTGAATTGAGGGTTATTGTTATTAAATCCGAGTGGGTAATTAGGTTTATAGTTTGGATTTGCTTGATTAGGTTGATTCATCCATTGTTGATTAGATGTGTTATTCCAATTAAAATTTGGATGAGTTTTCCAACCAGGATTATAATAGTTTGAATAAGGGTTATTAGTTCTATTATTAATATCATTTAAAGTTTCATAATTAGATTGAGATTCTATGATTTGTCCAGATGAGTTTTCTTCTAAAGTAGGAGAGTAGTTCATTCCAAAATGATCTAATTTCTTAGATATATCAGCAATTTGAGAAGCTAACATAGATATTGCATCGTTTTCATGAATGTCGGCTATCTTTTTCGGATTTACTCTATCAACGAGGCCATTGGAAATTATTTGTTGCCATTTCTTCGATTAGTGCATAAGCTTCATCAAATGGTTTAGACATTAATGAACCTCCAACAGCAGCATCGATGATTGATCTTAAGGATCCTACTAATCCATTATAAAAGGTTTGAATAATCAGCCAATCTGGTAGTGCATGATGTGGGCATTTCCTAAGAAGTTCCTTAAATCTCTCCCAAGCTTCATATATTGATTCTCCATCTAACTGACAAAAAGAAGTTATATCATTTCTAAACTTAGCAGTTTTAGATGGTGGAAAATATTTGGATAGAAATTTTTGTGATAATTCTCCCCAAGTTTTAATAGATCCAGGTGCTAACGAATTCAACCACATTTTAGCCTTATCCCTTAATGAAAAAGGAAAAATTCTAAGTCTTATAGCATCATCAGATACTCATTGATATTTAAAAGTAGCACAAAGTTCTAGAAAACTAGCAAGATGTAAGTTAGGATCTTCAGTAGGTAAACCACTAAATTGGTTGTTTTGTACCATTTGGATAATTGTAGGTTTAAGTTCAAATGAATTAGCAGCTACATCAGGGTTTTGAATAGTTAAATGAATTTCATCTGATGTAGGGTTGGCATAATCTCTTAATGGTCTTTGTTGGTTCATATTTTGAATTTAAGGAATATTCGCCATTTGTGTTAAATTTATAATTTGTTTCTTTTGTTTTCTAATTCTTTTAATTGTACGCTCTAATTCAGAATCGTAAGGTATTAAATTTTCGTTTCTAAATTTGCGCATACAATTTTAGAATAGATATTAATTTATTTATTATGATTATTTTAAAATAATCCGTTACTCTAGTAAATTTTTCTTACTTTCCCAAGCAACGGCGCCAAAAACTTGACCCACAATTTTATATTATGATATTTTTAATTTAATTGCAACGACGCCAAAAACTCGACCCCGCTATATTATATGTATAGAATTGTAATTGTTTAAGTTGTGGATGCTACGCAAGTATACGTATCGTATCAAGTAATACAAGGCTCTAGTGGAGTCCTCGGTTATCGATCCCACGGGGAAATAAAAAATTAAATAACAACTAATTTTAAAATAATAATAATAATAATTTTAAAATAGTATACGAAAATTTGGAATTCTAAATTGAAGCGCAATAAAGTAAACTAAGTATTTTAATTAGGTAACTTAACTAAGTAGAAAATTAATATGTATTGAAAGTGCAGGAAATTAAACTAATTGCTAAATAAGTCTTAACTATTCAGCAAAAGTATCTTTCCCCTTGTTTAGAAATTTAAGTGATTGATGAATTTTAAATAGATAATTTTAAGGTATTGTGACAAATAGGAGCATTCCTATTCTTTACCCTTTGGTCCAGTGTAAAGAATATCGACTAATCCTATGTTTGATCATCGAATCCGCGCTAGGCTGGGAGGATACCGATCGCCACTTCGCAGCTCCCACGTTCCCCTCGCCCGAGGGCTAACATCTACACTTCGGCTCTCAAACAATAGGACCGAATTGAATATTTTAGTCCGTCACACTAAAATGCTCAATTCTACGCCCGATGATATTATTTCCTATTTATTTGCACCTTCCTTTCAAGGCTTTTGAATTCCCGAATATCCGATGTAATTTATACTATAGTTGATATTCAACATATTTTAACAAATCAAATGGCCAGTTTGAAAGTAAATTAAGTTTTAAGTAAAAATTATCACAATTTATTAATATATATAAAGGTACTTCGGTTTAAAGTTCATCAAGTCACTTAATTTCATAACAGGGAGAAAGACTAATAAAGTACTCAGAATGCATGGGAACTAAACTAAGCATGGATTTCATTTAAAGTTAAAAACAATAAATACAAATACTTATCTTGATTTATCCCCAAGCAGACTCCTCGTAGTTCCTTTGACTCTTCCTTCCAGTACAGCACGACTCACTAATTACTCACTAAACTCACTCAAGACACAATTTGACACACAAAACTGCACTTAAAGACACTTAAAAGACTGATTTTCGGCCTCTATATATAGAGGTAGGCAAAGGTCCAAGAGGTGTGTAAGAATCTCTTCAAAAGGTGTCCAGGTTCAATGTATCTGCGCCATTTGAACTATCTCGCCGTCGACGACGAACTACCTCGCTGTCGGCGAGGCTTCTAGAAGGTCTTCGAACCGTGCTATCTCACCGTCGACGAGCTCGGGCTCGCTGTCAGCGAGACAGTTATAAATCCTTCAGAATTTTCTTCCTCGTACCCTCGCCGTCGGCGGGCTCGATCTCGCCGTCGGCGACTCAGCACAAATTGCAATATTTTCTTCCTTTTTGCTCCAAATCCGTTCCTTTTTATGATTTTTGCTTTTATCACCTAAATTCTCCATTCCTGCAACAAAATAAAGAAAATACCTTTCTTTAAAGTGCAATTTCATCAAAAATAGGTATGAATTTCTTAATAAATTTTTCAGTGATCAGGATGCCTATGGAACTGTTGACCTCATTTTTGATGAGGTCTTCTCTTCTTCTCTTTAGTACTTAGGATCTAGCCTTAGGCTTTTCCATTGACTATCCTAGAGGATTAGAATTGGGACCCACCATTTAGAGATTCAAACCACTTCTTGACTCCCTGCAAACTCCACAAATTTGATTGTAGACCCCTAATCACCTAGAGAGTTGAAATCAAATGTGGAAGTTTAAAGGATGAGTTCCTATAGGACTCTTTGGCCTTAGGACTACCCTGGGTGGCCTGGTCTGGTGAGGGCTGACTTACAAATACACTACACCTACACACTACACTTTCACACACCTCCTAAAACCACACCCACACCCAACTTGACCTCCTGACTCATGAAGGTGATTCACATGGATGGTCCTTAACCCCTAAGCCCTTGGCAAGAGGGTTAGGAACAACATAGTGGATGCCTCAAATGAGTCCCTTCATGGCTCATGTGGGCTTGATATGGCTTCATGGCTCAACCAAAATGATTTCATTCCACTTACATTCACCCAAGCTTCAATTTTCCAAATTTTCAATTTTTGACCCCGGGACCCTACACCCGCTTAGCCTACCCAAAACCCTTGAAATTACCCAAAATTTTCAAAATCACCTAAATCACCCAAAATTCCTCAAAATCAATCCCAAACATTCCCACATTACTCAAATTGATCATTCATAGTCAAAAGTACCAAAAATTCCAAAAATACCTCTCAATACCCTCCAAATACCCAAAATGCCCCTCTTAGCAAAAAAATCCAAAAATTCAGAAAATTCCCAGAAAATTCCAGAAAATCCCAAATATTCCCAATTTCATTTTGTTCAACTACACTATGGGCCAATTTTGTCAATTTACCCCACTTTTCAAAACCCCCAATTTGACTCATTTTAACCCAAAGTGAACCCAATGTCAAATCAAACCTACCCAATTGACCCAAATTCTGGTCCAATTCAATTCTAAACTTCAATTCAACATCCCCAACACCAATCTAGGCCAAATCTAAGCCCAATTTGATTGGCATTGGGATCCAATTTCACTTTTGGCCTTAAAGCCCAATTTGGACCCATGACCCAAACCTAACCCAAACTAACCCAATTCAACTCCAATTAACCCCAAACCTTTTCTAAACCTTCCATAACATCCCCATAAACAAAAAACTAACATGATTTGCCCAAAATTTAGACCCAAACCCCACTCAAATTCAACCCAAAGCTAAAAGGCCCAATTTTGACCTATACCTAAACCTAGCCCAAATAGACCCAAACCCCAAAATCAAAACCCAACCAAAGCCAAAACCTCTTTGAAACACTCCCATAAACATTTCCCAACATTAATTTTACATCAATTTCAACCCTAGCCCAACATTGGCCTAAGTTAGCCCAATTTGACCTACATTGGCCCACTTACCAAATGAACCCAAATTCAAACCAATTCAATTCCAAATCACACCAAATTGACTCCAAACCATTCATGAAACATCCCTAAACCAATTGTAACATTTATTTGACATGGTCCTTCACAAAATTTTCACCCAAATGCCCATCCTAAAATCAAAAAGCCCACTTCCCTTAAACCTTCCTAAAAGCCCACTTCCTTCAAATTCAAAAGCCCAAATTCATCCAAAGCCCACATGACACTTCCCCTCATCATCCATTTAATCAAAATCACCCCTAAGTTTCAAAATCATCATTAAACCATTCCAAATCAAGCTTCATGAAAATTCTCCACCAAGGTACCAAAATTCCTAAATTCTACTTCCATGAAATCAAGCCAAGCCATCCTAAGCCATAGGCAAGCCATGAAGCCATGCATGAGCCACAAGGAAGCCATGAGAGCCTCTTTACATGTCACCATGCCATTTTGGGCAAAAGAAGGAGACCCTTTCCTTAATCTCCTAAAGTCATTAGCCTTAACCATGATTCCCCTTAACCCAAATTTAATCTAAATATTCTTAGAAAGAGACCTCACCACCTTTGACCAGCTGACCTAACTTATTCTCTCAGCCTAAAACCAGGTCATGGGGAGGTGAACCCAACCCAAACACATGGGTTGACCCAAACCAAGCCACAATGGCCTCTTCCCCATTCCATTCCAAGCCATCCCCTTTACACATGGCAAGGCCCAATTGATTGCACTAAACCCCAGCCCTGACCCACCTGGACCTGAGGGTGACCCATGCCTGCCGGCCAGCCGCCTGGGTCGCCGGAAAACACCATGGCCGAGACCTTGGGAGGAGCCAAACTTTGGAATTCCACCTTGCTGAGCTGCCCCATGCCCAATGGCCACCATGGCTGTTCTTCCCATGCCTAGAGCAGCTGATCCCAACCCTTGGCCATCCCTGTGAGGCTCTCCAGCCACCTCTATTTAAACACCACCCCTCTCGGCCATGAGAGGTGCTGAACCAAACCTTAAGGAAACTCTGCCAAAATCATTCCAGATCACTCTCCACACATAGAGCACTTGATCCCCACTGAATTCCATCCCCAATTCCCTCCAGCTGAGCTCAATTTTGAGCTCAAACTTTAAGACAAAAACCAGGACACTTCTCCACGGTGGATCAATCCTCAAATTGATTGGTCCTACACCTTCACCGGACCAAGAGGAGAAGTTTCCCACCGAAAGCCCCATCTCCGGAGCCACCCAATTGTCCCGGCCTCCAAGCTTTGTGATCGGCTGTGGTCACTTTCATAGCTAGACAATTCACCAGGCCAAGGGACTTCATCTGGAGCTTGCTTGGACCCAATCAAAGGTGACACAACTCTCAGATCGAAGCTTCACTTCTCTGAGCAAAGGTATGGTCTCACTCTTCTTCCCGAGCTTACAGAGATTCTCCATTTAATTTGAGTCAATTTAAATACATGTTTACCGTATGGATGTATTCGTCTCTTCAAGACGAATCCATAGAGCATAAGATCACGAAAATCCGTTGAGAATCGAGTGAGAAATTAGGGTTAGAAGGTTGACGGTCACGGGTGCACACCAGTCGTAGACGATGACCATGAGCCGTCGGATCGAGCGTGTATCGAGTGGACGGTCTGGATTGAGTCGGACAGTGCGTTGGTACGTGACCCGCGGGGCCCTAGATCGCTGAGTCAGATGGCGGCGCCGAATCAGAAGATGCCGCGTGGAGCTTCGGAGCTGCCTAGGATGAGTCAGCGCCGCGTGGATAAGTAGAAAAATAAGTTATTTTTCTATTTATTTAATTCCCTAAACTTCAAAAATGCATAACTTTGTGTAGAAAAATCAGAAAAATAAAATAAAAATACCCTCTTGCTCAGTGAACAAAGGAGAATAATGTGGAAAAGAAATCATTTAATTTCATTAAGTATTTTATTTTTAATGATTTATTTACTCGTCTGCATTGTTTTAATTCTCCATGCATATAGGAAATTCACCATGGCATGAGACCATAGGGCTTTTGAAGCCTCCGAATTTGAGAACATTCCTTGAATTTTCCAAAGTCGAGGCCATCCCTATGAGAAGTTATTGATTTTTCAAATTCATGTTACCTGTTTTGAGTATTTTAAATCCAATAATTAGCATGTTGTGAAATAAATTCTAGGAAAATTTGGTGATGTTTCTTATGACCAGAGGACCCTAGGAAAAATAGGTTTTGAATTAATTCACTTGAAATAACCCTAATTGGCTTAAACACCCAAAATAGCTCTTTAATTAATTAGAGCTAACCATACATAAAATTGACTTGAAATCAATTCTCCACTGACCTTTAGGATCAGAGGAACCTACCATAAAAGTTTGAAGTCAATTGGACTTGGTTAGCCTTACTAAATGGGTTGATTAGGCCATTTAGCCAATTTAAACTGTAAAAATTCATAAATTTCAAAATACTTTTCAAAAATTCACCAAATTGGTTTTGGACTCTCTCTGATATCAGAGGAATTTAAGAAAATTAAAATTTCAATTTTCTAAAAAAGTTGATTTTTTGTATTATTTTAATATTTTAATAATTAAAAAATAATAAAAATCACAAAAATAATAAAATTCACCAAAATGTCACATTTTGAATTTTAATCACTTAGGAACAAACCCCATATTTTTCTTAGGTCTCTATGATGAGTTATTAAATTTTAAAGCCCTAGGGTAATTTTAAAATAAAAAAAATGTATTTTCTAGCATTTCCATTAAAATAATTCTAATAAATCAAAGAAAAATCAAAAAATTATAAAAATTGATTCTCTGATTTCCTTGATATCAGAGAGATTTTTAAAAAATATAAAATTCATTTTTCAACATTTATTTTATTTTTAAATTAATTAATACTCCAAAACTCAAAATAATTATAATAAAAGATTATAATTCAAAAAATTACCAAAATTGGTCCAAGTGGTCCTCTGGTCATTAGGAATGTCCCATAATTTTCTTAAGGATAGAAACTTTTCCTTGGTCATATTATTAAATTTTCCTTGGAAATCCTTATTTTCCACCAAAAATAATTACATAAATAAATTAAATACAGAAAAATCACATTTTCTCCTCTAATGTCTTTATTGACAGATGAGTGAAGTCACATAAAAATTTCAAGTTCATTTAAGCTCAATTTAGTGAGTTATGAAATTATTAAGCTTGAAGGGCAAAATGGTAATTAAAATTTTAACCCTTAATTAAAACTTTAGGCTTAATAAAATGAAAGAGTAAAATATTTGATCTTAATCTAATTTGGATGATTGAAATTTAAATAATTAAAGGGTAGGAACCTATTAAACAATTCAAAAATAATTGAAATGAACTTTAATTAAAATAATTAATTAAATTTGGGAAGAATAATAAGTTTTGAATTATTAAAATAGGGATGTCATTAGGAAGAGATTTATTCTTTAATTTAAGAATCCCTAAATTAATCATCTCAATAATATTTAATTCCTAATTAAAATGATAATTCAAACTTAAGATTTAAAATGCTAAAAGACTTAATCATTAAATTAAATTAAAGTTAAATTATTTAAATCAAACCCTTTTAAAATAAAATATTAAATATAAATATAAATATAAATATAAATATAAATATAAATATAAATATGAATTGAATTGAATTGAATTGAATTGAATTGAATTGAATTGAATTGAATTGAATTGAATTGAATTGAATTGAATTGAATTGAATTGAATTGAATTGAATTGAATTGAATCGAATTGAATTGAATTCAATTCAATTCAATTCAATTCAATTCAATTCAATTCAATTCAATTCAATTGAATCATATTATATTAAATTAACTTGAATTAAATTAAATTAAATTAAACCACATTAAATTAAATTAAGTTAAATTAAATTAAATTAAATTAAATGTAACATCACCTAAGACATAAAGAATTCAAAAATAAATCTAAAACAACTTGAACACATATTCCAAACTTAAATCTACTAACTGAAATTAAATCATGATCCACTTGAACATCCATTTGCCCTCAAAAGCTTTTGTTGTCATAACTCCTAAACGGAGCATTAAGTGAAGTGTTACTTCACTTATGGGATATTCAAATGTCCTAGTTCACTGAGCAAGATAACAAACTTAAACTCCCGGACGATTAATTCATTTGTATAATTAAATTCTCTTGGACTTAAAATAATCCTAGAAATATTGAAAAGATGTTTAAGATTCGTCTTAAGCATTTCCTCGATATGATAGGATGTTTATAAGAACAATTGAACTTAATTGTTCTTTGATGAAGAAAATCGTCCTCAAACCAAAATACAAGAACCTAGACGTCATAGGAGATGACTAGCTATAGGATTAGGAACTTGGTAGAAAACCATAACCCTTCCCTTAGCTTTACCTAGGAACTTGTTTTAAATGCTTAATTATTCTAATTGTGTTTTAAGTGCAGCTTGGGATGACGGGAAGACCCTCCAGGTACGCTTTTATTTTATTGCAATTTACCTTATTGCAATTTATTTAATCGCATCGCACTTACTTTTCTTGCATGATAAACAACTCGTTGCATGAAAACCCACACTTTTAGGATAGTCCCTAAAACCGAAACCAAAACTAAATTAAAAGTCATTACAAGATAAAATTCACCGCCACAACATTTCAAAATATAAAACAACTCAAAATTTAATCACAAACGAACAACAAAACTACAACTACAACTAAATTAAAACGTCTTGTTGGATGATCGGGAATACCTCGGATGATGTAACCTACGTGTTGCTAACGGGATTTCCACGGTCTAAATGAAAGTGTGGAACTCATTCGAGTTGACTTTAGCAATTCATCCGGACTAAGTGAATCCGATAAAAATAACGATGCCGGAAGGATGGAACCGTGGGATCTTAACCGGTGTTGTTATAATCAACTTTAAGATTTGTTTAATTAAAATATTAAAAACACCTGGATTTTAAGATTTTCTCTAAACCAGAACACTTTTCTCATCTCCTGATTTATGCCTTCTAAAACTAAACCTCTGCAACAACAAGGAGCTCGGAGCATGGTGGGCAAGCACGGCCATCGTCATCGGCAAAACTCGAGTCTACTTCAAAGAAACATTCCTTAGAACTAAATAACCAAGCCATAGGACTTCGAGGTAGTTTGCCTAGTGCAACATAAATCCTCAACTCTTCGTTAGGCATTTGCATGATCATGTCATGTAAATTAAGCCCTAACCGGTCTTAGGACTCAGAGGTGATCGTTCGGTACGACATAAACCCTCCTATCTTCGAGGCTATTTGTATGATTTTATCATACGAATATAAGTCCTAATTAATTAAAATTGGCAAGATCAAAACATTAAATAAACATTAGGATTTTCCTAAATTCAAGCCAAACAATAGGATAGTCGGGAAATTACTGAAGTTCGCTTTGAATCTGTGATTTCTCCTACCTTTCTTCCTTTGAATTCCCAAAACAAAATGTTCTAAATTTGATCCATTCCCTATTGAAATTCTAATATTCAATCCCTTGAAGACTTAAACTTTGAAATTCTTGAGAGCAGAACTACTGATTATTATTGAGAGTTTTCTTAGGTGATTCCCGTCACTTAAGATGTAATTAACTATAGGGGCTTGCCCTTATAGGGAATTTTAAGAACCTGAGTAATATAAACCTTGTTTAATGTTTTCATATTAAGCGGGGAACTTGTTGGCTTATAAAATTGGTTCGCGGACCAAACGGACGTCATAAATCTTCTAGTTTATTTAATCGAGCCCCATCATCGGGCGATGTGTCTATTCTTCGGGATAGATACACGGTTTGTGATGCGATGCTCGTTTATATAAACTATTTGGGATGTGAGATCGGTTTGATTTCATATCTTAAAATTTTCAAATTTAAAATTATTTTCAAAATCAAATACTACATTCTAAATTATATATATATTTAAATTAAATTTAAAATTCGCCGACAACTTCTGTAGGCGACCCCTTTTAAAAAAATACAACACTCAACCTAAAAATATGCCGACAGGAACCTCTTAGGATTTCATTTCTAACTTATAAGTAACTATTTTTGGATGAAAATAGTGTGGTTTTTGGTGTGTGTGTGAGTGTGTATTCTAAAGTTCTAGAGAGGGAGAGTGTATGTTAAGTGTTAGGGCTTAGGAGAAGAGTGTGTAGAAGTGAGAATTTGAGAGGAATTTCTTTCTAATGAGTGAAGGAGAAGAAATAAAGTGAGAGATTGCTTCTTCCTTTCCATTCTAAATAGGGAATTAAGTGTTGCAAAGAAGAGAGAAAAGGATTCAAAGGAACTTCAAGGGAATTGCATTGGGGAAGGGAAAGAGATAAGTTGTACTTTCTTTTGTGGTTTGTATGACTTTTCTTTTATATATAAAATCCATGTTCTATTGTATCTTCTTCATGAATTCTGAGTAGTCCCCTTTGTCTTTCTTCTTACATAGAAATGTGATGATGGATTGATGTGGATTTGAAGTGCTTTTAAGGTATTGAAGAAATTGTGATGGTATTTCATTTCGAACTTAATTTACTTTTTGATTTGGACAATTGAATTATTAGAATATTTTGTTGAACATTAATTCTGAAAGGATTTAGTGTCCTGCAACAGTAATGAAGAATTCATTCAATTTTCATGGATGAATTGCGTAGTTCATGGGAATTGAGTGCAAATAAATAGAGAAATGTGTTTTGATGGACTTCAATTTGGAGGTTTCAGGGTGACAGGCTGAGATCCCCAAATTGATCCTAAGATTAGTAACTAAACTCGAAGGTTAGCCTTCAGTTGAAGGGTGAGTGGGAGCTCCGTAGTGAGAGCCGGCATCCTCCCGCCTAGCCTTAGATTTAGTGACTAAACTTAGGATATGTCAATATTCTTTTCATGCTTTGAAGATGGGGTACTCTTTTAAGGGTAAAGAAACATTTATGCTTTTATTTGACACAATAACATAGATATTTGTTCCATATCATCCACACATCATATTCTCATTACAAGAGGAAAGATACTTTTCTCATATATCAAAAAATCTTTCAAATATATAGCTTAGTGTGTGTCTGTTAGTTAATTCCACTTTCAAAGTTATTAGAAGTAATTGTAGTTTGATTAATTGTTACTATTTTCTGCATAGTGGTAGTAGAAGTAAGTATTAAACTTTAAGTGCAATTTGAGTATCGGATTTCAGTGCTACATTATCTATTGTGAAACACTTTCTTCTACTTCGTAACTTCCCTGTGGGATCGATAATCAGGACTCTATTAGAGCCCTGTATTACTTGATACGATACATATACTTGGACTTTACAAAATCATTATAAACATATTTAAATTTGAGTTCATAAATTCTTGCAATATAAAGTCTGTAAAACGTCCGGTCATGAAGTCACTCATCCAACTAAGTATTTTTATCTCAACAATACTTAACTTAGTTTTATGCATCTCTTTTATAAGCCAAAATTATGCTCCATAAAGCATTGCAAGTCTCACCACCATCTTATAAAATTTTCATTTTAGCTTATGTTTTTCTATCACATGATCCATCCCTCCACTTTAACCATCTAACTTAAATTCTACTAATAATATCCCCATCAATGTCACTATCACTTTGAACAATAAACTTGAGATATCTTAAATGTTAACTTATTTTAATGATTTTGATCACCCATTATTACAACTCAATCATTCAATATATTATTACTAAAATTACATTTCATGTATTTACTTTTAGATCTATTCAAACAAAGACATTTAGACTCTAAAGTAGACCTCTAAAATTCCAAATTTTTAAAAACTCTTTCTCTAGTCTTATCTACAAAAAGGATATCATCAACGAAAAACATAAACCAAGGTACATCCTCCTATAAATTTCTAGTAAGAGAATCCAAAGCTAAAGAGAAAATATATAAGATTAATGTCAATCCCTGATGTAATGCAACTAAAATAACAAAATACTTAGTCAATCATCATTCTATTTGAATTCAAGTAACATCTTCAGTATGCATATCTTTAATAGCTTGGTCAAAAATCATATCAACAAGTTTATTTTATAGAACTCCCCAATATGCTCTCTAGGCCATTTGAGTTTAATCCTATGGCCAAGATCTCTTGAAAATAAAATCTCTTTCAAAAAAGAACCAATGCCAAGAGTAATTACTATGTTTTCAAACTTATACCTTAGTCTAAGAGGTTTTTCGTCAATTAGATCCTTCGAGAAATTTTCCATGAGTCCATGAAGCTCCCCCTAAAGTCAATTTTTGTTGATTTAAGTTCCATGCATGCACTTGACCAAAAGTCTTCACAATTTGGTCTTAAATGAGTTTGAAGGTTCAGACAAATAGGATTTTTGGAGAGGAGTGGGGTTTTAGGCCTTATGATGCTCATGGAATAATTATTTTGAGTTTAGTTGGTGAATGTATGAGTTTGAATATGTCTTAGATCAGTGTGAGGAGAACAGTGGGAAATCATTTGGAAGAAGCTTGGAAAATGATGGGGAAGAATGCTAGATATTTGGCTAAGTAAGGGGTTGAATTGGGCAGAGCTTCTCTAGTTGAGACTTTAATGGCCATGGGGAGGCCTTAGATAGCTTTGTGAGGCTTCAGGAAGCTTGGTCTAGCTCTTTGGAAAGATAAGAGGGTTGAGTTAAGCTTAGTTTGGGTTTGGTTTGATTTACATTGGTTTTGAGGTTGCCAAGTTACAATGTTCTAGCTTGGGTTTAGCCTTGGTTCTTTTGAATTTAAGTTGGTTTATTTTGACTTTCTTGTGTCTTGGATTTTCATAGACAAGGCTAGTTTGTCATGGCCAAATATTGGCATGGGCATGAGTCTCAGATTTGGTCACTTGGGTGTCTTGGACGTAGATTTGACTTGGCTTTAATTTGGTTTGATTGTAAGGTGACTTAACATAGTGCCTTGATGTGGATTTGTCATGAGGTTGATTTTGGCTTGAATATGGCTCGCATGGAAGTTTGAATTCGACTTGGCATGATGGCTTTCTTTGGCTTGTCATAAGCTAGGCTTATTTTGGGCTTGATTTGACTTTGATTTGGATTTGAAAGTTGGTGGGTCTAGTTATTTAATGTTTTATTATTTTATTACATTTTTATTTTGAGTTTGATTTTACTAATTTATTTTTAGATTTGTCGTCTTGGATTTTGAGGATAACACTGGTGATTTTGGTTTGACTTGGATTTTTTATTTTTGTTTGTGATTTTTTTGTTAAATTTATTTATATTTGATTTTAATTTTGCTTTTGAGTTGATTTTAATTTGTGAATTTGATTTTTGTTTCTATCTTAATTTTTTTTTGTTGAGTTTGTTTTACGTTTGATTTTACTTTGAAGTTTTAATGAGTTTTGTTTAATTTGAAAATTTAATAATTTATATTTTGGAATTTTAATTTTGTGATTTTGCTTTGGTGAGTTTGATTTTTATGATTTTGGTGAATTTTGATTTTATTTGACTTTAATTTTACTTTTGTGAATTTGGTTTTAATTTTTTTTATTTTATTTTGAAAATTCAAAGAGTATTTTAATTATAATTTCAATTTTGGGTTAATGTGATGATTTCATTTTACTTTGTATTTCTTTGATTTTAATTTGTGATTAATCAGATTATTTTAGTGAATTTAGATTTTATTTGACTTTAATTTTACTTTATTATTAATTTTAATTATGTTTAATTTCGATTTTACTTTATGATTTGATTTATGATTTATACTTTACCTTCCTTTTCATTGAATGATAAACCCTTCTTAGTTAAAAATGAGCCTCATACAGAATATTCTCTTTATGAACATAAAAAAGAGTTATATAAGGAATTTGGAAAAGAGAAGAGCAAAGTGCCCAATATAATATACTAAATAGAAGACCGAAGTTCCTATGGTTAAAGGATAGCTTAAGGTATTTCTAAGCCTATATGATCTCAACTCGAGATTCAATTACTAGTCTTTAATCAACTCAGAGGAGGGTTATCATAAGAAGTAATGAGATTTTTAAAGTTCTTAGTCTTCTAAAGAAGTTATTTGAGAAACCTTAAGGCTAAATCCTAGGTTCTATAGGGAGAAAGAAAAAAATAGAGCTCATGTAAAGGTGAGGTCAACACAAATGCGAGACAACATGTCCCATGCATTAAAAAAGAAATACATATATGAGAGTAAAAAGGGGACAGAGTGATAACACTATCCTAAAGATCTAGTAGCCATCCATCTCCGATAGTGTCGTTATTTACTCTCTAGTTGCTCCTCCACTCAGGCTATGATCTTAAGAAGGACGATGAAGCTCTCTCTTTCACCTTTCATAGGCATCCACGTGCCAATCAATCAACATATCAGGGTACCCCTCGATAAGCTCAAGATAACTATGAATATGGTCTAACAACCCTGTGAGAAAATCCAGCCTGCTATTGATGTTATCATTTTCGTCTCTTAACCCACAAAAATGTTGGTACATTTGTGTGTGGAGAAATTCCTCCCTACGAGTGAGCTACGAACACACACTTAAGGACCTTTGGATCCTGGAGGCCTCCATGTGGAGCTAGCTTCAAACATCTTGTCTCTAAAATTGCAATTTGGGATATGGTTGGGAGAGTGGCTGGGCCCTGGCCTGGTCGCATGAGTATGTTTGTGTGGCATATTTCAATAGAGAATTATAAATAGAAGAGTAATCCATTCGGCCTCATGAACCACCACACACACTCAGCGTAAAATTAATATTGCTATAAATTGATATAAAAGTGTATAAAAAATATTCAAAAATTGCAGAGTAACTTTTATTAACGTAAGTATACGTATCGCTCAAGTAATACGGGGCTCTAATGAACTCCTGGATATCGATCCCATAGGGATATTTTAGAGGCTACGAACTAGGATTATAGAAACCAATTCAGAATCAAAACTTTGTAAATCGAATTGCCTATTTTTCACTAATATGCAATCGTAAATAAGATAAAATTTTAATAAATTAATTTTACTAACAATTAATTAATTTACTAATAAAGTGATGTTCAATATATAAGCAAGCATCCTTCTCCTTGTTAAGAAATTTAAGTGAATGGATAATTAGAATTAGTTTAAAACCGTGTTGTGCCAAATAGAAGCATACCTATTCTTTACCCTTTGGTTCAGGCATAAAGAACATTGACTAATCCTATGCTTGGTTACTGAATCTGCGGCTAGGTTGGGAGGATACCGGCTCTCAATTTGAAGCTCCCACGTTCCCCTTTCCTGAGGGCTAACATCTACACTTCAACACCCAAACGATAGGACGGAATTGAGGATTTTAGTCTGTCACTCTAAAATCTCCAACTCTACGCCCAATAAATAATATTTTCCTATTTATTTACACCCTACTTTCAAGGACTTTGACCTCCCTGAATCTTGGATGTAATCTTCACTTTAGTTGTAAAAATCAACATACTTTAACAAATCAATTGACCAGATTGAAATTAATTTAAGATTGAAGTGAAAAGATTATCACAACTTCTTTAACATTCTCTCGGCACAATTAATTCAAATCACAATTTCAAAAAAATCTCAAAACAAGGAGAAAGACAGAGAAACTACTCAGATATCATGGAGAGGATATGAAAAAACTTGGATTTCATATAAAAAAGCAAAGTTATACAAACTACAATAAGTAAATACAACTTATCTCAAATTCCTCCCCAAACAAACTCCTTGAAGTTCCTCTCAATCTCTTCCTTTCTTTACATCACATAGAATTCTCTTTCGAAAAGGCAAGGAGGAAGAAATCTGTCACTTTCCTTCCACTCTTACAATCACTCAAAGAATTCCTCACAATTAACACTAAATAAACTCACTCTCTAAAATTATTAGGGAAACCAAGACACTAACTGACACTTTAGAAACTTTTGGAAACCACTTGGACTCTCATTTTCGGCCTCAAATTGTTTCTTTTAAAGTAGTTAAAGAGTTTCCAAGAGTTACCCAAGCATTCCTTCAAAAATCGTCCACATTCAATGCACCTCGTGAGAGAATCGACATACTCGCCGTCGGCAGCCTTCTAGAATACTTGGCTTTGGACCTTCTCTCTTAAGGCTCGCTGTCGGTGGCCTCGATCTTGCCGTCGGCGACCTTCTTTGTAATTTATTTTCTGAACTCTCAGGAAAAGTCCGCCGTCGGCGCCGTCAATCTCGCCGTCGGCGCCCTAGGTCAAATCTTCATATTTTGATCCTTTTTGCTCCAAATTTGCTCCTTTTTGCATCTTTTTGCTCCAATGTCCATAAATCAACATACCTGCAACAAAACATCAAAAACACCTTTCTTTAAAGTGCAATATTATCAAAATTAATATAAAATAGGAATGAAAATCTAAACATATTTTCAGTTGGTCAAAATCCCCCAAACTTAACTATTATTTGTCCTCAAGTAATATTTAGTACTACATAAAAGTTACAATTCATTGTGGTAAAGTTCTAATTCAGAAATACTATAATTTTGATTTAAATAAATATCATAGTAGGATTTCTTAGAAAGATTTTCAAGTTAGATTAACTCTGTAGATGTAAGGCTATCTAGTCATCAAGTCTAAAAGTTCTAGTCTTCTATTCATTTCGAGAATGACTATATGTTGCAATATCAATTCACTTAGAATATTCAGATGATAGGAAATTCATGAGAAACCTACTAGTAAAAATACCACTTCATAAATATAAGTTCAGAAATTTATTTAGTTTTCTCTTTAGGTTAATCCAAGTGAAGCCAATTTTTGATAAGGCATCTCCTCAAGCTTCTCCTCACTTACTTTTTCTTTTCTTTTCATTTGGATTGCTTTTCAATCCTATATATTTTTCTTTTCTTTTCAGGGATTATTTTTCAATCCTTTCTTTTTCTTTTTCAAGTGAGGATTACTATATCTGGATAGCCTGTTAATAATTTTGAACTTCACTCTTCTTTTCCTAAATTTGAAACTTAAAGCATTCATTTACCTTATATGTAATTCATAGTCTTTATATCATTGAGCCCCAATCTTTTCTTTCTCAACTAAATTCCTAATATTCCTAATATTTCAAAATATAGTTTTCTTTACTTTAAATAGTTAACTATAGTCTTATCCTCTTATACTAAATATCTTAACCTATAAAATTAATTTTCATTACCAAAAATATTTCTTTGAATCTTCTACAATATTTAAATAAAATCTAAATGTTGTTAACTGAATTAAATTTTATCACAAAAATCATGTTTATAAATTTTGAAAATATTTTAATTGAGAACACATAACAGTTAATATTTTTCTCCCCCACCCAAACTTAAAGTTTTCAATAATAAAAATAATACAGGGTGAAAGAAAAATTCTAAATATAAATCATTCCTTTGCACTTTAGGCATTTTTATCACTCTGAAATTTTGCAGGTTCTTCTAAAAAATTTTTAACTTCAACTGGCCTGTAATATTAGGAACTTTTCTACACATATAACAGATTAGAGAATTTGCTGGGTAATGAAATTTTGAAATAAGTACATAAATTAAACATTTAACAACTAAAATTGATTACACTACATAGTACAATACCAAGTAGCATTTGCATTTCACAGCACAATAACAAACAATCTACTATTTTAACTTAGAGTCCACAATTACAATTACAATCTACGCATCACAATCCATCCAAAAATAAAATACACATCTCAGAAAATAAGACAATACACAAAATTACAAATAACAAAATAAAAATACTATAACAAAAGCACACATTCATCACAATCATTAAATTTTAAGATCAGACATCAAAATCCCATACTATGTGTTCATCTCCCTGATCAGCAGGTGGATTGGGCTGATAGCGAGGGTAACGGGGGCATTCAGGAAAAGTAACACCATGCTCACCTCTATAGTGTTTAGCTTGAGCATCGTAATAAGTAATCTTGAAATCAGAATGCCGTTGAAGATACTCACTATCATGATCGTATCTCTGCTCTAATCCTTCAATCCTCTGATCTATTCTCTCAAGTCTTTCATATAACTTTTCAAAACTTTTCCACTACAGGGTGGTCATCTCATTCATCAAATCATAAAGGGTAGGGTAGCTAGAGGCAGGAGGGTCATAACTAGTAGATGGGATATTTCTACTAGTAGATGGTGCTTTTCTCCTACTCCCAGTTCTCCATTCTTCATGGGATTCATATGTCTTCAAATTAGCTTTACTAATGGGTTTCATAGGGTGAACCCATTCTTCATCATCTCTAGCTTCCACTCCAGATAATTGGCAAAGTGCATAAATGAGGCCAGGATGTCCTAGTCCTCCACTTGATTCACTCTTTGACGTGGCCAAAATATTCTTATAAATTATATTCCCCACATTTATATTTCTATTATTCTGAATACAAAAATTCAGAACCGCTCTATCTCTCGACACTTCACTATGATGGTAGGTAGGTAGCAGAGTAGAACAAATGAAATAATGTCATGCTTTAACTGTGGCATTCATCATGGAAAGAGGAAAATTAATCTGTTCACGATGTTTAATTTTCCATGTCCCTTTCCCATCAGTGAGAAAGTCAATGCCATTGTTCAACGGACCTTCTATGGTTTCAAATGTCTCATACTTGCTAGAGTAAAAATCGTGAAATTCGTAAAAAGAATTTATGCGGGCAGCATTAAAATCAACAAAGAATCCTCTTACTTTTACAGGCTCGTCCTTAAAATGAGTCAGATTGGCATAGAATTCTTTCACAACTTCAACAACAGCCTTTTTTGTAAAGTAACATAAGTTTTCCTACTTTCTCTCTGTAATAACTCGTTCAACTTCTCCTCCAGGATTATCAAAAACTCCATCTTGTATACACTTTTTTCCTTGGAAGATAGAAGTGTATCTTGACTGGGCTTTAGCATTTACAAATCGAGCCTCGTCAAACTCAAGTCGCCTCTTTTGTTGGTGAGCCAATTTTTCAATCTATCAAATTTACAAAAATCTAAACTAAACTCCAAAATAATGATAAAATGGCTTCCAAATGTGACTTTAAGGATTCTAAATTAAGTTCCGTGAATTTCTTTCAAGTAATTTCTCCACATTTTCAATTTTTCCAGAATTCTTAAATGTGGAAGAAATTCATGGTGAAAATAAAACATTTTTACATAGGAGGGAAGCTCTTACCGAGGGAAGATGAAATCCGGTGTCAAAATGAGTTGAAATCGCCCTAAATCCAAGATCTCTCAAGCCCTAGGTCGAAATTTTTGGTAAATAAGGGAAGAAGATGATGAATAGTGGTGGTTAACTGGTAAAAATCACGGTTAAAAGGTAATTATTCAAATCTTGCTATCGGCGGGGTCGTTCGTGCTATCGGTGAGCTCTATTGAATTAAATATCAGTGTTCTCGAGAAAAACACGCTGTCAGCGGCCTCAAGTGCGCCGTCGGTGAGATTCTTAAATTTTGATATTTTTTCTGATTTTTACGATTTCGATCAATTTCAAGCCTTGTCAACATCCGTTTGATCATTTTAAACATAAATTTTAAGTGAATAAGTGATGTATTAACACAAATAAACATTTACAATACAAAAATCACAATTATATATAAAATACAAGTGTTACAATACACATTACACAACACACATAAGTTAGGTATTTTCTCAACCAAAATTTATCAATTCAGCGTCGCAATCCAAGCCACAACACTCTAAACGCTGAAAACAAACATTCCAAACATAATCTTAACTATACTAAGATCAAAAAGCAAAATCAGAAAGCAAACAAACAAATATAGTTCAAATCAAGTCCAACATAAAGAAACATATAAAGTAAAGCAATTCTACTACTCCTCTGATTCAGTGCTAGTTTCTCCTCTGATATCACCCATCACTTGAACATGAATGAACAAGTTACAGAAGGGTTGGAATGAGAATTCTTCAGTAGAATCTTCTTCTATCCATCCCATCTTTCTCATTAATCGTATCAAACTTCCATCGAAATGTCCAGTGTGATCGAAGTATTCTTTCATCTTCCAATTGATGTGATCAAAGAAATCAGATATATTGTTAATTGAATTCATTTAATTTTTTACCTCTTTCTCCAGTTTCTTGATTCTGTGTAAGATCACCGACGTCTTGTCCGCTACTTGAGGTTGAATGGGAATTGAGTTCTGTGATGATTGATCCATAATAACGCCCATATCATTCTCCTCTTCATTTGCTGGGAACATTCTAGTTGGGTCTAAAGGCTTCCAAGGTAGAAGTACCTTTTCCCAAATCTCGTATGAAACTTGGAACAAACTGCACAATGAGAAAATTGTAGAAGGATGTCCAAGCCCATGAGATGATCCTTGAACGATCAGGCCCAAAATAGACTTCACAATTATCGATCCAATATCAATTGGCCATCCCATTTGAATGCAGTAATTCAATATAGCACTTTCTTTAGTAACTTTATCGCTCTTCATCGTCAGTAATAACTTTGCAGAAATGAAAAAGTGCCAATGTTTCAATACAAGATTTAAAAGTGTAGCAGAAAAACTAACATACTCGTTTTCTCTGACTTCCCAGTCTTCAGTTTCGTCCGTTAAATATTGGTATATTTCATTCATTAGATTTCTTGTTGGAACGAAGTTCAAATAATGGCAGACATGAACATTCTCGATCATATATAATTCATTAATTCGTGCAGAGTTAAAAGTTATCCACCTACCTCGCACATAGATGCTTCCCTGGTTTATTCCATGCAAATTGGCGTAAAACTCCTTCACCACAGGAACAACTACTATGACATTAGTGTAGCAAAATACTTCCCATCATCGCCGCATGATCATTTGTTTAATTGCTGTCGAAGGATTGTTTAATTCTCGATTCACAAAACCTCTTTCTTTGATTAGCCCCCTCTTTGACATCATGTTATTGAAAAGTCGTTGTGCCTCGACACTGACAAACTTTCTCCGGTTGAACACTCGAAATCTAGGGTAATCTATGAAATTGGAAGCCATTAGGGATGAATTCAAGGGAGTTTCCATTCATTTTTGAGAAATGGAGAGTTTAGGAATCGTCACTAGAAGTTTATAGGGGAAAAATTTGCCTAAAACCACCAAAAACCACCATTTCAAACTCCAAAAACTGTCCACTCGCCGATCTCGCCGTCGGCGGCCTTGATGGCGCCGTCGGCGAGCTTTGTGCAATTAAATGTCAGGGCCCTTGGGAAAAACCCGCCGTCGGTGGCGTCGAGCGCACCGTCGGCGCCCAAGGCAAAATTTGCACAAAAACGCCGTGGTCTAAATACGTTCCAAATTTTCTCTATGGATCTAAATTCCATGATGATCAAAGGGTAAATACGAGCAATATAATTCAATACTACCACAAACTAATGATAAATTCAAACAAATATTCAACAAATAAAGATAACTATGGGTTGCCTCCCATAAAGCGCTTGGTTTAACGTCGTCAGCCCGACCTATTGAGGTGTTATTCAGGTTGACTGAGCATTAAAACCTCTTTAAAGTTTAGTATTTTACCCTCAAAATATGATTTTAATATGTGTCTATTTACTTTAAATCTATTCATAGTCTTTAGATCTTCAATTTCAACAGCTTCGTAAGTATAAACTTGAGTCACAACAAAGGGTCCTAACCAACGAGACTTTAATTTTCCAGGAAATAACTTCAACCTTGTATTGTAAAGCAAAAGTTCTTGTCCTGATTCAAAGTTCTTCTGGTTAATCTTCCAATCTTGCCTTAACTTCTGTTTTTCCTTATAAATTCTGTCGTTATCATAAGATTCATTTCTTAATTTTTCCAATTCATTTAATTGTAACAATCTCTTCTCACCAGCATTTTTCAAATTATAATTGAATTCTTTAATCGCCCAATATGCTTTATGCTCCAATTCTACTCGTAAGTGGCAAGTCTTTCCAAAATTGAGCCTGTAAGGAGTCATTCCAATAAGAGTTTTATAAGCAGTCCTGTATGCCTATAATGCAGTATCCAGTCTCGTTGACCAATCTAATCTACTAGGGTTTACAGTCTTTTCCAAAATTCGTTTAATCTTTCGATTAGAAACTTCCGCTAAACCACTGGTCTGAGGATGATAAGCAGTAGAGATTCTATGAATAATATTAAACTATTCTACCAATCTCTAAATATATTTATTCCTAAAATTGGATCCTCCATTAGTGATAATCACTCTCGACATTCCGTATCTTGTGAAAATATTTTTCATTAAGAATCTTGAAAAACTTTTAGCATCACAACGAGGTAAAGATTGTGCTTCAATCCATTTTGGTATATAATCAACTGCAATCAAAATATATAAGTTTCCTAATGAAAGAATAAATGATCCCATGAAATTTAATCCCCAAACATCAAAAATCTCAACTTCTTACATGAAATTCAGAGGGATTTCATTTATTCTAGATATATTAGCTACTCATTGACATCTATCACAAGTTTTGATATATCTGTAAACTTCTCTAAAGAGAGTAGGCCAATAAAATCTAGCTTGCAAAATATTATGCGCAGTTTTGTCAATCCCAAACTGTCCTCCAAATTCAGAATCATGACATTTTTGAATAATTAGTTCAGTTTCGTCATAAGGCACACATCTCCTAATATAAGATCGTTACATTTCTTATTTAAATATGGTTCATCCTAAAAATATGCTTTCGCATCATGAATGAATTTTTTCTGTTGCTGCAGTGTTAGCATAGGTGGCAAAATATCACTTACAATATAGTTAACTATATCAGCATACCAATGTATTTTCCACTTATTAATATTATAAAGTTGTTTATCAGGGAAACTGTCTGTAATTTCATTGTCGGTGTCAGATAATTCATGATATTCTAATCTCGACAAATGATCAACAATTTGATTGTCAGTTCCCTTTCTATCAAATATCACAAAATCGAATTCTTGCAACAAAAGTATCCCTCTGATTAATCTTGGTTTGACATCCTTCTTTTGCATCAGATATTTAATAGCAGAGTGATCAGTATGCACAATACATTTAGTCCCAATTAAATAAGATCTGAATTTGTCAAAAGCATACACAATAGCAATAACTCTTTTTCAGTAACCGTATAATTAATTTGAACATCGTTAAGTGTTCTACTAGCATAGTATATAACTTTAAAAATCTTATCATATCTTTGTCCAAGAACAGCTCAAATAGCATAATCACTAGCATCGCACTTTAATTCGAATGGTTTCTCCCAGTCAGGTGAAACTATTATAGGTGCTGTGATTAGTTTTTCCTTTAATAACTCAAAGACATTCAAGCAGTCTTCAGTAAACTCAAATTTCTTGTCCTTTTCTAAAAGTTGGTATAGAGGTTTGGTAATTTTTGAAAAATCTTTAATATAACGCCTGTAAAGACCAGCATGTCCAAGAAAACTTCTTACCCCTCTCACTGTAGTAGGAGGTGGTAGTTTAGCTATAACTTGAATTTTTGCAGGGTCTACTTCCATGCCATTTTCAGAAATTTTTTGCCCTAATACAATTCCTCCTGCAACCATAAATTGACATTTCTCCCAATTTAGAACTAAATTAGTTCTTTCGCATAACTCTAAAACTTTTTCAAGATTATTTAAGCATGCGTCAAATGATGTTCCAAATACAGAGAAATCATCCATAAATACTTCTATTCCATTATCAATTAACTTACTAAATATAAACATCATACATCTCTGGAATGTTGCATGTACATTACATAATCTGAAAGGGATTCTTCGAAAAACAAATGTTCCATAAGGACTATTAAATGTTGTTTTCTCTTGATCCTCAGGAGCAATATGAATTTGATGGTAACCAATATATCAATCTAGAAAGCAGTAATTCTTGTGTCCAATGAAGCCCATCCAACATTTGGTCTAGAAATGGAAGAGGAAAATGATCTTTTCTAGTGGCAGTGTTTAATTTTCTATAATCAATACAAATATGCCACCACAACTTGCCTAATAGGTATTAATTCATTATTCTCATTTGCTTCAACAGTCACTCATCCTTTCTTAGGAATACAATGAATTGGGTTTACCCAAGTACTGTCCGAAATAGGATATATAATTCCAACATCTAACCATTTTAAAATCTATTTTTTAACTACTTCTTTCATAATAGGGTTCCGTCTTCTTTGTGGATCAATTCTTGGTTTATGTACATCGTTTAATAAAATTTTGTACATACAAATCGAAGGGCTAATTCTCTTTATATCAGCCAGAGTCCAACCAAAAGCTCTTTTGTACTTTTTTAATTTATCCATTAATTTTTGTTCTTGAATTTCATTTAAATCTGAGGATACAATTACTGGTAATGTTAAAAACTCTCCTAAAAATACATACTTCAAATGATTTGGAAGAGTCTTCAATTCAAGTTCAGGGGGTTTTACAATAGATGGAATTAAGATTTCATTCTTTGGTGCTGTTGAATCGAGCGTTTCAAATTGTTCCTGAATATAATCAGCTTCTTTATTAACAATTTCATCATATTTATAATTGTCCATATCTTCATTTTCTTCAAATTGTTCTTTGAAATATTCTTTTCTCAAATAATCGCATGTATCCATTCTAAAACATTCATCATCTCTTTCTATTGAAGGATATTTCATAGACTTTGAGATGTTAAAGGTCACTTCCTGATCATTTACTCTCATAGTTAACTCTCCTTTTTGAACATCTATCATGGCTCTTCCTGTAGGTAGGAATGGTCTTCCTAAAATGATAGGTATTTCCTTGTCTTCTTCAATATCTAAAATGATAAAGTCCACAGGAAAGAAAAATTTATCAACCTTAACCAGAACATATTCTACAACTCCTTTAGGATGTGTAATAGATCGATTAGCTAACTGTAGAGTTACAAAAGTTGGTGCAATCTCTCATATTCCTAATCTTTTAAAAGTTGATAGAGGCATCAAATTTATGCTAGCTCCCAAATCACATAATGCTCGTCCATAAAATTTTTCACCAATAACACACGAGATAGTGAAACTACCAGGATCTTTAAGTTTTTTAGGAATCTGAATTATAGCACTGCACTCTTCACTGAGTGCAACAGTCTCATGATCTAGTAATTTCCTCTTTTTGTTGAGTATATCCTTCATAAATTTAACATAATCAGGCATTTGTTCCAAAGCTTCAACAAAAGAAATATTTATTGACAATTTTTTTAAGATGTATAAGAATTTAACAAATCTTTTTCCCTTGTCTTGTTGCTTTAGTCTTTAAGGAAATGGTGGTGGTGGAATTTCAACAGTAATTTTCATAGGTTTCAGAGGAAAATCAGGATATAAACTTTCATTTTCTCCTTCAGTTTCCACTTTTTCCTTTTCAACTACAGTTTCTTTTTGGCCCCTTGTTTCTAACTTTTTTCCACTTCTTAATTGAATAGTCTTGATCTGTTCTTTTCCTTGATCTTTAGGATTTACTTCAACATTGATAGGTAAAGTTCCAACAGGTCTATTGCTCAGTGCAGTAGCAATATGCCCCAACTGGTTTTCTAGGTTTTTAATAGCAGCTCCTTGATTTTGTAATTGATTTCCCATATTCAAAACTAGTTCTTCCATAGATAACTTCTTCTCCTTAAATTGTGAATTATTATAAAATCCTGGTAGATTAGAAGGTCTATAATTGGAATTACCCCGGTTGTTTACATTTCCTAATGGGTTTACAGGATTGTTCCTCCACTGAGAATTAACAGGATTAGCATTACCTTGGTTATTCCAATTAAAGTTTGGATGATTCTTCCAACCTTGATTATAATAGTTTGAATAAGGGTTATTTTGTCTATTATTTATCAAATTTAAAGTTTCATATGAAGATTGAACATCTATAATTTGTCCCAATGAATTTTCTTCTAACACTGGAGGTGTTTGAGAATAATTTATTCCGTATTGATCTATTTTCTTAGAAAGAGTAACAATTTGAGAAACTATCATAGTTAAAGCATTTGAATCATTAATAGTGGCTACTCTCTTAGGATTTACCCTTCAGCAGGCCATTGAAAATTGTTCGTAGCCATTTCTTCGATTAAAGCATAAGCTTCTTCAAAAGGTTTAGCCATTAGTGATCCACCAGCAGTAGCGTCAATGATGGATCTAAGAGATCCTACTAATCCATTATAAAAAGTTTGAATAATTAGCCAATCTGGTAAAGCATGATGTGGGCATCTCCTAAGAAAATCTTTAAATCTTTCCCAAGATTCATATATCGATTCTCCCTCATACTGACTTAAAGATGTGATATCGTTTCTAAGCTTAGCAGTCTTATATGATGGAAAATACTTCGATAAGAATTTTTGCGAAAGTTCCCCCCAAGTTCTAATAGATCCAGGTGCTAATGAATTTAACCAAGCCTTAGCCTTGTCCCTTAGTGAAATAGGAAAAAGTCTAAGTCTGACAACATCATCAGACACTCTGTCATATTTAAAAGTAGCACAAAGTTCTAGAAAACTTGCAAGATGTAAATTAGGATCTTCGTTAGAAGTTTCGCCGAATTGATTGTTTTGTACCATTTAGATAATTGCAGGTTTAAGCTCAAATGAATTAGCAGCTACATCTGGATTTTAGATAGTTAAGTGAATTTCATCAAATGTAGGGTTAGCGTAATCTCTTAGTGATCTAGATTGATGTTCATTTTCTATTCCTTGGTTGTTTGCGTTGTTTTCCATTGTGTTAGGATTTCTAGGTTCTTTTCTCTGTTTTCTAATTCTCCTAACAGTGCGTTCTAATTTCGAATCATAGGGTATAAGATTTTCATGTCCAAATTTATGCATACAATCGAAATTAATACACAGAAAAACAATTCACTAAATGTAAAAATAAGTTGCAAATTCTTTTAAAAAGTTTTCTAATTGTCCTAAATTATCCGTTATTCTTATTGCAATGGCGCCAAAAACTTGAACCACCCCGTGCACTTAGCGTAAACTTAATATTGCTAGAAATTGAAATAAAAGTGTATAAAAAATATTCAATAATCGCAGAGTTAATTTTATCAACGCAAGTATATGTATCGCTCAAGTAATACATGGCTCTAATGGAGTCCTGGATAACGATCCCACAGGGATATTTCAGAGGTTACAGACTAGGATTATAGAAACCAATTCAGAATCACAACTTTGTAAATCAAATTGTTTATTTGTTACTAATATGCAATTGTAAATAAGATAGAATTTTAATAAACTAATTTTACTAATAATTAACTAATTTACTAATAATTAACTAATTTACTAATAAAGTGAGGTTCAATATATAAGCAAGCATCCTTCTCCTTGTTAAAAAATTTAAGTGAATTGATAATTAGAATTAGTTTAAAACTGTGTTGTGCCAAAAAGGAGCATACCTATTCTTTACACTTTGGTCCAGACATAAATAACATTGACTAATCCTATGTTTGGTTACTGAATCTGCGGCTAGGCCAGGAGGATACCAGCTCTCACTTCGGAGCTCTCACGTTCCCCTTGCCCGAGGGCTAACATCTACACTTCAACACTCAAACGATAGGACCGAATTGAGGATTTTAGTCTGTCCCTCTAAAATCTCCAACTCTACACCCGATAAATAATATTTCCCTATTTATTTGCACCATACTTTCAAGGACTTTGGCTTCCCTGAATCTTGGATGTAATCTTCACTTTAGTTGTAAAAATCAACATATTTTAACAAATCAATTGGCCAGATTGAAAATAAATTAAGATTGAAGTGAAAAGATTATCACAACTTCTTTAACATTCTCTTGGCACAACTAATTCAAATCACCATTTCACAAAAATTTCAAAACAAGGAGAAAAACAGAGAAACTACTCAAATTTCATGGAGAGGATACGATAAAACTTGGATTTCATATATAAAAGCAAAGTTATATAAACTACAATAAGTAAATACAACTTATCTTGAATTCCTCCCCAAGCAAACTTCTTGAAGTTCCTCTGAATCTCTTCATTTCTTTACAACACACAAAATTCTCCTTCGAAGCGGCGAGGAGGAAGAAATCTCTCACTTTCCTTTCACTCTTACAATCTCTCTAAGAATTCCTCACAACTAACACTAAATAAACTCACTCTCTAAAACTATTAGGGAAACCAAGACGCTAACTGACAGTCTAGAAACTCCTGGACACCACTTGGACTCTCATTTTCGGCCTCAAATTGTTTCTTTTAAAGTAGTAGAAGACTTTTCAAGAGTTACCCAAGCATCCCTTCAAAAATCGTCCACATTCAATGCACCTCGTGAGAGAACCGACATACTCGTCGTCGGCGGCCTCGATCTCACCGTCGGCGGTCTTCTAGAATACTTGATTTTGGACCTTCTCTGTTAAGGCTCGCTGTCGGCGGCCTCGATCTCGCCGTCAGCGACCTTCTTTGTAATTTATTTTCTGAACTCTCGGGAAAAGTCCACCGTCGGCCCCGTCAATCTCGCCGTCGGTGCCCTAGGTCAAATCTTCATATTTTCAGTCATTTTTGCTCCAAATTTGCTCCTTTTTGCATCTTTTTGCTCCAATGCCCATAAATCAACATACCCGCAACAAAACATCAAAAATACCTTTCTTTAATGTGCAATATCATCAAAATTAATATAAAATAGGCATGAAAATCTCAACATATTTTCAGTTGGTCACCTCACAATAAAAAATTAACGTTTAAAAATCGTCAGGGTTCGTCTCTTATTTATAGACTCTCGGGCGCTGCAGTACTCGACACGACACCTTGATTCCAGAACTAGATAATAACTCTTTTGCCTGAGCAAAATAACATTTTATGTGGGGTATCATGGTGCCCGATATCGATGCCAAAATGCTTCCCCACTCAAGACAGCAAGGCATTATACTCGTATTAAATTTTGTTGAATGTGCACCATGGTGCCTAGTCCTAGTGTTGTTTTCCATTAATAATGGCAGTTGATAGTAGATGCACATCCAATCAACTAGAAGTCCCCAACGCTCAATATAAGGTGTTGTGATGTCGTGCCCAAAATAAGCTTTTTCTTTCTGGCCAGACTATGCACACAAATTTCGGGGAATAATTTAGAAAGATCCAAACCTCATAATTTCCTGAAATCAAAACCAATAGGGAGCAAGGAGCTAGGGAAAAAAACTGTAAAAGTTTTGAACCAGCGCCGTGCTAGCCTGAGCAGCTAAATCCTTGGAGTTAGAGAGTTAGGCACTCTTGCCCCTCTCCAGATGCCTTGGTGCTTGTCACATGTGTGAACATGTAGAATGTCGGACTCTGACACCACTATTGGGTGTCTAAGCACAACTACTGAGTGCCTTAGTACCTATCACAAGCTTTGAAATGCAAAGAGTTTGAAAGTCTGAACCCACCACTGAGGGTCAGGGTGCTTGTCCCAAGCATGAACTTGGAGAAATACTGTAATCCTAGCGCTATTTCCCTGTACCCAAGCGCCAATCACATGGAGTAATAGTTTTTCACAGTTATGTTGGTCCGGGCGTTAAAGCATATAAACATTTCTCATTTCCAAGAGATGGAGGAGGATTTAGAGGGATTTGATGAGAGAGAAGATTGAGGGTAGTTACTGCTAAGTGAGGAGAGTGGATAAATACTAAGAGCACAAGGGAGAGATATTATGTAATTATTTATCTATTCTTCTCACTGTTTTGACCGGTGCAAGTGTGTGTAAATTCTAAGTTATAAACATCAGGTACTTCGTGGAGCAAATTATACTCTAGTTTGATTGTTAATACTCAAGTATAATTCTTTTTTTTTTTCTATATTCAGTGAAAGTTAGTTCATTTTTATTGATCGTGTCTCATCATTAAATTGTGTTCTCCCTTGAAGAATAATTTAGGAAATTTAGAGAAAATCCATGTTTTGCAAATATTAATGTCTTAATTTTTTTAATTATATGTTAACTTTTTTATCTTCATTTACTTCAAAACTGGCATCTATTACTACGGAAGATGGCTAGTGGAACAATTAGTTAACAAATATTTTTTTTGGAGAATATGAATATTGCTGCAAGATTAGTGCAATCATATTGGAAAATATAAAAACATAAGAGTTTTTGCATGATTAGGGAATTTAACTGAAATATAAAACCTTGAGTCTTCTTATGTTCTTATAAGAGTCTAATGAATATTATTATTCCTGATTGCCAACTGCAATTGATTTGATTAGATGCATCCAGATTTCTTAGATTCAATTCAAGGGAGAAATATGTCACATACTAGAAAACCTTCTTAATTTAGGTTACTTTTGCGAAAATTAGGATTAGATACTTTAAAAACATCACCAAAGTTTGTACCTTACAAAATAAACCTAGGATTAGTAGATTAAATACTCATGCCAATTTGAAAGTTACCTCATTCATCTCAGGATTTATATACAGACAATAAAATTTATATATTACTTGATCAACATGTATACTAGGGTGGTTTAACACATGCTTCACAAGATAACCCATTTAATATTCCTTATATATTATTAAATTTCTTTATTTATATAGACAAAGCACAAATTGATATTTTGGAGTATCTCAGTATTAGATGAACATATACGTTCATGATGGTAAGAGCAGATGTTTTAAATATTTGGGGGGAAAGGCCCAAGATTGTTTTCATGGGTAGAATAGTTAAATTGGAATGCCAAAAATTTCTCTGGAGTCTATGATGTGGAGGTTTAAATTGTACAACGTTATGAATGTTGATATTCTTAAGGTTTAGTGTTTAGTTTAGGTGGCCGAGTGCTTTGAAATGGCTTCGAGATCTTTGCATGAGATGTTGTAGCATTGAAAGGATGCTTGTGGACGTATGGGCTAAAGGGAGTGGAGGCATTAGTAATAAAGAAGAATGAGATGTTAAAATGAAGTGAAATTAAATAAAATCATAATCAAGAATGTCAATTCAGGTCAGCATGTTGGGTTTAGGTCCGACCCGAAAATGACTCAAACATGAATCAGGACAATCTAAACACGAACCAAATAATAAGCAGGCCGAAAAACTAAACTCGAACCCGATCCGCTAAACCAGCCAGCTCAATTTTTAAGATTATACTTGTAACATTTCAAAGTAGCAACACAAATTAAAAAATTTCTTTGTCTATATATGACGAACAATGGTATAAAAGTTAAGAGTATAACTAATTTTTTCATTTTGATTTGTGTCAACTTCGGGTTTTTGGGTTCAATCTGAACCCAACTCGAAATTTTTAAGTGTTGAATTCTCAGGCTCGAACCCAACTCAAAAAATATTTTGGTCAACCCTACCCATGATTTTGCGAGTCAAATTAGAGTCGTGTTGACATATCAGGTCAATTTCTGATACCCATAGTAATAATTAATTTTTCTCATCAAAGAAGAACAATGGCCAACTTCGAAGCCTAACACCAATATAGGAGTTTTTCTTTTTTAAATAATACCAAAACTTTTCCCATTCTCTTATTAACATTACATAAACAAGATACTCTTAATCATTTAAAAAATTTTTGGGAGGCCAACGAAGGATTGATGAAATCTAATTATTCCAAACTAAAAAAAAAGTTCTAAAATAAAAAAAATTCAGAAATTAATAATTTTAAACTCAAATTTTAAATTTCAATTATAATTTTTTATTTTCATCACATTTTTAAATCACGGGCTTCATGTGTATACTACTTCTTGCACAGCTTGAGCTCTACTTTGTAACCATGTGAAGTATCTTTAAATTCCCATGATTTTCTACATGACTTAGCTTAATCAAAATGTTCTTCTCAAAGACTAGTCTCATGCAAAAGTTAGGTCACTCAAAATTTAGAAGCCCAAAATGATTAGAATTAGGATATATTTAAACATTACAATAGAAGTATTCTAATTCATATAAAAAAAATATCATAAGATTATTTTTTCTTATCTAATGTGACACCCATATTCAAAAATTGATTAAAAGATCCTTTCGCTAGCTAGTCTGATAGACCCATTCGGGCCAGAGGTGGGCCAACAATGGTGGTCCAAAAGTAACAATCATCAGTGATGTTTTCAATCAACGGATGAAATATCCCAAATTATTGATCAATAAGTGTAGGGGTGTAAACGAATCGAACAAAGCTCGTGTTCATGTTCGGTTCGTTTGAAATCAAGTGTGTTTGAAATAGACTCGTGTTTGAAATTGTTCGTGAAACTACTGTTCGTGTTCGATTCGATTTATTTGAAATTAGTTGACATGTTTGAATTGTTCGAATTATTCAAATTGTTTGAAATGTTTGAAATCTTTCGAATTTGTTTGTATTGTTTGAATTGTTAAAATGATAAGAAATTTTTAGATAAACTTTATAGTATTTAATTTTTTAAAATATGATAAATTTTTAGAGTATATAATTATTTTTAAAATATGATATATATATATATATATATATATATATATATATATATATATATATATATATATATATAATTATTTTAAATTATTTTTATTTCGAACAATAATGATTCGAACACGATCGAATACATGACTGTTCGTGTTTGGTTCATTTATAAATCGAACGAAAAAGAAAAATATTTTTGTTCGTCTCATTTGCTTATCGAACGAATCGAATACGAACTCTTTGACGAACCAAACAGGAACTGTTTGCGAACAACGAGCTTTTTTGACAGCATTTACAATAGACGCATGATGTATCCTAACAACCAATGAAATGTATCAACTTATTGATCAACACGCCCCATTTTTAACAGAGACAACAAATCAAAATCAGTATTGGAGGATTAACAAAACTAATTCTTGGAAGATTCGTAGCTCAAGTTTGAGGCGGCAAAAAAAAAAAGATGGAGAGGATAACTTGCCACTTTTGTATTGAAATATTCTTCTCATAAACAGCAATTATTTGTCACATACAACTCACAGAATAGACACAGATAGAGGTCTTAAAAAGTTCAAAAAGTTAGGAAAGATTTTTCAGCATAAACGATAAGGCACAGAAGGCTCGGAACGCTACCTCCGAGGATTTCCACATCGCTTCTCCTTAAATAAATACATTCATTAACTCAATACATAACAAGCATTCCATTAATTTGTTAATTTCTGAATAATAATTCAAATATTTGCTGGAATTCAGCCTTAGACTTCTTCCTAAAGTACGAATGAAATTTTCTGAGCCATTTTACCTATCATAATTTTTTAACAGATGAACAGTAATATTTTATTTCCTCTATGATAAAAAATAAAAATAAAAAAAAAGGCCGGCAATTAGCCTGTTACCCCTTATATATATATATATATATATATATATATATATATATATATATATATATATATATATATATCAATAAGATTGAGGAATAATTATTTAATTGTGCTTTAATTAATAAATCAGTTAATTGAAGGTATGGGCGGGGCCATCCCATCGGCATGGATTTGTAAAATTAAAAAGGGGCATTTACATACATAGCACGCAAGACTTGCGTATTTACGTATCTCAATTCTCACACCTAAATTAGCACTCCAATCTTCAGAATCACATAAAAAATAGAACTAATATTACTTTTCAAAAGTGAAATAATTTGTTTCATGCATTGATTTAAAGCACCAAAAGCCACCTTGGTAAATATGATAGCTTTTGTATGCTACGGATGTAAATTTCCCCATTAAAAAAAATAAAAAAATCGATTTCCGATCATTTTCAATTATAAGAGGTTTCTTGAGATTGATTATATTTAATTTATATGGTCAATTTGTTTATTATTTAGTTTTCATTATAATTAATTGGTGTGAGACGATACATTGAAACATTACAGAAATGATTTAATACGATAAATATATAGATCTGAAATATAGAATACGACAACAGAAGAAAACAAGACTAGCTGCCATTGACACTCGGTTGGGGAAGCGGTAAGACCTACTTTCCACATAATCTCTAACTTTAGATTTAAATCACTCAAATATTTAATAACATAAAAAAGGGCATTTACAATTTTAGCACCCAAATTTTATTTTCTTACATTTCTACTATACACAACTTTTATATCACATTAAAAATATTAAAATTATTGCATGATCACAGCACGCTAAACGGATCTGATGACCCTGAATGGGACGTGTTGAATAATCAACACCGGTGAACACAAAAATCTGCCAGTCGGCACGAGACCAATTATCCAACCGACTGAAACAAGAAGTCTAACTGAATGTAAACAAACGGTTCGTCAGCCTAAGAGTAGGCAAAACAACTTTTTGTGATGCAGCGGATCACACAATGTGACTTCAATTTACTATATATATGGGAATTGGCAATAGTTAATTTCAGAGCATTATTGATATTTCATAATGTAACTTATATTTACTATAAGAAGCTCGGGAAGATTACTGATATAATTCTCATGAAACTTTTTTTTCTTTTCTATTTCAATCTTTGTCTATGTTTGTCCATACACTCTATTTATTGGGTGTGATCTATGAAAAAGTCTTAGTTGAACATCCTGAAAAGTGCGGTGAGTGTGGATCATGTCACAAATAAAAAGGGAAGTAATTCTTGGAGAAGAACTCGAACCACAAGAAACAACCTATAACATGACTAGTACTTGTGGGTCAATGTGGAGGCATTTAGAGACGCTCTTCTCTAAGAGAGAGCGCAATCGCAAAGACCAGCCATGCCCAGTCACCCTCAAAATACAATGACCAAGAACAATGAATAAAACCCCCGAACCAGATTAAGACGCACACTACCTGGACAGTGTAGGTTCTGTGCCGCTTAACCATCGAACATATGAACGTGTAGAGGCTCCACGGCCCATATTGATATAAAACGAATTCTCATAGAATATCTTCAAAGCCGAGCCCCAAGAGCGCTTCAAAATTACTACTTTAGAATCTTATCCAAAACAGTCAGATTTAGTCAAACATATCGACGCTTTCAAGTTGACAACATACCTTTTGAGAATCAGCAATGCACACAAGTGTCGCCCATTTTCACGACAATTAGACAATCAAACTTTTGTTGATTCAACTGTCAACTACTTGTAGTGATAACCTCCTACATAGATTTCAAGAGAGTGTTTGTAGCTCAGTTCGCCATCATGTACAAGCCCCTAGGAAATTTGTAAGATCTTCTATAGTTGTGTCAAGGGCAAGACAAATCCTTACGTGCATTCATAACCCAGTTCTAAATGGAAAGGGTGGAAGTTCGGGACATCAAACAAACATTACTGCATGCTGTCCTAGCACAAGGACTCGGAGAGGGCCTGTATAGCTATGTCGTAGGCCTATAACAACCCACAAATTTGGTCAAGCTATTGGAACTTGCCAACAATCATATATTCGCTGAGGAATACAATTCTCATCAACTACTAAAAAAGGGTCACTTGACCAATGCCCACTAAAGAGAAGCATAGGGACAAAGAAAAAATCCTCATTTACTCATTAGGGATAAATTCATGGAGTGGTGATCATCCCCAGAGGTCTGAAGACACATAAAGAGTTTACTATGAAGACTACTCATATCCCACACAACGGGTAAATCAACGTGATGAAAAGATGCCGCCACCACTGACTCACACTTCCTGGACCCACACACCTAAGAGATTCAATGACAGAAGAAGTAGCAGCCATCCAACATAAAAACCTTTTAAGAAAGACAACACCAATGAAGAGGGGAGGTTATCTTTGAGATCCCAGGAAATACTATGCTTATCACAAAAATCATAGACATGACCGGGAGAAATGTTGACACCTCCGTAACTTGATTAAGGAGCTAATCATCGTTGAGAAACTTAATAAATTTGTGCCACTTGAGGTAGTGACTCAGTTAAATAGCAATGCATCGATGAAAAGGAACCTCATTGAACCCGCTCGAGTTCAATCAATCCACATCACTAGTGTCATGCTCGCCATATGTGGAGGAGATGAGCAAGCTGCGTGACTGATCAAATTAAAGAGAACCCTCCTCAGAATTTTTCTTATCAGCTCTGACCCCACAAAACACCTCACAAAACTCATCAATTTTCTTCACCAATGTATACTTGCCTGCTAAAGGAAATCCCTGCAATGACATTATAGTTATTATCAGTCTTTTTCTTAGATTATTAGATTGTAAATATAATCATTAACACTGGGAGATTTGTAAACATCATCTTCAAGGTAGTATTTGATAAGATAATTTTGGGATTTGCTTTTGTCTCGCCTATCTCTGGATTGCTTTATAGTTTTTTAGGAAAAAGGAATGAATTAGTTGAATATCTTCCCTGCCAATCCCTTCGAGGGAAGGCGATTAACAATTTTGGACTGCTCCATATTCATCATAGTAAACGTGCTAGTAACCTACAAGGATATTTTCAGTCAAGTTTTGTTCAACACTTTGGAGCAGTTCTATCAACCTCCTACGTGGACATAAAATTTCCAGCTGATGGGGAAGTGATCATTATACTTGGAGATTTGGTGTAGTCATGTACAACCTACTTGCATTCATGCAACATATATTAAGAACCCCTCGAGCTTCACACCCAAAGAGGGAAAACCTAGAAACCAACTAGAACATCAATAAAATCTCCTTTGTGAGAAAGTTGGTCTTTTGATGTAGGAATAAGAGAGAATTTGTTCATCTTACTCCAGAAACATTATGATATATTTTGCTTAGACAATTGCAAAAGTGTCGGGAGTGTCGCTAAATATTTCTTACCACCAACTAAACTTCCATTCAATAGCTTGGATGGTAAATTTAAAGATGTGGTCAACTGTGATCACTTTGGCGAATAAATATGCAGAAAAGTAAAAAGCTATAGGAAGCCATTACAAAATGGATGAAAAATTAGCCATGGTAAAAGAAAATCAAATGATAAGCGGCAAATGTGTATCAACTTCACTGGTCTAAATGCTATTTGTCCAAAGGAGAGCTACCCCTTGCTAAGGATCGATGGCCTCTTGGATTTGAACATTAGAAATTCAGTTGTGAGCTTCCTAGCTAAATTTTTTTGCTAATCTCCAAAAAATGATGCATAAGAGATATTAGAAAAAAATGGCATTCATCACTAGAAAGGGTGTTTATTGGTATACTATAATGCTCTATGGCTTGAAAAATAAGAAGACAATTTATCAATATCTCATGGATATAATCTTTGTTAAATAGAGAGAAACAAACATTTAAGTGTATGTAGATGATGCTTTAGCCAAAAGTAAAACACTCAAGCATATTGGCCACTCTTAAGGAAATATGCTAAGTTATTTTAATATATATAATTTTGAAAACTATTATTTTATTTTAAAATTATTAAATCGAACCAATTCCATATATTAAATAGTTTAAATAAACGAGCACTACACCGCAAGCTATGCATCTATCCCAATGAATAGACACATTGCCTGATGATGAGGCTCAATTAAAAAAACTTCGAAACTTATGACATCTGTTTTGGTCTGCGAAATCTTTTTGTTAACCGAAAAGTTCCCCTATCTAATAAGAAAGATTATATAAGATTTATGTTAAGCTGGGTTGTTAAAGTTTTCTTTAAGGGCAAGCCCCTATAATTAATTACATCTAAAATGACAGAAGTCACATAAGAAAACTCTTGATCTAAATCAAAGGTATTGTCCTCATGAATTTTAAAGTTTAGGATTTTTAAGGTCGAACATATGAAATTCAAATAGGAAAGAATCAAATTGCAATATTTATTGTAGAATCTAAGGGAAGAAAAGTGGGGGATATCACGGATCCTAAGGAGAACCTCAGTGACTTCCCAAGTTATCCTATATTTTAGCATCAGTTTCAAAGAGATTATTGGTTGTTTCATCCTGTTAATTTTATTATATATAGCTTACATTTACATGATCTTGATCATGTAAATAGCCTAAGAAGTGAGGACGATTTACGTCGTACCAAACGATGATCCTAAGATGAGTTAGAACATATACTACTCAGCATGACTATGTAGGAGCCTAAAGATAAGTTGAGGATTTACATCGCACTAAGCAGACAACCTAGAAGTCCTCTTATGGCTTGTTATTTAATTCTAAGGAAAGATTTGTTATTGTAGACTCGTTTGCTCTCTTGAAGATGTCCTTCTGCAGATCCTCGTTATGCTTCATGCTCCAAGCTCCTCGTTGAAGTAGTAATCCTAAGTTATAAGGTTCAGAAGGTTTTATCAGGTTTGTTTCAATGTTTTAGTTTTGGTTTTAGTTTTGGTTTTAGTTTTGGTTGTGGTTTTATATTCAGAATGAGTAAGTGCAACATAAAAAAAAATGTGTACATGGGCTTTTGTTGCTGCTGCATGGTTAATGCAATAAAGCATAATTTAATTTGCAAGAAATTTAAATAAATTGCAGGAAAGTAAGCATAGCAAGAAAAATCTGGTACAAGAAAAGTAGAAGATTACGTCGCAAGAAAAACGAGCAAGTAAAAGAAATCACCATAGTCACATATGAAAGAACAAGACTTCGTATATGACATCAGTAAAGGTGGGGGCTCAGAGCTAGACTGTGTGCTTCTTGACCTTGAGTAAGAGCTACCAACCAGACAACCAATAGAGAGCGATCCACGACTACAATATTTATGCTTATGATATATATATATATATATATATATATATATATATATGAATTGATAATCTTTTTTAATGATATTATAATGTGGATACTACGCAACTATACGTGATTAAGCCCCGAGATATCGAACCCATAGGGAAAGTGATAAATAAATGAAAATTAAATTGTTCCTATTCTAAAGAAAGATCTTAGTCAAACTAAAGATAATATTTTAGGAAATAAATTTTGATTCTTTTTATTAATTTTTACAATTTGAAATAAAAGTAAACAACAACTTCAACTAAACTTTTAATAGGTGTAAGAAAATGCAGAAAAAATATCTTTTTCCTTTTTATGATTCAGTAACAAGTTAAGAAATTTTGATATGGAAGTATATTAAATGTGTTGTGTCAAATAGGAGCAATTATATTTTTTACCCTTACTAGAGATGCTATAAATAACATATGTTAATCTATTATTTTATAAATTTTGAAGACGGGTTAGGCAGGAAAGATATTAGCTCTCACTCTAGAGTTTCTTTGATTCACTCCACCTGAGAGCTAACATCTCATATCAAAACATAAAACAATAAATCAAATTGAGGGCTTTAGCCTGTAACTCTAAAGTCCTCTAATCCTACAACCATAAAAGTATATCTCCCTATTTATTTGCACTCAACCATATGAATGACATTCCCATCTATATAATCTCATGTGATTTTTTCCAATTGTTGACTGAGACAATATCAAAACGGTTCTTACATATTCTCAGAATATATTTTAACATCTTAATTGGCCAAATCAAGAAGTATATGAAGTACAAGGTTTTGAATTATCACAATTTCTTCCAACATTAAAATCCTATACTTCACACAACTTACTTTCATATCGTTATTACTTCATCATATTAAGGAAAATGATAAAAAAAACTACCCAGAATTCATGGAGAAAATACAATCACAACTTAGTTTCAAAGAAGAAATCATAATGAAAACATAAAAAATTTTAATTAAAAACTAAATGTGATAACAAAGATAAAGACTTATCTGATAATTCTCTCCACAACACTTTTGAAGTTCCTTTAAAACTTTACTTTTCCTCACAACTCCTTAGAGGTTGGCACCCACTCTAAACTCTCCAATTCTCTAAGCAACTTTTAATACAAATTAAATTTAAGTAAAAGTAGTGAAGTGGAGTAGTAGTTAATGAAAGAGCACTCTTATACTACTTACACACTCTACAACAACCATACTAAAAACACTCTCTTACTAGACACTCTACTACCTTCTAAGACTCTAATTGGACTCTCCTCTGATTTTAAATTCTTCATTTTTTAAATAATTTTTCAAAAAGTGCCTTCGTACCTCTTTAATTTGTGTCCCGATTCAATGTATCTCCCAAAAGATGCATTCATTCAAAAGTATTTTGAATGAAATTTGGCGCCAATAGGAAGTTACCCACATTATCACCAAGAGATACCTCAAAAAACCACTTCAAAATCTTGTCAAATTTGAAATAACTCCTCTTTTATAATTGAAGTGCTTAAGCGTGAGGTCTCAACGCTTAGCTGCGGTCCATCTGGCGTGTAAGCTCCAACTATGATGCATAATCGCGAGGCCTTTGCGCGTAAGCGCAGGTTCTGGTACTTAGCTTTCTTCATTTTTTCTTCATTTTTGCTTCAATTTTGATACTTTTCATTCTTTTCATCACATTCATCCATTTAATCATACATACAATAAGATACACAAAATACATTCTATTAAAGTACAATATCAGCAAAAATAAGTATAAAAAATGTGCATAAAAACACTATATATTTTAGGTGTATCAAAATTCGCCCAAACTTGAAATGTTACATGTCCTCAAGTGACATTATAATCTCATAAAAATCACATTCAAATTATGTAGATGAGTTTGTTTAAAAGTTTTAAAAATTTTGTTCTAGAAATGTAGTAGTCCAATTTAGTAAATGAGACCGATTTATAGTTTAGAAATCTCTCAAGTAAAAGTTCACAAAAAATATTGGTTCCGATCTTATTCAGAAATACTTGTAGATTTTTTAAAATATAGGTTTTAGATCTTTTATTTTCTTTACTTAAAATCCTCATTGAAAAATAATTATACTAACTTTTATTATATTTTTAAGCTTCAAGATTTTATCAAATCTTATACTCTAAAAAAAAATCAGGTGTGAAACCAATTTTTGATTAGGCCCCTAAATACTCAAGCTTCTCCATCCTTATCACCTACTATATATTTATTTTATTTTTTTCTTTTATTTTTCTTTTTTTTATAAGGCAAGGATTACTGTATTTGGATAGACCTTTAATGATTTTGAATTCCACTATTCTTTTCCTAAAGCATAAAGTAGATATATATCTTTAACTTAGAAATATAATAAAAAGTTTTGAAAATTATTTTCAATAAAAGAAACTTAAGTATTAAAAACAAAAGTTTATTCCTTCGATTTTTTGAAAAGTACAACTTTTCTTTCTAAAGATAGTTACTAAATATTCATCATTTCTTCACTAAGAAATTTTCAACTTAAAATTTTTTTCATCATTACTACAGATTTTAATTAAATTTTCTTACTCATTCCTATATTCAAAATTTTACTTCTCTAATATAACTTCATTCGCATAATTATTTTTCAATCAAAATTCAAATTTTATTTATAGCTCATTTAAGAACAAATAAAATTTTAAGTTCTTTTTCTTTTTGAAAATTAGTTTTTCATTCTCTCTCTCCCCCCCCAAACTTTAAAATTTTCATTATGATAAAACAGTTAAGCATAGTAAAATGATACATGGGTAGGAATTGAAAAGTATAAAAATCATGCTTGCAAGAATTTTCATATCTTATATATGCAGGTATAAAAATTAAAAGCAGGAATGAAAATAAATATATCAAAATTTTAACTTTTCATGTTAATAGAAATTCAAAAGACTTCTAAAGTAGTGGAAATAAAAGCAAATTCATATACTTAAACATAAATTCATAACTAAAACATATGGTAGTAAATTGAAAAGTTAAGTATGAAATTTTTATAGTGAAATTTTATAGGGTTATAAACTTCCTAAATATATTATGAAATAAGTTCTAAACTAACAAATAAAATTCACTACAACTTACTTACACAATTACTACCACAAATCTACTAAACAATCACATATCATAAACATTTAACATCCATATCAAACATAAAAACAAACTAAAGTTGCTTACTAACTATTACATTAATGAAATCCACATAGAAATTGTAAAAAAAGTTCTCAAAATAATACAAACCACAAGTCTAACATGAAATAATCCATAACACAAAAGTCCACAAAAATAACAAACACATAACATAAACCATAATCCTAACCATCATCTTCCTCCTCCTCATCATCTCATTCATTCCAGGTATGAGTAGAAACATATGGGGTATGTTGTGAATGAGTAGGCAACACAACACTAAAATCACCTCTGATCAATCTATCCATGTAACTATGATAGTTCATCTCATACTCACTATACTGTTGAAGATAATTCCCCATGTGATCTACTTTCCCCTCTATATCATGCACTCGGTCCGCAGTGTCATTTATGTTATCTTTAATCTTATTCAAAAGCTCAGTCTACGAATCAGAAAACTGACCCGAAGAAGCCTGTGATGTAGAAGCACGAGAAGTAGATGCAACAGAAGTAGATGCAGTGGATGCTCTAGAAAATCCTCCCCTCCAACCAAACAATGAATGCTCAGCATAGGTCTTGATATTTGTGTTGGTAATAGGCTTAAGAGGTTGAAGTACCTCTTCCCAATTCTTAGATTTCACACTAGCAAGCTCACACAATGAAAATATCAGGGCAAATCTCATACCTGCAGTAGTAGCAGCTCTAGCAAACATCCAAATGTAATTATAAATGATATTCCAAATTTCAATAGCATTCCTCTAATGAATAAAATAATTTAAGGTATCCCTTTCTCTAGTCACCTCAATTAGATGGTTTTTAGGAAGCAACTTAGATGATATAAAGTAATGCTAAGCCTTGGAGGTGGCATTCAACTTCGATGCAGGGAAGTTAACCCTTCTCTCATTTGTTATGTTCCATAATCCCTTCCTGTCAGTCAAAGCCAAAATAATCTCATCTATTCTTCCTCGGTAGGATTACAATTTGAATAGAAATAAAATGTACTTGGCGGCAGTAGATAAAATTCATTAATTACCTCAGGAGCAAAGTGTACTAACTGTCCTCGTACAAAAATGAAGTTCTTTTCTGATTATGTGAGATTAGCACAAAACTCTCGTACAATAGAAGAAATAAATACGGTGGTAAAACAACAAAATCTATCCCACAGACGACTAACTATCATATCTTCAATATCTCTGTCGGGCTTATGAAAGCCATGTTCTTGAATCAGTTTTTTCGACTATAACGCTTGCTGACCCAAAGAAAATAGGTTAAGATTTTCATGTCTATTTTATGCTGATTTTAATGATATTGCATTTTAAAGAAAGATATTTTTGTGTTTCTCTGCAGGTATAAAGATTTAATGAAAAATTAGCGAAAATATGCAAGAAGGAGCGAATTTGGAGCAAAAAGGACCAAATTATGCAAATTTGACCTAGGGCGCCGACGGCGAGGTCAATGGTACTGACGACGTGATTTCCCTAAGAGTTCAGATTTAATTCTAAGGATGACCGCCGATGGAGGAGATCGAGGCCGCCGACGGCGGGGCCTGTTTAAAAGTACTGTTTCTAGAAGGCACCGACGGCGGGATCGACGGTTCTTTCCAGAAATACATTGAATGTGGATGATTTTTGAAGGGGTGCGTGCAAAACCCTTAGAGACTCTTCTACAACTTTAAAAAGAACCAATTTAGGCCGAAAAAGTGGTCTCCTACGTGTTTACTAGTGAGTCCAAAGTGTTCATAAGAGTCTATTAGTGAGTAATTAGTGTTGTTATTTAGTGAGTAGTGAGTTCAAATAGAGATTTTGTGAGGAATTCTTCAAGGGATTGTAAGAGTGGAAGGGAAGTGAGAGATCTCTTCTGCATTGTCGTTTCGAAGAAGAATTCCGCGTGCTGTAAAGAAAGGAAGAAATCCAAAAGAACTTCAAGGAGTTGCTTGGGGAGGAATTTGAGATAAGTTGTGTTTATTTACTATAATGTGTAGAACTTTACTTTATTATATGAAATCTAAGCTTTATTGCATCCTTTCCATGAATTTTGAGTCGTTATTCTGTCTTTCTCCTTGTTTTGATGTTTATGTGAAATGATTATATGAATTAGTCTATCAAATTAAATTATAAAGAAGATGTGATGATACTATACCTAAACTTACTTTACTATATGAATTGACCATTTGTATTGTTAAAATATGTGAAGAATTCTTAAGACCTGACCGTGGGCTAAGGATTCTTAACTAGTATGTATCACATTTCTCTTTGAAAGGTAGACAGGTAAATCCTTGAAGGAGAAGTGCGAATAAATAGAAAATAATATTAATCGGGCTTAGAATTGGAGATTTTAGAGTGACAGGCTAAAATCCTCAATTCGGTCCTATCGTTTGGGTGTTGAGGTGTAGATTGTTAGCCCTCAGGCGAGGGGAACGTGGGAGCTCCGAAGTGAGAGCCGGTATCCTCCTAACCTAGCCGCAGATTCAGTAACAAAACATAGGATTAATCATTGTTCTTTATACCTGGACCAAAGGGTAAAGAATAGGTATGCTCCTATTTGACACAACACATATAAAACTAATTCTAATTATCACTTCACTTAAATATCTTAACAAAAGAGAAAGATTCTTGCTATTATATATTTGAACTTAACTTTAGTAATCTTAGTAATCTGTTAGTATAACTAGTTTAGATATAAGAACTTTATATTATTATCGATTGCGTATTAGTGACAGATAGGCAATTTCGATTTAGTTGTGATTCTGAATTGGTTTATATAATCCTATCCCGTAGGCTTTAATATATTCTCTGTGGGATCGATATACAATACTCCACTAGAGCCCTGTATTACTTGAGCGATACGTATACTTGCATTTAAAGGTAACTCTGTGATCAAAATATTATAATATTTTATTGTTACTAAAATTGAAATTACGCTCCTGATCAAGTTTTTGGCGCTGTTGCTAAGAATTTATATTTTTTAGTAGTGGTGCCGAATTGTTATATTTATAAGTATATTTAAAATCGTGGGATCAAGCTTTTGGCATCGTTGCTGGGGAATATTTTATTTGTTATAAGAATATAACATAATTAAAGTAACAGACAATTTAGGACTGTTAGAAAACTTTTATAGAATTGCAACTTATTTAGTTAACTGTTTTATTGTGTACTGATTTTGATTGTATGCACAAATTTGGTTCTAAAAATATTATACCTTAAAATTCGGAATTAGAACACACTGTTAGGAGAATTAGAAAACTAAGAAAAGAACCTATAAATTCTGAAACAATGGAAAATAACATAAATAACCAAAGAATAAAACTGAACATCAATCTAAGCCTTTAAGAGATTACGCTAACCCTACATTAGATGAAATTCACTTAACTAACCAAAATCCTGATGTAGCCGCTAATTCATTTGAGCTTAAACCTGTAAATATCCAAATGGTACAAAAACAATCAATTTGGTGGAACTTCAAATGAAGATCCTAATTTACATCTTACAAGTTTCTTAGAACATTGTGCTACTTTTAAGTATGACAGAGTGTCTGATGATGTTGTTGGGCTTAGACTTTTTCCTTTTTCACTAAGGGATAAGGCTAAGGCTTAGTTAAATTCGTTAGTACCTGGGTCTATTAGAACTTGGGGAGAAATTTCACAAAAAATCTTAGCGAAATATTTTCCACCATCTAAGACTGCTAAGCTTATAAACAATATCACATCTTTCGGTCAGTATGAGGGAGAATTGATATATGAATCTTGGGAAAGATTTAAAGAACTTCTTAAAAAATGTCCACATCATACTTTACCAGATTGGTTAATTATTCAAACATTTTATAATGTATTAGTAGGATCTCTTAGATCTATAATTGACGCTGCTGCTGGTGGATAACTAATGTCTAAACCTTTTGAAGAAGCCTATGCGTTAATAGAAGAAATGACTACTAATAATTTTCAATAGCCTGCTGAAAGGGTAAATCCTAAGAGAGTAGCCAATATTCATGACTCTGATGCTTTAACTATGATAGTTTCTCAAATTACTGCTCTTTCAAAGAAAATAGATCAATACGGAATGAATCGTTCTCAAACACCTTCAGTGTTAGAAGAAAATTCATTAAGACAAATCGTAGATGCTCGATCTTCATATGAAACTATAAATGTAATAAATAATAGACAAAATAATCCTTATTCAAACTATTATAATCCAGGTTGGAAGAATCATCCAAACTTTAATTGGAATAATCAAAATAATAATGTTAATCCTCAGTGGGGGAACAATCCTGTAAACCCATTAGGAAATATAAATAATCAAGGTAACTTCAATTATAAACCTTCTAATCCACCATGTTTTTATAATAATTCACAATTCAAGGAAAAGAAGTTATCTATGGAAGAATTAGTTTTGAATATGGGTAATCAATTACAAAATCAAGGAAATTCTATAAAAAACATAGAAAACCAATTAGGGTAAATTGCTTCTACATTAAGCAATATACCTGTTGGAACTTTACCTAGCAATGTTGAAGTAAATCCTAAAGATCAAGGAAAAGAACAAATCAATGCTATTCAATTAAGAAGTGGAAAAGAGTTGGAAAAAAGAGTTCAAAAAGAAACTGTAGTTGAAAAGGAAAAAGAAGAAACTTAAGGAGAAAACGAAAGTTTTTATCCTGATTTTCCTTTGAAACATATGAAAATTACTGTTGAAAAACCACCTCCACCATTTCCTTAAAGATTAAAGCAACAAGATAAAGGAAAACGATTTGCTAAATTCTTAGTCATTTTACAAAAATTGTCAATAAATATTCTTTTTGTTGAAGCTTTAGAACAAATGGCTGATTATGTTAAATTTATGAAGGATATACTCAACAAAAAGAGGAAGTTTCTAGATCATGAGACTGTTGCACTCAGTGAAGAGTGTAGTGCTATAATTCAAAGAAAACTTCATGAAAAACTTAAAGGTCCTGGTAGTTTCACTATCCCGTGTGCTATTGGTGAAAAATTTTATGGGCGAGCTTTGTGTGATTTGGGAGCTAGCATAAATTTGATGCCTCTATCAACCTTTAAAAGGCTAGAAATTGGAGAGATTGCACCAACTTCTGTAACTCTACAGTTAGTTGATCGATCTATTACTCATCCTAAGGGAGTTGTAAAAGATGTTTTGGTCAAGGTTTATAAGTTTATTTTTCCTGTGGAGTTTATCATCTTAGTATGGAAGAAGATAAAGAAATTCTAATTATTTTAGGATGACCATTCCTAGCTACAGGAAAAGCTATGATAGACGTTCAAAAAGGATAATTAACTATGAGAGTAAATAATCAAGAAGTAACCTTTAACATCTCAAAGTCAATAAAATATCCATCAATAGAAAAAGATGATGAATGTTTTAGAATGGATATATGTGATTATCTAAGAAAAGAATATTTCAAAGAAAATTATGAAGAGAAAGAAGATATAGAAAAAGATAATTTTGATGAAATTGAAACTGAAGAAGCTGATTATATTCAGGAAAAATATGAAACGCTCAATTCAACAGCACCAGAAAATTAAATATTAATTCCATCTGTTGTAAAACCCCTTGAACTTGAATTAAAGAATCTTCCAATTCATTTGAAGTATGTATTTTTAGGAGAATTTTCAAAATTACCAGTAATTATATCCTCAGACTTAAATGAAATTCAAGAATAAAAATTAATGGATACATTAAAAGAATACAAAAGAGCTTTTGGTTAGACTCTAGCAGATATTAAAGGAATTAGTCCTTTGATTTGTATGCACAAAATTTTATTAAATGAAGAACATAAACCAAGAATTGACCCTCAAGGAGACTAAACCCTATTATGAAAGAAGTAGTTAAAAAAGAGATTTTAAAATGGTTAGATGCTGGAATTATATATCTTATTTCGGATAGTACTTGGGTAAGTCCAATTCATTATGTTTCCAAGAAAGGAGGAATAACTGTTGAAGAAAATGAAAACCATGGTATAAATCATAAGATATCCACAACGTATCACCCTAAAAAAAGTGGATGGGATGAAGTGACGTTAGAGAAATTAAGAGGATCTTGGAAAAGACAATCAACCCTAACAAAAAGGATTTGACTTTAAGACTTAATGATGCTTTATGGACTTATAGGACTATTTTAAGACACCTATAAGGACATCTCTATGTAGGCTCATATTTGGTAAAGCTTGTCACTTGCCAGCTGAATTGGAACACAAAGCGTTTTGTGCTATTAAGGAGTTTAAGTATAATATGAAGGAGACTGATGAGTAATAGCCGCGAGTTAAATGAACTTGGTCATATTAGAGAATACTCATATGAAAATAACAAATAATATAAAGAAATGAAAAAAAATGGCACGATTAAAAGATATTTAAAAAAATTTTGAGCCTGGATAGGAGGAGTTATTATATAATACACAATTGAAATTATTCACAGGAAAATTTAAATCTAGGTGGTTAGGACCATTTATCGTAGTGAAGGTTTATCCTTTTGATGTTATTAATATTGAAGATCCAAAGAGTGGAAGAGTGTTTAAAGTGAATGAATAGGGACTTCAAACATACTTAGGTAGAGAGAGACATGTGTTTAAAAAGGTTTTGTTATTGGGTCATCCTAATTAGAGAACCGGCATTGTCGGGTTGAGGACGTAAACTAGGTGCTTCTTGGGAGGCAACCCAAGTTTGCTTTTGTGTGTTATTGTTGTGTTGTGTATTTATATATGTGTAAGCGTGTTTGTGTAATTTTTTTATGATTGAGTAGGTGTAATTTTAGTAGGATTAACTAACTTGGGGGATGAATTATGAAAATTCGATGAACTAGGCCTATTTAGGGTGGGCGCTTAGGCGTCATTTCCCGTGGCGCTTAGGCGCCATTTCCCGTGGCGCTTAGGCACCAAAAGGCTTATACAGGTGCTTAGGTAGTGCACTTTGGTGATTAAGAACCAAATCCTCATGTAAGCAGTGCCTAGGCGTCCCCCTTTCTTATGCGTTATATAAGAATAAATCAGTCCAGTTCACCCCATTTGCATGATTTTTTCTCATGTTTCTTCTTCGACGTCTAGGAGAGTTTTTAGGGCATTTGAAATTCTTCATAATTTTCTTGATCCAAGGGAATACATAGGGGGAATTCATTTCTCTAAGGTAAATCTTACTCCTTTAATCTAATTCTATAGTTTTCATCCAAAATTTTTTGATTTATCTTAAGCGGAAAGCTTGAGATGGAATTTTTGGAAATTTTAGTTAAGCCTTGATTTTCCTTCATAATTAGCATCTTGATTACATTCGTACTTGTCTAAATTCCTTAATCTTTGTGAATCAATTCTCCTAAATTTCTTAATGACCCCACCAAGGGAGGGAGGTCAAAATCCTCTTTTGATAAGAAGAAGTTCATTTGATCGAAAGCTGATGAGTGCTATAAAAAATTCTTAATATCAAAGAAGCTTATTACAGAGAGAGGATTTCTAAACCTTGTAAAAGGTGTTGAAAGCATGATCATGAGTAGGAACTAAGAGGATTTGTGTTAATACATGTGTGGCTGTGATTTCTAGGGTTTGGAAATTTTATTCCAATCTTTCCGAGCCTCTAATGGGTTAGACTTTATAAGAGAGTAGCAGGTGAACATCTCTTCTTTTCGCATCAATGATTTATATTCTCTAAGATACTTTCCCAATAACCTCTAACATAGTTTTAATCCTGTTGATACTGAGCTTGATGAGATTACCAAATTCCTAACTGATGGTTGGGGAGTCTAGAATGTGAGAAATGAAAATAAAATTATTTTCCTTCCTCCAAGTTAAATGCAACTTCAAAATCATGACATTACTCTATTTCTACGAAGTTGCTTCTTTTCACTAATCTTAACAAAGTCATTAGGGATCGAGCCTCTTTAAATTGCATCCAGACAATGAAAACCATAAACATGTGTTCACTCATCCATCATTCTATTCTTAATGCCACAAGGGGGATCTACACTAGGTTTTGGAAACCCATCTATTATATTCTCTTGGTGCCAAAACTCTAGTGTTTCTTTTCGGAGTTGGGAGGAGTAGCCTCATCCTTTGAAGCTAACTCCAGATCCAATGTTAGCTTATATAGAAGATAAGCTATTTTTGGACAAGGGGCGAGCTCTTCTCAATCCTCTTCTTCTTATCAAGACCTCGTCCTTCCACCTCTATGGCTTCTATTGCAGATAGATTGGGGAGGCTAGAGGATGATACCTCCATTGTATAGATAATGGTATTTGATTTAGTAGACCAGGTGGTGCATATGGACTGACAAAATAAGAGCCAATTTGACCAGATGGCTAATTACAAGGCTGCACAGTTGGAGATGTACTGGTGGAACCATTGGATTGGAGGTGAACATATTATTGAGTTACCTAATTACAATCCATATATATTTTATGAGTCTACTCATGAACTTATGGAGGAGGATACCAAGGAAGAAAATGAAGAGCATGATGACGACGAAGAAGAAGATGAGGAAGATGAGGAAGATGTTGAGGAGGAGGAGGATGAGAGATTGCACTTTCTTTATTAGGATGCTTAGGATTTTATTGTATTTGTTGCTACTATTATGATTTATTCTTGTTGGCTTGGATTGTAATTTTTTTGTTGAACTCTTTATTTTTCCTATTGTAAATATGTGAATTTTCAGGTAAAATTTTATTTGGGTTATGGAGTTTATTCAGTTCAATAGAACTTTTTGTTACATATCTGTTGATTCATTATTAATATGAACATGTCATCATTAATGTAATTTGACTACCCATTTGAATTCATGTTCAAATTTTTGTAAGTGTTTGAAATTACATTTGGGGGGTGGGGTGGAATATGTAGTGCTTAAGATTATTTCTCCTTAGTAAATAAAATTTAAATAGTTCCTTTTAGTTAATCTGAAGAAAGTGGGGATGAATATAAGAATATAATAATCTTGAGAAAGGAGAAAAATAGTTAATTAATTTAAACTATACGTGAAATAAGTTAGAATAGTGCTACGTAAACTTTGCAATTCAACATATAAAAATGTGATTAACATATTTACTTTTAAGAAGATTTATATATTTATTAAATTAAGTGTACTTAGATGTGTATTTGATAAGAATTAACCTCTACATAATTGTATTTTTATTCTAATACTTCTTAAGCTTTTTAAGCATTAAAAAGAAAAGAAATGTGGTGTGTTTTAATCTAGAGAAATGATAGTAGAATTCAAAATCATTACAAGACCTATCCAGATAAAGTAATCATCAAAGAAATTACGCTTAGGATTGAAATATTCATCCTAAAGTAAGGAATATATATAAATAAAAAAGACATATTGAGGAGAAGCCTTATCAAAAATTGACTTTACTAATATTCCTTTTTAAATTGAAAAATCCAAAACATTCCTAAATGTATTTATTTTTATAAATTATTATTAAATTATTTAAAGGAAAGCTCAATTCTTTATATTTGACATATAATTTGAACAAGTTAGCATTTACTAATTTCTTGTTGAAATGAATATGATATCATATTTTAAATGTTGAATGCACAGTTTCTTACAACCTATGGTATAAACTTATTCACTAGAGAAACTGCATTTTCCTAACTATAAATCTTTTGAAACATGATTGTAGGTTGTTTTCTATGAAACCCACTCCTATTAGTTAACTATTTCAATATTTAATCTTTGATGTTAAATGGGGATAAGTAACCATTAAGTTTAGGTGATTTTGATGTGTGCATAAGCTAGCTTGTACTTTTGTTGTCTTTATACATTTTTATGAATGAAATTACACTGTAAGAAAGGTACTTTTAAGTTTATTTTGTAGGTAAAATAGAGGGATTGAAGTGGTGTAGCAGGACCGGTCATGGAGCTTAAGTAGTCACTGGACACCTAGGTGCTCGATATTGGCACCTTGGCTCCAGAACCAGTGTAGAAAGGAGTCATAACATGAGAGCTCGGTGTTTAGGTGCCAGCTCATGGGGGCCTAGGCACTAGATCCTAGGACACTTAATTGTCCATTACCTCTTATGAAAACAGAGATCTTGGTGCCTAGGCGCCAACCCTCGGGCGTCAAGAACTATAAATTATTGTTGCTTAAATTTGGGACTCCAGACACGATGGATCGTACAAAATCATAGGGGATTCATGGAAGCTAAGTCAAGGAGCATATAAATAACAGTACATACTAGGCTTAAAGAGATTGATGTTGATTGAGTACTCAATGGTTCTATTTTGCTTGCTAGAAGTTCCATTCTTCTTCTTCCAATGCAGAGATAAGTGGAGTTCTACAGGAGCAGAAGCTAGGAAATCAGGAAGAGCGCTTATCAATTCATCTTATGGACATTGTAAACAGGGTAATGCTAGGTTTTTTGTATACTCTTTGTTTTATTTTACTTGTAACAATTCGATGTGGATTTCTCTTTAATTCAATGAATTTGTTTGGTGTTTTCATCATGCTTCTTGAGTAGACATTTTACTCTTATCTGAATGATTATGTTGGATATACAAAATGATGATTACTAAGTAATTTAATTATATTTTATGGTGATGATTAACCTTCAAAACGTAATTTAATTTTCAATTTGGCCAAGTGAATTGTTAAAGAATGTTGTGAACTATAAGTCTTGAGAAAGATTATGAAAGAATCAGCTAGGTTTATTAGATTAACCTATGGAGTTTAGAGATATGCCTTGTAAGGAGATGAAAATGTTATGGAAATATGCTTTGATGGGTTAGCTATGATATTTATAGAAATAAAGTCATTTCTAGCCAAGATTCATTATGCATCCAGAAGGGGGTAAAGAAGATATTGCTCCTATTTGTCACAAGATTTTTCTACTTACAATTCTTAATTCCACAAAACCCACTTAACTCATTTCAAGGAAGAACCAATTAAGTATTTGACACTTTCAATTTAATTGTGATAAGTTAGGATTACTTTTGTAGGACTTAAACATTTTAATTTTCTAGTGATTCATTAAGATTTCTTTGTAAAATTATATCAACTCCAAATTTCACACTAGGATTAGACCCAGTAGGCTAGAAATATTCTTAGATAGAGTAACCTTGTTCCCATGGGGATCAAAATTTTGGACTCTAAATCTAATATTACTAATATGACACATGCACTTGCGTGAGCCACCGGTGTGTTGCAACATTGGGTGTGTGTCGTGGATCTACTTCCATCTCTTACTTAAAAATTTTATGTTGCAATGCAATTCCCTCTGCCACCATAAATTGATATGTCTCCCAATTAAATGGGTCTCCATACATCTCTTTAACACCTTAGTGAAGATTTCAAGGCAAGCATTAAAATTGGACCAAAATAGAAAAATCACTAAATACTTTGATCCCCTTTTCAATCAAATTAAAGAATATAGACATCATGCAATACTAAAAAGTGGCAGGCGCATTACAGGGTACAAATGAAATCCTCTTAAAAGCAAAAGTCCTATAAGTGATCTTAAATGTAGCCTTCTTGATTCTCTGAAGCTATGAAAATTTGATGGTGCTCTATATATCCATCTAAGAAATAGAAAAATGGGTACCTAACCTATCTAACATTTGATCAAGATAAGGAAGGGGGAAATGGTCTTTCTTAGCGGCAACATTCAACTCCCTATAATTGATATAAACTCACCATCTTATTACATGTCATGTGGGTATCAATTCATTTTCTTAATTCTTTTTACAACAATCACCCCTCTTTTTTTAGGTACACAATGGATATGACTGACCTCGGCACTATCTGAGATGGGGTAGGGATGCCTGCATCAAGCCTCTTCATAATTTCTTTCTTAACAACTTTTTTCATCAAAGGTTTAAGCCTTAGTCTTATGGTACTCTGTTCATAAGAATTCTATGCATGTACAATGAATAATTAATCCCTTTAATATCCACTATCATCCAACCAAAGCCTTTTCTAATGTTCCTCATAAATCATATTAACTTTTCTTATTGCAATTCACTAAGTTCCAAACATATGATCACGAGCAAAGTGGAATTCTCACCTAAATAGGCATACTTAAAGTGTTTCAACAAGACTTTCATTTCTAGTTTAGGTGGTTCTTCTATAGAGGGCACTAAGGGTTTGGAAAAACTTGTGGTATCAATAAGTTCAAACATATCTCTTAACACCTTAGGACTTACCTCTAAATATAGAGTTGATTCCTTCTTAGAGAACCATGTTCTCATCCTCAATTAAATTTCACTCAACTAGGTCAGCTTCTGAAATTTCCCGAAATTAGCTTCTAACAAGCCCATTTATCAGATCTAGCCTAAAGCAAGAATCATCGCCCAAATATAAAGGGTGGTTAATTTATTTTGAAATATTAAAGATAAACTCTTGATCACTAATTCTCATTGTCAATTTCCCCTTTTGAACATCTATCATTACCCTTCTGGTAGCTAGGAAAGATCTGCATAAAATTATCGAGATCTCCTAATCCTCTTTCATGTCAAAAACAATAAATTCTATGGGGAAGATAAAGTTATCCACTTTTACTAAAACAACCTATATAAGCTCCATAAGATAGGTAAGTGAAGGGTCAGCTAATTGAAGGGTGACAATGATGGGCGGTCTTCTCCCAAGTTTAACTTCCTAAAGATAGAGGCATAAGGTTAATATTGGCACCTAAATTGCGTGGGGCTTTCCCAAAAAATTTATCTTCTATACGACTGACCTCGACCCGTAACTATGCTATCCTTTAATTTATATTTTAAAGGGTAGTATGCAAAAATATATATATAGTTTTAGAAAATATTTTGCACACCAGAGGTACTACGCAGATATACGTATCATATCCAGTAATACAGGGCTCTATTGGAGTCCTGGTTATCGATCCCACATGGAAGATTAATTTTAGAAATTAATACATTTTTAAATTAAAAGTAATTATAATTTTTATTTTTTTTCAAAAATCAGATTTTAAGTTTTATGAAATTTCTAGATGTAAGTAAAGTAGCAATAAAGTAAAGGTTGATGCAAGTATAAATAAAACAACTTTCTCCTTTTCAAGTAATCCAAGATTTTTCAGAAAAACTATCATTCGTGGAGAACTTGAAATTACGGTGTTGCACCAAATAGAAGCATTCATATTCTTTACCATCGCTTGATGGTATAAAGAACATTGGCTAATCTATAGATTGGTTCAGGATGTATTATTAGTAGAATGGGTTAATCTAGACTCACACTTCTAGACGTCTAAGGGTGGCTATGGTCGGCCCTACTAGTGACCTGTTTCCTTTCTATAAACCAAATTAATAGAATTTAGTCTGTCACTCTAAAAACTAATTAATTCTACACCCAATAAATAATATTTTCCTATTTATTTGCACTTCACCTTGAATAACCAGCACATGCCCTTCGATTACCCAAGGATTCATGTGATATCTACTAGTTAAGAACTCATCTCCGGATAGGTCTCATAATTTTTCAACAGATTTTAACAATTTAAATGGCCAGTTTAAAAAGTAAATTAAGATCAGGTATGAATATCATCACAATAAATTTTAAAATTAAGTTTAAGTTCTCCAACGAAATCAAATTATCTTTATTATCTTTTCATGGTTGAAAGGAGAAAGAAAAGTAACTACTCAGAACACATTGAATTCACACAACAAAACACATTTATAAAACTTTGAACCAAGTTACAAATACTTATCTGAAAGGTTCCTTCAAGTGATCCTTTGACTCCTACTTACGCCAATGCAAAGTACAAGACTTCAACAGCACAATCTCTTACAAACTCTCACTTACTACTCAAGGAATTGAGTAGTAACACTCAAAGTAACTAAAATAAACTAAAATAAACTCACTAAATACTTAAGAAAAGTATTTGTTTTCTCTCTAGAACTATTTCTGGGTGTGGGAGAGCTCTGTTTTATGTAGAAATGTCTCCTATTTATAGAGCTTCAAAAATTACCAGGGGTTGCTTAAGACACCTCTTCAAAATTCGTCCAAATTCAATGAATCTTCTAGAATGTAACTGTGGCGCCTTGGCGCCGAACTACGTGACCAGATCTTCACACCCTTTCACTTTGGATCACACCTCTTCACGATTAAAACTGTTTACCTGTGTCCAGATGCATTGTATCACATGTACTATGTATCAGGAGTAACTTCCAGTCCTCTAGAAGGTCTGCTAACCGCTTAACACTGTCAAAATAATTGCCCAAAGTTGTCAAAAATCTTAACTGCTTTAGTATCGAACTGGTGCCTAGGCGCCAGATTCTGGCTATAATTTTGGCAACTTTGCTTTTTTAGCTCTATTTTTGCTCTTTTTTACTCATTTTGCCTTATTGAACTCATTTTTTCATCACCTATATCCAAAAACATAAAAATACCTTTCATTAAAGCATAATATCCTTAAAAATTGAATCATAATTAATGCATAAAAATAGGTACTTTTTAAGTGGATCAAATTCCCCCAAACTTAAATGTTACTTGTCCTCAAGTAACCTTTTTTATTACATAAAATGTATAACATCTGGAATGAAGTTTAAAGATTTAAGATTCCTTGTAATTTTTTGTTTTATAAATGCTCTAGTAAATCATTAACCAAATTTCACTAATTAAGGTTAATTTTAAGAATTTAAATAATTCATAACTACCAAATCATAAGACTTTAAAATTTTCATTTATTTCAAGAATAATTGTAATTTATCATATTAAGGTCACATAGATAATTTACAAAAAAAAGACTTTCATGAAAACTTTTCTAGTAAGAAATCTTGTACATAAAAATTAAGTTAAAAATGTAATTAGTTTTCTTCCTATAAGATAATTCAAGTGAAGCAAATTTTTGATTAGGCATCTTCTCAAGCTTCTCCTCACATTTCTTTTTTGCTCTTTTCTTTTTTCTTTTTCTTTTTTTCTTTTTAAGGATATTTTTCACACCCCTCACTTTCTTTTTTCATAATTTTTGAGGATTACTTTATCTGGATAGCCTGTTAATGATTTTGAACTTCACTATCATTAACTTTTATTTAAAAACTTATACATTTTCACTTAATAAATATGACATTCTTAATAAGTATTTTTCAAAAATTATTTCAATCTTTTCTTTTTCAAGTAATAATCTTGATTCCTTAGTATTTCAAAAATATAATTCTCTTTATTATAAATAGAAATATTTTTAATCTTATTATACTTTAAGTTAAATAATTCTATTCTTAAAATTAATCAAAATTATTAAAATTTTAGTTAAGTTTACTAAATTATTTATAAATTCAAAAATTTAAGTAATCTTAAATAAATTTTCATTCCTTATGTTATGTTAATATTTTTAAAGAAAATATTAGTAATTAAGGATAAATAACATTTAAATTTCAAAGTATTTTCCCTTCCCCCAAACTTCAGTTTTGGTATAAATCATGGAAATTTCTAAAGCATGAGAGAAAGAATATCATATTTCCACCAGGAATTTTTCTAAGTATATGAAAAATAATCTAGAAAGGAAAATTTTATTTCTACACAGTTTTTTATGAATATAAAAGAAATGTTTAAGCATATATAGAAAAATTTTAGTAAGCATGATCAATTTCTACAAAAAAAATTTTTTAGTTCTTTTTTCTTTTATAATTTTAAACAAAAATAACTAAACTAAACAGGTGTACTAATCACTATACTAAACAAAAACAAAACATCTCATTACAAAAATAAACTCTAACAATCCAACAATCATCATAACAACAATAAGTGTCTCAGAATCAATACACTCTAAACATCAAAAGTACACTAACATCAACAGTGCATCAAACATAAAAACAAATCATTACATACATCCAAAACTAACACACTAACAAAACATAACATAAATAACACAACTACTCAATCCTAGAAATCTACTCATCACTAGATGTCTCCTCATCCTCATTATCATCAAAAGAAAAATCTACATTCTTATTCTGGCGATCATCATATGGTGAGAATCGAGGGCAGGTCAGGAACTGAACTGAATGATCACCTTTAAAGAATCTAACAAGAGTCTCAGAATACTTTGCATCAAAATCACTCTTCCTCTGGGTGTACTCAGAAAGATGACCCACTTTTTTATTTATTGTATCCACTCTACAATGGGTTAAAAGTAACATATTGTACTGCTTTATAAATTTATCATGCATATTTTCCCAAAAACTAGATGGTGGCTCAACAACAGAAGTAGAGGGTCGAGAAGTAGAAGGTCTACCTGAAGTAGGTAATGAACTAGAGGGTGCGGTAGAACTCTTACCTTGAAGTCGATCATAAATACTAACATTGTCCTGTCTAATGGGCTTGGTAGACTTGAGCTTCTCCTCTGAAAGCTCAGCAATAACTCCAGACAGAGAATAAATCAGAGATGGGAATCCCAATCCCACAGAAGTGCTGGAACCAGCAGTGGCCTCCACAGAATCATAAATAATACTCCTGACATCAATTGACTTCCTCTCCTGTATGCAGTAGTTCAGGATAGCTCTGTCCATTGTGACCTCACTCAAATGGTTGGATGGAAGGAGACGAGCAGAAATAAAGTAATGTCAGGCCTTAGAAACACCATTTAACTTAGAAGATGAAAAATTTACTAGTTTCTCGTTCTGGATCTTCCAAGCTCCAGTACCATCAGTCAAATATGCAATAATCATCTCCAAATCTCCCTCAGATGGAGATAATCTAGAATAGTAGCACTCAATGATCGATGGCAGGCCGTAGAAAATGTTGATTCTTTCAGGAGTAAATCCTACTCCAACTCCTCTCACAAAGATCTCGTAATCTTCAGCATCCATAAAATTAGCATAAAATTCCCTGACAACAAGGATCACAACAACACCAGTGAAGTAGCAGAATAGTTGCCAGTTCAGTGCAACGATCGTATCTTCAATCATTCCACCAGGATTGTAGAAACTCCTCTCCGAGATAAATTTTCTCATCGTAGCAAATTCATTGTAACGAAAATGCGTTGCGGCAGTAGCAAATTTGTTGCGATCAAAATTTTCTCGTTCTTTCCCTCGCTTAGATTTTAGAGCCATCTAAACGTAAGAGAAAGAAAACGCAAAATAAACTAAAGGATTAAAAGAATAAACTTATTTAAGCTTTAAAAACTTAAACAAAGCTTCAAATCCATGGATTAAACTCTAAAAATCAATTTTGTTTTTAATTTTTTGTTTTGCTCAAAAGTTGAAAAATCCATGGTGAAAATAAAAAATAAATGGATTAGAAGGTAGATATGACCTCCAGATGAAGAAATCGAGTGATTCCAAGCTCAAAAACTCGAAAAAAAATCGAACTCTTCCAATTCCATTTCAAAATTTTCCATTCCAAGCTCAATAAATTACAGAAAAGTACTATAACAAGGTTCAACTCTTAATAAACAACACAAACGTCACTATTTCAAAGAAAATTCACAATCAAACAACACACTTTGAACATTAAAAGCAAACACACAAACTAAATATTCATTTAACTAAAACATGACTTGATCAAACCTAGAATACACCAACGATCTATTCTTCTCCAAACTTTGAATTTCCATTCCTCTCGCAATGAAGATTGGTAGGCCCGGATGGGTATAAAACTAACGCCCTTAGAAATTTCAAAGCCGTCTTCTCGTCAATCCATTTGTTCCTCGCATACATCTTCACTTGAGAATCTTGAAAGACCGCCATATGATCGAATTGAAGCTTCGTTTGTCATTCAAAGTGCTCGATTTGGTTATACATCTCATGTAGATGATTTCCAACACTTAACAATTGCTCCTCAATCTTATCTAGACGACTGAATAATTTCTCTAAACTTACTGCAATATAACCATTGAAATAAGGTTGAGGATCTTTAGAAGACTTATCTCTTAACTCATTGCCATGATCTCCTCTCTCCATTTCTTCTAAACTTCTCTTTTCTCTTCCAAAATGAGTTGTGCTGGACGAAATTAGGGTTTATTAGGGATTGGGGACGAAGATAGGGTAGTTTATATGAAGAATTCGTGTGAAAAACTGAAGATTTTCGGTTTTTGCACGAACATGTAACTGGGGCGCTTAGGCACCAAAATCTGGTGCCTAGGATCCGAACCATCGATACACAGGTTTTGCTGGTACTTAAGTGCCAAGTTTAGGCACCTAACACCAGAACCATGTTGATAGGTTCGGGGCGGAAAGTGTATAACTATATAAAATGTTTAACCAGTATAAAAATAATATTCAATAATAGCAAAGTTACCTCTTTTATCAATGCAAGTATACGTATCGTTCAGGTAATACAGGGCTCTAATGGAGTCCTAGATATCGATCCCATAGAGAAGTTAGAGATTATGAACTAATTTTTAGCAGATACAATTACTATTTAGTATACGGAAATAAAGAACACTTACACTAAGCTCTATTTTTGAATGGAAGATTGCAATTTAGAAAAGTATCTCTCCCCTTGTTTAAGAGAATTAAGTGAAAGGATAATCAAATTAGTTAGAATTATATTGTGCCAAATAGGAGCATTCCTATTCTTTACTCTTTGGTCCAGTGCATAAAGAATATTGACTAATCCTATGCTTAGTTCATCGAATGCTACGGCTAAGTCGGGAGGATACCGGCTCTCACTTCGGAGCTCCCACATTCCCCTCGCCTGAGGGCTAACATCTACACTTCAACACCCAAACGATAGGACCAAATTGAAGATTTTAGTCTGTCACTCTAAAATATCCAATTATACGCCCGATAAATAATATTTCCCTATTTATTTGCACCCTCTTTTCAAGGCTTTTTCTTTCCCTAAATCTTGGATGTAATCTTTACTTTAGTTGTAAAATCAACATATTTTAACACTTCAATTGACCAAATTGAAAGTAAATTAAGATTCAAGTAAAAGATTATCACAATTTTTATTTAATATTTTAGGCACAACTAATTCAATTTTCCATTTCACAAAAATCTCAAAACAAAGAGAAAGACAGAGAAGACTACTCAAAATGCATAGGAAGAATAACACAAAACTTGGACTTCATATAAAATTTAAGTTATAAAACAACAGAAAAAACTTATCTCGAGTTTTCTCCCCAAGCAGATTCCTTGAAGTTCCTCTGACTCTTCCTTCTTGTACAACACATTCAATTAAACTCACTAATATACTCTCTAGAACACACTCACACACTAAATACACTAATAAAACACTTAAAAATGACACACCAAGGACACAAAGAAGACACACATTCGGCCTAAAATCGTCTCTATTTAAAGAGGAAGAAAGATTTTCAATGGTTGCTTAAGCACCTCTTCAAAAAGCGTCCAGATTCAATGTATCTTACTTGAACCGACCTTCTCGCCGTCAGCGGGCTCGTTGGTGCCGTCGGCTGGCTTTTAGAACATAGGCCAACTGCTTAGGCTCGCTGTCGGTGGGCTCGATCTTGCTGTCGGCTGGCTCCTTTATAATATATTCAAATGCTCTCGGAAAAAACATGCCGTCGACTGCCTATTCCTCGCCGTCGGCGGGCTAGTTCAATTTTTATCTTTTTTAGTCCTTTTCATTCCAAATTCGCTTCTGTTTCCATCTTTTTGTTCCATTACCTATAAATCTTCATACCTGCAATAAAACATAGAAAATACCTTTCTTTAAAGTGCAATGTCATCAAAAGTTAATATAAAATTGGTATGAATTTCTCAATACATTTTTCTCTGGTCACATGTTCGTCTCTGTTTCGCTTATCTCAAATTTACAAAGTTTCGGTCTTAATATAGGTCTTTTAAAATGGTGTGATCAACACACACATATCGCTTGAGATAAATTCAATTCACAAACAATCACAATGATAATATGTGGGTTGCCTCCCACAAAGCACTTGGTTTAATGTCGTTAGTCTGACCTAATAAGTTATTTTAATCGGGTAGACTCAGCTCGTAAGCCTCTTTGTAAATCGGTTTCATTTCTCCCATATAAGGCTTCAGTCTTAATCCGTAACTTTAAATATTTTTTCCGTCTTGGAATCTTTAATATCCACAGCTCCATAAGGGTATACTTCCTCAATTATAAATGGTCCCATCCATTTAGATCTTAATTTTCCAGGAAAAAGTCTTAAACGAGTATTAAATAATAATACTTCTTGTCCAGGCTCAAATATTTTTCTTGAAATCTTTTTATCATGCAATTTCTTCATTTTTTCCTTATAAATCTTTGCATTTTCATAGGACTCATTTTTTGTCTCTTCCATTTCATTCAGTTGTAACAGTCGTTTCTCTCCTACAACATTCAAATCATAATTGAACTCCTCTATCGCTCAATAAGCTTTATGTTCCAGTTCAACATGTAAGTGACAATGTTTACCATAAACTAACCGATAAGGTGACATTCTGATAGGTGTCTTATAAGCAGTTATATACGCCCATAATGTAGAATCAAGTCTATCAACCCAGTCAGTTCTTTTAGGATTAACAGTCTTCTCTAATATTCTTTTAATTTCTCTGTTTGATACTTCAGCCATTCCACTTGTTTGTGGGTGATAAGCAGTTGCAATTCTATGTTTAATTCCAAATTTTTCTAGTAATGATTGAATTCTTACATTTCTGAAATGACTTCCCCCATCTGTGATAATTACCCTCGGCATTCCAAATCTTGTAATCACAGTTAGGTAAAGCTACAGCTTCAATCCACTTTAAAACATAATCAATTGCTAATAAAATATAGATCTTTCTAGATGATGGTATAAAAGGTCCCATAAAGTCTAAAGGATACATCAAAAATCTCAATTTCTAATAAATAGCTTAGAGGCATTTCATCTTTTCTGGATATATTCCCCATTCTTTAACATCGATCACAAGTTTTCACATAATGTCTAACATCATTGAATAATGTAGGCCAATAAAATCCAGAATTTAAAATTTTAAACGCAGTTTTATCCATTCTAAAGTGTCTTCCAAATTCAGAATTGTGACATTTTTAAATAATTGCAAAAGTTTATTCATAAAGTACACATCTTCGAATCACAGAATCGCTGCCTAGTTTAAATAAATGAGCATCTTCTCAAATAAATGATTTAGAATCATTCTTGAATTTCTTAATATATTTGCTATTCAATCCATACGATAAAATATTGCTAACCAAATAGTTAACTATATCTACATACCAAGGCATTTGTAATCCTTAAATAACATATAACTGTTCATCAGGGACTTTCTCATTTTCTTCAGTAATCTTCTCAGTATCATTTTTAATTCTTGATAAATGATCAACAATTTAGTTGTCAGCTCCTTTTCTGTCCACTATTTGAAAATCAAATTCTTGTAAAAGTAGAACCATCTTATCAATCTAGGTTTAGCATCCTTTTTAGACATTAAATACATAATAGCGGAATGATCAGTATGTACGATACATTTCGTCCCAAGAAGATAAGGTCTAAATTTATCAAAGGCATATACTATTGCTAAGAGCTCTTTCTCAGTAGTAGTGTAATTTATTTGAATTTCATTAAGAGTTTTGCTAGCATAATATAATACTTTAAGAATTTTCTCATATTTTTGTCCCAATACAGCTCCAATTGCATAATCACTTGCATCACACATTAATTCAAAAGGTTTACTCCAATTAGTAATAATGACAGGTGCAATGATTAATTTCTCTTTTAAAATATTGAAAGCATTCAGACAATCTTCATTAAATTCAAACTGAGCTTCTTTTTCTAATAAATGACAAAGAGGTTTAGCAATCTTAGAAAATTCTTTTATATATCTTCTATAAAATCCAGTATGACCCAGAAAACTTCTCACATTAGTAACAGTAGTAGGTGGTTGAAGTTCAGCAATAATTTTCACTTTTGCCTGATCAACTTCCATCCCTTTTTGTGAAATTTTATGTCCAAGTACAATTCCTTTCTGTGACCATAAATTGACAATTTTTCCAGTTTAGAACCAAATTTGTTTCTTCACATCTTTTAGAACTTTTGTTATATTTTCCAAGCAAGACTCAAAAGAAGTTCCAAATACTGAAAAATCATCCATAAATATTTCAATTCCTTTTTCAATTAGATCACAAAATATTGACATCATACATCTCTGAAAAGTTGCAGGTGCATTACATCAACCGAAATGCATTCTTCTAAAGGCAAATGTTCCATAAGGACTTGTAAATATTGTTTTCTCTTGGTCCTCAGGAGCAACGGGTAATTGATGATAACCAAAATATCCATCCAAAAAACAGAAATATGAGTGTTCGGCTAATTTGTCCAGCATCTGATCCAAGAAAGGTAAAGGAAAATGATCTTTTCTAATGGCATTGTTTAATTTTTGATAATCGATGCAAATTCATCATCCAGTAACTTGTCTTGTAGGGATTAATTCATTTTTATCATTAACAATGACAGTTACTCCTTCTTTCTTCGGAACTCAATGAATAGGACTTACCCATTGACTATCCAAAATAGGATAAACAGTTCCAGCATCTAACCATTTTAAAATCACTTTTTTAACAACCTCTTTCATAATTGGATTCAATCTTCTTTGAGGTTCAATAGTAGGTTTACAATTTTTTTCCATTAAAATCCTATGCATACAGATTGAAGGGCTTATTCCTCTTATATCTGTAATAGTCCAACCAAAAGTTTTCTTATAGTTCTTCAAAACTCCTATTAATTTTTCTTCTTGATCTTTGCTTAGTTCTGAAGATATAATCATAGGTAATGTTAATGAATTTCCAAGAAATGCATACTTTAAATGCGCAGATAACATTTTTAATTCCAGTTCAGGGGCTTTTTCAACTGAGGGTAAAAGTATATCATTTTTAGTTGTGTCTATAATTTCCCAATTATCATGAATATAATGAGTTTCTTCAAATTAATTTTCTTCATTCACTTCTTCAATTTCTTCAGTTAATGACTCATTATATAACATAGATTCATCATTTTTTCTTCAGAAATGACTTTACATTTTTCTTGATAATTCTTTTTAATTATATAATCAATAATATCCATCTGATAACATTTTTCTTTGTCAGGATACCTCATTGATTTCAGAACATTAAATGTTATCTCTTGATCATTAACTCTCATTATTAAATCTCCTTTTTGCACATCAATCATAGCACGTCCGGTAGCTAGAAAAGGTCTCCCTAAAATAATAGGTATTTCTTTATCTTCTTCCATATCCAGTACAATGAAATCTACAGGGAAGATAAATTTATCCACTTTAACAAGGACATCCTCTATAACTCCTTTAGGATAAGTAATAGATCGATCAGCTAACTGAAGGGTTATAGTGGTAGGAGAAATCTCTCCTAAATCTAACATTCGAAAGATAGAAAATGGCATGAGATTAATACTTACTCCTAAATCACATAAGGCTTTTCCACAAAATTTTTCTCCAATATCACATGGTATAGTGAAACTTCCAGGATCTTTAAGCTTCTGAGGTAGTTTCTTTTGAATTATTGCACTACATTCTTCACTTACAACAGTTTCATAAGCTTCAAATTTCCATTTCTTGCTTAAAATATCATGAATAAATTTTGTATAACTCGGCATTTGTTCTAAAGCTTCAGCAAAAGGAATGTTGATGGTAAGTTTCTTAAAAATCTTAAAGAACTTAGAAAATTGATGGTCAAGTTTCTGCTTTTTTAGTCTTTAAGGAAAAGGTGGTGGTGGTCTTTCGACTTCCACTTTAATAGGAATTACAGTCTGATCTTTACTTGGAGAAAAAGTTTCTTTAGGTTTTTCAATCTCTTCAACCTCTCTCTCTTTTTCAATTTCATTCTAAATTTTCTCTTTTAATTCCTTTCCACTTCTAAGTTGTACAGCTTTTGCTTATTCATGTTCTTTTCCAATTTCTTTTGGAATAATTTTGACGTTGCTAGAAAGTGTTCCTTGGGGTCTTTAATTAATTAAATTAACAATTTGTCCCATCTGATTCTCAATATTTCAAATAGCAGTGTTTTAAATTTGTAATTGATTACCTAGTTGCAAGATCAATTCTTCTAAAGATAACTTTTTCTGTTGATTGTTAAAACCAGGAGGATAAGTAGGTCTAAAGTTTGAACTTCCTTAATTGTTCCAATTTTGAGTTGGATTAACTTTATTATTACCCCATTGTTGATAACCATTATTCCAATTAAAATTAGGGTGATTTTTCCAACCTGGATTATAATAATTCGAATAAGGGTTATTAGTTTTACTAGCAATAGCTTACAATGTCTCCATTATTTGAGAATCATCAATATTTGCAGAATTGTTATTATTTACATGCGATACGTTAATAGTAAAATTATCCAATTTCTTAGATATCGCAGCCACTTGTGAAGCTAAAATAGAAAAGACTTCATTATCTTGAATACTTGCCACTCTTTTAGGATTAACCCTTTCAGAAGGCCATTGAAAATTATTGTTAGCCATTTCTTCAAATAAGGTATAAGCTTCATCAAATGTCTTAGCCATTAAAGAACCTCCAGCAGTAGCATCTATAATAGATCTAAGTGATCCAATAAGTCTGTTATAAAATGTTTGAATAATTAACTAATTCGGTAAAGTATGATGAGTACATTTTCTTAATAGTTCTTTAAATCTTTCCCATGTTTCATAAATTGTCTCTCCATCAAATTGAATAAATGAAGTAATATCATTTCTTAATTTAGCAGTTTTAGAAGGAGGAAAAATTTAGTAAGGAATTTTTGTGCCATATCTGCCCAAGTTTTAATAGAACTAGTTGTTAATGAGTTCAGCCACATCTTTGCTTTATCTTTTAAGGAAAAAGGAAAGAGTCTAAGCCTAACAGCATCATCAGAAACATTATTATATTTAAAGGTAGCACAAAATTCTAAGAAACTAGCAAGATGTAAGTTTGGATCCTCATTTGGTGCTCCTCCAAATTGTATATTTTGAACCATTTGAATAATAGAAGGTTTAAGCTCAAAAGAATTAGCATCTGAAGCAGGCTTTTGAATACTAATATGAAGTTCATCAGCTGTAGCGTTTGCATAATCCCTTAATGGTTTATAAACATTTTATTCATTAATTTCTATTGGATTTTCATTATTGTTATTTAAGTTAGCCATTTCTTGATATTTTTTAATTTGTTTTACTTTCTAATTCTTTTAACAGTTCTTTCTAATTCATAATCAAAAGGTAATAATCATTCAGATCCAGAACTAAGCATAAAAATTAAATAAAAGGATTTGAAAATAAAATAAAATAAAATAAAATCTTTTTGGTATTTTTGTTTTTGTAAATATTTTTGTATTTTTAAAGAAATAAAAGTGTATATAAAATATTTTTAATTTGAAAAATCTAAAAATTGTCTTTCACTTCCCCGGCAACGGCGCCAAAAACTGTGATGGCCTCGACCCTTAACTATGCTTACAATTTATCCTTTAATTTATATTTGAAAGGGTAGTATACAAAAATAACTATATAATTTTAGAAAATATTTTGCACACGAGAGGTACTATGCAAGTATACGTATCGTATCCAGTAATACAGGGCTCTATTGGAGTCCTGGTTATCGATCCCACAAGAAAGATTAATTTTAGAAATTAATAGAATTTCAAATTAAAAGTAATTATAATTTTTATTTCTTTTCAAAAATCAGATTTTAAGTTTTATGAAATTTCTTCTAGATGTAAGTAAAGTAGCAATAAAGTAAAGGTTGATGCAAGTATGAATAAAACAACTTTCTTCTTTTCAACTAATCCAAGATTTTTCACAAAAACTATCATTCGTGGAGAACTTGAAATTATGGTATTGCGCCAAATAAAAGCATTCCTATTCTTTACCTTCGCTCGACAGTATAAAGAACATTGGCTAATCTATAGATTGGTTCAGGATGTATTATTAGTAGAATGGGTTAATCTAGACTAACACTTCTAGATGTCTAAGGGTGGCTATGGTCGGCCCTACGAGTGACCTGTTCCCTTTATATAAACCAAATTAATAGAATTTAGTTACGTCACTCTAAAAACTAATTAATTATACGCCCAATAAATAATATTTTCTTATTTATTTGTACTTCACCTTGAATAACCAGCACATGGCCTTCGATTACCCAAGGATTCATGTGATATCTACTAGTTAAGAACTCATCTCCGGATAGGTCTCAGAATTCTTCAACAGATTTTAACAATTCAAATGGCCAGTTTAAAAAGTAAATTAAGATTAGGTATGAATATCATCATAATAATTTTTAAAATTAAGTTTAAGTTATCCTAGGAAATTAAATTATCTTTATTATCTTTTTATGATTGAAAGGAGAAACAAAAGTAACTACTCAGAACATATTGAATTCACACAACAAAACATATTTATAAAACTTTGAACCAAGTTACAAATACTTATCTGAAATGTTCCTTCAAGTGATCCTTTGACTCCTACTGACTCTAATGCAAAGTACAAGACTTCAACAACACCAACTCTTACAAACTCTCACTTACTACTCAAGGAATTGATTAGTAACACTCAAAGTAATTAAAATAAACTAAAACAAACTCGCTAAATACTTAAGAAAAGTATTTGGTGGCTCTCTAGAACTATTTTAGGGTGCGGGAGAGCTCTATTTTCTGTAGAAATGTCTCCTATTTATAGAGCTTCAAAAATGATCAGGGGTTGCTTAAGGTACCTCTTCAAAATTTTTCCAAATTCAATGAATCTTCTAGAAAGTAATTGTGGCTCCTAGGCACCGGGATCTGGTGCCTAGACGCTGGACTCCATGACCAGATCTTTGCACCCCTTCACTTTGGATCGCACCTCTTCACGATTAAAACCATTTTCCTGTGTCTAGATGCATTGTATCACATGTCCTATGTATCAGAAGTAACTTTTAGTCTTCTAGAAGGTCTGATAACCGCTTAACACCTTCAAAATAACTGCCCAAAGTTGTCAAAAATCTTAACTACTTCAGTATCGAACTGGCGCCTAGGCGCCAGACCTATAATTTTGACAACTTTACTTTTTAGCTCTATTTTTGCTCCTTTTTGCTCCTTTTTCCTTCTTGAACTCTTTTTTTCATCACCTATATCCAAAAACATAAAAATATTTTTCATTAAAGCATAATATCCTTAAAAATTGAATCATAAATAAGTCATAAAAATAGGTAGTTTTTAAGTAGATCAACGGCATAGAGGATAACAAAACTACTAGGGTCCTTGAGTTTCTGCAGAAGCTTCTTCTGGATGATAACACTACACACCTTACTAAGCGCTACAGTTTCGAAATTTCCTAGCTTACATTTTTTATTTAAAATGTCCTTCATAAAATTAATGTAGCTAGGCATTTGATCTAAGGCTTAGACAATAGGAATATTGATTGCAAGTTTCTTAAACACTTTTAAAAATTTAGAGAATTGTTGATCTAAGATGTGCTTTCTAAGCCTTTGAGAAAATAGTGAAGGTGGTTTTTCAAAATAATTCCTAGGAAGTGAGGCTGATCTTCCTAAGTCTACAGTAGGTTTTACACTTGGTTTTTTTGGGAATAGGATTGATTTCTACCTCCAATTCCCTTCCACTCCTTAATTTAATAATCTTAACAAAAACATCCTCAAGCTCTTCCTAAGTCTATAGTAGGTTTTTCACTCTAATTTTCACCTGGTTATACAAATTGGTGTATGGGTTATAGAATTGAGTATTAATGCCATTCATACTCTCTAAAAACAATGAACTAGGATCTAATAGTTATCCATAAGAATTTTGCTCTATGAATGATGGCCCTTGTGATTGATTTAATCCTAGTTGATCTAGCTTCCTAGAGATAGCTGACACTTGAGATGTCAAATTTGATAGAACGTTTGTATCACACACACTGGCTACCTTCCTAGGATTCACTCAATCAAAAGGCCACTAAAAATTATTAGTATCATCCCCTCAATCAATGAATAGGCCTCATCAAAGGGTTCGGAAATCAGGGAATCTTGTATAACACATCCATGATAGACCTAAATGATCCAACCAACCATTGTAAAAAATTTAAATGATCAACCAATCAGATAGTGCATGGTGGGGGCACCTCCTAAAGAGCTTTTTAAGCTTTCTCCTCCATCAAAATGGCTAAAAGAGAAAATATTGTTCCTAATTTGGCCATTTTAGATGGTGGAAAAATATTCGCTAAAAATTTATGGGCTAGATAAATCTAGCTTCTAATAGACCTATGAGCTAGGGAACTAAGCCACATTTTAGCTATATTCCTAAAGGATAAAGAGAAAAGATTTAGCCTAATGAAGTCGTTGGAGATACTGTTATAGCAAAATGTGGCACACAGTTCTAAAAAGCTCATAGTGCAAATTAGGGTCTGATGATGGTGTCCTCCAAATTGATTATTTTGTGCCATCTAAATGATGCCCTATTTCAATTCAAAGAGTTGGCTTCTACAGTAGAGAAGTTAATGCTTAAGTGAATCTTGTCTACCATAGGGTTTGCAAAATTTCTCAGAGGTCTGGGAATGTCATTGTGTCCTTAAGCATCAAGATCGTTTTGAGGTATATGTGTCATCTCTCCCAGTTCATTTTAAATTCTTTTTTTGAATTGTTCTTTCTAACCCAAGATCGTAGACTCATGGTCTGAGGATCAAATACTACACATACACTAATGGGATAACCCACAAAATAACTATAAGATAGCAAGAACTTGATGCACTTCAAATGAAAAAACATAATAACAAAATAAGCACTAAACAAATCAACAAATAATCAATAGGTATATTGCAACAAATAATCAATAGGATGCAAAAGTAAAAATTAACAAAATTTTTTTGGATTAGTATTTATAAGTGAAGGGAATAATAAACCAAACAACTGGCGATAGAAAAATAAAAATGATTTTCAAATATTGGTTTTAAAAGTTCAACTAAAATTCTCCTAACTTGGAATTCATTATTGTTTCCTAACAACAGTGCCAAAAAATTGATACAAGCCAAGTGCGGTAAAGCACTGGCGACTCATGAAAGCATATGTGTCATATCAGTATTATTTGGAACAGAGTACTAGTTATTGATCCCAAAAGGAATGAGATAAATTCCAATTAGAAAATGCTCTAGTCTATTGATGTCTGACCTAGTCCAAATATTCAATTTATATCATTAATCTAAAGCTACTACAACTATTGGAGACATGTTAAATGTTTTAGTGAGAGAAGTATCCTTCCTCTGAATTGACTCCTAGAAACCTAGGTTATGTGAAGTGATGAATGTTGGTGTCTAACAGGAACAAATGTCTCCCCCATAACCCTTTTGGTGGTACTAAGCACATAAGAAAATTCTACTAGTGAGTTCCCTACAACCAGTGACTTTTCTTAAAAAAAAACTATTTCCTACATGCAAGCACTAAATCTGGAATAATATTTCTATTCTCTAAATTCACCAAAATTTTCTCCAAGATGATCCACTCAATATGCTTCCACATCACAAAGTTCACAAACATGTAATTAATACAAATGACAAATTTTTATAGAAGTTAAATTTAAGAATATAATTTCCACAATTACACAAGTTATCTTGCTCTATATAATTCACCAAAATATAGAATTTCTATTTGTCAATTCAGGAGAGAAACAAAGAAATTAGTTCCTATGGATGCCTTGTAACTCAAAATAAACAAATTTTTTCATTCAAAACAAAACAAATTACAAAGGTTCATGTAATAAAAACAAACACAATATGTTCAAATGATATTCCCTCTATAGTGCTTCTGTTCCTCTCCAACACCACTCTCAAATCTTCTAATAGAGTTTTGTCGAACTCTCATTAAATCCTCCCTCCACGCTCGGATAAAACCACCCCTCTCACCCCCCCCATGATGTTTACTTCTACTTTGGAATCTTAGGGAAAAAAGTGACAGAGCCATGTCTCCTTCATTGTTCTCATTCTTATGCTGTTACATCCATCCTCTTGATATTTGATCGAATGACTGTGACTCTCTCTCAGTAACCAAACCATCTGGAATTGAATTCAATGCAAAATTATCGAAGGAATGGTGTAGCAAAAGTTCCTACGCATTCAAGTAAATGGGTGCCTAAGTGCCTATTAAATGGCGCTTAGGTGCCAGCGTCTCTAAGCGTTTTGGGCGAATGATGGGTGACTATGTGCCCCTTTCCTGGCATTTAGGCGCTAAGCTCTTTGTTGCTCATTGTAGATTTGGATGGGTGCCTATGCGCTCATGGCTTGGTGTTTAGGCTTCAAGCTCTCTGTTGTTGTTGGGCGAGTGGAATGGTGTCACCCCCGTGCCCATGGCTTGGCGACTAAGCGCCAAAATCTTTGTTTTGTTGCTTTGTTGATACTACAATGGGCACCACATCGCCCATTGCCTGGCGCTTATGCGTTAGGCTCTCTGGAATAAGTTTGCTCCATGGGTTGTGCTAATTTTTGGTTGATCTCATTCATTTAAAATTCAAATGTTACCTGCAAATTACGTAGAATATACTTGAAAAGCATAAAAATAAACAAATAACATGTAGCATTAACACAAATTAAAGCAGTTTATTCCACATAATTTTCACATGTCAAAAGAGAAGAGGAACAATTAGAAAAATGAAATTTATTTATGTGGGCTAGTTTGATCACCACCATTCATTAAAGAGATATATCAATCATATTAATTGTTGAATATAGATTTGTCTTGTAAGGCTTACCCAAGGAATTGAGTGGTAGGAACCTCGAGGGATAGGTAGTGAGAGAGAGTGAGTGAAAGAGAAGGAGAAAGTAAGTAGTGACTGGTCCCTCTGAGGTAAATTGGGGTATTCCCGAGCTCTGCGACCCTTTTTATATATTAGTTATAGATATTACAAGGGGAACGGAAGAGAGACTTCTACAAAAAAAGGGAATAGGGGGAAAAGCCCGAATAGCCCCTACTACATGATTTGATCCCCCTATTTATAGAAGATAGAGGAACAAAATATAAAATTACATGTTTTGCCCCTGCTTTGGAGGGGTTGTACAAAGTATTATGGTCATTTTACATATCTGAACCTTCTAGTCAGTACGTCCTTAAGTCGTTCTACTGAGTTGGTTTTTGGGAAGCCAGTCGATTCTTGAGTTGGACTGTCGGCTGGTTTTTGGGCGGCTGATAGGTTTGTCTGATTATTGTTTCGTGGTGATCTTTAGGGGAGCTAGTGAGAGTGTTTTGTGTTGATAGTTGTAAGACTGTTGGAGGTGCTAGAATTTTGTTCGATCGTTTCTTTTAGTGTGATCGGCATGGATACTTGTCTCCTGTTGCCCTAAGTGGTCCTTTAGACTGGCTATCAGTCAGTTGAGTAGATTTCGATTGACCAAGTTCGTGAGACCTTATAGTGTTTCATCAAGGAAGATCCTCATTAATTTTTCTTTGATCTGGACTGTTAGACTGTTTCAAGAATCGTGCAGGCACATTTTTTGTGTACATTAATATATGCATTTTTAAATAGTTCGAGGACAAATGTAAGCTAGTTATCATTTCTAGAAGCCTAATTTGTTTGATTTTGTGGCATTTAGGGAGAGCTTCAAATTGTTACAAAATTCAAAGAATTCTAAGCTTCTTTGCTTTAGGTCTTATAATTGAACTTATAACTAGAAAAAATTCTCTTTGTTGGTCAAGGCACAAGTTAAAGAGTTAGTAACGGGATTACAAGTTAAAATCCTCATAATAAAAACACTAAGGACGCTATATCATTCAACAATAAATTAAACGCAAGTGTACAATTGTAAAATTAGGATGCCCAAAATTGAAATTTTAATATTGAGAGTGTGCAACTGTGGAACACAATTAATATAATGCTTCACTCATATCAAACCTGCGAAGATAAAACCACCCAATTATAACGTGTCAGTACATTATAATTATTAAATTCATATGTCGGACAAAAAAAATACAAAAATAAAAATAAAACGAGAAGGTAGAACAGCTCCTCTAAATCATATTTCACAATCATGCTCTAAAGGTTATAGAACTTGCTTCTTCTCCAATAAATTTTTGTCCTTGTAGGATCCAGCCATCTAGCATTGACCTCCTCAAAGAGGCTTAAAAGTAGAAAGAAAGAAAACAGACCAAGAAATAAAAAATCCAACCAATAATGAATTGGTTGTAAGGGATCAGGGCCCACATTTCCACTCCTGACAAAACAATCACCAGGTCAATTAGCCTTTTAATATCAATCTAATGATAGATATCTTGAGGTTATGTTATACCAATCATCTATTTATTCTTTTTTATAATAAGAACTTCAAGCATCAGAAATTTTTTTTGGTGCAAGCAAGCTAAATAGCCAAATTGGCGACATTTTCAAAGACAGTTCAAGGCGATAGTTCTTAGAGGAAACCAAGGATAAGAGAGAGTTTGGTTTTGAAGCAAGGGAAAGGCTTTTAGGAAGTTAGCCTTTCTTTGCTACATCATTGAATGAATCATGTCTCTTCAGCAGTCTCACACATCTTCTCATTCTACTAATTAAGCCATCTCTGATAGTGAGAAGGCAGGGTTAGCCACCAGGAAGGTTGGAAAGGGATGAATAAAATTTCAAAGCTCTTCCTGCTGTTTTATGTGCTTGGAGGAGGCCTTCAAGTTGGTCATGGAGATGTCTCTACTGGAGATGGTAATTCCCCTTTTTCTTTTTTTTTTTTTTTTTTGGTTGCTGCATCGTCATGGTTAATAATTTTAATGTTTCAGAGCCTCGCAGGAAGGAGTTGAGTCTATATATCCTTTGTCTAATGAAGTCTGATTTTTTAAATTGTTCAATGATCTCATGCATAAGAGATCAGTATATGTGAACGTTTAAATTATTTTAATATCTTGATAGCATACAATATAGGAATTCATATGGTTATCTGCAAATAAAGCTGAAATGGACGCCTCTTCCTTGGATATCCATGGGGCCAAGAAAAAAGAAAAAAAAAAAAAAAAGCTCATATGGAATAGCCCTCTGGCATTGTCTCTATGATTCCATCTTTCCTGCACTTTTAACATGAATTCGATAAAAAATTTACCAAGACAGCAGTTTTAGAAACAAAAGTTAATGCTTCTGGTACCATTCTATCTTCTTCTAAAACTGATGGAATTTTATGCAGCTGTGGTACTCCGATCTTTGATGGACAACTGGGAGAACACACCCCCAAGCTGGGGGAAGACTGATGATCCTTGTGGTGCACCATGGGAAGGAGTTGAGTGTGAAAATTCTAGGGTGACTGTGTTGTAAGTCTCTCTATATTAATTTCTGTCGTTAGAATGACTTACAAGACAATATTTGCTGATTTTTTTGTTCTTATTTTAGGAGACTATCTACTATGGGACTCAAAGGTACATTAAGCAGTGACATATCCCAACTCTCTGAGCTGCGAATGCTGTAAGTTTTATCCTTGCAGATCCTGTAAGGATTTAGATGCCATTGGGAATCTTAAAACTCAGCCACTGAATTCTATGGAGTTGCACACAATTATAATGCAGGGATCTGTCCTACAATAATGATCTTGGCGGACCACTTCCTCCAAGTATAGGAACGCTGAAGAAGCTTACCACCCTGTGAGTAGAACAACCTTTTAAATTTCTCAAATCGCCTGTAGAATATAATAGATTCACTAAAGTTTCCATTTTTACCTGTAGGATCTTGGCCGGCTGCAGCTTTTCTGGCATCATTCCACAAGAGCTTGATGGCTTGGAACAACTCTCGTTCTTGTGAGAATTATTTCAAACAAAATCCATACATTGAACTATATCATACATTCAAATCATAAAATAGCTGTCATAGCATCATTTTTTAGTTTTCTTATTCTTTTTTTTTTTTAACATGAGAAATGAACCCTGAACATTATTATGAATCCTTTTTTTATAATTTTTCATTTTAGAGCTCTGAATTCAAATAAGTTCACTGGAAGAATACCTCCTTCGATAGGTCTGCTCTCCAATCTATACTGGCTTGATCTTGCAGACAATCAGCTTACAGGATCTATTCCTATCTCATCAAATGGCACCCCTGGTTTGGATCTTCTCATTAACACTAAGCATTTGTAAGTTAATTTAGTCTAATTCCTCATTTAGTTCAAGATCATCACGTAACCTTGCTTACATAGAAATCATAATTCTCTTCACATGGAGTTTGACAGTCATTTTAACAAGAACCAGTTATCAGGCACCATCCCAAGTGAAACTTTCAGTTCCCAAATGAAACTAATACATCTGTAAGTGTGGTAATTGACTATAACTTCTGCCTCGCACTTATTAACATGAACATTACTTGATTTTTATTCAAAAAGAAAATTGCAGACTCCTAGATTCCAACAAATTTACTGGTCAGATCCCAGAATCAATTGGGCTTGTAACTTCGCTAGAGGTTCTGTGAGTATACTTAGCACCATAGCTATTCTCTCTTTGTTTACTATGTATATGCTGGAAACATGCTTTCACAAGCATCCACGTTTGCTACAGACGACTTGATAGAAATTCTCTAAGTGGCCCTGTTCCTTCTACCATAAACAAGCTTGTAACAGTCAGTGAGCTGTAAGTTAAACAAAATAATAGCAGAATCTCAGAATATATAATAACAACTAGATTCACTTCTTACCATCCATTTCATTCAGGAACTTGGCCAACAATCAGCTTAGCGGACCACTGCCTAATCTAACCGGGATGAACCGCCTTAACTATGTGTAAGACACAGTTGAGATTATACTGACAATTTACTATAATTTAGTTTCGTTCACTCGAGAATGCTGCAAATTGGCTTGCAGGGATTTGAGCAACAACACTTTCGACTCCTCAGAAGCCCCAGACTGGTTCTCCACAATTCAATCGTTGACTGCTTTGTGAGTTCTCTGATCACTTTCATTGAAAATGGGTGGTTACTAATTTGATCTGAAGTGATCTAGCCCCAGCTTCTAAGTAATTCAATCTGACTAAATATATTTATATTGGAATGGAACTATATAAACTATATAGAAAGAAACTTCTTCTGCATATCATGTATATAATCTTCATATAAATCTAAATCTACTAATTTTAAACCTAAAATTTATTTTTTGAGAGTACTGACTTTATACATTTCCCACTCATATGACCAAGCCTACGATACCATGGACATGCATCCGCCTTGGTCCTAGCCACTTCAATGAATCAATCATTTCATTGATCAAGTAAGGAGTATCTTCAATGTTGCCTCGAGCTATCATCATTGCTCCCTAGTCACCTTCCATGAGCCAACAATGTAAGTAGTCACCTGGCTCATAGATGAGATCCTTGAACTTGAAACATGTCTAATTTTAGTAAGCTTTCAAACTGTTCCATTTGGTAACTTGAAACTTCCGGAATGTTCCATTTGGTAACTTGATATCAACATTACACTTTCCTATGCTATTGCAGACTTTGTTGCCTTCAAGATAAATATTCCCTAGATTACTCTGAGTGTTATTTTCTTAATACCACTTTAATGGGGAATGCGTAACAAGTAACATCTGAATCTACTATCCAAGATACAGTACTGACTAGGGATAACACCAGAAAGTCACATTGGATTTGATTGTGGAGGCATTTGTTGAGAGATTCTTTTCCTATATTCTACTACAAGCTTTCCTTAGAGCTTTACAATAATTCTTGAAATGTCATTTCTTTTCACATTTCCAACATTCTTCCCTACAATTTCCTTTGCTTGACTTGGACTTTCGTCTTTTAGACTTGAATTTATTCCTACCTGCATTCCCCCATATTCCTTCCTCTATTTTCTGAATTAACACAGAACCTGAATATTCACTATTCATTATTTTTTGGCAAACTTCTTCATTCAACACAATTCTCATGATGTCATCAAAATTTAACTTCATATTTTCTTAAGAGTTACCACCATAAACAATCCATCACATATATCCGGTAATGAAGAAAATATCAATAGTGTTGTTTCTTTCTCATCAAATTTAATCTACATAGAGCACAACTAGCTCGGTATAATGTTGAAATTGTTCAAATGTTATGCCACTGAACTGTCTTCCACCATCTTCATGTTGAATAATCTTTTCATAAAAAAAAATTTATTTGAAGCAAAAGATTATTGTATATCTTTTTTATTATTGCCATGAGATCCATTATGATTTTCTCATTCACTATATTGAACATAACAACGAAGAAAGTTATTAATGGATCAAATCTACGACCTTTCGATCTAGTACCTTTGATTTGCATGGTTATAGACTCATGCTTCTTGGTGATTACTTGTAGTGGTAGATATAGTATTTTTTTTGTTAAATCAAATTTACCACTTGCATCCTCCAGAACGCGAAGTTCGATCCATTGAACCTCTTCACTTTGTACTTTGCATCGTCAATCCATTTTTCTACTTGAATTAAAGAATATACTCTGATACCACATGTTGGGATGAAACTATATATATTTCTAGGGCTTTGATCATTTAGAAATTAAAACCACATGGTGAAATAGGATCACGCGGATTCAAAAAATCTTGACAAAAAATTAAACAGAAGTACGACAAACATAATTTGATAAAAATGCACCAAGTTTTAGCATGGAAAAACTCGAAAGTGTGGAAAAATCATGGAGCAACATCACAGAGATATGTTCACTTTGAATAAATAAAAATAAACATAAATACTCACTTTGATCTTCTCTCTATAATCAATAGAACATGCAAGATTTTACTCTAAACCTTTCCTATCTATCTCACAAGAGAAATTGCATGCAGACTGCTTCTCGACTCTTCTCCGCTTCACAAAAAATCTTTCAAAAGTATCGCATGTGAGAGATTTTCATTCGTAGATTGAAATTGAGAACTTAAAGTACTGTTCAGGATGAACTGCTCATCAACTTATCCATGCCCAAACATGACGTTATTTTCCACCCGCTCAAGAAGAATGAACTGAAGGAGTGATCCTCTGTGGCATGGCTACGCCAATGACGGTGTTTTTCTGGTGCCCAACATAATGACGCCGCCCGGCATAGCTACGCCCAATTCGGGAATGCATGCACCAAGCCCAAGCTCAAGCTTGTGGCCATGTGCTCGTCGTGGTTGTTGGCTTCATACGGTTGTGGGTGCTTCCAGGTTCCACAACACAAAATTTTATAGTCCATTCCGATTTCGATCTGAGCCAAATATGGCTTGTTAAAATCTATTCAGACCAAAAACCGATCTAATCTCAATTGAATTTGATCTTCTAAAATAAATTCTTAGTCCAACGTGCATATGTTTATCCTGACATTCATAGATATAAGCATACAAATGTGTAAGTGTTAAGAATTTTAGGGTGAAGAAAACGAGAATCCAGAAGAAGAATACATATATTTAACGAGGTTCGGCAAAGATACCTACGTCCTCAAAAGCAGAGCGGTGGCTTTCCTTTCAATTTCAGAAAAGTGTACAAAATATTCTTAGAATTACAATATAACATATATATAGCTCTGGTGTACAATATGTAATTACAAAATTATCCCTGTACCATAATACGGGAGCATTGCCCCTGCACCTCCAATCCACATAACGTAACTCTCCCGATTTGACAGATGCTTCCGTTCCGCTCCACTCTGCTGGCTCACTCTGTTCCGTTCCAAAGATCTATCCTTTATCTGTTATATGAGTCATACTTAACAAATCTCTAGCTTGGCGAATATTCAGCCCTTTAGGAGAAAAGATACATAGGAGCTACACATACACCAATGTGGGTTGGGTCACCATGCTTCTCTAACAACTGTGAGTATTCAATAAGTTCAAGCAATGCATGAACTTGTTAATAGTAACCGGCTTGGTCAACATATCAGCTGCATTCTCAATAGTATGAACCTTCTGTAACGGTATCTCACCAAAAGCAATCAATTCTCTGATCTTGTGATACCTGACATCAATATATTTGGTTCTCGCATGGTTCACCTGATTCTTAGCCAAATAAACAGGACTTTGACTATCACAATACAACTGAACTTCACTTTGCTCAACACCCCCCTTTACTAGCCAAGTAATCCATAAAGCTTCTTTAGCAGCTTCAACTACTACCATATACTTAGTTTCAGTAGTAGATAATGCCACAATAGACTGAAATGTTGATTTCTAACATATAAACCATCCACCAAGAGTAAAACATACCCAGTTGTAGACTTTCTGCCATCTAAATCACCTGCATAGTCTGAATCAACGTACCCCACAACTAAAAGATCATTATGTTGACTACCAAAAATAATTCTATGTCCTACAGTACCCTTCAAATACTTGAAAATCCACTTGAGTGCTTGCCAATGTCGTTTTCATGGTTTAGAGATGTATTTGCAGACCTGACTAACTGCATGAGCTAAATCAGGGCGAGTACATACCATTGCATACATTAAGCAGCCAACTGCACTGGCATATGGAACCTTTGTCATGTTCGACTTCCCTATCTGTCTTCGGACACTGTTTTGAAGAAAGCTTAAAATGATTTCTCAATGGAGTGCTCACAGGCTTTACTTTGCTCATCTTAAACCTTTATAACACTTTCTCAACATAGCCTCGTTGAGATAAACACAGTCTTCTTGAGCCTCTATCTCGATGAATCTCCATTCCAGAAATCTTCTTTGTAGGACCCAAGTCTTTCATGTCAAATTTCTAGCTCAATAAAGCTTTCAAACCAAGAAGTGCATCTTCCTAGGCTATAAGAAAGGTGTCAAAGGATACAAGTTTTGGGATCTGGTTGCAAAGAATATGGTAATCAACAGAGATGCAGTGCTTGATGAGTAGTCCATGTTGCAGCAGAATCAAGACAATGTGCAAGGGAACAACTCCAGTTCAGATAAAATACAGATGGATCTAGAACAACATCTAGTAACAACTGAGAGAGTTGAAAGTTCAGATCAAACACCTGGTGATTCCAATACAGATGACTTGCAAAATTACAATCTAGCCAGAGATAGACAGAGACGCACCAATATAAGGTCTCATAGCATATTGGGTTATGAATACTTAGTCTCCTGTGCACTTCTCATCAGTAGTTATGATCCAGCCACCTTTCAAGAAGCTATCACTAGTCAGGATAAAAAAATGGTTGAGTGCAATGGTAGAGGAGATGCATTATTTGAAGAAGAATCACACATGGGAGCTAGTTCAGCTTCCTGAGAGAAAGAAGATTATTGGGTGTGAATGGGTATACAAAAGGAAACCACAGTATCAGAAAAAGAAAGGGAATTGTTCAAGGCTCGATTGGTAGCAAAGGGTTTTTCACAGCAGAAGGGGATAAATTATGATGAAATATTTTCTCCTGTGGTCAGACATACTTCAATCAGGGCAGTGTTTACATTCGTAGCTATATGGGATTTACATCTGGAGTATATGGATGTTAAAACCGCATTTTTACATGGTGATCTGGAGGAGCACATTTACATGGAGCAGCAAGAAGTGTTCACTCAACCTAGACAGAAGCATCTAGTTTGCAGGTAAAAGAAATCAATGTGTGGGTTGAAACAATCTCCAAGACAATGGTACACGCGGTTTGATTCCTACATAATTTAGATTGACTACAAGCGATGTGAGTATGATTGTTGCGTTTATATTAAGAGCCTTGATGATGGTTCTATTATTTTTAATCAAACTGACAGAAAGATCAAGTATTTGGGGTCTGATAATGACATAGAATACACAGATTTGCAGTTTTAGAAGTTGTGTGAGGAGCATGAGATTTAGAGGCATTTTCCAGTGCGCAAGACCCCACAGCAGAATGACGTTGCAGAAAGAATGAATAGGTCCTTAACTGAAAGACCAAGATGCTTGAGACTGAATGCAGGGTTTCCTAAAAGCTTCTAGGCAGAGGTTGTGAATATGGCGTGCTATCTCATCAATAGATCACCTCGGACATCATTGGGTGTCAAGGTTGCAGAAGAGGTATGGACAGGTAATCCAATTAATTTTGATCACTTATGAATTTTTAGTTATCCCGATTATGTGCATGTATCTGGAGATTTTTTATCAAGTTTTGATCTTTCATCTCTAGGTACATGTACATAAGCAGGACCAAAAAGTTCGTAAGTGATAAAATTTAACTGTATTACTTGTCTATACCTCTTCTGCAACATTGCCACCCAATGATGCCCGAGGTGATCTATTGATGAGGTAGCACGTCATATTCACAGCATCTGCCCAGAAGCTCATGGGAAGCCTTTCATTCAGTCTCAAGCATCTTGTCCTTTCAGTTAAGAACCTGTTCATCATTTCTGCAACTTCATTCTACTATGGGGTCTTGCGCACTGAAAAATGTCTCTGAATCTCATGCTCTTCACAGAACATTTGAAATTGCTAATCTGTGTACTTTGTGTCATTATTAGACCTCAGATACTTAATCATTCTGTCAGTTTGATTCTCCACTTCAGTTTTCTACAGCTTGAATTTAGAGAAAATTTTAGATTTCTGCTTCAAGAAATACACACAAACTTTTCTGGAGAAATCATCAATAAAGTAGCATAATACAAAGATCCTCCCAATGACGATCCTCTGGTAGGGCCCCATATATCAGAATGCACATAATCAAGAATTTCTTCAGTTTTGTGCTTTCGAGTCATAAAACTGAATCTAGCTTGTTTTCCAAGAACACAGAACTTGCAAAAATTAAGCTTGCAACTTTTAACACCATACAATATATTTCTCTTATGTAATTCAGTCATCCCACGTTCACTAAGATGACCCAGACACATATGACATAGCTTTGCATTATCATCATCTGACTCAACAGAATGAACTCCACCTATAATTGTACTCCCCAACAGTTTGTAGATATTACCTGCAGTTAACTTTCCTTTCATCACAGTCAATGCACCATCAACAATTCTCCTCATCTGTCATAGGAATAAAACAATTTCTATGTAGAGTGCCTAAGTAAATAAAATTCTTCTTCAAATTTGAAATATATCTGACATCACATAATGTTCTAGCAGTGCATCATACATCTTAATCCTGACATCATCAATACCAACAATATTGCAACATTTATCACCACTTAAATAGACTGAGTTGGAATTAGACAACATGTATGAAGTAAACCACTCTCTGTTAGGTTTTATGTGATAAGAGCATTTTAAAATTAAGAATACATGCATCAATGAACTGAGTTGCTGAAACTGAAAGCATATCACCATCACTGCAATCTGAATTGTCACTCTGCATCACATTTACAGACTTGGATAATGCATCATATTTCTCCTTAGTCTTCTTCTTTAGCTTTGGACAATCTCTCTTCATATGACCCGGCTCCTTGCACTTGTAGCAATGAATCTTTTTTTTGCCTTTAGACTTTGAATTAGAATTTCGCCTTCCAGAACCCTCATTCTCTTTCTTCCTTTCACAATCTCGATTACCCATAACATATAAACTATCACCATGAGAGCTTTCCCCTGCATCTGCTTCCGTTGGTTGTGAGCCAACAATGCTGCAGTAATCTTATCAATTGTTTCTTTCTCGTATGTAAGAGTAGTCACCAGGTGTTCATAGAAGGAAGACAATGAAGACAGCATAATCATTGTTCGGTCTTTATCCTCAATACTCACATCAAGCCGTGATAAATCTGTGATCATTTGATTGAAGACATTCACATACTGCGCTAGATCAGAGTCTTCTTGCATCTTCAACCCATACAAATTTTGCTTCAGATACAATTTATTCGTCAGAGATTTGGACATAAACCGAGTTTTTAATTTCTTTCATACATCTTATTGAGATTTTAGATTCATTACGTGATATATAACTTCATCTGTCAGACATAAACGTATGGTTGTTACTGCTCGTTGTTGCAATTCATCTCAATCTTTATCCTCTATGGTATCTTGGCTGCAAAGCCTTCAAGATTCCTTACTGTGCCAACAAATCTTTCATCCTTATTTGTCACAATCCAAAGTTACTAGTTCCATCAAACTTCACCCCCTCGAATTTTGCACAAAAAATTATCATTTGAAATTAATCCTGCTGCTAACTTTTTCTTCGAATTGCTCTGCCTTAGTTGCCTAATTGCTTGCCCAATTTCCTTCCTGCCAAAACCTTCGCGGAACTGCTTCTCCTTTGCGTCGCAGAACTGCACAGCCCTGCTTTTGCGAATCTTCGCTTGGTCGAGTGCCGCCTGGTCGCGGGAACAGCTCGCGACTTCTGCGGAACAGCCGCGCGAATTTGCAAAACTGCTCGCGCGAATCTACGAAACTGCGTCGCGAACCCTATTGCCTGGTCGCGAACATCCGCGAAACTCCTTCGCTGAATCTTAGCGTCGCCGAACTCGTAAGCCCTCTGCGTCGCTGCCTTCTCGCCTGGTCGCGCGAACTCTACTGGTCGCAGAAGAAGACCTCGCCGAACGCCCGATTCGCAAATTCCACGATTCGCCTGGTCTTCCTACGCCGAACCACCGAAATCTTTGCCGACAGAAGCCCTCGCCGAATTCGCGCCAAACCTTCCTTCTTCTATGCCCCAAGAGAAGAAAATGAGAATCCAGAAGAACAGCACAAAGATTTAATGAGGTTCGACAAAAGCATACGTGCTCGAGAGCAGAGTGACGGCTTTACTTTCCATTTTAGAAAAGTGTACAGAATATCCTTAGAGTCACAATGCAACCTATAATAATTTCAAAATTACCAATATACCGTACCACGAGAGGCTCCCGCAGCCCAACCCAAATAACGTTACTCCACCGATTTGACAAATACTTCCGCTCGCTCTACTCCATTTCGCTCCAGCATTTACCCTTTATCTCGTATATCGGCCATACCTAACAGTAAGTGCTTATATATATATATCAATCTAAAATTAAACATACACAAAAGAGAATATTCTTCACAATCCATTCCGAACTAGGCTCGGTTGTATTCAAGTTAAATTAAACAAGGGGTTGGCTCATTAGTTTGCTTGATGACTTCAATCTGACACATAAGCAGATCTAATTTTCAAGAGATCTTTGATTCCACTCACAACGCTACATGGAATTGCCTTGTACTTTAATTTAGCAGCAAAACATCTCATCTGACATGCATTGCTTGGGCTTACAGGGTGATAGAATCTGGAGGGCTTTATGGCAGTTTTCCATCCAAAATGTTCAGCTTTTCTCAGATACAACAAGTGTAAGTGATAAATGACAACATTTCTGACTATGAAGTTCTGATCTAGAAGAGTAGAAGCAGTGCCATGGTAACTAACATGTCGATCTGTTAAATGATTTAGCAGGTTATTAAAGAATAATGCGTTAAATGGTACTCTTGATTTGGGTGATACTAGCTCTGAGTTACAGATGGTGAATTTCCAAAACAATGCCATCTCTGGGTACAGATCTTCCAGAACTTACAATGAAAGTTTAATGTGAGTTCCCAGAACATGCTGGCTTGATTCCTTAGACTTTAAAATACATGGAATCATACATATATGATGCCTCAATACTTTGTGGTTGCAGACTTGCTGGAAATCCGGTGTGCACAACTCAGCTAGCAAATTCCATCTATTGCAACCTACAACAGCAAATGCAAAACCATTATCAGACAAGCTTAGGAAACTGTAACTCTACTTCATGTTCCCTTCAGAGTGTGAATCCTCAGAGTTGTGCATGTGCTTCTCCTTATCAGGGATTATTGGTGTTCAGGGCACCATTATTTCGAGATTTGATAAACAGCACAAGGTTCGAAGGACTAGAAAGGTCCCTTTGGAGTAATCTGGGTCTTACTCCAGGTTCAGTGTATCTATCACAGCTTATCTTCAACGAGAATAATTATCTAGAAATGCAGCTGAAACTCTTTCATCCAAATGAAATGTTCTTCACACGGTCAGAAGTTCAAAAACTTGGATTTTATCTGAGCAACCAAACTTACAAACCTCCAGCTGAATTTGGACCATACTATTTTATTGCCTACCCATATTCTTTTTCAGGTAAAGTATCTGTGTTTACATAAGCCAACATTGATTTTTTTAGTGTGATCAAATGACAGCAATATATTTCAGACAGCAATGAAGGAAAAAACTCAATGAGCGTGGGTCTTAAAGCTGGGATTGTGGTTGGTTGTATCATTCTACTCATTCTGCTGGTAGTTCTTGCAATTTATGCCATTGGGCAGAAGAAGAGGGCAGAGAGAGCCGTTGAAAAATCCAAACCTTTTGGTAAAGCTTTCCAAGTAACTAGCATTTGTATTCTCTACTCATTGACTCTCAAAAGTGAAATACAAATTATGAAATTGAATTTATAAGTATATTTCATTATCATTTAAAATTTTATTCTTGGAGGAAGTATGTTCTGACATTGTAGAAATTGAAACACAGGAGTAAATGCACTGATTACTAGCTTAATACTGTTAGCCAGTTTGAATTAGAGAATTAATTTTCTCATAAGCAAAACCCAAAGAGTTGAACCAGGAGACAAAGTAACTCCATCGAACTTCCAACTTTCATGTTTAATTAAGCTCATTATCCTTAATAGAAGAATGTTATAATTTGATTAAACTTTGGAATTCATCCAACATCCTGTTTTAGTTTCCCGATGACGATGATTTCATGTATGAACTGCATTATTATCAAGTTATTAAATTTATGATGAATTCTCATTTGTTTTATTTTCATTAATTTTTTGGCTTCGAAGATTCAATATTACCAGCTTGAAATTCTGCTATTTTGTATATTTTTCCGCTGTTTTCTTCCTAATTTCACTTCTTAGCTATGGAAGTGAGCTAGACCTAATTAAAGTGTCACCAATTTTCAAGTTCATCCACACCTCAAAAGAAATTCATGCACTCTTATTTCAAAGATCTGCCAAGTATACATTACTAAGTCTCTCTCTTTTCTTCTTCTCCATCTTACAGCTTCATGGGTATCCGCAACCAAAGATATTGGTGGTGCACCACAACTTAAAGGAACAAGATTTTTTTCTTTCGATGAACTCAAAAGGAGCACCAAAAATTTTTCAGAATCCAATGAAATTGGTTCAGGAGGCTATGGCATGGTAATTCGGTCATGTAACAAAGCATTTAGTGAAGTAAAAGATGGTATCGCACTTATCTCTTTCAAATGTTCATTTCTGTTCAGGTCTACAAAGGCATACTATCAAGTGGGGAACTGGTTGCAGTTAAAAGAGCTAAAAAGGGATCCATGCAGGGTGGACATGAATTCAAGACTGAAATTGAACTTCTTTCTAGGGTTCACCACAAAAACCTAGTTGGCCTTGTTGGCTTTTGTTCTGAGCAAGGCGAGCAAATGCTGGTGTATGAATACATCCCTAATGGAACACTACGGGAGAGCTTAACAGGCAAGTTACTTCAACTTGGTCACGTCCAATTTTTTGAGTTTCTTGTAACATTTGTCTATGTTGATTCTAAATATTAGCACTTGCAGGGAGGAGTGGCAAAGAGCTGGACTGGGTCAAAAGACTTAAAATTGCTCTCGGCTCAGCACGAGGATTGGCCTACCTTCATGAACTAGCCAATCCACCAATAATTCATAGAGATGTCAAGTCCACCAATATTCTTTTAGATGAAAGTTTGACTGCAAAAGTTGCAGATTTTGGTCTCTCAAAGCTCGTTTCAGACAGCCAGATGGGTCACATATCCACCCAAGTCAAGGGAACACTGGTAAATGCTCCACTTTAAACATACTCCGGAGCTCAAAAGTTCTATATTACCTAGTCTTCTGTCTTAAGAAGTTTGACTTCATAATAACTAAGATTTTGTTTGTGCTAGAAAACTAAAAAACTGTAAACTAACACTTGCATATGTGGAGCACAGTTTCTGTAGCTTAAGCTGTAACCTTCAAACTAATCATAGCTACAAGCGCACCTTTTAGCGATAAAAGGTTAATTCAAACCTCAAATAATTTTTTCTTTTCGGAAAATATTTGCAGGGTTATTTAGATCCAGAATACTACATGACTCAGCAGCTGACGGAGAAGAGTGATGTTTATAGCTTTGGAGTGGTAATGTTGGAACTGATTACTGCCAAACAGCCAATAGAGAATGGCAAATACATTGTTAGGGAAGTAAGATTGGTTTTGGATGTCATGAATGAAGATTATTGTGGCATAAGGCACATGATTGACCCAACAATTATAAATACTAATCTGATAGGATTCAGGAGGTTTGTAGAGCTTTCCATGAAGTGTGTTAATGATGCCGCAACATATCGGCCAACAATGAATGAGGTGGTGAAAGTGATTGAGACAATCCTACAGAATGAGGGACTGGATACAAATTTAAATTCTGCAACTTCATCTGTTACTGACATTGGATACACTAAGGGTGTTTTTCATTCCTACATTGATTCACTACCGAGGACTTGAACGGCAATACCTTTGAATACAGTGGTGGTTTGCCCAAAGAGTTGAGCAATGTAGTGGACTCATACCTTCTTTTTTGTTTTCCTTCGACATAGATTTTGTTTTTTCATAAGGAGTAAAGAGTCTAGGCTGCGAATTGTATTTTATCAGGCAAGATCTACTCCCTATCAAGTTGCTTCATTAATCATGTTTAATTTTCTGTTACAGGAGTAATTTAAACCAAATAAGGTTCATATAAGATGTAAGAGAAGAATGTAATGTGAAGTGTTTTCATAGTAATTTTTAATCAGAAGAAGTCCAAGCATTTTGTACGAATTTCATGTCGAAGTCATTTGGGCGTGTTTATTTTGACTGTGGTTGTATGAAATCTCAATTCAAAAGTTGCTGTGAAATATTTGTTGTTTAAAAATTGGTTTTAAAAGTACTACAGTTAGCGGCGTGAGCGCGCTAACATGGTGCGGGGACACCGCAGTTAGCGGCACATGCTTGCCCGTATGGCGTGAGGGCACCTCACGGGGGGTGCCCATGTGGGCATGTTGGTGCTACAGTAAGCGGTGCGGGTGCCCTTCTATGGCGCGAGGATGCCGCAGCAATCCCACAAGGTAACTCACATGGGCGTGGGTACGCCGCATCTGAAAGATCGTTTTGAATGGCGAATGCGAGAAGCCAAGCAATTTGGACTGTAGTTTTAAACGGAGATCCATGGGCGCGTGATTCAAACTCGCAATCGATGAACACGGTTCAGAATTTTGGCTGAAAAGCTTTCCCAAGTTCACCCTAAGAAGGCGAGCTTCGACCGAATAGAAATTTTCTTTACATTTTTTTTTTACTTTCATTTAATGAATCATATCCCGATAATGTTATCATGATAAAACAAAAATATTAGGAAAAAAATTTAGATATACATTACAATGCATAATTAAAATTCAATAATATATTTATTTATTTAGAAAGTTTATTAACCCCTTATAAAACAAAAAAAAATCTAGTGAGTTAAACATTTTTAGAGTTATTAATATATAAAATATGACTTACACACTTTGCAAAATTTGAGAAGAATATTATGTGCTAATATTTTGTAGCTAATGATACATGGTCTCTAATTGAACTTCCACAAACCCTAACTAAATGTAGTGTCAGCACATAGATAATGTTTGAGGCCTTAAAGTTCAATGTTTTATCCATTGCTTAACTGCATTTTACTTTTAGGAGGAAATTTATATTTGTAGCATGAAGAATATTAAGTCAGATGTTTGTTATGATTTGATCTATTTAATTTAAAATATAGAAAGAACTATATAGATGTCAAATAACTATCTAACCAGGACCATATCTTAGATAACAACTATCATTGCTTGGTCATGCAATTGTAAAATTTCATAGGTAATCCTATAGTTTAACCTTAATATTTACCTTAAAATAATTCTTTTGACTCCTTAATGATCCTCTTTAATTCCTAGCTATAGTTAAATGTGCATAATCTTCTTTTAAAATAACTAGCCAAACAACAATTGCTTGACAAGTGGATTTACTGACTATTTGCTTGGTATGTGTCCCTCTCAACTTTAATCTAGACGACTTGGTTAACATTTTTTTATTGCATTCAATATAGAGATCTTCTCATGATGTATGGCTTGTTAACCTCACTTTTGGTGATGAAAATTTAAATCGAATCCCCAATTTTCTCTTGTAGACTTAGGATCAATCTGTAGTGACTTATAGGTGGCTTCCCTTAGTGAGTAACTGGCTGAAGATCTCACTTTGATTTTAAATGAGTTCAATTAAACTTTATTTCATTCAATTTGTTTAGTAGTCCAATGAGTTCATATTGGAAAAAAAGGGAATTAAAATTAGACCTACATCTGACAAGGTCAAAATTAACTCTTAGGTATTCTATAGTATCTTTGGATCTAGTCTACCCAAATTTAATCCTAATGACCTGGGAGCTATCATAGTACTGTATACGTTCTCTAGATTCTTCCTTAAGCTTAAGAAAGCTTGGTCAACTCAACTCTGTTAGACTAAACCAAGTCTAAATGACTTATGTGGTCCACTAATGTTAATTAGTCCAAATTTTCAAGATTTTGACTTCTAATGACTCTAGAAATTACTAGGTATCATATTCAACCCTAATTGGGGCTTTTAATGCCATATATTAGTTAGATCAAGTGAAAATTAAGTGTCAATTTGATTATGCTCTAGGTCAAACATAGTTTGACCAAATTGCTATTAAGTGGCAATTTAATCTGATTCAATTAAATGTAATTAAAATTAATTTAAATTTAATATTAATTGGCTTTAAATAAAACTAATAACCTTATGATGAAGTTTATACTTATTCATGCTCATCTAAGGGTTTGGTCAAATCCCTTTGACCATAAGGCTCACTAAGGGTGAATTGAGCTAAATTTTAAATATTTCACAAGGACTAGGGTCTAATTGGTTATAAGAGCTCATTGTGGTTTGAAGCAAATTGAGCCATAACCCATGTGAAATTATTTGGGGTCCAACCATTCAAAATTTAATATATGTCAAATTAAATTAGGTTTAATACCTCCATAGGCCATTCCTACCTAATTAAACAAAATCTATAATCAATTGCAACCAATTAGACCTACTAGGCCTATAAGCCCATTATGGACCTGTATAGATTAATATAAACCAAATTGAGCAAAGCGATCTCCAAAATAAAATTAAAGTGACCCAACATTACTTGAGATCTAATTATAATTGGCCAAATTTAATTCACTACTTTTGAACCCTCAACAATGCCAATTTGGATCTTTAACCTACTTTTTCCAATAGGATTATTTGAACAAAATCAAAATTAAATGAAAAGGAAATCATATTCAATTAATTTAAACCTTTCTAATCACCCTCTTAGGTGATTTCTTAATCAATTGAATTTAAATTCATGGTAATTAGGCTTTGATTATGTCAAATTAAGCATGGACTCAACATGGACCCAATTATACCTAATGAATCATTTTAGCCCAAATCAAATCCAAATTCATTCAAGCCAAGTAAATAACTCACAAATGACTTTAGGTATCTACTAAGAGTCTCATTTGGTCTTTGGGCTATCAAATTATGCTCAGTAGAGATTCACCCAAATTGAACCCAAGGGGACCCCCATGAGGAAATTCCATCTAAACCCAATCCAAGATTAAACTTATTAAACTAAGACAAATTAAGAAATCCTAAGGTTTGTCTTTGGCATACCCTAACTTAGATTCCTTAAAATATACCCAATTAAATAATTTGAGCCTAATTGATCTAGTTGGTCTACCCTTGGATCATTACAAAAAAATTGCTATTCCCTTAACACTTCCTATGTCTATATTCCTTCATTAAAAGTTGATGACATGCTCTCAAGGTTACCCTCTCCCCTAGTTCAACGAAAATAGGTTATAGATGGACTAATGTTAGCCCACCTCCCATGCTCACCTAGAGCTTATATCATTTCAAGGGTAGTGTGAATTGACCCTAACCATCAATCTCCATTCGTCATCTGGTGAGATGGACATTTTTACAATCTGTAAGAGTTAACCCATGTAAAATTTGGTTTGGGTTTCACTTAAGCTAAAACAAAATTCTCTCTTTGGATTGATCCATTAGAAACATTATCAAGATCTCCATGAGTCTCCCTATAATAATGTTGACCTCATTTTTAGGAGGACTTCCTTTTCCTCTCCCTAAAATCTAGGATCTTGCCTTAGGATTTCTTTTTAACTCTCCTAGAGTGCTAGTATTGAGACTCATACTACTTAGAAATTTGAATCTCTTCTTAACTCCTTGTAATCTCATATGGGTGGTTTTGAATCCTCAAAATTTATTATACTCATTTTAAACCAACATTTTGAAACTCAAGTTGAGTTACTATAAATATTGGAAAAGCCATAAGCAGAGATGAGTGACTTGCTGCCAAGAGCATTCTACTAGACTTTGGTCGTTGCTAAGGTCAGGACCAGTTAGCATTTTTCTTGTTGAACAGCTTCGATCGAACCAAAATACTTTATTCAACATGTTGCGCACAAATTAGACTTCAGTTGGCTCTATGAATCACCCCGCGCACTTTGCGTTAATTTAAAATTGCTTTTATTTGATAAAGATGTGTATAAAGATATTCAATAATCGCAGAGCTATCTTTCAACGCAAGTATATGTATCGTTCAAGTAATATATGGCTCTAAGAGTAATGGATATCGATCCCACAGGGATAGTTCTGAAGCTACGGTCAGAGGTTACGGACTAGGATTATAGAAACCAATTTAGAATCACAACTTTGTAAATTGAATTGCACTTATATGTAATCGTAAATAAGATAAATTTTTAATAAACTAGTTCTACCACAGTTAACTAATTCTACTAATTAAGTGAAATTCAAATAGATAAGCAAGAATCCTTCTCCTTGTTAAGAAATTTAAGTGAATGAATAATTAAAAATTAGTTTAAAAATGGTGTTGTACTAAATAGGAGCATGCATATTCTTTACCCTTTTGTCCATGCATAAAGAACATTGATTAATCCTATGCTTGGTTACTGAATCTGCAGCTAGGCTGGGAGGATACTGGCTCTCACTTCGGAACTCCCACGTTCCCCTCTCCTGAGGGCTGACATCTACACTTCAACACCCAAACGATAGGTCCGAATTGAAAATTTTAGTCTGTCACTCTAAAATCTCCAATTCTACGCCCTATAAATATTATTTCTCTATTTATTTGCACCCTACTTTCAAGGACTTTGACCTTCCTGAATCTCGGATGTAATCTTCACAATAGTTGTTAAATTCAACATATTTTAACTAATCAATTGGCCAGATTGAAAATAAATTAAGATTTAAGTGAAAAGATTATCACAACTTCTTTTAAAAATTCTCTTAGCACACTAATTTAAATTAACATTTCATAAAAATATCCAAACAAGGAAAAAGATAAAAAAAACTACTCAGATTTCATGGAGAAGGTACAACTAAACTTGGATTTCATATGTAAAAATAAAGTTTAACAAACTAAAATAGTAAATACAATTTGTCTCAAATTCCTCCCCAAGCAAACTCTGTGAAGTTCTTCTGAATCTCTTCCTTTCTTTATATCACGCAGAATTCTCCTTCGAAACGGCAAGGAGGAAGAAATCTCTCACTTCCCTTCCACTCTTACTATCTCTCGTAGAATTCCTCACAAATATCACTAATTGAACTCACTATCTAAAACTATAATGGAAACAAGACACTAACTAACACTCACTAAAAACAACAGACAATAACAATGGACACTAGTGGACACTCTTTGTGACACTATGTTCGGCCCCAAATTGTTTCTTTTAAAGTGGTTGAAGAGTTTCCAAGAGTTTCCCAAGCATCCCTTCAAAAATCATCCACATTCGATGCACCTCGTGAGAGAACCGACTTTCCCTCCGTCGGCGGCCTCGAGCGTACCGTCGGCAGTCTTATAGAATACTTAGCCTTGAACTCTCTTTCATAAGGCCCGCTATCGGCAGCCTCGATCTCGCCGTCGGCGGGCGGCGGGCTTCCTTGTAATATTTTTTGAACTCTCGGGAAAAATCCGCCGTCGGCGCCCTAGATTAAATCTTCACATTTTTTGTCCTTTTTGCTCCAAATTCGTTCATTTTTGCATTTTTTCACTCCATTATCCATAAATCAACATGTCAGCAACAAATCATCAAAAACACCCTTCTTTAAAGTGCAATATCATCAAAATCAATATAAAATAGGCATGAAAATCTTAACATATTTTCAGTGGGTCAAAATCCCCCAAACTTAATTATTACTTGTCCTCAAGTAATTTTTAGTACTACATAAAAGTTATGATTCATTGAGGTAAAGTTTTAATTCAGAAATACTATAATTTTGATTTAAATAAATATCATAGTAAGCCTTCTTAAAATTTTTTTCAAGTAATTAGATTAATTCTGCAGATATAAGGCTATCTAGTCATCAAGTCTAAGAGTTTTAGTCTTCTATTTATTTCAAAAATGACTATATGTTACAATATTAATTCACTTAGAATATTCAGATGATAGGAAATTCATGAGAACAACACTAGTAAAAAAACTAGTTCATAAATATAAGTTTAGAATGTATTTAGTTTTCCCTTTAGGTTAATCCAAGTGAAGCCAATTTTTGATAAGACATCTCCTCAAGCTTCTCCTCACTCACTTTTTTTTTTCTTTTCATTTCTTTTTCTTTTTCAAATGAGGATTACTATATCTGGATAGTCTGTTAATGATTTTGAACTTCACTCTTCTTTTCCTAAATTTGAAACTTATAGCATTCCTTTCCCTTATATATAATTCATAGTCTTTACATCATTAAGTTCCAATCTTTTCTTTCTCAACTAAATTCCTAAGATTCTTAATATTTCATAATATAGTTTCCTTTACTTTAAATAGTTAACTATAGTCTTATCCTCTTATACAAAATATCTTAACCTACAAAATTAATTTTCATCACTAAAAATATTTCTTTGAATCTTCTAAAATATTTAAATAACATCTAAATATAGTTAACTGAATTAAATTTATCATAAAAATCATATTATAAATTTCAAAAATATTTTAATTTGAGAACACTTAATAGTTAATATTTTTCTCCCCACCAAACTTAAAGTTTTCAATAAGAGAAATAATAAGGGTGGAAAGAAAAAAAAATTCTAAATATATAAATCATACCTTTGCACTTTAGGCATTTTCTTTTCTCTAAAATATTTGCAGGTTCTTCTCAAAATTTTAACTTCAACTGACCTGTAATATTAGGAACTTTTCTACACATATAACAGTTTAGAGAATTTGCTGGGGTAATAAAATTTTAAAATAAGTACATAAAACAAAACATTTAACTACAACAATTAACTACACTACATAGGACAGTACGAAATAACATTTACATTTCACAACATAGTAACAAAAAATCTACTAATTAAACTAAGAGTTCACAATTACAACCACAATTATGTATCACAATCCAAAAATGAAACATAAACTACAAACATAATACGAATCTCAGAAAATAAAACAGTTCACAAAAATACAAAAAACAAAATGAAAATACTACTACAACAAAACACAAATACATCACATCACAATCACAGATCAAAATCCCATGCTGTGTCTTCATCTCCCTGGTCAGCGGGTGGACTAGGCTGATAGCGAGTCTACCGGGGGCATTCTGGAAAGGTAACATCAGGCTCACCTCTGTAGTATCTAGCCTAAGCATCATAATAAGCAATCTCAAAATATGAATACCGCTGAAGATATTCACTATCATGATCATGTCTTTGCTATAATCCTTCAATCCTTTGATCTATTATCCCAAGTCTTTCATCAAAATTTTCAAAACTTTTCCACTGCAGGGTCATCACATTCATTAAATCATAAAGTGTAGGAGAACTAGAGGCAGGAGGATCATAACTAGTAGAGGGGATATCTTTACTGGTAGAGGGTGCTTTACTCCTACTCCCAGATCTCCATTCTTCATGGGATTCGTAAGTTTTCAAATTGGCTTTAGTAATGGGTTTCATAGGATATACCCATTCTTCATCGTCTCTAGCTTCCACTCCAGATAATTGGCAAAGTGCATAAATTAGGCTAGGATGTCCTAAATATCCACTTGATTCGCTCTTTGTCGTGGCCATAATATTCTTGTAAATAATACTCCCCACAATTATACTTTTATTGTTCTGAATACAGAAATTCAGAACAACTCTATCTCTCGACACTTTACTATGATGATAGGTAGGGAGCAAAGTAAAACAAATGAAATAATGTCATGCCGTAGCTGTGGCATTCATCATAGAAATAGGAAGGTTAATCCGTTCACGATGTTTAATTTTCCAAGTCCCTTTCTCATCAGTGAGAAAGTTAATAACATCGTCTAACGGACCTTCCATAGATCCAAATGTTTCATACTCGATAAAATAATAATCGTGAAGGTCGTAAAAGGAATTAACAGGGGTAGTATAGTATCAACAAAAAACCTCTTACTTTGACAGGCTCGTCCTCAAGTTGAGTCAGATTTGCATAGAACTCTTTTACAACTTCTACAGCAACTTGTTAGTATAGTAACAGAAAATCTCCCACTTCTTTTCTCTAATAACTCGTTCCACCTCTCCTCCAGGATTATCGAAAACTCGATCTTGAAAACACTTCTTTCCTTGGAAGATTGAAGTTTATCTAGATTGGGCTTTAGCATTAACAAACAGAGTCTCGTCAAATTCCAGTCGCCTCTTTTGACGTGGAGTCATTTTTCGATCTATCAAAATTACAAAAATCCATACTAAATTCCAAAATAATAATACAATGGCTTCAAAGGTGACTTAAAGCAATCTAAATCAAGTTCCATGAATTTCTTCCAAGTCTTTTCTCCACATTTTCAATTTTTCTGAAATTCTTTAATGTAGAAGAAATTCATGGTGAAAATAAAAAATTTTTACATAGGAGGGAAGCTATTACCGAGGGAAGATGAAATCCGGTGTTAAAATGGGTTGAAATCGCTCCAAATCCAAGATCACTCAAGCCCTAGGTCAAAATTTTCGGTGAATAAAGGAAGAAGACGATGAATAGTGGCGGTTGACTGGTCAAAATTGCGGTTAAAAGGTAATTTTTGGGATCACACCGTCGGTGGGGTCGTTCGCACTGTCGGCGGGCTCAATTGAATTTAATTTCAATAGTCTCGGGAAATACACGCCGACGACGGCCTCGAGCGCGCCATTAGCGAGATTCTTAAATTTTGATTATTTTTCAAGTTTTTGCAATTTTGATCAATTTTAAGCCTCGTCGTCATCCGTTCGATCATTTTAAACACAAATTTTAAGTGATTAAGTGATGTATTAATATAAATAAACATACACACAACAAAACTTCACAATTATATTGTAAATTCAATGTTTCAATACACATTACATAACAAACAAACCAGGTATTTTCTCAACCTAAATTCATCAAATCAGCATCGCAATCAAAGCCACAACACTCTAAACGCTGAAAACAAACATTCAAAACATAATCTCAACTATACTGAGATAAAAAAGCAAATAATTGAAAGCAAACAAACAAATATAGTTCAAATCAAATTCAACATAAAGAAACATATAAAGTAAAGCAATTTTGCTACTCTTCTGAATCAGTGCTGGTTTCTCCTTTGAATCACCCATCGCTTGAACATGGACGAATAGGTTATAGAAAGGTCGGAATGGGAATTCTTCAGTTGAATCTTTTTCAATCCATCCCATTCTTCTCATTAAGTGTATCAAACTTGCTTCAAAACGTCCAGTATGATCAAAATGCTCTTTCATTCTCCAATCAAGATGATCAAACAAATTAGAGATATTGTTAACTAAATTCATTAAATTTTGTACCTTGTTCTCCAAATTCTTGATTATGTGTAAGATCATCGGTGTTTTGTCCGCTACAAGATGTTGAATTGGAACAGAGTTTTGCGATGCTTGATCCATAATCACACCCATATCATTCTCCTGGTTCTCCAAACTCTTTATTATGTTAACTAAATTCATTAAATTTTGTACCTGGTTCACCAAATTCTTTATTATGTGTAAGATCATCGGTGTTTTGTTTGCTACAAGAGGTTGAATTGGAACAGATTTTTGCGATGCTTGATCCATAATCACACCCATATCATTCTCCTCATCATTGGCTAGGAACATTCTGGTTGGGTCTAAAGGTTTCCAAGGTAGAAGTACATTCTCCCAAATCACGCATGATACTTGAAATAGACTGCATATTGAGAAAATTGTTGAAGGATGTCTGAGCCCTTGAGATGATCCTTGAACGATCAGGCCAAAAACAGACTTCACAATAATTGATCCAATATCAATTAGCCATCCCATTTGAATGCAATAGTTCAATATAGCATTCTCTTTGGTGACTTTACCGATCTTCATCGTCGGTAATAATTTTGCAGATATGAAAGTGTTGCAGAAAAAATTGACATACATGTTTTCTCTAACTTCCCAGTCTTCAGTTTCGTCCGTCAAATATTGGTATATTTCATTCATCTTATCTCTTGTCAGCACGAAATTTGAATAATGACAGACAAGAACTTTCTCAAGCATGTACAATTCATTATTTCTTTCAGAATTAAAAGTTATCCACCTACCTCACACATAGACGCTTCCTTGGTTGATTCCATGCAAATTGGCGTAAAACTCCTTCACCACATGAATGACTACTGCGGTAGTAGTGTAGCAAAATACATCCCATCTTCGCCGCACGATCATTTCTTCAATTACTGTCGAAAGATTGTTTAATCCTCGATTCAGAAAACCTCTTTCTTTAATTATCCTCCTCTTTGACATCACTTTGTAGAAAATTTGTTGTGCCTCGGCACTGATGAACTTTCGCCGGTTGAACACTTGAAATCTAGGGTGATCTTTGGAATTGGAAACCATTAGAGAAGAATTCAAGGGAGTTTCCATTCGTTTTTTAGAACTATAGAGTTTTAGAACCATCCATGGTCGTTTATAAGGGATAAATTCGCTAAAAACTGCCAAAAACTATCATTTCAAACTCAACAAACTGCCAACTCGCCGATCTCGCTATCGGCGGCCTCGATGGCACCGTTGGCGAGCTCTGTGCAATTAAATGTAAGGCCCTCAGGAAAAACCCACTGTCAGCGGCTTTGAGTGCGCCGTCGGCGCCCTAGGCAAAATTTTGCACATATACGCTATGATCAAATACGTTCCAAATTTTCTCTATGGATTCAAATTCTATGATGATCAAAGGGTAATTACGAGCAATAAAATTCAATACTACTACAAACTAATGATAAATTTAAAAAAAAACACACAACAAATAAAGATAACTATGGGTTGCCTCCCATAAAGCGCTTAGTTTAACGTCATCAGCATGACCTATTCAGATGTTATTCAGGTTGACTGAGCATTAAAACCTCTTTAAAGTTTGGTTTTTTACCCTTAAAATATGGTTTTAATCTATGTCCATTTACTTTATATCTATTCCCAGTCTTTAGATCTTCAATTTCAACAGCTCCATAAGTATAAAATTGAGTTATAGTAAAGGGTCCTAACAAACGAGACTTCAATTTCCCAGGAAATAACTTCAACTTTGTATTATAAAGCAACTCTACTTGTCCTGATTCAAAGTTCTTCTGGTTAATCGTCCGATCATGTCTTATCTTCAGATTTTCCTTATAAATTATGTCGTTATCATAAGATTCATTTCTTAATTCTTCTAATTCATTTAATTGTAACAATCTCTTCTCACCAGCATTTTTCAAATTATAATTGAATTCTTTAATTGCCCAATATGCTTTATGCTCCAATTCTAGTGGTAAGTGGCAAGTCTTTCCAAAAATGAGTCTGTAAGGAGTCATACCAATAGGAGTTTTATAAGCAGTCTTGTATGCCCATAATACAGTATCCAGTCTTGCAGACCAATCTACTATACTAGAATTTACAGTTTTTTCTAAAGTTTGTTTAATCTCATGATTAGAAACTTCAGCTAAACAACTGGTTTGAGGATGATAAATAGTAGAGAATCTATGAACAATATTAAACTTTTCTGTCAATCTTTGAATATATTTATTCCTAAAATGGGATCCTCCGTTGGTGATAATCACTCTCGACATTCTGTATCTCGTGAAAATATTTTTAATTAAGAATCTTGAAACACTTTTAGCATCACAACAAGGTAAAGCTTGTGCTTCAATCTACTTTGATACATAATCAACCGTAATCAAAATATATAAGTTCCCAAATGAAGGAATAAATGGTCCCATGAAATTTAATCCCCAAACATAAAAAATCACAACTTCTAACATGAAATTCAGAGGCATTTCATTTTTTCTAGATATATTACCTACTCATTGACATCTATCTCAAGTTTTGATATATCTGTAAACATCTCTAAAGAGAGTAGGACAATAAAATCCAGCTTGTAAAATTTTGTGCGCCGTTTTGTCAATCTCAAAGTATCCTCCAAATTTAGAATCATGTCATTTTGAATAATCAGCTTTGTTTCTTCATAAGACACACATCTCCTAATAATAAGATCGTTACATTGCTTATATAAATATTGTTCATCCAAAAAATATGTTTTTGCATCATGAATGAATTTTTTTTGTTGCTGTAGTGTTAACATATGTGGCAAAATATCACTTACTATATAGTTAACTATATCAGCATACCAAGGTATTTTCCACTCATTAATATTATAAAGTTGTTCATCAGGGAAACTGTCTGTTATTTCATTGTCGGTGTCAGAAGATTTATGATATTCTAATCTCAACAAATGATCAGCAATTTGATTGTCAGTTCCTTTTCTATCAATCACTACAAAATCAAATTCTTGCATTAAAAGTATCCATCTAATTAATCTTGGTTTAGTATCCTTCTTTTGCATCAAATATTTAATAGCAGAATGATCAGTATGCACAATACTTTTAGTCCCAATTAAATAAGATCTAAATTTGTCAAAAGCATACACAATAGCCAGTAACTCTTTTTCAGTAACAATGTAGTTAATTTGAACATCATTAAGAGTTCTACTAGCATAGTATATAACTTTAAAAATCTTATCATATCTTTGACCAAGAACAGCTCAAATAACATAATCACTAACATTGCACATTAATTCAAATGGTTTCTCCCAGTCAGGTGAAACTATTACAGGTGTTGTGATTAGTTTTTCCTTTAATAACTTAAAGGCATCTAAGCAGTCTTCATTAAATTCAAATTTCTTGTCTTTTTCTAAAAGTTGGCATTGGTAATTTTTGAAAAATCTTTAATATATCGCCTGTAGAAACCAGCATGTCCAAGAAAACTTCTTACCCCTCTCACTATAGTAGGAGGTAGTAATTTAGCTATAACTTGAATTTTTGCAGGGTCTACTTCCATGCCATTTTTTGAAATTTTATGCCCTAATACAATTCCTCCTATAACCATAAATTGACATTTCTCCCAATCTAGAACTAAAAATCCAAAAATTTTTCATGATGATTTAAGCATGCATAAATGATGTTCCAAATACAGAGAAATCATCCATAAATATCTCTTTTCCATTATCAATTAACTTACTAAATATAGATATCATACATCTCTGGAATGTTGCAGGTGCATTACATAATCCGAAAGACATTCTTCAAAAAGTAAAAGTTCCATACGGACTAATAAAAGTTGTTTTTTCTTGATCCCCAGGAGCAATAGGAATTTAATGGTAACCGATATATCCATCCAGAAAGCAGTAGTACTTGAGTCCATCAAGTCTATCCAACATTTGGTCTAGAAAAGGGAGAGGAAAGTGATCTTTTCGTGTGGCGGCATTTAATTTTCTATAATCAATACAAATAGGCCATCCAGTAACTTGTCTGATAGGTATTAATTCATTATTCTCATTTACTTCAACAGTTACTCCTCCTTTCTTAGAAACACATTTAATTGGACTTACCCAAGTACTATCCGAAATAAGATATATAATTCCAACATCTAACCATTTTAAAATTTCTTTTTTAACCACTTCTTTCAAAATAGGGTTCAATCTCTTTTGTGGGTTAATTCTTGGTTTATGTTCATCATTTAATAAAATTCTATGCATACAAATCGAAGGACTAATTCCTTTTATATCAGCCAGAGTCCATCCAAAAGCGTTTTTTGAACTTTTTTTAATGTATCTATTAATTTTTATTCTTGAATTTTATTTAAGTCTGAGGATACAATTACTGGTAATGTTGAAAATTCTCATAAAAATATATATTTCAAATGATTTGGAAGAGTCTTTAATTCAAGTTCTGGGGGTTTTTCAATTGATGGAATTAATGTTTCATTCTCTAGTGCTGTTGAATTGAGTGTTTCAAATTGTTCCTAAATATAATTAGCTTGTTCATTATCAATTTCATCATATTTATCGTTTTCCATATCTTCAATTTCTTCAAATTTTTCTTTGAAATATTCTTTTCTCAGATAATCGCATATATCCATTCTAAAACATTCAACATCTTTTTCTATATAAGGATATTTTATTAACTTTGAGATATTAAAGGTTACTTCTTGATCATTTACTCTCATAGTCAACTCTCCTTTTTGAACATCTATCATGGCTCTTCCTGTAGCTAGGAATGGTCTTCCTAAAATGATTAGAATTTCTTTATCTTCTTCCATATCTAAAATAATAAAATCTACAGGAAAGATAAATTTATCAACCTTAACCAGAACATCTTCTACAACTCCTCTAGGATGTGTAATAAATTAATCATCTAACTATAGAGTTACAGAAGTTGGTGCAATCTCTCCAATTCCTAACTTTTTAAAAGTTGTTAAAAGCATAAAATTTATGCCATCTCCCAAATCGCATAATGCTCGACCATAAAATTTTTCACCAATAGCACATGGGATAGTAAAACTACCAGGATCTATAAGTTTTTCAGGAAGTTTTTTTTGAATTATAGCACTACACTCTTCACTGAGTGCAAAAGTCTCATGATCTAGTAACTTCCTCTTTTTGTCGAGTATATCCTTCATAAATTTAACATAATTAAACATTTGTTCCAAATCTTCAACATAAGGAATATTTATTGACATTTTTTTTAAAATGACTAAGAATTTAGCAAATCTTTTTCCTTATCTTGTTGCTTTAGTCTTTGAGGAAATGGTGGTGGTGGTCTTTCAACAGTAATTTTCATAAGTTTCAGAGAAAAAACAAGATATAAACCTTCATTTTCTCCTTCAGTTTCCACTTTTTTCTTTTCAACTAAAGTTTCTTTTTGGACTCTTGTTTCCAACTCTTTTCCACTTCTTAATTGAATAACCTTAATTTGTTCTTTTCCTTGATCTTTAGGATTTACTTCAACATTGTTAGGTAAAGTTCCAACAAGTCTATTGCTTAGTGCAGTAGCAATATGCCCTAATTGGTTTTCTATATTTTTAATAGCATCTCCTTGACTTTGTAACTGATTTCCCATATTCAAGACTAATTCTTCCATAGATAACTTATTCTCCTTGAATTTGTTAGCACCTGGATCTATTAGAACTTTGGGGAAACTTTCACAAAAATTCTTATCAAAATATTTTCCACCATCTAAGACTGCTAAGCTTAGAAATGATATCACATCTTTCAGTCAGTATGAGGGAGAATCGATATATGAATCTTGGGAAAGATTTAAAGAACTTCTTAGGAAATGTCCACATCATGCTTTACCAGATTGGTTAATCATTCAAATATTTTATAATGGATTAGTAGGATCTTTTAGATCTATTATTGACGCTATTGCTGGTGGATCATTAATGTCTAAACCTTTTGAAGAAGCCTATGCTTTAATTGAAGAAATGACTACCAATAATTTTCAATGGCCTACTGAAAGGGTAAATCCTAAGAGAGTAGCCAGTATTCATGATTCAGATGCTTTAACTATGATAGTTTCTCAAATTGCTGCTCTTTCAAAGAAAATAGATCAATACAGAATGAATTGTTCTCAAACACCTCCAGTGTTAGAAGAAAATTCATTAGGACAAATTGTAGATGCTCAATCTTCATATGAAACTTTAAATTTGATAAATAATAGACAAAATAACCCTTATTCAAACTATTATAATCCAGGTTGGAAGAATCATCCAAACTTTAATTGGAATAACCAAGGTAATGCTAATCCTGTTAATCCTCAGTGGGGGAACAATCCTGTAAACCCATTACGAAATATAAACAATCAAGGTAATTCCAATTATAAACCTTCTAATCCACCAGGTTTTTGTAATAATTCACAATTCAAGGAGAAGAAGTTATCTATGGAAGAGTTAGTTTTGAATATGGGAAATCAATTACAAAGTCAAGGAGCTGCTATTAAAAACATAGAAAACCAATTGGGACATATTGCTACTGCACTAAGCAATAGACCTGTTGGAACATTACCTAGCAATGTTGAAGTAAATCCTAAAGATCAAGGAAATGAACAGATTAAGGCTATTCAATTAAGAAGTGGAAAAGAGTTGGAAACAAGAGTCCAAAAAGAAACTTTAGTTGAAAAGGAAAAAATGGAAACTGAAAGAGAAAATGGAAGTTTATATCCTATTATTCCCCTGAAACCTATGAAAATTACTGTTGAAAGACCACCACCACCATTTCATTAAAGACTGAAGCAACAAGATAAAGGAGAAAGATTTGCTAAATTCTTAGATATTTTGAAAAAATTGTCAATAAATATTCCTTTTGTTGAAGCTTTGGAACAAATGCCTGATTATGCTAAATTTATGAAGGATATACTCAACAAAAAGAGGAAGTTATTAGATCATGAGACTGTTGCACTCAGTGAAGAGTGTAGTGCTATAATTCAGAAAAAGCTTCCTGAAAAACTTAAGGATCCTGGTAGTTTTACTATCCCGTGTGCTATTGGTGAAAAATTTTATGGTCGAGCATTATGTGATTTGGGAGCTAGCATAAATCTGATGCCTCTATCAACTTTTAAATGGTTAGGAATAGGAGAGATTGCATCGACTTCTGTAACTCTACAGTTAGCTGATCGATCTATTATACATCTTAAAGGAGTTGTAGAAGATGTTCTGGTCAAGGTTGATAAATTTATCTTTCCTGTAGACTTTATTATTTTAGATATGGAAGAATATAAGGAAATACCTATCATTTTTGGAAGACCATCCCTAGCTATAGGAAGAGCCATGATAGATGTTCAAAAAGGGGAATTGATTATGAGAGTAAATGATCAAGAAGTAACCTTTAACATCTTAAAGTCAATGAGATATCCTTCAATAGAAAAAGATGATGAATGTTTTAGAATGGATATATGTGATTATTTGAGAAAAGAATATTTCAAGAAAAATTTTGAAGAAAATGAAGATATGAAAAATAATAAATATGATGAAATTGATAGCGAAGAAGTTGATTATATTCAGGAACAATTTGAAATGCTCAATTCAACAGTACTAGAGAATGAAATATTAGTTCCATCTATTGTAAAACCCCCTGAACTTGAATTAAAAAATCTTCCAAATCATTTGAAGTATATATTTTTAGGAGAGTTTTCAACATTACCGATAATTGTATCCTCAAACTTAAATGAAATTCAAGAACAAAAATTAATGGATACATTAAAAAAATACAAAAAAGCTTTTGGTTGGACTCTAGCTGATATTAAGGGAATTAGTCCTTCGATTTATATGCACAAAATTTTATTAAATGATGAACATAAACCAAGAATTGATCCACAAAGAAGACTGAACCCTATTATGAAAGAAGTAGTTAAAAAAGAAATTTTAAAATGGTTAGATGCTGGAATTATATATCCTATTTCGGATAGTATTTGGGTGAGTCCAATTCATTGTGTTCCTAAGAAAGAAGGAGTAATTGTTGAAGCAAATGAAAATAATGAATTAATACCTATCAGCCAAGTTACTAGATGACGTATTTGTATTGATTATAGAAAATTAAATGCCGCCACCCTAAAAGATCACTTTCCTCTTCCTTTTCTAGACCAAATGTTGGATAGACTTGCTGAACACAAGTTCTACTGCTTTCTGGATGGATATACCGGTTACCATCAAATTCCTATTGCTCCTGAGGATCGAAAGAAAGCAACTTTTACTAGTCCTTATGAAACTTTTGCTTTAGAAGAATGTCTTTTGGACTATGTAATGCACCTACAACATTCCAGAGATTTATGATGTCTATATTTAATAATTTAATTGATAATGGAATAGAAGTATTTATGGATAATTTCTTTGTATTTTGGACGACATTTGACGCATGCTTAAATCATCTTGAAGAAGTTTTGGAGTTATGCGAAAAAACTAACTTAGTTCTAAATTGGGAGGAATGTCAATTTATAGTTGCAGAAGAAATTGTATTAGGGCATAAAATTTCAGAAAATGGCATGGAAGTAGACCCTGCAAAAATTCAAGTTATAGCTAAATTACCACCTCCTACTACAGTGAGAGGGGTAAGAAGTTTTCTTTGACATGCTAGTTTCTACAGGCGTTATATTAAAGATTTTTCAAAAATTACCAAACCTCTATGCCAACTTTTAGAAAAAAATAAGAAATTTGAATTTACTGAAGAATGCTCAAATGCCATTGAGTTATTAAAGGAGAAACTAATCACAGCACATGTAATAGTTTCACCTGACTGGGAGAAACCATTTGAATTAATGTACGATGCTATTGGAGCTGTTCTTGGTCAAAGATATGATAAGATTTTTAAAGTAATATACTACGCTAGTAGAACTCTTAACGATGTTCAAATTAACTATACGGTTACTGAAAAAGAGTTCCTGGCTATTATGTATGCTTTTGATAAATTCAGATCATATTTAATTGGGACTAAATGTATTGTGCATACTGATCACTCTGCTATTAAATATCTGATGCAAAAGAAGGATACTAAACCAAGATAAATCAGATGGATACTTTTGATGCAATAATTCGATTTTGTGGTAATTGATAGAAAGGGAACTGATAATCAAATTGCTGATCATTTTTTAAGATTAGAATATAATGAATCATTTGACAACGATAATGAAATAACAGACAGTTTCCCTGATGAACAACTTTATAATATTAATGAGTGGAAAATACCTTGGTATGCTGATATAGTTAAGTATATAGTAAGTGATATTTTGCCACCTATGATAACACTACAGCAACAGAAAAAATTCATTCATAATGCAAAAGCATGTTTTTGGGATGAACCATATTTTTATAAGCAATGTAACGATCTTATTATTAGGAGATGTGTGCCTTATGAAGAAACTGAACTGATTATTCAAAAATGTCATTATTCTGAATTTGGAGGACATTTTGGGATTGACAAAACTGCGCACAAAATTTTACAAGCTGGATTTTATTGGCCTACTTTTTTAGAGATGTTTAAAGATATATCAGAACTTGTGATAGATGCCAACGAGTAGGTAATATATCTAGAAGAAATAAAATGCCTCTGAATTTAATGTTAGAAGTTGAGATTTTTGATGTTTGGGGATTAGATTTCATGGGATCATTTTTTCTTTCATTTAGGAACTTATATATTTTGATTGAAATTGATTATGTATCAAAATGGATTGAAGCACAAGCTTTACCTCGTTGTGATGCTAAAAGTGTTTCAAAATTCTTAATGAAAAACATTTTCACAAGATACAAAATGCCGATAGTGATTATCACTGACGGAGGATCCCATTTTAGGATCAAATACATTCAAAGATTGGCATAAAAGTTTAATATTCTTCATAAATTCTCTACTTCTTATCATACTCAAACTAGTGGTTTAGATGAAGTTTCTAATTGTGAGATTAAACAAATTTTAGAAAAGACTGTAAATCCTAGTATATTAGATTGGTTTACGAGACTGGATACTACATTATGGGCATACAGGACTGCTTATAAAACTCTTATTGGTATGAATCCTTACAGACTTATTTTTGGAAAGACTTTCCATTTACTAGAGGAATTGGAGCATAAAACATATTGGACAATTAAAGAATTCAATTATAATTTAAAAAATGCTGGTGAAAAGAGATTGTTACAATTGAATGAATTAGAAGAATCAAGAAATGAATCTTACGATAACGACAGAATTTATAAGGAAAAGCTAAAGTTAAGGCCTGATCTGAAAATTAACCAGAAGAACTTTGAACCAGGATAAGAAGTTTTGCTTTACAATACAAGGTTGAAATTATTTCCAGGGCAAATGATGTCTCGTTGGTTAGGACCCTTTACTGTGACTCAAGTTTATACTTATGGAGCTGTTGAAATTGAAGATCCGAAGAATGGGAATAGATTTAAAGTAAATGGACATAGACTAAAACCATATTTGAGGGTAAAAGACCAAATTTTAAAGAGTTTTTAATGCTCAGTCAACCTGAATAGGTCGGGCCGGCGACATTAAACCAAGCGCTTTATGGGAGGCAACCCAGAGTTATCTTTATTTGTTGTGTGTTTGTTTGAATTTATCGTTAGTTTGTAGTAGTACTGAATTCTACTGCTTATAACTACCCTTTGATCATCATAGAATTTGGATCCATGAAGAAAATTTGGAACGTATTTGACCATGGCGTATATGTGCAAAATTTTGCCTAGGGCGGCAACGGTGCACTCGACGCCGCCGACGGCGGGTTTTTCCCGAGAGCCCTGGAATTTAATTGCACAAGGCTCGCCGACGGCACCATCGAGGCCGCCGACAGCGAGATCGGTGAGTGGGCCATTTTTCAAGTTTGAAATGATGGTTTTTGCCGGTTTTTAGTGAAATTGTCCCCTATAAACTTCCATGGACGGTTCCAAAACCCTATAGTTCTAAAAAATGAATGGAAACTTCCTTGACTTCTTCTCTAATGGCTTCCAATTCAATAGATCACCCTACATTTCGAGTGTTCAACCGGCGAAAGTTCGTCAATGCCGAGGCACAATGAATTTTCAATAAAGTGATGTCAAAGAGGAGGCTAATCAAAGAGAGAGGTTTTGTGAATCGAGGATTAAACAATCCTTCGACAGTGATTGAAGAAATGATTATACGGCGATGATGGGAAGTATTTTGCTACACTACTGCCGCAGTAGTCGTTCCTATGGTGAAGGAGTTTTACGCCAATTTACATGGAATCAACCAAGGAAGCGTCTATGTGCGAGGTAGGTAGATTGCTTTCAATTCTAGAAGAATTAGTGAATTATACATGCTTGAGAATGTTCCTGTCTGCCATTATTCGAATTTCGTGCTGACAAGAGACAAGATGAATAAAATATATCAATATTTGATGGATGAAACTGAAGACTGGGAAGTTAGAGAAAACAGGTATGTCAGTTTTTTTATTACACTTTTAAATCCCAATTCGAAACATTGGCACTTTTTCATATCTGTAAAATTATTACAGACGATGAAAATCAGAAAAGTCACCAAAGAGAGTGTTATATTGAACTATTTCATTCAAATGGGATGGCCAATTGATATTAGATCAATTATTGTGAAGTCTGTTTTTGGTCTGATCGTTCAAGGATCATCTCAACGGCTTGAACATCCTTCAACAATTTTCTCAATATGCAGTTTGTTCCAAGTATCATACGAGAGTTGGGGAAAGGTATTACTACCTTGGAAACCTTTAGACCCAACCAGAATGTTCCCAGCCAATGATGAAGAGAATGATATGGGCGCTATTATGGATCAAGCGTTACAAAACTCTGTTCCAATTCAACCTCTTGTAACAAACAAGACACCGATGATCTTACACAGAATCAAGAATTTGGAGAACCAGGTATAAAATTTAATGAATTCTGTTAACAATATATCTGATTTCTTTGATCGCCTTGATTGAAGAATGAAAGAGCATTTTGATCATACTGGAAGTTTTGAAGCAAGTTTGATACACTTAATGAGAAGGATGGGATGGATTGACGAAGATTCAACTGAAGAATTCTCATTCCGACCTTTCTATAACCTGTTCGTCCATGTTCAAGCAATGAGTGATATTAGAGGAGAAACCAACACTGATTCAGAAGAGTAGTGGAATTTTTTTACTTTATATGTCTCTTTATGTTAAATTTGATTTGAACTATGTTTGTTTGTTTGCTTTTGATTGTTTGCTTTTTTATCTCAGTATAGTTGAGATATGATTAGAATGTTTGTTTTAAGCATTTTAAGTGTTGTGGCTTGGATTACGACGCTGATTAGATGAATTTAGGTTGAGAAAATACTTGGCTTGTGTGTTATGTAATGTGTATTGTAAAACTTAGATTTAATATATAATTGTGAAGTTTCGTTGTGTGTATGTTTATTTGTGTTAATACATCACTTAATCACATTAAAATTTATGTTTAAAATGATCGAACGGATGACAACGAGGCTTAAAATTGATTAAAATCACAAAAATTTGAAAAATGATAAATATTTAAGAAACTCTTCGATGGCGCGCTCGAGGCCGCCGATGGCGTGTTTTTCCCGAGACTATTGAAATTAAATTCAATTGAGCCCACCGATGGCGCGAACGACCCCCTCGACGGTGAGATCCCAAAAGTTACCTTTTAACTGTGATTTTGACCGGTCAACCGCCCCTATTCATCGTCTTCTTCTTTTATTCACCAAAAATTTCAACCTAGGGCTTGAAAGATCTTGGATTTGGAGCGATTTCAACCCATTTTAACACCAGATTTCATCTTCCCTCGGTAAGAGCTTCCCTCCTATATAAAATTTTTTTATTTTCACCATGGATTTCTTCCACATTAAGAAGTTTTGGAAAATATGAAAATGTGGAGAAAAGGCTTGGAAGGAATTCATGGAACTTGATTTAGATTGCTTTAAGTCAACTTTGGAAGCCATTGTATTATTGTTATGGAATTTATTTTGGATTTTTGTAATTTTGATAGATCAAAAAATTGCTCCACGTTAAAAGAGGTGACTAGAATTTGACGAAACTCGATTTATAAATGCTAAAGAACAATTGAGATACACTTCAATCAGCCAAGGAAAGAAATGTATTCAAGATCGAGTTTTTGATAATCCTGGAAGAGAAGTGGAAAGAGTTATCAGAGAAAGGAAATGGGAGAACTTGTGTTACACTACAAATAAAGCTGCTATTGAAGTTGTGAGAGAGTTCTATTCTAATCTGACTCAACTTGAGGATGAGCCTATCCAAATAAGAGGATTTTCTATTGATTTTAATGCTACCCGCATTAATTCTTTTTATGAGCTTCATGATTACTATTCTAGCGAGTATGAAACATTTGGAACTATCGAAGGTCCGTTAGATGATTTTATTAACTTTCTCATTGATGGAAAAGGAACTTGAAAAATTAAGAATCTTGATCGGATTAACTTTCCTCTTTCTATGATGAATGCCAGAGCTAAGGCTTGACATTATTTCATTTGTTTGACTCTGCTACCCAACTATCACCATAATGAAGTATCGAGAGAGAGAGCTGTCCTGAATTTTTGTATTCAGAACAACAGAAGTATAAATGTGGGGAGAATAATTTACAAGAATATTATGGCCACGACGAAGAGTGAAACAAGTGGATATTTAGGACTTCCTGGCCTAATTTATGCACTTTGTTAATTATATGGAGTTGAAGCTAATGACGATGAAGAATGGGTATATCCTATGAAACCCATCAGTAAAGCTAACTGGAAAACTTATGAATCCCATTAGGAATGGAGATCTGGGAGTAGGAGTAAAGCATCTTCTACTAGTAGAGACATCCCTTCTACTAGTTATGACCCTCCTACCTCTTGCTCTCCTACTCTTTATGATTTGATGAATGAGATGACCCTGCAGCGGAAAAGTTTTGAGAAATTTGATGAAAGACTTGGGGGATTTGATCAAAGGATTGAAGAATTAGAGCGAAGACATGATCATGATAGTGAATATCTTCAGCGACATTCAGATTTTAAGATTGCTTATTATGATGCTCAGGCTAGGTACTACAAAGGTGAGACTGATGTTACTTTTCCAGAATGCCCCCGGTATACTCGCTATCAGCCCAGTCCACCTGTCGACCAGGGAGAAGAAGACATAGCATGGGATTTTGATCTGTGATTGTGATTGTGATTGTGATGTGATTGTTATTGTGATGTGATTGTGTTTTGTTGGAGTACTTTCATTTTGTTAATTGTATTTTGTGAACAGTTTTATTTTATGAGATGTATGTTTTGTTTTGTAATTGTATTTTCATTTCTGGATGATTGTAATTGATTGTGATTTTAATTGTGAAGTTTAAGTTAAAATTTTAAACTGTTTGTTCTGTGTTGTGAAATGCAAATGTTATTTTGTATTGTCCTGTGTAGTGTAGTTAATTTTGGTAGTTAAATGTTTAGTTTTATATACTTGTTTCAGAATTTCTTTACCCCGGAAAATTCTCTAATCTGTTATATGTGTAGAAAAGTTCCTAATATTACAGGTCAGTTGAAGATAAATTTTAAGAAGTACCTGCAAAAATTTCAAAAAAAGAAAAAAGAAAAAAGAAAATGCCTAAAGTGCAAAGGTATGATTTTTATATTTAGAATTTTTTCTTTCCACCCTTATTATTTCTATTATTGAAAACTTTAAATTTGGGGGGAGAAAAATATTCACTATTAAATGTTCTCAAATTAAAATATTTTCAAAATTTATAACATGATTTTTGTGATAAAATTTAATTTAGTTAACTATATTTAGATTTTATCTAAATATGATAGAAGATTCAAATAAATATTTTTGGTAATGAAAATCAATTTTGTAGGTTAAGATATTTAGTGTAAGAGGATAGACTATAGTTAACTATTTAAAGTAAAGAAGACTATATTCTAAAATATTAAGAATCTTAGGAATTTAGTTGAGAAAGAAAAGATTGGGACTCAATGATGTAAATACTATGAATTACATAAAAGGAAAATGAATGATATAAGTTTCAAATTTAGAAACTGAAGAGCGAAGTTCAAAATCATTAACAGGCTATCCAGATATAGTAATCCTCACTTGAAAAAGAAAAAGAAAGGACTGAAAAAAAAACAATCCCTGAAAAGAAAAGAAAAATATATAGGATTGAAAAACAATCCAAATAAAAAGAAAAAGAAAAAGTATGTGAGGAGAAGCTTGAGGAAATGCCTTATCAAAAATTGGCTTCACTTGGATTAACCTAAAGAAAAAACTAAATACATTTATGAACTTATATTTATGGACTAGTTTTTTTACTAATAGTGTTCTCATGAATTTGCTATCATCTAAATATTCTAAATGAATTAATATAACAACATATAGTCATTCTTGAAATAAATAGAAAACTAGAACTCTTAGACTTGATGACTAGATAGCCTTATATCTGCAGAATTAATCTAATTACTTGAAAATCTTTCTAAGAAATCATATTATGATATTTATTTGAATCAAAATTATAGTATTTCTGAATTAAAATTTTACCACAATAAATCATAACTCTTATGTAGTACTAAAGATTACTTGAGGATAAGTAACAATTAAGTTTGGGGGATTTTGACCCAATAAAAAAATGTTAAGATTTTTATGCCCATTTTATATTGATTTTGATGATATTGCACTTTAAATAAGATTATTTTTGTTGTTTTTATGTAGGTATGTTGATTTATGGAAATGGAGCGAAAAAATGCAAAAAAGAGCCAATTTGGAGCAAAAAGGACCAAAAAGAAGAAAATTTGATCTTGGGTGCCGACATCGAGCTCGATGGCACCGACGGCGAGCTCGACGGCATCGACGGCGTCTTTTTCGCAAGAGTTTAGAAAAAAATACAAGGAAGCTCGCCGACAGCGGAGCCTTATGAAAGAGGGTCCAAGGCTAAGTATTCTAGAAGGCTGCCGACGGCGCGCTCGAGGCTGCCAACGGCAAGATCGACGGTTCTCTCACGAGGTACATAGAATGTGGATGATTTCTAAACGGATGTTTGGAAAACTCTTGGAAACTCTTCAGCTACTTTTAAAAAAACAATTTGGGGGCGAGAAAAGTGTCCACCGAGTCCGCTAGCGTCCATTAGTGTCACATAGTGTCAAAAAGAGAGTCCACTGAGTGAGTGTTAGTTAGTGTTTTGTTTCCATTAGAGTTTTAGATAGTGAGTTCAATTAGTGAAATTTAGTGAGGAATTCTTTGAGAGATTGAAAGAGTGGAAGGGAAGTGAGAGATTTCTTCCTCTTTGCCATTTCGAAGAAGAATTCTGTGTGCCGAAAAGAAAGGAAGAGATTCAGAGGAACTTCACGGAGTTTTCTTGAGGAGGAATTCAAGATAAGTTGTATTTACTTATTTTAGTCTGTAAGACTTTGTTTCTATATATGAAATCCAAGTTTTATCGTATTCTCTCCATGAAATCTGAGTAGTTTTTCTATCTTTCTCCTTGTTTCGATATTTTCGTGAAATGGTAATTTGAATTAGTGTGCCAAGAAAATTTTAAAAGAAGTTGTGATAATCTTTTCACTTAAATCTTAATTTACTTTCAATTTGGCCAATTTATTAGTTAAAATATGTTGAGTTTAACAACTATAGTGAGATTACATCCGAGATTCAGGGAAGTCAAAGTCCTTAAATGTAGGGTGCAAATAAATAGGAAAATAATATTCATCGGGCATTGAATTGGAGATTTTAGAGTGACTGACTAAAATCCTCAATTCAGTCCCATCGTTTGGGTGCTAAAGTGTAGATGTTAGCCCCTAGGCAAGGGGAACGTGGGAGCTCCAAAGTGAGAGCTGGTATCCTCCCAGTTTAGCCGCAGATTCAGTAACCAAGCATAGAATTAGTTAATGTTCTTTTTTCCTGGACCAAAGGGTAAAGAATAGGTATGCTCTTATTTGGCACAACACCATTTTTAAACTAATTGTAATTATCCATTCACTTAAATTTCTTAACAAGGAGAAGGTGCTTATATATTTGAACTTCACTTTATTAGTAAAATTAGTTAATTGTTAGTAGAATTAGTTTATTTTAAAAATCCCATATTACTTTAGATTGCATATTAGTGTCAGATAGGCAATTCAATTTACAAAGTTGTGATTCTAATTTAGTTTCTATAATCCTAGTCTGTAGCCTCTGAAATATCCCCGTGAGATCGATATCCAGGACTCTATTAGAGCCCTGTATTACTTGAGCGATACGTATACTTGCGTTGAAAGATAGCTCTGTGATTATTGAATATTTTTATACATGTCTTTATGAAATAAAAGTAATTTTAAATTAACGCAAAGTGTGCGGGGCGGTTCAATACCAAAGGGCTATATCAGGATATTTGAATGCTGAAGATGTCAAGCAGCATTTTTTTTGGTTGAAACCATGAGCTAACCGAACAAAAGCCAAAGAAAGAGCAAGAAGCATCAAATCTAAAGGTTAGAGAATTTTAACTTGATCCCTTGAATGATTTCTAGATCCTTTACAGAGATGATCAAAGGGCACCATAATATTTTTTTCAATCCTCTCAAAATGTCCTTTGTCCGATGAGAGTTATCCATGATATTAAGATGATATACCCTCTGCTTGATAATCAATTTTTACCTTAATAATAAGAGGGCCTCTACCGAGGATTAGTCTAAAGAGGCCGATTGAAGACCCTTTAGCCAATCATATGATTGTTAAAAGATTGAACAACATTGCTAGTAGGTCATTAAATGCTTTCCATTTTAGCAATCATGAATATGGAACAGGCAACAATTTTGGATCCCACAGTTAGTTACAAAAATGAAGAGGTGCATTAATTACTTGTAACGTCCCCACTAAAACATAGAATAATATGTAACTTACTATACATCTCTCATAATCTATAAATAGAGGATTCATTCTTTAAGAAGAGACTACTAAATCAATTCTCTATGAACTTGTGTTACTGTGCACTAAACTTCTCCCTTTCTCTCTCTCGATTCCTCTCATGAGTCGATCTTTTCCTTGGATGTGATCCATTTGACACTTCCTAAAATGTGTGGTTATTCTGGAATGATGCCATCAACAAGAGAAAGAGCACACCATGAAGAAGGAACCCACTTGGGATAAACGTCACCATGGAATCCATCAGAAAATTTGCACAACAAAAAAATCAAGAACTCTATAAATGAATATTAGGACAAATGGTAGAACTAAATCATATTTTCCTTGTGCTGAGAGCACTTGATTCTCAAGAACCGAATCCAAGAGCATCTGAACCCCAAGGCCACCAGATGACTTAAGGGTTGAACTAGTTGAAGAATCACAATACAATGTTAGGCCCATGCTAAGAACCATACCATAAGGGATGTGAATGGAGGTTTACCATCAACCGAAAAAGAATTTATTTTGGTAGATCATAAATGCTCAAATTAAAAAAAAATCATAAGATGATGGGTAGAGGGAGAAGGATGGTCCTCATCCTTGATGTGAAAGAGGTCGGTCATCTCGTAGTGATAAAGAGTCCAATAGAAGGTCCCACAGTCGATCAAATGACTGATTGATTGGCGACCCAAAAACACTAAAATCCACTCAAATGTTGGTTTCAATGGTAAAATTGGCAGAAGAAGCTTTTTAAGATAAGGAGTACTTTAAGATGGCTCTACCAATGAGAACTAAAGCTTTACTTTGAAACACTAATAAATTATACAAATATTATAAGGAGGACCATAAACACCTATGAAGCTTCGTGGAAGAACTAATTTGAGTCAATAAGCTTAAAGAGTATGACCCTCAGAGCACAAACCTAGAGGTAGGGGAAAGTGGAAAGCCTCTACAAAAGATGATTCAATTTAGCCCTTCTAAGTAAATGTTATTCACTACACATGTATAATGCTAGCTATACTGGGTGGAGACTCAATTAGAATAGATGACAAGAAGATGCTCTGAGTGGTGGAATATTCCATCGTTGCTTTTTCTTCAAAGAGGAAGCTCTATTCACCAACTATCTTTGTAAAAGAGGATTTCCTCTCTTGGAAAATCCCTACAATGACGCTATAGTAGTTACGACGATGATTAATAACTACCAGGCAGGTAACAACTTGTTTGATTCTGATAGATCAAGGAATCAACTGTTCAATGCTTAAAAAAAACAACTTTGGTCAATCGCCCAGTTTCACTAACCATCTTGCTGCAAGGGTTTTAGGTGACGAAAGGAGGCTCTAGGTATAAATGGCTATCGGTCACCTAAGGAGAAGGTTTCAGCCAATTTACTAACATGGAGGACTTTTTGATGGGTAATGCACTACTCACATGGACAAAATCTTTGTTCACTCGTTACTTAATAAATTATGAGCCGTAGTCTCCACCTACCACTTGATAGTGAAGTTTTAATGCAATCGAAAGATAGTGACTATTCTAAGCAATCTGAAGCAATCTCAGACATCCTACCTTTGTGTAATCTGTGTCGGTCACCTTTTAGAATGTTTCGGCTGCTTTAATTTAATTTATACATATATTTTCAATTTTAAAATAGTATGTTTAATTTTGAAAAAGTGATAATGAATATATTTCATACATTTAATAATTTTAATAATCGAGAATAATACTAAAAGCAACGCATCATCTCAAAAGATAAGTGTAATGCTTGAAAGCGGGCCCGATTATATAAACTAAAGAATATATGACATCCATTTGGTCTGCAAATTTTGTGACAAACAATTCCCTTATCTAAAATAAAGATTATATAGGGTTTGTATTATTTCCTAGTTTTCTATAAGGGTAAGCCCCTATAGTTAATTACATCTTAAATGACTGAAGTCACTTAAGAAAACTCTCCATAATGATCAGGGGTATTGTCTTAAAGAATTAAAAGTTGAGTTTTCATGGTTGTTTGTGATTAAAGTTAAGTGTAAATGGACCAAATAGAAACATTTATTTCATAACCCAAAAGAATAAGAAGTAGGGGACGTCAAAGATCTTGAAGTGGACCTCTACGACTTCCCAAAATATCCTATTGTTTGGCTTTACATCTTTGAAGTGAAGTTATTCAATGTTTACTCCCACCATTTGTGTAAAATATAGTGCTTACATAATATACAATCACACAAATAACTTAGGAAGATATAAGGATTTACATCATACTGAAATAACAACCTCAGATCCTAAAAAGGGTTAGGACTTATATCGCACGACATACAATTGTTCGAAATCCTGATAGATATGGTGAGGATTTATTTCGTGCTAGATAGAAAATCTCAAAATCCTTTAGGTTTATGATATCCAATTCTAAGAAAATTTTAGTTGAAGTTCATCCTATGTTTCATGTTGAGTCTTGACCTTCATATGAAGTTGTCCTCTGTCTGCTTGCATCCTCGTCTTGCTTCCCAGATAGCATGCCTGATGGTTTTGGGTTTTAAAAGGAGTGTTCAAACTAGTGGTCATTTTGGATCACAAGGACTTGTAGTATTACTCCTAAACCGGTGGCCTACTGTCATCTATCCTAGGGGTCTTTTATGGGTATAGTAAGTAACAAAATAGTGATGTTGCATGAACAAACAAAATCTATACAGTAATGCGTAGTAAGAGGGAAAGTAGTAGCGCTTACCTACCTCCTCTGATTCCACTACTAAAGAGTTAAATTTACAAGTAGAGCATGCAAATATTACGAAAAATTAAACAAAACCTAAAAGGGATTAACACATTTTTATAAAAGGTTAGGCGGTACATATATATATAAGATTTGAGCTGTGTATAAGAATTTCCATAAAGTGGTGGGCTTAAACTCAGAACCAGTGGCCCTGTGATTCTTGAGGGACTTCTGTAGGCAACCAATAGTAATTTGAGCATGTGAGACCCAACTTCGGATAAATGAATACTGACAAAACTACAAGGGAAAGGTAACCCTTAGCCCATATTATGACTGAAAAGTGAACTTACCAAAAGTAACACTCAAAATTCTTAATTTACCATGAATATATGTAAATTAAACTTTAGCATACAAAATATGAGTTTTATCAAAATAAAATATGTTTTTTTTTATTCTGAGATATTTTACAAATCAGACACTTCATGTGTAAGTAACATTATTAGACTAGAGCCAATAGCTACCCGAGGAAGTAAGGGCAACTTCCTACCAAATATTGGAGGATACTATTGCCTATCCCACACCCTGATGAAGTCATCAGTTTTGGGAGATATAATAGAATCTCTTTATCTCATTTCTAACATCAGAAGCCTTTCAAAGCATCACCCATACCACCATCACCTCCAACTTATACACCGGCTTGATGATCCATATGTGGCCATATTTTGAATAACCCTAGTTGCCAAAAGATTTTGAGTATGATGTCTAAGGCTTATACCTCTGAGCATTGGGTATTACTATAGGTTAGGTTATAGAGGGGTACTTATTATTAACATACCTAATTGAAGGGGTCCTACTCATCTCTTGGTGAGTCCTTATGAATTTCATTATTCTTTTGATTTTAGTGATTATTATATTTTTTAGGATGATTTTTCTCAAAAAATGTTAGTAAGCACAATGTTCTTTGGAATATTCAAAATCTTACACAGGTATTCAGATTCTAGTCATAAAACACCTTTAACTTCTCTTGGAACACCCCCAGTTCATTTGGCATTTCTACATTGTTGAGCTGATCAACCCACATGCATTAGGAATATTCCATGTTTTAAAATGTGCTTAGTATAAGCTTGTTGGTGTCTTAATTAGCCCATGACTGAAGCAAATGGTCAATTCATATTAAGAGTTGTTTAGGTGAACAGTCTTGAGGGTGTGCTTATTGTCATTAGAGAATCTTACACTCTTGCCCCTCAACTGGGTTTGATCTTGTAGTATTTTAAAATGTTTCATTATCATTTATGCTTTCTTCTTTTAACTACTCCTCAAATGATATTGAGTTAAATCTAATTCACTATCAAGCTCTTAAGGCTTAGGGGAAAGTTGTAATATTGAAAAGATTTATAGAATGTGTTTGGTCTTTATTAAAAAAGTTGAACTTTACTTAATCATTGATCGTGGGTTCCAAATCATTGAATTATCTATCTTCCAACTCATCCTTCTCATTCTTGGATCATCCACATTCTCATTTCTTCATATACATAATTATTCAAAGATTTACAATTTTACCCTTTTCTATGAAATGTCATGGGTGGGTGTTGACCATAAGACTTTCATGGTGACTATCTTAGAAGACTAGTGTTGAAACCCTTACTCATAGAAACTCAAAACACTTCTTTCCTTCACTTCGAGTTTCAAATGCTTAAAGACTAACCTCCAAGCACTTAGAAGAATAAGACCAAGCATAAAAACTTAAGAGGAGTTCCCTATAGGATGGTCAAGCCTTAGGACTCACATGTGTGGTCTGGTCCGGATCAGACTCACACACACACACCTAAACTCTACACTTGCACTCAATATCTAAAATCCTAAACCAAACTTGTCTACCTTTAATCCTCTACTCTTTAGAAACTCAAGTGGGTGGTTCCCCAAGCTCTTAGCCCTAGGCCAGGGTTTGGCTAGAAACAACACATGGAGGACCCAAAAGGGTAATTCCCTTGGTCAATGGGTCAAGAGGTTGGCACCCATAAATTAACCTCAATTTTACTAAAAATCCCAACATTGACCTCTAAAATTCACCCAAATTACCAAATTACCCCTAAACCCTAATTTTGACCAAAAATCCCACAATTTCCCAAATTACCAAATTTTCTCCAAAAAACATTTCAAAATGTTCCTCACCATCAAAATTGATCAAAGTACTCCAAATTGACCAATTTTCCCAAAATAGCCAAAATTACCAAAATGCTCCTCAAATTCAAAAAGATCCCAAAAAATCTCAAAATACTCCTAAATATTCCTAAAACCATTTGAACCACCCCCATGAGCCTAGTTTGAACAAATTGACCCAAATTGACCAAAAGTCTCAAATTACCCCTTAAGACAAAAAATTCGCAAATCAGCTCCAATGTCCACACAATTGACCCCAATCATCCCCAATTTAAATCCTAAACTCAAATTTACCATGCCTAAACACAATATAACCCAAATCCAAATCCAACTGAACTAATTTAAAATCCAATTATAACCCAAATCAAAAAGCCCAAATTTTGACCATATGACCCAATTCTCCCAAATTGAACCCCTTAGCCAAGTCAAATCCCCCAAAGTTGAATTCTAAGCTCTTACTGACATTCCTACACACCAAATTGATCCACCAATTGACCCTAATTTGAACCCAAACCACACCCAATTCTAACCCAAGTCAAAATCCTCAAATTTGCCTCAAATGTGTCATATGCTCAAATGTCACCAAATTGAATGCCTTAACCCCAAAATTTCCACCCAATTCCTATTCAAAACACTTCATGATAATCACCCACATTAAATTAAACCATCAATTGAACCCTAGACAAACTCTAAACTAACCTAGCCCAACTTGAACCCAAAGTCCCCAAAATTGAACCATGACCCAAATGTAACCCAAACCTAGCTAAATTGACCAAGCCAAGTCTCCCACGATCAAGTGGGCCCTAGGAACCATTATAGATCCACTTAGACCAACGTATATGGGCATGGACCAAGTGTCTCATAAATTAGGGCATCGCCTCCCATTTTTGTCTAAACCAAATGAAGATCCTTTGCCTCAGCCATTAAGCTCTAATTATAAGCACCATTAACTCTTCTGAGCCCCCTTAGTCAGTGAGCCACCATCTCTACTCTGGCCGGCAAGCCTAGTCACCAAAAAGCCAAATCTGAGAAGACCCCTTCCCCAATTTTAACCTAAATTAAACCCATCCTCTGTGGCAAGCTCCCATTGGATGTGTGCGATGAATTGCCCTCACCCTGAGCTTACAAAGACCAGCTAATGGTAGCCTGAGCTCCACCCCTTAGCCATAGCTATAAATTGAGTCCTCGGACAATGCACTGTACCTTGGCGAAGCTTTGCCAAAATTCTTCCAGAGCTTCTTTGAACTCTCCTAAGTGCAACCCCCCTGCTCTCAGCCACCCACAGCCACCGCCTAAGGCCAATTTCTTCACTGAAGTTTTCTCTAAAACCAGGACACTCTTTGTCACTCCACCACAGTGCACCAAAATTCAAATTAATTTTCCTGTTCACCATCACACAACCAAACAAAGAAGAACCCCCTCAGAAGCCCCATTACAAAGCCTCTCTAACCCAGAATTCCCTTAAACTCGAAATCTCCCCCTGATTGAGTTACGTGTAGACCCAATAAGAGCTCAAATTGGTGCTTGCAGGAGCTTCGAGAGGTCACAATGAATGTGTAGAACCAATCTGATTGAGGCCTCACCTCTCAGACAAGGGTATTGAGCTCTCACCTAACCTCAGCTTATTTTTATTCTCCATGCGTGTGCACTATATTTCATACTGTATAAGCCATATTGATAGGTTCGTTTAGGTTAGATGAGTCTATAGAAACAAACCCAAGACGATCTGACTGAGTCTTGCTCGAGATCTTAGAGTTAGAAGGTGGATAATCTGTGGGTTGAACCAGCTGGGGATGATGATCGGATACCGTTGGATCGCTCATGTATTCAGTGGACGGCTCTGATTACGTTGCACGAATGAGAAGTGCATAAAGTGCGGGACACGTGGCTGCCGAGTCAGACAGCTGCGTCAAATAGCAGAGCGACACATGGTGGCTTCAGAGCTGCCAAGGATGATGTGGCACCGCGTGTTTAAATAGAAAAATAAGGTTAATTTGGATTTAATTAAATCAATCTACATTTAAAAATGCATAACTTGGTGTTGAAAAATCATAAAAATAAAATAAAAATACCTTTATGCTCAGTGAATAGAGGAGAATAATGTGAAATAAAAATAAAAATTATTTTTTATATATTTTATTTTTAATAAATTAAATAATTTCTGTGGTATTTTAATTTTATTTAGCTAACTACAATTTACCATGACATGAGGTTTGGAGGGCTTGTAGGCTCTTTGGTTAGGGATCATCTCTAATTTTTCCAAGGTCAGGAGACATCTCTAGCTATGGATCCCTAATTTCTAAGCTAATACTCTATGTTTTGGTATAAAAACTATAATAATTAAAATATTGATAAAAAAATACAAAACTTATTTTTGAAGGTTCATTGTGATCACGGGACCCTCAGAAAAATACAAAATTTATTTAACTCATTAAGAATAACCCCAATTTTTATTAAACCCCTAAAATGAAATAAAATTAAAATGGTTAAAATAGAAATGCAAAAAGTATAAAAATGATTCTCCACTGTAAATAATAGTCAGGGGAACTCTCCAAAAAAAATTGAAGTCAGTTGGAACTAATTTGACCACTAAAATGGATTTTTTAAGTGAAATAACAATTTTGGAATTAAAATAATTATAATAATAAAATATATGTTAAAAAATTATAAAATAGGTTTTGAGAGTTCTCTGTGACCAGAGCAGTCTAAGAAAAATAAAATTGAAATTAAAATAAATATTTCATTTTAAGCTATATTTTAATATTTAAATAATTAAAATAATTAAAAATTTATAAAAATCAAAAAAATATTAAACACACTAAAATATCACATTTGGTCTCCTGATCACTTGGAAGCAATTAAAATAATTTTCCTGATTTTCTAAGTGAAGATGATAATTTTTAAAGGCTAAAAATGAATTTTCCTCAACTTTCCACTAAAATAATTCTAATAATTAAAATATAAACAATATATATATATATATATATATATATATATATATATATATATATATATATATATATATATATATATATATATATATATATTTTTTTTCTGGGTTCCCTGGACTCGGAGATATTTATGAAAAATATAAAACTTGATTTTCCACTTAAATAATATTTTATATTTAATAAATACTCTAAAAAATTAATTCTAATAATTAATTTAAAATATAAAAAACATAAAAGTTAGTCTAAGTGGTCCCTTAACCTAGATGAATCTCCAATAATTTTTTTAAAGACATATTCTTTACTTTGGTTATGTTATTGAATTAACATTGAAAATCCCTATTTTGCAATAAAATAATTACGAAAATTAAATTAAAATAAAAAAAATCACATTTTCTCCTCTAATATTTTAATTCGCCCATGAGTGGGGTAACATAAAAATTTTAAAGTTATTTGAGTTAAATTTAATGAATTATGAGTGATAGGTCTTATAGGGGCAAAATTGTAATTTCAAGATTTAAGCCTTAATTGAATATTTAGGCCTAATTAAATTGAAATGGGTAACAAATGATCGTAATTGACATATCTAGATGACTGAAATACAATGAAATTAATGGTAGAAACTAATCTCACATTTCTCCACATTAAAGATAAATTTGGAATTTCTTAAATTAAGGAAATTTTGAAGATAATTAAAATCAAATGATACTAATTTTAGAAGATGATAATTCACCAATTTAGAACCCCTAGTTAATGGTTTAATGATACGTCAATATTTTGATAAGAGTGAAGATCACATAAACTCAATATTCCTAAAATTACAAACTTACACATTAAGTCTTAAGGGCTTTGTAGTGAATTAGGCTTAATCAAAATTTAACTTAATGAGGTTTAGAAAATGAAATATGATCAATAGTAATCACTCTGGAATACTATAAGCCCAACTCTAAAATTAAATTAGCTAAATCTCATAATCAAATCAATTTTCTTCTAAGGCCTTCCCACACATAATTTATAAATGAAATATCAAGTGATGGTTACCTCACTCATTGGGATAATTGAAACATCAATACTCATTGAACATAAGGGTATGAAATGGATGAGTTATTAGGAAACATAATAATTTCAAATGAACTCGAGACGATTCAAAAGGTTATGAATTGTCCAGCGTATTACCCCGGACCCCTTCACTCTTTTGGATATTTTTTTATTAAAGAGCACTATTTCTCACATTTTATTTTATCAAAAAATAAAGATACAAACCGAGAAAGAGGTCCCAACGCACACTTTCTACAATCCAAAAAGGAAAATAAAAGGGTCCTCTTTCCAAAAAAAAAGAGAAAATATAACTCCAAACACCCAAGACACAAAACATACTACAAATCAAAATAAATCAAGTTAGAAAGATACTCAGGTAAAACTTTAGACACAACAGGTGCAAACAAAAAAGACCCTTATTTAGCAAGCCAATCAACAACCTTATTTCCATCTCTTTTGGTGTGAGCCCAAACAATATTAAGATCCTTTGCCAACAACTGAATTCTTCTAACCTGCACAATAATACTCCAATGAAAATTAATATTAGTTCTACAAATATTCCATAGAATAAGAGAATGCATTTCGATTACAATGTTAATCTAACCCATTTTCCTAGCAATCATTAAAGCACAAACAACAACTTCAGCTTCAGCCACAAGAGGGGATAGAGCTAAAGTAGGTGCAACAAACCAACAAAGGATAACACCAGCCCAATCCCTACAAATACCCCCTATTCCAGTAGAATGAGTTTTCCAGCAACCATTAGAATTAAACTTAAGAAAAGGAACCACAGGTTTGTGCCAATTAATCATATTCAAGCAAGTAGTAGCACTAGTAATAGTTATGCTCAGTTTAGAAACAATAGCAAGGAGATAAGGATTACTGATTTCCTTCATAACTGTAAAAGAGAGACTTTTGTAAATATAAGAATAGATTTGACAAAGAACCTTCTGAGTAGTGATCATCTCACTATTAAATTTAATAGTATTCCTAGCTAGCCATATAAACCAAAGCACAATAAAGGGAAGAGTAAATAAGAAAGAGTGCCCACAAGATTTCCAGTTAACAAAAATAGCATTAATAGTATCAGAACCATCAAACATCTCATGCCTACCACTTAATCTATAAATATGTCTCCATATCTCCATAGCAAAATTACAATAGCCAAAAATATGCTCCAAAGATTCATCACTAGCATGACACAGATAACATCTAGAAGGTAGAAAAATACCTTTAATCTTGAGAAAATCATATGTAGGAAGACAACCATGAGAAAGGCACCAAATAAAAAAGGATATAGAAGGCTTAATCCATTTATTCTAATTCCAGGATAGATCAAACCCAGGAGGGGTCTGTTCCATAGGGGCAAAGGTCTTAGTAACAGACTCCCCAGCTTACTTTTAAGTCTAGGAATATCCTTCCTATCAGCCATAATAGGAAGACTGGAAATAAATAGAGCATCATTATAAATTACCAAATTACACAACTGAAGAAAATTCCATTGAGAATCCACCCAGAGTCTTTAACTTTAAGGGTGATATCCTGGAGACCCCCATAAAATTCCCCAAGAGACCCATTACCCATCCAGTCATCATACTAGAAAGCAATAGTACCATTACCCATCTCCCAGCAAAGTAAATGCTCAACAAAGGAGGAAACCTTAAGCATTTCCTTCCATATATAGAAATCAGAAGGAGAGGGAGTCAGAGTACTAGGTCGAGAGTAAGCACAATATTTAGCATTAAGCAAAGAAGCCCAGATAGAAGTTTTTTTACGAAAATCAAGCTAGAGTTTCATATAATTAAACTTAATAGAATCAGAGAGTCTACGAAACCCCAGCCCACCACTAATAATAGGCATACAAAGCTTATCCCAAATTTTCCAGTGTAGGTTCTTCTTACCACAACCATCCCACAGAAACTTATTAAATAAATTCTCTAACTTCTTGATAATACCCAGAGGCATTTGCATCACTTGGAGAATATAAAGAGGAAGAAAGGTAAGTACACTCTTAAGAAGAGTAATTCTCCCACCAAAATATAAAAATTTATTCTCCCAGGTAATCAACCTCATCCTAATTTTATCAAGGAGATCAGAAAATAGAGCAATCCTTTTATATTTCTTATCAGAAATGAATCCTAGATATTTAAAAGGATAAGTAGCTATATTACTTTGAGTAAATTCAGTAATCCAGTGTATTTTAGTATGAGGAACATATTTAGAACAATAGAAGGAACATTTAGAGGTGTTAAAAGACAAACCAGAGTATTTCTGTATATGTATAAGTAGCTGCCAAATACATTAAATAGTTAGCATTGGTAAACAAAATCAGGTCATCAGTAAAGCATAGATGAGAAATGCTAATTCCACCCTTACAAACATATTTAAGACTAGGATAATGCTCATATAAATGATTAAGACATCAAGAAACATAATCAAAAACAAGAATAAACAGATAAGGAGAAAGAGGATCTCCCTATTTAATACCTTTAGTAGTTTTGAAATGCCATAAGTATTACCATTAATAATAATGGAATAATAGTTGTTATCTATGATCCTGTAAATGAGTTTACAAAAAGCACCATTAAAACCAAAAGCCTTTAGAACATCCATCAAATATTCCCACCTAATTGAATTAAAGGCCTTCTTTATATCCATTTTAAAAATAACATTACCACATCTTCGATTTTTATCTATGTCAAATAATAGCTCTTGAACAGTGAGAGCATTGTCACCAATAAACCTATCAGTAAGAAAGGCAGTTTGATTCAGATATATAAGCTCACCTAAAATAGGTTTAATCATGTTAACCATGATCTTAGAGATAATCTTAGAAATAATAGTGTTAATGCTAATAGGCCTGAAGGAATCCCAAACATTAGCACCATTCTCTTTAGGAATCAGAACAATACTAGAAGTTTTAAAATACTTAGACAAATCAATGCCACGGAAGAAATCCTGAATAGTCCCAACAAGCTCGTTATGAATAATACTCCAACTACCTTTATAGAACTCAACAGCATAGCAGTCAGGTCCAGCGGCTTTACCTTCTTCCATGCTTTCAATAGTAGACTTAATCTCATCAATATAAGGAATATAAGTAAAATTATGATTGTGTAGATTAGTATTCCTTGGGAAAAGATCAGTATTAATTTTATCCAAAGAACTCCAATCATTAGTAAATAAGTGAGTGAAAATTTAAATACCATCAGAAATAATATCATTCAAATGAACCAAATTATTACCACTGTTATTAGTAATATTAGTAATCATATTAGTCTTCCTTCCATTCTTAATACAAGTATGATAATAGGCACAATTCCTATCACAATCTAAGAAATTAGCCTTGACAGCTTGCTGAGCACAAAAGGACTCCTCCATATGTATAGCATTAGCCAAATCCTTTATCCCTTGAAGAAACATATCAAGACTAATATGATTATTACAATAGTTTATCTCTTTAACTCCTTAACTCTTTCCTCAGCATCATACACAATTTTATTAAGATGCCCAAAAATTGTCCAATTCCAATTTCTAAGTACCTTAGCAAGATGTTTCTGAAGCCTCCAGAGTTTGATGCCAGAATTAGCAAGCACATAAGGAAGCAAATGTACATTTCAATTATCTTTAACACATTGAAGAACATTAGTATGAAAAAGCCACATATTAAAAAAACAAAAATGATAACAATTCTTAATTTTTATGTTCTTCACCTTAAATAAAACATGAGTATGATCAAAACCAGCAAAAGCAAGATGATGAACCTCATGCAGACTGAAAAGATTATTCCAAACAGAATTAGCAATGAATCTATCCAGTCTTTCAAAAATATTACCCCTATGCCAAGTAAAAGGTGTGCCAAGAAACCCCAAATCAAAGAGACCTGCATCTAAAAGCATATCATTAAATCTAGAAATCATATTACCATTTGGGGGTGCGTCACCTTTCTTCTCATTAATAGAAGAAATAACATTAAAGTCCCCTCTATCAACTAGGGATCATCCAAAGGACCAATAAAATTAAGCAAATTCCATAACTCCAATCTAGCACTCTTAGTAAAACTAGCATAAACCAAAGTAAAATAAAAAGACTTATTATTCCAAGAAATAAGAACCTGTAATAATTGATGATGATTAAGAATAATATCTACTTTAATAAATTCTTTCCAAAGTAACCAAATTTTATTATTACAATTAGCAAAATAATTGAATTTACCAGTTTTCTGAACATACTTAGCATTATTGCAAGAATTAACAAGAGGCTCAAGAATCCAAAAAAAAAAAGAAAGATGATATAAATGAATTAAACATTTAAGACAATTGGAGGCATTAGCCTTAGCAATACCTCTCATATTCCAAAACAAAATATCAAAATTCATCATCATGATCTTTTCTACCTCTAATGAGTCTAGAGGTGGAAATTAAATCATGTCCATCAACATTCTTACCCATTAATTGATCATTCAAAGCTTCAGAATTCACATAAATAAGCTCACGACTGCCTTTAAATTTCCTTCTTCTTGAGGATTTTTGAACTAGCCATTCCTCCTCCACATCAGACTTGTTTAAATGATAACATTCTACACCTATATCATTAGAAAAAACTCCCAACAGGATGATCCCTATTAAGTAGCATAAGAGAATTATCAACATTCTCAATAGCCTTCTCAATAATAGGGTCCATGGTATTATCAGAAACAACATTAATTAAAACAGGAATAGCAGGATTAGGAACCGGAATAGGATCATCAGCATTGACCATATCTCTAGCCGGGTGAACAGCAGAAATAGGAGGATCATCAAGATCCATATTTGATTCATCAAGATTTAAACATCTAAAAGATATCTTATTCCCATTTTCAAGAAATTCTTTATCAAGAATAGCAGAAACAATAGGGACAACAAGATCCTGAGATCTATGAGAATTCACATTTTCATTCAGGATATTTTGTTGGTGATCAACAGCTATACCTGGATCAGTTGTAGCAATAGTAGACACCATTCAAGAGCTTTTATTTTTTAAATGAGGATGGGCCACAAAACAATTGTTAAAGCAATGTCCAAACATACGACATTTATTGCAATAAGGAGGTATGTACTCCATTTCAACCGAATGCCAGTAACCAGAACTAGAATCTTCAAGAAAAACAGAATCACAAAAAGGTAAAGTGACATCACGTTCAATCAGTATACGAGCATTCGAGGGTCGAGTGAAATTAATAGAAGCAATATCAATTTTCATAGGAGAGCCAAAGATCTTACCTAACAAATACAAGACTTTCTTGTTATAAAATTGTAATTTCAACCCAGGGAATCTAAACCAGATAGGAACAATTGGTGGTTCTTTCCTAGGATTGAAATCAACTGTCCATTTTAAAATTTTCATGTGAATTTTCTCAATCTGAACAACCTTTTTAGCAAATAACAAACTATAATCCTCTTCATTTTCTAATTTAATCATTAGATTTTGTCCATCAATTAAACTGACATTCCATTTCCCCAATAATTTAATATCTGTGAAATACTTGCAAATAACCTCCATCTTAGGATGAGCATAAGTAAATTTGCCTATTAGAGTATACTTCAAAGGTTCAACAAGGATAATAGTTTCTTCTTCATTGAAGATCAGAGCAGGTTTCTCATTCTTCTTAGTGGATTTCTTTAACAAACAATCAGAACCCTCTTCACTGAATTGATCTCTAAAAGCTAAAGGAAACAAACAAGCATTAGAAGAAGCGGAAGAAACTTCCAAATTACCCCTTACCGCCTCCAGAAAAGAAGGCCGATTAAGAGAATCCACCATTCTTTCCTAAAATGAAGCACAAAAATAGAAACAAAGCTAAATTTGAAGAACAGATTTGCAAGAGAGATGCAAGATCACACGATTAGGACTCCAAGAAATCCTCATTGCATCGGAGAATTTATTGTCAACTCTTTTGGATATCTTGAAGGACAACTAAACCTATTACGCTTTGCTTAAGAAAAAATCATCCTCACAAATGAACAAATAGGAACCCACCAAGTTATGACATAGGTTTGGTGGGTACATTTTAATCCTGTTTTTCCTGTTTTCTAACATGCAATTTTAAATTCTCTGTAAAATTATATTTTTTGCAAAAAGCTAATCTTTTAGTTAGAGTGTGAGAGGAGGACTAGTACGCTTTTACAGTTTACAATACTTACTTTTGCTGCATTTACTTTACTGTATTTTTCTGCTTATGAAACTTGCATGTCAAAAACTGAAATTTTTAGGATAGCCACAAAACCAAACCAAAACCAAACAAAATCAAATTCACCACCACAATAAAGTAAAATATAAGACAACTCAAAATTTAATCACAAACAAAACAAAACCACAATTGTAACAAAATGAAGATGTCTCTTTGGATGATCGGGAATACCTCGTAGGAAGCAACCTGCGGTACGTTAACGAGTTTTCCCCGATCTCAATGAACTTATGGAACTCGTTTAGTTGAGTTTAGTAAATCTATTTGGACCTAATGAATCTGAAGAAAATAGTGATGCTGGAATGAGGGAACTATGGGATCCTAATCGGTGTTCCTTAATCAACTTAAACATTTTCTCCTTAATAAGACATTAATACACCTCAATTTAAAATATTTCTAAAACATGCACTTCTCCCATCTCTTCAATTTGACACTTCTAAAATTAAACTTGCTACATCGAGAAGTTTGAAGCATACACAGTGGGCAGCACGGCGGACCTCGACCCGTAACTATGCATACAATTTATCCTTTAATTTTATATTTCCAAGGGTAGTATGCAAAAATAAATATATAATTTTAGAAAATATTTTGCACACCAGAGGTATTACGCAAGTATACGTATCGTATCCAGTAATACAGAGCTCTATTGGAGTCCTAGTTATCGATCCCACTGGGAAGATTAATTTTAGAAATTAATAGATTTTCAAATTAAAAGTAATTATAATTTTTATTTCTTTTCAAAAATCAGATTTTAAGTTTTATGAAATTTCTACTAGATGTAAGTAAACTAGCAATAAAGTAAAGGTTGATGCAAGTATAAATAAAACAACTTTCTCCTTTTCAACTAATCCAAGATTTTTCATAAAAATTATCATTCGTGGATAACTTGAAATTATGATATTGCGCCAAATAGAATCATTCATATTCTTTACCTTCACTTGATAGTATAAAGAACATTGGCTAATCTATAGATTGGTTCAGGATGTATTATAAGTAGAATGGGTTAATCTAGACTCACACTTCAAGATGTCCAAAGGTGGCTATGGTTGGCCCTACTAGTGACCTGTTCCCTTTCTATAAATCAAATTAATAGAATTTAGTCTGTAATTCTAAAAACTAATTAATTCTACGCCCAATAAATAATATTTTTCTATTTATTTGCACTTCACCTTGAATAACCCGCACATGGCCTTTGATTACCCAAGGATTCATGTGATATCTAATAGTTAAGAACTCATCTCCGGATAGGTCTCAAAATTCTTCAACAGATTTTAACAATTCAAATGACCAGTTTAAAAAGTAAATTAAGATCAGAAATGAATATCATCACAATAATTTTTAAAATTAAGTTTAAGTTCTCCAACGGAATCAAATTATCTTTATTATCTTTTCATGGTTGAAAGGAGAAAGAAAAGTGACTACTCAAAACACATTGAATTCAAACAACAAACATATTTATAAAAACTTGAACCAAGTTACAAATACTTATCTGAAATGTTCCTTCAAGTGATCCTTTGACTCCTACTGACTCCAATGCAAAGTACAAGACTTCAACAGCACCAACTCTTACAAACTCTCACTTACTACTCAAGGAATTGAGTAGTAACACTAAAAGTAACTAAAATAAACTAAAATAAACTTACTAGATACTTAAGAAAAGTATTTAGTGGCTCTCTAGAACTATTTCCAGGCGCAGAACAGCTCCCTTTTATGTAGAAATGTCTCCTATTTATAGAGTTTCAAAAATGACCAGGGGTTGCTTAAGGCAACTCTTCAAAATTCATCCAAATTCAATGAATCTTCTAGAAAGTAACTGTGGCGCATAGGCGTCGGGATTGGCGCCTAGCCGTCGGACTTCGTGACCGGATCTTCGCACCCCTTCACTTTAGATCGTACCTCTTCGCGATTAAAACCATTTTCCTGTCTCCAGATACATTGTATCAGATGTCCTATGTATCAGGAATAACTTCCAGTCTTCTATAAGGTCTGATAACCGCTTAACACCGTCAAAATAACTGCCCAAATTTGTCAAAAATCTTAACTGCTTCAGTATTGAATTGGCACCTGGGCATCAGATTCTAGCCCCTAGGCGCTAGACCTATAATTTTGGTAACTTTGCTTTTTTAGCTTTATTTTTACACCTTTTTTGCTCATTTTTCCTTCTTGAACTCTTTTTTTATCACCTATATCTGAAAACTTTTCTAGTAAGGATGCTTGTACATAAAAATTAAGTTAAGAATGTAATTAGTTTTCTTCCTATAAGATAATTCAAGTGAAGCCAACTTTTGATTAGGCATCTCCTCAAGCTTCTCACATTTCTTTTTTGCTCTTTTCTTCTTTTTTTCTTTTTCTTTTTTTTTTCTTTTTAAGGATATTTTTCAATCTCCCCCTTTTTTTAATTTGTGAGGATGACTATATGTGGATAGTCTGTTAATGATTTTGAACTTCACTATCCTTAACTTATATTTAAAAATTTAAACATTTTCACTTAATAAAAATGACATTCTTAATAAGTATTTTTCAAAAATTATTTCAATTTTTTCTTTTTCAAGTAATAATCTTGATTCCTTAGTATTTCAAAAAATACAATTCTCTCTACTATAAATAGAAAAAATTTTAATCTTATTATTCTTTAAGTTAAATAATTCTATTCTTAAAATCAATCAAAATTATTAAACTTTTAGTTAAGTTTACTAAATTATTTATAAATTTAAAAATTTAAGTAATCTTAAATAAAATTTTCATTCCTTATGTTATGTTAATATTTTTAAAGAAAATATTAGTAATTAAGGACAAATAATATTTAAATTTCAATGTATTTTCCATTCCCCCAAACTTCAGTTTTGGTATAAACATGAATCATGAAAATTTCTTAAGCATGAGAGAAAGAATAGCATATTTCCACCAGGAATTTTTCTAAGTATATGAAAAATAATCTAGAAAGGAAAATTTTATTTCTACACATGCTTTTTATAAATAAAAAAGAAATGTTTAAGCATATATAGAAAAATTTTAGTAAGCAGAATCAATTTCCACCAAAATTTTTTTTTATAATTTTAAACAAAAATAACTAAACTAAACAGGTGTACTGATCACTGTACTAAAACAGAAAGAAAACATCTAATTACAAAAATAAACTCTAACAATCCAACAATCATTAGTATAACAGTAAGTGTCTCAGAATCCATACACTCTAAACATCAAAAGTACACTAACATCAACAGTGCATCAAACATAAAAACAAATCATCACATACATCCAAAACTAACACACTAACAAAACATAAAACAAATAACACAACTACTCAATCCTAGAAATCTACTCATCATTAGCTGTCTCCTCATCCTCATCATCATCTAAAGAAAAATCTACATTCTTATTATGGAGATCATCATATGATGAGAATCATAGGCAAGTCGGGAACTGAACTGAGCGATCACCCTTAAGGAACCTAACAAGAGTCTCAGAATACTCTGCATCAAAATCACTCTTCCTCTGGGTGTACTCAGAAAGATGATCCACTTTCTTATCTATTGTATCCACTCAAAAATGGATTAAAAGTAATATATTCTGCTACTCTATAATTTTATCATGCATATTCTCCTAAAAGCTAGATGGTGGCTCGGCAGCAGAAGTAGAGGGTCGAGAAGTAGAAGGTCTACCTGAAGTAGGTAATGAACTAGAGGGTGCGGTAGAATGCTTACCTCGAAGTCGATCATAAAAAATTGTATTTTCCACCAAAATTTAACAAATTCGACTTCTAATTACTCACATGAGAGCATTACTCCAATTTCTAACTTCCAAACATTTCCACGAACAATTTAAATGATAAAATAGATCCAACATTTAAACACAAGATATAATCAAACTCTTCCAATTCCATTTCAAAATTTTCCATTCCAAGCTCAAGAAATTACAGAAAAGTACTATAACAAGGTTCAACTCTTAATAAACAACACAAACATCACTATTTTAAAGCAAATTCACAATCAAACAACACACTTTGAACATTGAAAGCAAACACACAAACTAAATATTCGACTCACTAAAACATGACTTGATCACTCCTAGAACACACCAACAATCTATTCTTCTCCAATCTTTGAATTTCCATCCCTTTCGCAATGAAGATTGCTAGGCCCACATGGGTAGAAAATTAATGCCCTTGGAAATTCCAAAGCTGTCTTCTCGTCAATCCATTTGTTCTTCACATACATCGTCACTTGAGAATCTTGAAAGGCCGCCATATGATTGAATTGAAGCTTAGTCTGCCATTCTAAGTGCTCAATTTGGTGATACATCTCATGTAGACGATTTCTAACACTTAGCAATTCCGCCTCAATCTTATCTAGATGACTGAATAATTTCTCCAAACTTGCTGCAATATAACCATTGAAACAAGGTTAAGGATCTTTAGAAGACTTATCTCTTAACTCATTTCCATGATCTCCTCTCTCCAATGCTTCTAAACTTCTCTTTTCTCTTCTAAAATGAGTTGTGCTGGATGAAATTAGGGTTGCTTAGGGATTGGGGACGAAGATAGGGAAGTTTATAGAAAGAATTCGTGTGAAAAACTGAAGATTTTTGGATTTTGCACGAACCTGTAACTGGGGTGCTTAGGCGCTGAACCATTGATACACAGGTTATGCTGGCACTTAAGCGCCAAGTTTGGGTGCCTAGGCGCCGAAACCATGTTCGACTCTGTTTCGCCTATCGTCAAATTTACAAAGTTTTGGTCTTAAAATAGGTCTATTAAAATGGTGCGATCAACACACACATATCGATTGAGATAAATTCAATTCAAAAACAATCACAATGATAATATATGGGTTGCCTCCTACAAAGCGCTTGGTTTAACGTTGTCAGCCTGACCTAATCAGTTATTTTAATCGGGTAGACTTAGCTCATAAGCCTCTTTGTAAATCGATTCCATTTCTCCCATATAAGGCTTCAGTCTTAATCCATTAACTTTAAATATTTTTCCCATCTTGGGATCTTTAATATCCACAGCTCCATAAGGGTATACTTTCTTAATTATAAATGGTCCCATCCATTTAGATCTTAATTTTCCAAGAAAAAGTCTTAAATGAGTATTAAATAATAATACTTCTTGTCCAGGCTCAAATATTTTCTTGAAATCTTTTTATCATGAAATTTCTTCAATTTTTCCTAATAAATCTTTGCATTTTCATAGGACTGTCGGCATATTTTTAGGTTAAGTGTTTTATTTTAAAAAGAGGGTCTCCTACAGAAGTTGTCGGCGAATTTTAGATTTTAAATTTAATTTAAATATATATATATATATATATATATATATATATATATATATATATATATATATATATAATTTAGAAAGTAACATTTGATTTTGAAAGTAATTTTAAGTTTGCAAATGTTAAGATATCAAATCAAACCGATCTCACATCCCAAATAGTTTATATAAATGAGCACCGCACCACAAACCGTATATCTATCCCGAAGGATAGACACACTGCTTGATGATGGGGCTCGGTTAAATAAACTAGAAGATTTGTGACATTCGTTTGGTCTGCGAACCAATTTTATAAGCCGACAAGTTCCCCTGTTTAATATAAAGAGATTAAACAGGGTTTATATTACCTGGGTTCTTAAAGTTCCCTATAAGGGCAAGCCCCTATAGTTAATTACATCTTAAATGATAGGAATCATTTAAGAAAACTCTCGATAATGATCAGTGGTTTTGCTCTCAAGAATTTCAAAGTTTAAGGTTTTCAAAGGATTGAATTTTGGAGATTTCAATAGGGAATGGATCAAATTTGGAACAGTTTATTTCAAGAATCCAAAGGAAGAGAAGTAGGAGAAGCTGAGGATCCAAGAAGAATCTTGGCAACTTCCCAAACTATCCTATTGTTTGGCTTCAATTCGAGAGTTTATTTAATGTTACAATCCTGCCAATTTTAATTAATTAGGACTTATATTAGTATGACATAATCATACAAATAGCCTCGAAGATGTGAGGGTTTATGTCGTACCACACGACCACCTTGGAGACTTAAGACCAGTTAGGGCTTAATTTGCATAACATGATTATGCAAATGCTTAACAAAAAAGTTGAGGATTAATGTTGCACTAGGCAAACTACCTCAAAGTCCTATGGCTTTGTTATTTAACTCTAAGAAAGGTTTCGCTGAAGTAGATTTAAGTTTTGCTGATGACGATGGCCATGCTGCCCACTGTGCTCCAAGCTCCTTGTTGTTGCAGAGGTTTAGTTTTAGAAGTCATAAATCAGGAGATGAGAGGAGTGTTTTGGTTTAGAGAAAATCTTAAAATCCAAGTGTTTTTAATATTTTAATTAAAACAAATCTTAAAGTTGTTTAAACGAACCGATTAAGATCCCACGGTTCCGTCATCCACGCCACCGTTATTTTCATCGAATTCACTTAGTCCGAGATGAATTTGCTAAACTCAATCGAATGAGTTCCACACTTTCATTTAGATCGTGGGAAATCCCGTTAGTAACACGTGGGTTACATCATCCGAGGTATTCCCGATCATTCAATGAGACGTTTTAATTTAGTTGTGATTGTAGTTTTGTTGTTCTATTTGTGATTAAATTTTGAGTTGTTTTATATTTTGGAATGTTGTGGCGGTGAATTTTATCTTGCAATGACTTTTAATTTAGTTTTGGTTTCAGTTTAGGGATTATCCTAAAGGTTTTGGTTTTCATGCAACAGTCTTATTTAACATGCAAGGAAATTAAAGTATAGTGCATACAAGTAAATTGCAATAAAGTAAATCACAATAAAATAAAAGCGTACCTGGAGGGTCTTCCCGTCATCCCAAGCTGCACTTGAAACACATGTTAAGGCATTTAAATATTTCAACAAATACCTAGGTAAAGCTAAGGGAAGGGTTTTGGTTGTCTACCAAATTCCTAATCCTGTAACAAGTCATTTCCTATGACGTCTAGGTTGTTGGTTTGGTTTAAGGATGATTTTCTTCATCAAAGAACAATTAAATTCAATTGTTCTTCTAAAACATCCCATCGTATTGAGGAAGTGCTTAGGACGAGTCCTAAACATCTTTCAATACTTCTGAGATTATTTTGAGTCCAAATGAATTTCATTGTACTGGTGAATTGATCATCCAAGGGTTTGGTTAAGCTTTGTCTCTTGCTTAGTGAACTTAGGTATTTGGTTACCCGATGAATGAAGTGACATCTCACTTAATACTCTATTTAAGAGTTATAATAATTAAAGCCTTTAAGGGCAAGTTGGTTTATCGAGGATTTTAATCATTCTTAATTTAAAGTTTGAGTTAATGATTTAAAATGTTTTAATTTAATTGTGAGGCTTTAATTAATAATTTTAAGTTTGGAATAGTGTTCAAATCATTTTATATTTTAATTTAAATCTTTACACTTTCAATTATCTTAGTATTTCAAATTGATGTTTATGTTTTAAATTTACTTAAATAGAAAGAGGTATTGAAATTATTGATATGTTTTAATTTAACTCTTAATGATTCCACTTAGGTTTGTTGTTAAATGATTTTTAATTTAATTTAATCTGATTTTAATTTAATTTAATTTAATTTAATTTAACTTAATTTAATTTAATTTAATTTAATTTAATTTAATTTTAATTTAGTCTAATTTTAATTTAGTTTAATTTTAATTCTAAGTTTAATTTAAGTTAATTTAATTTAAGTTTTAATTTTAGTTTCAATATTTTAAATTTTATTTAATTTAATTTTAGTTTTAATTGTTAATTTGGATTATTATTTTAATTTTTAATTAAGAATTAAATATTGTTAAAGTGATTTATTTAGGGATTTTTAAATTAAAGAATAAATATCCTCTTAATAATATCCCTATTTTAATAATCCAAATTTAAAATATATTCCTTCCAAAATTTAAATTATTTAATTAATTAAAGTTTCATTTTGATATTTTCAAAGTGTTTAATGGGTTTCTACCCCTTAATTTTCCTAAGTTTCAATCATCCAAGAGAAAATTAAAATAAAATATTTTACCCTCCATTTTGATTAAACCTAAAGTTTTAATTAAGGGTTAAAAATTTTTAATTACCTTTATGCCCTTTTAAGCTTATTTATTTCATAACTCACTAAATTGAGCTCAAATGAATTTGAAATTTTTATGTCACCTCACTCATATGTCAATTAAGACATTAGAGGAGAAAATGTGATTTTTATGAATTTAATTTATTTATATAATTATTTTTAGTAGAAAATAAGGGTTTTCAAAGAAAATTCCACAACATAACTAAGGAAAGGTTTCTGACCTTAAGAAAATTATGGGATGTTTTTAATGACTAGTGTACCACTTAGACTAATTTTTGTGATTTTTTGAATTATATTTTATTTATTATAATTATTTTGAGTTTTAGAGTATTAATTAATTTTAAAATAAAATAAAAGTTGAAAAATATATTTTATATTTTTCTTAAATTCCTATTACCTCAAGGATTCCAGACAAAAAAATTTTATAATTTTATAATTTTTTTTTGATTTATTAGAATTATTTTAGTGAAAAAGGTTGAAAATTCATTTTTTAATATTAAAAATTACATTAAGCCTTTAAAATTCAATATCTTATCCTAGAGATTTAGGAAAAATATTTGGTTTGTTCCTAAGTGATTAGGAGTCAAAATGTGATATTTTTATGATTTTTATTATTTTTTAATTATTAAAATATTAAAATATTGTGAAAAATCAACTTTTTTAGAAAATTCCAATTTTAATTTTCCTGAACTCCCCTGATATCAGAGAAGCTTTAAAACCTTTTTTAGAAATTTTTGAAAAGTATTTTTGGAGTTATGAATTTTTGAAATTCTATTTTGCTTATGTGGCTTAATTAATCCATTTGGTGGGGTTAATCAAGTCTAATTGATTTCAAAATTTTATGTAAGGTTCCTCTAACCCTAGAGAGTAATGGTGAATTATTTTCAAGTCAATTTGATGTGTGGTTAACCCTAATTAATTCAAATTCAATTTTAGGGGTTTAGGCCAATTAGGGTTATTATGAATAAATTAACTCAAAATATATTTTTCATAGGGTCTTCTGGTCCTAAGAAACATCACCAAATTTTCCAAGAATTTATTTTTCAACATGCTAATTATTGGAATTAAAATACCTAAAACAGTGACATAAACTTGAAAATCAATAACTTTTCACAGAGATGGCCTCTGACCTTGAAAAATTCAGGGAATGTTCCCAAGATCAGAGGCTTCAAAAGCCCTATGGTCTCATGTCATGGTGAATTGTCCATGCAAATGAAGAATCAAAATACTGAAAACAGTCAATAAATTATTAAAAATAAAATACTCATCCAATCAACTTGATTTCTTTTCCAAATTATTCTCCTCTATTCACTGAGCAAGAGAGTATTTTTATTTTATTTTTGTGATTTTTCTATGCAAAGATGTGAATTTTCCAAGTTCTGGGTATTAAATTAATTCATAAAATAGGGATTTATCTACTTATCCACGCGGCGTCGCGTCAACCTCGACAGCTCCGAAGCCCCTACTTGTCGCGCTCCCATTCGACGCCGCCACTTGAGTCATTAGCCATGCTTCCCACGGTTCATGTACCATTGCACCGTCCGACTTGATCTCGACCGTCCGCTTGATAAACGCGCTATCCAACGGCTCCTGGTCATCGTCTACGACTGGTGTGCACCCGTGACTGTCCACACTAAAACCCTAAGATCTCACTAGATTCTCAATGGATTTTTGTGTTCTTATGCTCTATGGATTCGTCATGAGGAGACAAACACATCCATACGGTTTATAGGCTATGAAATTAATCCAAACAAAATGGAGAATTGCTGGAAGCTCGGGAGGAAGAATGAGTTCATACCTTTACTCAGAGAAGTGAAGCTTCGATCTGAGAGTTGTGTCACCTTCAATTGAGTCCAAGCAAGCTCCAGATGAAGTCTCTAGCTGCGGGAATTGTCTAAGTATGAAAGTGACCAATGTCGATCACAAAGCTTGGAGGCTGGAAGCAATGGCTAGCCTGGTGGGGCTTTTGCTGGGGAACTTTTCCTCTTGGTCTAGTGAAGGTGTAGGACCAATCAATTTGGAGATTGGCTCACTGTGGTGAAGTGTCCTATTTTTTGGTTGGATTTTCAACTCAGAAATTGAGCTCACAGAGAGGGTTTTAGGGCTGGATTTCAGTGAGGATCAAGTTCTCTATGTCTGGGGGGAGTCTGGAATGATTTTGGCAGAGTTTACTTAAGGTCTGGTTCATCACCTTGTTTGGCCGAGAGGTGAGTGGGTTTAAATAGAGGTGGCTGGAGGGCCTCCCAGGGGGGTTTAATGGATTGGATCCATCTGCTCGGGGCAAGGGAAGAACAGTATGCAATGGCCATCGGGCATGGGATGAGCTCGGGTAATTCAAATTGAATTTTCGATTCAAATTAAGCCTCTCGGCCTGGTGGTTTCCGGCGGCTGTGGTGGCTGGCCGGCCAGGCATGGGTCACCCTCAGGGTCAGAGAGGTCAGGGCTTGAGTTTGGTGCCAACAATTGGCTTTGGACATGTGTAAAGGAGTTGGATTAAAGTGGAAGGGGGAGAAGGTTATTTTGGGTTCAAATGGGTCAACCCATGGTTTTAGGCTTGGTGCACCACCCAAGGCCTAGATTTAGGCTGAAAAGGTTCATTTGGGTCAGCCATGAGGAAATGGTATAGTCTCCATCAAGGATTAGGTGGCTAACTTGGTTTAGTGTGTATCATGGATGAGATTAAAAAGGCTTAAGGAAGGCTTAAGAAAGGGGCTCCTTCGTTTGCCATTTATGGGATGGTCACATGTCAAACTTCTCATGGCTTTACATGGGGCTTAAGGATGGCTTCATGGCTCCATGTGGCTTGGGAATGGCTTAGCCAAGTTTCATGGAAATGGATTTTAGGGATTTTTGGCATTTAGGGGTGATTTAGCATGAGGCTTGATTTGGAATCATTTGATGATGGATTTGGAACTTAGGGAATGATTTTAATTAAATGGATGACAAATGAAAATGTGATATAGGCTTTAGAGTCAATTTTGGGCTTTTGAAATTGTCTTGGGATGGGCTTTTAAAGTGGTTTAAGGAAGTGGGCTTTTGGATTTAAAATAAATTTAGGATGAAAATTTTGTAAAGGATTGTGCTAAATAAATGTTGCAATTGGTTTAGGCATGTGTCATGAGTGGTTTGGGACAAGTTTAAAGTGATTTTGAATTGAATTGGGTTGAATTTGGGTTTTTTTTGTAAAGGGGCCAAGGTGGGCCAAATTGGGCTAACTTGGGCTAAGGTTGGGCTAAAGTTGGATTTGATGTAAAATTAATGTTGAGAAATGTTCATGGGAGTGTCACAAAGAGTTTTTCAACTTTGTTTGGGCTTTGATTTTGGGATTTGGGCCCATTTGGGTTAGGTTTGGGCTTAGGTCAATTTAAGAGATTTTGGCTTTGGGTTAGGTTTGGGTGGAGTTTAGGTTCAAATTTTGGGCAAATCAAGTTAGTGTTTTGTTTATGGGGATGTTAGGAAGGCTTTAAAAAAGGTTTGGGGCTAATTAGAGTTGAATTGGATGGGTTTGAGCTAGGTTTAGGTCATGGGCCAAAATTGGGCCTTAGGCTTGAAATTGAAATTGGGCTCAAATGTCAATCAAATTGGACTTGTACTTGGTCTAAATTGATATTGGGGATATTTAATTGAAGTTTAGAATTGAATTGAACCAAAATTGAGGTCAATTGGGGTGGTTTGGTTTGACATTGGGTTCACTTGGGTTAAAAATGGGTCAAATTGGGGGTTTTAGTAAAAGTCGGGGAAATTGGCAAAATTGGCCCATGGTGTAGTAGAACAAAATGAAAATGGGAATATTTGGGATTTTTTGGAATTTTTTGGAAATTTTCTGAATTTTTTGGATTTTTGGGCTAAGAAGGGCATTTTGGGTATTTGGAGGGTATTGAGGGTACTTTTGCAATTTTTGGTATTTTTGGCCAAAGATGGTCAATTTGAGTGGGGGGAATTGTTAGGATTGATTTTGAGGAATTTTGGGTAATTTAGGTGATTTTGCAAATTTTGGGTCATTTCACGAACATTTGGTAGGTTTGGTGGGTCCGGGGCCCCGAGGGTCAAAAATCAAAATTTTGGAAAAATGAAGATTGATTGAATGTGAGTAGAATGGGATCACTTTGGTTGAGCCATGAAGCCATATTAAGCCCATATGAGCCATGAGAGGACTCATTTGAGGCATTCACTATATTGTTCCTAACCCTCTTAGCCAGGGGCTTACGGGTTAAGGACCATCCATATGAATTTCCTACATGAGTCGGGAAGTCAAGTTGGGTGAGAGTGTGGTTTTAGGACTTGGAATGTGTGTGAGAGTGTAGTGTATGTGCAAGTCAACCCTCACCAGACCAGGCCACCCAGGGTATTCCTAAGGCCAAAAATCTTATAGGGAACTCGTCATTTAAACCTCCAAATTTGATTTCAACCCTCTAGGTGATTAGGGGTCTACAATCAAGCTTGTGGGGTTTGTAGGGAGTTAAGAAGTGTTTGAATTTCTAAAGGTTAGGTCCCATTTCTAGTCCTCTAAGATTAGTCAAAGGAAAAGCCTATGGCTAGATCTCAAGTACTAAAGAGAGAAGCAAAAGACCTCATCAAAAATGAGGTCAACAAATGGACTCCCAATAGGTGTGGTGTGCTGACGGAGCACACCGCGCACATTGGCGTTGACCGAAGAGATCAACAAAATCAACACAGATGTCTAAGTGACACACTTAGAACAAAGTAGATGAATTTCTGCTGGGGAGTATCAGGTATATTTCCAAGACTGGAGATTCCTGAACTCTCGCTGGGGAATGGAAAAGGAGGTGAACTCCAAATCACAAGATCTGGGGAATTCAATTTAGATTTCAATTTAATTTTAAATTTCAAGTTTCAATGTGTGAGTTTGGATTTCGATTTGGAGTTTAATTTAAAATCGGTTTAAGGAAATTTTGGATCTGAAAAGAGAATTGAAATCTGGATTTCAACCTCGGGATTGCGAAGAGAACTGAAATTTAGGTACCAGCCTTGGAGTGAGAATCAGAGTTTAAGTATCGACGTAAAAAGAGGATGAGAATAAGAATTTAGGTACTGATCTAGAAAAGAGAGTCAGAATTTAGGTACCGACCCCACAAAGAATGAGAATCAGAATTTAGGTCCTGATCTCGAGAGTGTGAGATTTGAAATTTAAGTATCAAACCTGAAAGAGAATCAAAATTTAGGTAGCGACCTCGGATGAGAGTCGGAATTTAGGTACTGACCTCAAAGGAAGAGAACTGGAATTTAGGTTCCAGTCTCGGAAGTTAGAATTGAAATTTAGGTATCAATTCGAAAGAGAATCGAAATTTAGGTATCGATCTCGAATGAGAGTCAGAATTTAGGTACCGACCTCGAAGGAAGAGAACTGGAATTTAGGTACCAGTCTCGGAAATTAAAATTGAAATTTACGTATCAATTCGAAAGAGAATCAAAATTTAGGTATCGATCTCGAATGAGAGTCGGAATTTAGGTACCGACCTCGAAGGAAGAGAACTGGAATTTAGGTACCGGTCTCAGAAATTTAGAATTGAAATTTAGGTATCAATTCGAAAGAGAATCGAAATTTAGGTATCGATCTCGAATGAGAGTCAGAATTTAGGTACCGACCTCAAAGGTAGAGAACTGGAATTTAGGTACCAGTCTCGGAAATTAGAATTGAAATTTAGGTATCAATTCGAAAGAGAATCAAAATTTAGGTATCGATCTCAAATGAGAGTCGGAATTTAGGTGTCGACCTCGAAGGAAGAGAAGCTGGAATTTAGGTACTGGATCTCGGAATTTAGAATTGAAATTTAGGTATCAATTCGAAAGAGAATCAAAATTTAGGTATCAATCTAAAATGAGAGTCGGAATTTAGGTACCGACCTCAAAGGAAGAGAACTGGAATTTAGGTACCAGTCTCGGAATTTAATGAGAAATGGAAATTGGTTCCATTCTCGAAGATTTATCTGTATGAAGAGGGACCCAATCCCCTGCCATCAGAACCAAATCGAACAAAGTTCGTGGCTCCGTGTCAATAGATTTAGTCGATCCTCTAAGACACAGAAGAAAGAGAATTGAAAGGAGCTGGTAAATGTACCAAGCTGAAAAGACTTGACTTAGCAATAAGTCGAGGAAAATATTCAAATTTCAAAAGAGTTTCAAACAGACTTCAATGGAGGAAAGAACTGAAAGGTTTGAATCGAAGGATTCCGATCAGAATTCAATTTGAGATTTAGATTTGTTTTGTTTGTCCTTTAACAATCCCATTTTTTTATTTTTATTTTTGTTGTTTATTTAGTGTTCATGTGAATTTGAAGTTCATTTTAATATTCAGATTTTTAGGAAAAATTTTCTTTTATTTTATTTTCTTTTCTGTTCTTCTTTTCAAGTTCATTTAACTCTAATGGTGTTTCCCAGTCAATTTAAACAAAAAGAGGTGAAGGCAAAATATGACGTAATCATTTTCATTCCAATTGCTGAAAGTACATCAAACAACTTGATCTAGTCATGATGACATTTTCTTCAGAAATTTAATGTCTCATACAATCCATGTAAATCCAAAACGGACTGTATAAACTTCTTGTTGATCCATCCAAAAAGCGTCTGTCGAAAAATTCATGTCTGAATAGTAAGAAACATGGGTAATAACATCACCTTCCAAGCCACCCTTGGCAGGAATGCCGCATGGATGTGCATTGGAGGTGTGCTATTTCCCATGTAACTCACAGCTCGTAGGGCCGGAGGCTCTCCAATTCTGGATCTGTTTGAAAGTGGTAAGGCATTTTTCTGTCGTCCATTCTTCTAAAAGTAACGGATATCCGCTCCACAGGCACTCCTGGAATGCAATGCTTCGCAACGTCTGCTCCGTTTCCTTTTAACACCAGGACGGAACCTACCGGTAGTGGTATCTCTACCGGCCCTCGAAACTCACTGGGGCATGTAATCCGAAGGTTAGATCCAAACATGATGTTGCACTGGTGACGAATAACACTGTGCAGAAGGGTCTAACAAAGTCATGATGGTCTATATGTGGAGGTATGCAGTCGCCTTCCTTGTGATAATGCAGCTGTTGGGTATGCAATCTGCAGGCAATACCCTCCATGTTATCATCCTTTTCACCTTTCTCTTGATGACTCTTGGCATTGGATCCACCTCACTGCGACGAAGTATCCCTGGTGGATTTCCTTCTGTCTATGGCAAAATTGTAGCAACATCCGCATTGGATTGTAACTCTTCCTTTTCCTAGCATCCATCTTCGGGGTTCTGAATATGTCTTTTCTCTCAGGCAGCTAACTCAGCCCATTTTCTGTAATTCGAGGATGCAGTCTACATATTGTTGTTGCTCATAGTCTGAGAAAACATCTGTATGCAGCTCGAGGCCTTCCAAGATGTTGACCCTCTTGTTTCCATTTCATTCAAAGTATTCAAAGGTTTTCTTCTCGACTAGCTGCATTTTCTCCAACTCGTATTCCGGGATTATCTGAAGTCCTCGGTGTCTAGTAACATACTGCCGGACGTATGACTCAACCCCAGCACGTTCTTCTGCATGTCTCGGCTCCTCGGGGATAGTCTCCGTAGGGACATCCTCCGGGGTTGCTTTCGCAATAAGACTCTTCGGATTCGGTACATCTGCTCGGCGACGAGGTACCGACTATATTTCTGTTTTTTTTTGTATTTCTTTTATCCATTCCGACCTTCTTGGAGTTGACTTTCTTCTTTCTGGTTCCTGACGAACCGGTCTCCTTGGAGCATTTGCACTAACAGTATCCACTGTCTGTTCATGTTGATCTTCTGCTAACTTGGTCAACATTTTGCGAATACGACGATTTTTATTTCTTCGTTGGGTAGCAGTGAGAGTAGCTCTCCTTACCCCTTGATTTCTGCGGGTGAGGTGCTGACAAGCCTACCCCCTGCTGTGGCAACCACGGACTTAACTTTCTTATCTTCTCCGGTTGCATGCGCGGCGTTTGCCTTTCTTTTCTTGTTGCTGGATTGGTGGCTCGGGCCACCCATTTTCATCACCTGTCCGCTCGTGAAGTTCTTCTCGATCAATTGGGATCCAATCATTTTCTTCGTATTGTAAGCTGGCTGGTGTGAAGTCTGAGTCAATCTCTATCACTGCTCCATCCCTCACCCTCTTTTCATCAAGTAATAGACTCACGCCATTTCTAAATTTTAGAACCAACCGCCCGTTCGACATTTCCCTCCGAAAAAAAAACAAGGAAAGGATCAGGGGCTGTACTAAGAACATGAACAATAAGAAAAACACATAAAATTTCTTATTAACTTCTTTTAAATTTAAAGGAAGTAGGAAGAGATGAGGAAATACCAGAAATGAATGGATTTAAAAGGAAAGATTGACATTTTATTATTATGATTTCTCATGTTTTCTTTTTAACATTTTTGTTGATGAGATTTTTTTATTATCCATTTTGTTTTGTTTTGGGTTCGGACCCAGTCACAAAGTGATTACCTCACCCGTGTTTCTAGGGATAAGATTCTATTTTAGAGGCCACCCTTCGAAACATCAGGTTGTGTAATACTTCTTCAAATACCGTCCATTGATTGGAAGCATGGGTCGTTCTCCATGGCAATTCACCAGTTGGTAGGAACCTCCCGAGTAGACTGTCTCGACCACGAATGGCCCTTCCCATGTTGGTTCAAATTTACCTCCTATCTTGCGATGTGCAAGAATAGTTCTTCTGAGAACTAAAACCAAGTCACCGACTTTGAAAGTTCTTGGGCGGACCAATTTATCATGGGTCTGGATCATCTTGGCCTGATACAGTTCCAAATTCTGCTGTGCTGAAAGTCTTTTCCCTTCCAAGCTTTCCAATTCTTCTAGTCGTAGTCTGGCATTTTCTTCTGTAGTGATCTTTCCTGCAACTGCAATTATGAGAGAAGGAAGCTGAACCTCTAAGGGTAGAACGACCTCGGACTCGTACACTAAGGCGTAAGGCGTAGACTGTGTAGGAGTCCTAAAAGTCATCCTGTAGGCTCAGAAGGCTTCTAACAACTTCTCGTGCCAATTTCTCTTGTTGTCGTCCAAAGTTTTCTTTAAAATTTGAACGAGAGTTTTATTAAAAGCCTCGACCAAGCCGTTCGCTCTTGGGTAGTAGATCGTTGAGTATCGCCAATCGTTTCTGTGTCTTCTGACAAAATTGTTGATCTTTGTACTCTTGAATGTAGACCCATTATCTGAAATGATCCTACGTGGTACCTAACCCACAATTTTTTATTATGATATTTTTAATTTAATTGCAACGACGCCAAAAACTTGACCCCGCTATTTATATGTATAGAATTTTATGTTGTGGATGCTACGCAAGTATACGTATCGTATCAAGTAATACAGGGCTCTAGTGGAGTCCTGGTTATCGATCCCACAGGGAAAGAGAAAATTTAATAACAACTAATTTAAAATAGTAATAATAATTTTTTAAAATAGTATACGAAAATTTGGAATTCTAAATTTGAGCGCAATAAAGTAAACTAAGTATTTTAATTAGGTAACTTATCTAAGTAGAAAATTAATACGTATTGAAAGTGCAGAAATTAAACTAATTGCTAAATAAGTCTTAACTATTCGGAAAAGTATCTTTCCCCTTGTTTAGAAATTTAAGTGATTGATGAATTTAAATAGACAATTTTAAGGTATTGTGACAAATAGGAGCATTCCAATTCTTTACCCTTTGGTCCAGTGTAAAGAATATTGACTAATCCTATGTTTGATTACCGAATCTGCGGCTAAGGCTCGGGAGGATACCGATCGCCACTTCGGAGCTCCCACGTTCCCCTCGCCCGAGGGCTAACATCTACACTTCGGCTCTCAAACAATAGGACCGAATTGAATATTTTAGTCCGTCACACTAAAATGCTCAATCTACGCCAGATGATATTATTTCCTATTTATTTGCACCCTCCTTCCAAGGCTTTTGAATTTCCCGAATATCAGATGTAATTTTTACTATAGTTGATAATCAACATATTTTAACAAATCAAATGGCCAGTTTGAAAGTAAATTAAGTTTTAAGAAAAAATTATCACAATTTATTAATATATATAAGTATCTCTATTTTAATTTCATCAAGTCACTTAATTTCATAAACAGGGAGAAAGACTAATAAACTACTCAGAATGCATGGGAACTAAACTAAGCATGGATTTCATTTAAAGTTAAAAACAATAAATACAAATACTTATCTCGATTTATCCCAAAACAGACTCCTCGTAGTTCCTTTGACTCTTCCTTCCAGTACAGCACGACTCACTAATTACTCACTAAACTTACTAAAGACTCACTAAAGACACACTACTGCACACAAATTAACAAAAGACTAAAAGATTGCACACAAATTAACACACAAGAGACTGAATTTCGGCCTCTATATATAGAGGTAAGCAAAGGTCCAAGAGGTGTGTAAGCATCTCTTCAAAAAGTGTCCAGGTTCAATGTATCTGTGCCATTTGAACTACCTCGCCGTCGGCGACGAACTACCTCGGCTGTCGGCGAGGCTTCTAGAAGATCTTCAAACCGACTCGAGCTCGGCTCGTCGGCGGGCGGGCTTCGTTGTCGGCGAGACGGTTATAAATTCTTCGAATTTTCTTCTTGTAACCTCGCCATTGGCGGGCTCGATCTCGCCGTCGGCGACTCAGCACAAATTGCATGATTTTGCTCCAAATTCGCTCCTTTTTATGATTTTTGCTTTTATCTCCTAAATTATTCATTCCTGCAACAAAATAAAGAAAATACCCTTCTTTAAAGTGCAATTTCATCAAAAATAGGTATGAATTTCTGAATAAATTTTTCAGCGATCAGTACCCCAAAATGGTAGACGACTTGGTTCTTGAAAAACTGTAGCACGTGGTGTGCCTTCACTTCTCTGAGTGATATAGCTTCTGCCCATTTAGAAAAGTAGTCTGTAGCTGCAAGAATGAAGCGATGTCCCCTTAAAGAAGGCGGTTCTATCGGACCCACTATATCTGTGCCCCAACACTCAAATGGCCACGACGCGATTGTCGGATGTAGCACAGTTGGAGGTTGGTGTAAAACCACTCCGTGCACTTGGCACTGGTGACAACTTTTGGCAACTTTCATACAGTCGGTCATCATCGAGGGCCAGTAGTACCCTAGTCTTTTGATCTTCATTTTCATTTTTCGGACCTGACTGATGAGCACCACAAAGTCCTGAATGTACTTCTTTAACGATTTCACGAGCCTCGGACCCACTCAGGCATCTTAGCCACATCTGATCAAAAGACCTTTTGTATAATATATTGTTTATTAATGCGTAAGACAGAGTTCTTTTCTTGATTTGATGGGCTATCGACTTATCGTCCGGTAGGTTTCTGTTCCGGGTAGTATCGTAATGGTCGTCGCCAATCTTCTCGTATTTTTACATCCATTGTTGCGATTGTTTCTTCTAATTTTCTTCCCGATTTGTGTATTGTATCCATGTCGAGTCGTGATAGGACCCGTCGTCCCCGAACCGACACTTCAGTCGACTCATCTCGCGAGCGTGGAAAATTCCTTTGCAAGGTGGGTTAACGCATCGGTGAGAGAATTTTCTTTTCTGGGAATCTTGTAGATTGTTACGTTTGGAATCTGTTCCAACAATTTCATGGCATACTGAAAGTACTGCTTGAGTCTTGGCTTTAAAATTATGTACTGTCCGGTGACCTGTTGAATGATCAACTGAGAATTTCCGTAGATGTTGATGTCTGTTATTCCCATCTGAATGGTTAATTCCAATCCGGTTATGAGGGCTTCGTATTCTGCCTCGTTGTTTGTACACGGTTCTGTTAAGTGGTAGGAGTACCTTAACATCCCCCGCTCCGACGTTATAAAGATTAGTCCGATTCCTGCCTTACCGGGCACTATCGTTTGCGATTCTTTATTTTTCTGCGCTGAGGATGTTCCATCGAAGTACAGTTCCCAACGCTGATCATCAGGGTCTTCTAGGCTCATTATCTGCTCGTCAGGCAAATCGTCGTCGAGAGGCGAATCTGTCGGTAAAGGGTGTCCTGCAAGGAAGTCAGCTAGGACTTGTCCCTTTACGGCGCGAAGAGGAACGAAAGTTATGTCAAATTGCAATATTATCATCGACCACCTGGCAAGTCTATCAGAAAGCGTCGGTGGGGTCATCATGTATTGCAACGGATTAACTCTCGAAGTAAGGTTGACCTTATGAGAAAGCATGTAATGCCTGAGCTTCTGTGCGGCGAAGATCAGGGCCAAGCAGTGCTTCTCAATAGGAGGATACATTACTTCCGTCAGAATTAGATGACAGCTTAAGTAGTAGAGAGCATTTTATTTTCCCTCATCATTGACCTGGGCTAGCAGGGCTCCTAGGGAGTCGTCTAAAGCCGCGGTATAAAGTATCAACGGTCTACCTGAGACTGGGGCTGCTAAGACAGGAGGTATCATTAAATATTGTTTAACGTCCTTGAAAGCTCGCTGGCATTTCTCATCCCAAACGAATTTGGCGTCCTTTTTAACTAATGCCGAGAAGGGCTGACACCTACCTGACAAGTTCGAGATAAAGCGTCGAAGATATGCCAACTTCCCTTGAAAGGATCGTAGTTGTTTCAAAGTTTAAGGAGGAGGCATTTCTAAAATAGCTTTAATCTTCTCCGGATCGATTTCAATCCCGCAATGTCGGACAATAAATCCTAAGAATTTCACGGAGGTGACGCCGAAGGCGCATTTCAAGGGATTCATGTTAAGGTTAAATTGTCTTAATCGTTCGAAAACAATTCTTAAATCATACAAGTGATCTTATTTCAGTTTACTTTTGATGACCACATCATCCACGTAGCACTCGACTTGGTTGTGAATGAGATCATCAAAAATCTTTGTCATCGCTCTTTGGTATGTTGCTCCTGCGTTCTTTAGTCCGAATGGCATTACTGTGTAGAATACACTCCGATCGGCGTTCTGAATGCCGTGAGCTTTTCGTCTTTTGGTGCCATTTTTATCTGGTTGTATCCTGATGATCCATCCATGAAAGAGAAGATTTCATGTGTCGAGGCGATGTCAATCATCAATTCTGGAATTGGTAGAGGGAATTCGTCCTTTGGACATGCTTTATTTAAATCTCTGAAATCCACGCAGATTCTGATCTGACCATTCTTCTTTCTGACTAGTACCATATTGGCTAACCAAGTTGGATATTGTTCTTCACGAACAAACTTCGTGTCTATTAGCTTCTTAACTTCGGCTATTACTTGTTGCTCTATTTCTAGATGCATTCTTCTGGGAGCTTGTCTGACTGGAACAGAAGTAGGATCCACTCCTAGTCTATGAACTGTGACTTCTAGAGATAATCCTGGCATTTCATCGTAACTCCAAGCAAAACAGTCCTTGAATTCCATTAGTAACTTGATTATTTCCTCGGAGTCTTCTTTATTGAGTAAGGAGCTAACAAAGGTAGGCCTAAGCTCTTTCCCTAGTACCTAAGTTAACTTCCGTTAACTCGTCTATTGTAGATTTAATTTCTTCTTCGAATTCTGGTGGAGCGTCCCCGATTGGTAGATCTTCGAGCTCTTCTGAAGCTTCCAAGCACTCTTTATTGGGTTCGCAAGTGACAACCAAGCAAAATCCCGTATCGTCAACTGATCCTACTATGCCGAATCTGAGACCATGTTTTGAATTGGGAGGCCGACCGGCATTATTCCATAATTTTTCGAAGTGTTGTGATCGGCCTTTTGTCCATTGTCGAGGTAAGACACCACGCTGAATTAAGTTTTGAACACAGGGAGAGTACCACTCAAAAGGTAGTTCCATTAATTCAGATGAAGTAACATCTTCAAATTGTACATCACTTTCAGTTTTGGAAGAAGAAGTACCACGGTAAAACTTCATCGGCTTAATATCGCCACCATGTACTTCCTTGACCACCATACCCTCGATCTTATTAGAATGGATCGGGGTCAGGGTCATAGTATGTACATAATGGTTAATCTTCTCGTACAATGATTTGTATTCTTCATTCTTTTCATCTTCGAGAGAGATCTTGAACTGAGGTTTCTTTTGACTTATTGTTGCTGCTTCTTTCTTAATTTCTTCTTCTTCTTCGAAACTGTTCTCCCAATCAACATCGATGACCGGTTTCTTCTGTCCAACTGTTCCAACATTTCTTCCCCGGCCTCGACCTCGGGTGCGAGTCCTAGAGAAATCTTCACCATCTCGCCGTAAGGGAGTGGTGAGTAACTGTTGGACTAGAACTTCAAGTTCTTCATCATCTCAAATTTCTTTTGCTTCATTTGGTATGGTATTTCTGGAAAAGATTGTTTTCTTTGGGGGCGCGTAGTAGGTTGCATCTTCATGAATTCCAATTTTGTGCACGGAGAATGGTTGTAAGTCACCTTTGATGCACTGTTCCCCTCCTTTGTAATACGTTATGCACTGGTGCAGAGACGACGGTACCATACGGTTTTCATGGATCCACGGTCGACCCAGTAGAGCGTTGAACGATGTTTCAGAATTAATTATGTAGAATTTTTTCGTTGTATTTGCTAAATCACTGGTCTTCATTAGTAGTGTTATCGATCCAAGAGCTCTTTCTCCTTTTTGATTGAAGCCCCTTAATAACATCTTGTCTGCTTCAAGCTCGCGCGCATATATTTCCAAATATGCTAGCGTCCGAAGATTCATTATGTTAATCGATGTTCCCGGATCAACCAACACTTTGGAGAGCGTAAACTTTCCAATAGTGACTGAAATGTATAATTGTCGGTTGTGATCAACTGTTCCCAGTAACAGATCATTATCCGTGAAGGTAACACCTTGCTGTTCTGTTAACGAGCAAACCTCGTCGAAGGAATTACCGGCCATTTGAGCTAAACAAATCTCTGGATCAAGTAGAGCCTTGATCAGAGCTTCTCTCATCCCCTTTGACAGGATCAGAGCGTCGTATATGCTTAGTTTGGCTGGTAGCTTCCTAAGATGGGCTAGCACGTTGTAGTCCACTTTATTACCATGTTCCTCGATTTCTTCCCGAATGGGCAATTCCTCTGCCGGGGTTAGCTCTTCCTGAGCAACCACCTGCTTTCCTTTATCCTTTGGACCCATTCTCGGGGGTAGAACTTTTCCACTTCTTAAATTTACTTCAGTTATTTCTTCGAATGCGGTGTTGAATCTGCAGGTGTATCCTCTTGAATTGGAACAACTGGCTCTTCTGAAGTTGCTTCGGTGTCTGATGGTTCTAATTCTATTGTAATCGGAGCCCCTCAGAATTCATAAATGGACTCGTTGCTTGTCGAGCTTTCGTAGCCTCCGTTGTGAACATCTTCTTCGTCGTGGTCGTCGAGGTTGTGTATGATTTGAGAATCGTTATTTGTATTGGAATCGAGATCCGGATTAAGCCGGTTGTCGTTAGTTACGTAATCATTAGAAACAGTCAAAATGTAGCCAACGCCATAACCCTTATCATTATAAGATCACGCCGGAGTGAGCAAATAATCATACAGAGTCAGGAGTTCGAGGGATTTCTCCCCCGAATCGGAAACAACCATCCTAGAATAAGCAGCCCCTAGTCTATCCTTTGGAGCCTCAGTCTTCTTTTCTTCCACGATCTTCTCCTCCTTCTGGGGCGGTTCTTCAATCGCAAGTGATAGTGCCAGCTCGACAGGTTTCAAACTCTGAGTTGAAGCGCGTACCGAAGCGGTCTGGATGTGATCCAAAATTTTCTTTGAAGACTTTGTCCAGACGGTACTCCATCCATCATCGGTTGTGTAAGGGTCTATCGAAACAATGGGATCCGTTGAAATAACATTGACGGAACCTCCTTTCTGGGATTCCTTCATGTATTCCTTTGGGATCGTTATGTTCCCTCTTCGGAGATTGTCATCAAGCCAACTCTTGAAAGTGATACAATCCTCTATCTTGTGTCCGAGCATCTGGTGGTAAGGGCAATAGTTCGGATGATCTTTCTTATTGACTTCCTCCGGCTTCTTGGGTTCTGGCAGCTGAAAATCCGGTGTCTTCATTAAGCTGCAGAACATTTTCGCTACTGCTTCAGTTTTGAATGGATATTCTTTATTTAGAAGTTCTCTTAAGGTACGCGATGAACGTAGCTGTTGTTCATGATGCTGAGGCGACTGATAGCTCGAACGAGGTTGCTGATAGCCCTGTTGAGGCTGCTGATAGATCTGTGGTGGTTGCTGATAAGTCCGTTGCGCTGGTTGATAACTGGGTTGTGGTCGCTCTGACTGTATCTGAACCGACTGTTTGCCCTTATCTACTGCTGCGAAGATTCTGGATTTCTTTTCAAATGTTTTCACGGGCTTCTGCTTATCATTCTTGTCCACGAAACTTAACTGCTTTGCCTCTTCTTGCAAGCTCCCGGCCTTGCTAAGCAACTTCTCGAAAGCCTTGATTGTAAATCCTTTAAGGAGAAGTGCTATCGGGCCATTGATACTTTTAAGTAGGATGCCGACTCATGTTGTTCTTGAAGCTATGTTTCACACTTCATGCTTAAATTCCTCCATCAAAGTATCTAATCCACTATAGTCTCGTTCGGCTTTTGTTGCTCCACCACTAGATCACCGATAGTGATGTGGTGCTGAGCCCCGGCAAATTGATTAACGAAGAGATTCTCCATTTCTGAAAAGGTCTTTACAGAACCATTCAGCAATTCTGCGTACCAGTCGAAGGCAATCCCTGACAAACTGCTAACGAACTGACGGAAGAGTAAAGCTTCACTCCCACCGGCATTGCAGCAACTAGCGCGAAAATGTGCGACATGCTGCCGGGGGTTTCCCGTTCCATCAAAAGTCTTAAACAGAGTTGGTAAGAAGCCTTTTGGGTATTGGACCGCATCGAACTCTTTGGGGTAAGGTCTACCCGTCTGAATAGATGTTCCACTCTTAGATTGTGCTAAGGCTTCTCGCACCTGCTGTTCTACCATGTTTTTAATGTCCTTTTCTGGAATCATGATTTGTGCAGGATCTTTCTTTGGTTGTTCGTCTCCGTTGATGGATGTGATCTCTTTTCCTCCATCTGCAATATGGATAATTTACGGGGGTGTCTCTTTACGAGGTTGTACCCGACTGCGGAGAGTGGCTAAGGCAGCAGCCATCTCTTCCATCCTCTTTGCCATCTGGGAAATTGTGTCATCTTTTTCCCGAAGCTGTGCCCTCATTACTTCCGGTTCATCTCTTTCCGCAGCTACTGGAGCACCTTGTGAAGCTGACGATGCTCGTGTCTCAACCATGTTGATCATGTCATACTCCTCATCCATGAACTCTGATGAGTCAACTTCATTCTCTAGTTCTTCTTCTCTTTCTTTTGCTAACCGTCGGATGTCGGTCCTTAACTTATCCATGGCATCCTCTAGTGGCCTTTTCCGCACGGTTTCGCAGTTGTCTCGTGACAGTTGTTGAACTTCCTTTCCGGGAGTCCCCTTTATTGTAGTAGCACTTTCTTCTGATTCAAGTCTCCTGACGAGACTTGTCTTCTCAGGACATTGTTTTGGTCTTAGCTCGCTAGTAGTAGGTCGCCATACCATCCTTCTTGCAGCCGGAAGCCTACGACCTGATGGTCTGTCGGCTATATGCTGGAAGGTGGTATCCTCCCTAATTTGCAGACCCGATACAACAGCGGGTGGACTGGCTTTTATCTTCTTCTTTAGTTTCTCTGTGGCAGCAACAGGCTCTATTCGCGGTCCGAGGCGAGATTTAGCTGGCACCCGCCCTATCCTTCTTAAGATTTCTGACACAGGGCAACTTTCTTTTTTTGCCAATCTTTCTATAACAGCTTGTAGTCGAGCCAATGGCGTAGTCTTATCCCTTTTTCTTTTGTAATTGTTGTAGTACGTAGGTCGGGGTAATGCAGCGGCGATCCTACGGACATTCTCTTCATCTAATGCGGCAGAGAGAGGGTGAAACCTGCTCCCCTCCAACAGAGGTATATACTCAGGCAGTTCTTCTCTTTCCTCAGGAATTTCTTCTAGAAAAGCAACTTCAGCAGCTCTGGCTTTCTTGGCGATCTTTCTACTTCTATTCCTCCTTTGAGTCCGAGTTAGGGGTGCAACTCTTGAACTGGACCCAATCTCAAAAATAGATGGTATTGTAGCAAAATCTGTACCCTCCACGGTGACAGGCTCATCACAAACTTGGATTTCCTTCCCCTTCAGTTTGGCAGAAGTCGGGGTAGGTGCGGAGATGACTAGACCGGTGGGGGTAGAGACAACAGTCCTCCTACGAACAGTAGTACTCCTTTCAGCTGGAATCCTTTACAGGGGAGGGAATTGTTGAGCCGACATCAAGTTGAACTCAATCACAGGTTCTTCAGTTTCTGACACTTTGTCCATTAGTGTGAAGAGAGTGACATCAGCAAACTTGATATCTGTGTTGCCGAATCCTTGTCCGAAACAGATGATTCCATTGTCGGGCAGCTCATCCTTGTAAACGGCGAAGTCCATTCCATTGGTGAAGGAGAAGATTAACTTTGGGGCAGTCATTTTTTGCAGGGCAGATTCCGAATGTCAGTCCCGAATTATGCTTCTTTTCTTCGTAAATTTTAGGACGAAAAAAGAAAGAGTCCGAACACATTTTCGTTTATCTTAGTGTATTTGTGATTTTTAAAAGAGATTGTTTATTAGGAGGTTCGTTTGTTAGAAACAAAACGATTAAAGGAAAAAAAGGTTATAGAGAAGGTAAAGGGCATGATTTAGAATTGGAAAGGAAGAGAAAGCCTTATGCAAGACTTCTCGACTCCAAGGACCGCTCCTAAACTAACACATATCAGAAAAGAGGTAAAAGGATCTCGAAACCTCTACGTTTAGGGGTGTCTAAACAGTGGCTCCTAAATCCGAGAGGAGTTGGCTATACTCATTCAAGTTAGAAATGAATGAGGTATTCCAAAGGAAGAATGGTAGTTTTGGTCCACTAGGGATATGGACTCACTATCGATTTATGAAAGCAAAACCATCTAATCAAAAATAGAGAGAGGAACTAGTCCCCAGTGGACTCGCCAGAAGTTGTCGGCATATTTTTAGGTTAAGTGTTTTATTTTAAAAAGAGGGTCTCCTACAGAAGTTGTCGGCGAATTTTAGATTTTAAATTTAATTTAAATATATATATACAATTTAGAAAGTAGCATTTGATTTTGAAAGTAATTTTAAGTTTGAAAATTTTAAGATATCAAATCAAACCGATCTCACATCCCAAATAGTTTATATAAACGAGCACCGCACCACAAACCGTATATCTATCCCGAAGGATAGATACAACGCTTGATGATTGGGCTCGGTTAAATAAACTAGAAGATTTGTGACATCCGTTTGGTCCGCGAACCAATTTTATAAGCCGACAAGTTCCCCCGTTTAATATAAAGAAATTAAACGGGGTTTATATTACACGGGTTCTTAAAGTTCCCTATAAGGGCAAGCCCCTATAATTAATTACATCTTAAATGACGGGAATCATTTAAGAAAACTCTCGCTAATGATCGGTGGTTTTGCTCTCAAGAATTTCAAAGTTTAAGGTTTTCAAAGGATTGAATTTTGGAGATTTCAATAGGGAATGGATCAAATTTGGAACGAGTTTATTTCAAGAATCCAAAGGAAGAGAAGTAGGAGAAGGCGAGGATCCAAGAAGAATCTTGGCAACGTCCCAAACTATCCTATTGTTTGGCTTCAATTCGAGAGTTTATTTAATGTTGCAATCCTGCCAATTTTAATTAATTAGGACTTATATTAGTATGACATAATCATACAAATAGCCTCGAAGATGTGAGGGTTTATGTCGTACCACACGACCACCTCGGAGTCCTAAGACCGGTTAGGGCTTAATTTGCATAACATGATTATGCAAATGCCTAACAAAAAAGTTGAGGATTTATGTTGCACTAGGAAAAATACCTCGAAGTCCTATGGCTTTGTTATTTAACTCTAAGAAAGGTTTCGCTGAAGTAGATTCAAGTTTTGCTGATGACGATGGTCGTGCTGCCCACTGTGCTCCAAGCTCCTTGTTGTTGCAGAGGTTTTGTTTTAGAAGTCATAAATCAGGAGATGAGAGGAGTGTTTTGGTTTAGAGAAAATCTTAAAATCCAAGTGTTTTTAATATTTTAATTAAAACAAATCTTAAAGTTGTTTAAACAGAACTGATTAAGATCCCACGGTTTCGTCATCCCGACATCGTTATTTTCATCGAATTCACTTAGTCCAGATGAATTTGCTAAACTCAACTGAATGAGTTCCACACTTTCATTTAGACCGTGGGAAATCCCGTTAGCAACACGTGGGTTACATCATCCGAGGTATTCCCGATCATTCGATGAGACGTTTTAATTTAGTTGTGATTGTAGTTTTGTTGTTCTGTTTGTGATTAAATTTTGAGCTGTTTTATATTTTGGAATGTTGTGGCGGTGAATTTTATCTTGCAATGACTTTTAATTTAGTTTTAGTTTCAGTTTAGGGACTATTCTAAAGGTTTTGGTTTTCATGCAACAGTCTTATTTAACATGCAAGGAAAGTAAAGTATAGTACATGCAAGTAAATTACAATAAAGTAAATCACAATAAAATAAAAGCGTACCTGGAGGGTCTTCCCGTCATCCCAAGCTGCACTTGAAACACATGTTAAGGCATTTAAATATTTCAAGAATTACCTAGGTAAAGCTAAGGGAAGGGTTTTGATTGTCTACCAAGTTCCTAATCCTGTAACTAGTCATTTCCTATGACGTCTAGGTTATTGGTTTGGTTTAAGGATGATTTTCTTCATCAAAGAACAATTAAACTCAACTGTTCTTCTAAAACATCCCATCGTATTGAGGAAGTGCTTAGGACGAGTCCTAAACATCCTTTCAATACTTCTGAGATTATTTTGAGTCCAAATGAATTTCATTGTACTGGTGAATTGATCATCCAAGGGTTTGGTTAAGCTTTGTCTCTTGCTCAGTGAACTTAGGTATTTAGTTACCCGATGAATGAAGTGACATCTCACTTAATACTCTATTTAAGAGTTATAATAATTAAAGCCTTTAAGGGCAAGTTGGTTTATCGAGGATTTTAATCATTCCTAATTTAAAGTTTGAGTTAATGATTTAAAGTGTTTTAATTTAATTGTGAGGCTTTAATTAATAATTTTAAATTTGGAATAGTGTTCAAATCATTTTAGATTTTAATTTAAATCTTTACACTTTCAATTATCTTAGTATTTCAAATTGATGTTTATGTTTTAAATTTACTTAAATAGAAAGAGGTGTTGAAATTATTGATATGTCTTAATTTAACTCTTAATGATTTCACTTAGGTTTGTTGTTAAATGATTTTTAATTTAATTTAATTTAATTTAATTTAATTTTAATTTAATTTAATTTAATTTAATTTAATTAATTTAGTCTAATTTTAATTTAGTTTAATTTTAATTTTAAGTTTAATTTAAGTTAATTTAATTTAATTTTTAATTTTAGTTTCAATATTTTAAATTTAATTTAATTCAATTTTAGTTTTAATTGTTAATTTGGATTATTATTTTAATTTTTAATTAAGAATTAAATATTGTTAAAGTGATTTATTTAGAGATTTTTAAATTAAAGAAGAAATATCTTCTTAATAATATCCCTATTCTAATAATCCAAATTTAAAATATATTCCTTCCAAATTTTAAATTATTTAATTAATTAAAGTTTCATTTTGATATTTTCAAAGTGTTTAATGGATTTCTACCCCTTAATTTCCTTAAGTTTCAATCATCCAAGAGAAAATTAAAATCAAATATTTTACCCTTCATTTTGATTAAACCTAAGGTTTTAATTAAGGGTTAAAAATTTTTAATTACCTTTATGCCCTTTTAAGCTTATTTATTTCATAACTCACTAAATTGAGCTCAAATGAATTTAAAATTTTTATGTCACCTCACTCATATGTAAATTAAGACATTAGAGGAGAAAATGTGATTTTTCTAAATTTATTTTATTTATATAATTATTTTTAGTAGAAAATAAGGGTTTTCAAAGAAAATTCAACAACATGACCAAGGAAAGATTTCTATCCTTAAGAAAATTATGGGATATTCCTAATGACCAGAGGACAACTTAGACCAATTTTTCTGATTTTTTGAATTAGATTTTATTTATTATAATTATTTTAAATTTTAGAGTATTAATTAATTTTAAAATAAAATAAAAGTTAAAAAATAGATTTTATATTTTTCTTAAATTCCTCTGACCTCAAGGAGTCTAGAGAAACAAATTTTATAATTTTTTGATTTTTTTTATTTATTAGAATTATTTTAGTGAAAAAGGTTGAAATTCATTTTTTAATATTAAAAAGTACATTAAGCCTTTAAAATTCAATATCTTATCTTAGAGATTTAGGAAAAATATTTGGTTTGTTCCAAAGTGATTAGGAGTCAAAATGCGATATTTTTATGATTTTTAATATTTTTATGATTTTTATGATTTTTTTTTAATTATTAAAATATTAAAATATTGTGAAAAATCAACTTTTTTAGAAAATTCCAATTTTAATTTTCCTAAAATTCCCCGATATCAGAGAAGCTCTAAAACCATTTTTATGAAATTTTGAAAAGTATTTTTGGAGTTATGAATTTTTAAAATTCCATTTTGCTTATGTGGCTTAATTAATCCATTTGGTGGGGTTAATCAAGTCCAATTGATTTCAAAATTTTATGTAAGGTTCCTCTAACCCTAGAGAGTAATGGAGAATTATTTTCAAGTCAATTTGATGTGTGGTTAACCCTAATTAATTCAAATTCAATTTTAGGGGTTTAGGCCAATTAGGGTTATTATGAATGAATTAACTCAAAATATATTTTTTATAGGGTCCTCTAGTCCTAAGAAACATCACCAAATTTTCCTAGAATTTATTTTGTAACATGCTAATTATTGGAATTAAAATACCTAAAACAGTGACATGAACTTGAAAAATCAATAACTTTTCACAGAGATGGCCTCTGACCTTGAAAAATTCAGGGAATGTTCCCAAGATCAGAGGCTTCAAAAGTCCTATGGTCTCATGTCATGGTGAATTGTCCATGCAAATGAAGAATCAAAATACTGAAAATAGTAAATAAATTATTAAAAATAAAATACTCATACAATCAACTTGATTTCTTTTCCACGTTATTCTCCTCTGCTCACTGAGCAAGAGGGTATTTTTATTTTATTTTTGTGATTTTTCTATGCAAAGATGTGAATTTTCCAAGTTCTGGATATTTAATTAATTCAGAAAATAGGGATTTATCTACTTATCCACGCGGCGCCACGTCAACCTCGGCAGCTCCGAAGCCCCTACGCGTCGCGCTCCCATTCGACGCCGTCACTTGAGTCAGCAACCACGCGTCCCACGGTTCATGTACCATTGCGCTGTCCGACTTGATCTCGACCGTCCGCTCGATACATGCGTGATCCAATGGCTCCTGGTCATCGTCTACGACCGGTGTGCACCCGTGACCGTCCACACTAAAACCCTAAGATCTCACTCGATTCTCAATGGATTTTTGTGTTCTTATGCTCTATGGATTCGTCTTGAGGAGACGAACACATCCATATGGTTTATAGGCTATGAAATTAACCCAAACAAAATGGAGAATTGCTGGAATCTCGGGAGGAAGAATGAGTTCATACCTTTGCTCAGAGAAGTGAAGCTTCGATCTGAGAGTTGTGTCACCTTCGATTGAGTCCAAGCAAGCTCCAGATGAAGTCTCTGGCTCTGGGGAATTGTCTAAGTATGAAAGTGACCAAGGCCGATCACAAAGCTTGGAGGCTGGAAGCAATGGCCGGCACTGGTGAGGGGGCTTTTGTTGGGGAACTTCTCCTCCGGGTACGAGTGAAGGTGTAGGACCAATCAATTTGGAGATTGGCTCACTGTGGTGAAGTATCCTATTTTTTTGGTGGATTTTCAACTCAGAAATTGAGCTCACAGAGAGGGTTTTAGGGCTGGATTTCAATGGGGATCAAGTTCTCTATGTTTGGGGAGGAGTCTGGAATGATTTTGGCAGAGTTTCCTTAAGGTCTGGTTCATAACCTTGTTTGGCCGAGAGGTGAGTGGGTTTAAATAGAGGTGGCTGGAGGGCCTCCCAGGGGGGTTTAATGGCTTGGATCCAGTGCTCGGGGCAAGGGAAGAACAGCTGAAATGGCCATTGGGCATGAAACAGCTCAGGTAATTCAAATTGAATTTTTTATTCAAATTAAGCCTCTCGGCCTGGTGGTTTCCGGTGGCTGTGGTGGCTGGCCAGCCAGGCATGGGTCACCCTCAGGGTCAGAGAGGTCAGGGCTTGAGTTTGGTGCTAACAATTGGCTTTGGACATGTGTAAAGGAGTTCGATTAAAGTGGAAGGGGGAGAAGGTTATTTTGGGTTCAAATGGGTCAACCCATGGTTTTGGGCTTGGTGCACCACCCGAGGCTGGATTTAGGTCGAAAAGGTTCATTTGGGTCGACCAAGAGGAAATGGTATAGTCTCCATCAAGGATTAGGTGGCTAACTTGGTTTAGTGCGTATCATGGATGGGATTAAAAAGGCTTAAGGAAGGCTTAAGAAAGGGGCTCCTCCATTTGCCATTTATGGGATGGTCACATGTCAAACTTCTCATGGCTTTACATGGGGCTTAAGGATGGCTTCATGGCTCCAAGTGGCTTGGGAATGGCTTAGCCAAGTTTTATGGAAATGGGTTTTAGTGATTTTTTTGCATTTAGGGGTGATTTGGCATGAGGCTTGATTTGGAATCATTTGATGATGGAATTGGAACTTAGGGAATGATTTTGATTAAATGGATGACAAATGAAAATGTCATATGGGCTTTAGAGTCAATTTTGGGCTTTTGAAATTGTCTTGGGATGGGCTTTTAAAGTGGTTTAAGGAAGTGGGCTTTTGGATTTAAAATAAATTTGGGATGAAAATTTTGTAAAGGATTGTGTCAAATAAATGTTACAATTGGTTTAGGCATGTGTCATGAGTGGTTTGGGACAAGTTTAAAGTGATTTTGAATTGAATTGTGTTGAATTTGGGTTTTTTTTTGTTAAGGGGCCAAGGTGGGCCAAATTGGGCTAACTTGGGCTAAGGTTGGGCTAAAGTTGGATTTGATGTAAAATTAATGTTGAGAAATGTTCATGGGAGTGTCACAAAGAGTTTTTCAACTTTGTTTGGGCTTTGATTTTGGGATTTGGGCCAATTTGGGTTAGGTTTGGGCTTAGGTCAATTTAAGAGATTTTGGCTTTGGGTTAGGTTTTGGTGGAGTTTAGGTTCAAATTTTGGGCAAATCAAGTTAGTGCTTTGTTTATGGGGATGTTAGGAAGGCTTTAGAAAAGATTTGGGGCCACTTGGAGTTGAATTGGATGGGTTTGAGCTAGGTTTAGGTCATGGGCCAAAATTGGGCCTTAGGCTTCAAATTGAAATTGAGCTCAAATGTCAATCAAATTGGACTTGGACTTAGTCTAAATTGATATTGGGGATATTGAATTGAAGTTTAGAATTGAATTGGACCAAAATTGAGGTCAATTGGGGTGGTTTGGTTTGACATTGGGTTCACTTGGGTTAAAAATGAGTCAAATAGGGGGTTTTGGTAAAAGTGGGGGAAATTTGCAAAATTGGCCCATGGTGTAGTTGAGCAAAATGAAATTAAGAATAGTTAGGATTTTCTGGAATTTTTTGGGAATTTTCTGAAATTTTTGGATGTTTGGGCTAAGAAGGGCATTTTGGGTATTTGGAGGGTATTGGGGGGTACTTTTGGAATTTTTGGTATTTTTGGCCAAAGATGGTTAATTTGAGTGGGGGAAAATGTTTATGATTGATTTTGAGTAATTTTGGGTAATTTAGGTGATTTTGCAAATTTTGGGTCATTTCACGGACATTTGGTAGGTTTAGTGGGTCCGGGGCCCCAGGGTCAAAAATCGAAATTTTGGAAAAATGAAGATTGATTGAATGTGAGTAGAATGGGATCACTTTGTTGAGCCATGAAACCATATTAAGCCCATATGAGCCATGAGAGGACTCATTTGAGGCATTCACTATGTTGTTCCTAACCCTCTTAGCTAGGGGCTTAGGGGTTAAAGATCATCCATATGAATTTCCTACATGAGTCAGGAAGTCAAGTTGGGTGAGAGTGTGGTTTTAGGACTTGGAATGTGTGTGAGAGTGTAGTGTATGTGCAAGTCAACCCTCACCAGACCAGGCCACTCAGGGTATTCCTAAGGCCAAAAAGTCCTATAGGGAACTCATCCTTTAAACCTTCACATTTGATTTGAACCCTCTAGGTGATTAGGGGCCTACAATCAAGCTTGTGGGGTTTGCAGGGAGTTAAGAAGTGTTTGAATTTCTAAAGGGTTGGTCCCATTTCTATTCCTCTAAGATTAGTCAAAGGAAAAGCCTATGGCTAGATCCTAAGTACTAAAGAGAGAAGCAAAAGACCTCATAAAAAATGAGGTCAACAAGGACTCATTTCTTATCTCTTCCATTCCATTTAGTTCTAACAGTCATTTCTTTTCTACAGCATTCAAATCATAATTGAACTCCTTTATCACCAAGTAAGCTTTATGTTCCAGTTCAACAGGTAAGTGACAATGTTTAGCATAAACTAACTAATAAGGTGACATTCCGATTGGTGTCTTATATGTTGCTCTATAAGTCATAATGCAGAATCAAGTCTATCAACCCAGTCAGTTCTTTTAGGATTAACAGTCTTCTCTAATATTCTATTATTTTCTCTGTTTAATACTTCAACCATTCCACTTGTTTGTGGGTGATAAGCAGTTGCAATTCTATGTTTAATTCCGAATTTTTTCAGTAATGATTGAATTCTTACATTTCTGAAATGACTTCCCTCATCTGTGATAATTACCCTCGGCATTGCAAATCTTGTAAAAATCATTTTCTTTAAAAATTTTGAAACACGTTTGGAATCACAGTTAGGTAAAGCTACAGCTTCAATCCACTTTGAAACATAATCAACTGTTAATAAAATATAAGTCTTTCCAGGTGATGGTATAAAAGGTCCCATAAAGTCTAAACCCCATGCATCAAAAATCTCAATTTCTAATATATAGCTTAGAGGCATTTCATCTTTTCTGAATATATTCCCCATTCTTTGACATTGATCACAAGTTTTCACATAATGTCCAACATCTTTGAATAATGTAGGCCAATAAAATCCATAATTTAAAATTTTAAACGCAGCTTTATCCACTCCAAAGTGTCCTTTAAATTCAAAATCGTGACATTTTTGAATAATTGCAAAAGTTTCTTCATATGGTACACATCTTCGAATCACAGAATCTCTGCCTAGTTTAAATAAATGAGGATCTTCCCAAATATATGATTTAATCATTCTTGAATTTCTTAATATATTTGCTATTCAAACCATACGGTAAAATATTGCTAACCAAATAGTTAACTATATATGCATACCAATGTGTTTGTAATCCTTGAATAACATATAACTGTTCATCAGGGAATTTCTCATTTATGTTTTCTTCGGTAATCTTCTCACTATCATTTTTAATTCTTGATAAATGATCAACAATTTGGTTGTCAGCTCCTTTTCTGTCCACTATTTGAAAATCAAATTCTTGTAAACGTATAACCCATTTTATCAATCTAAGTTTAGCATCCTTTTTAGACATTAATACTTAATAGCAGATGATCAGTATGTACAATACATTTGGTCCCAATAAGATAAGGTCTAAATTTATCAAAGGCGTATACTATTGCTAAGAGCTCTTTCTCAATAGTAGTTTGAGTTTCATTAAGAGTTTTGCTAGCATAATATATAAATTTGAAAATTTCTCATATTGTTGTCTCAATACAGCAACAATTGCATAGTCACTTGCATCACTCATTAATTCAAAAGGTTTACTCCAGTGAGGTGTAACAATGACAGGTGCAGTGATTAATATCTCTTTTAGAATATTGAAAGCATTTAGAAAATCTTCATTAAATTCAAACTTAGCTTCTTTTTCTAATAAATGATAAAAAGGTTTAGAAATCTTAGAAAAATCCTTTATATATCTTCTATAAAATCCAGCATGACCCAGAAAACTTCTCACATCAGTAACAGTAGTAGGTGGTTGAAGTTCAGCAATAATTTTCACTTTTACCTGATCAACTTCCATTCCTTTTTGTGAAATTTTATGTCCAAGTACAATTCCTTCTGTGACCATAAACTGACATTTTTCCCAGTTTAGAACCAAATTTGTTTCTTCACATCTTTTCATAAATTCTGTTATATTTTCCAAGCAAGACTCAAAAGAAGTTACATATACTAAAAAATCGTCCATAAATACTTCAATTCCTTTTTTAATTAGATCACAGAATATTGACATCGTACGTCTCTGAAAAGTTGCAGGTGCGTTACATAAACCGAAAGACATTCTTCTAAAGGCAAATGTTCCATAAGGACTTGTAAATGTTGTTTTTTCTTGGTCCTCAGGAGTAACAGGTAATTGATGATAACCACAATATCCATCTAAAAAACAGAAATATGAGTTTCTAGCTAATTTATCCAGCATCTGATCCAAGAAAGGTAAAGGAAAATGATCCTTTCTAGTAGCATTGTATAATTTTTAATAATTGATGTAAATTCGCCATCCAGAAACTTGTCTTGTAGGGATTAAATCATTTTTATCATTAACAATGACAGTTACTCCTCCTTTCTTTGAAACACAATAAATAGGACTTACCCATTGACTATCCGAAATAGGATAAATAATTCCATCATCTAAACATTTTAAAATCTCTTTTTTAACAACCTTTTTCATAATTGGATTCAATCTTCTTTGAGGTTCAATAGTAGGTTTACATTTTTCTTCCATTAAAATCATATGCATACAAATTGAAGGGCTTATTCCTCTTATATCTGCAATAGTCCAACCAAAAGCTTTCTTATAGTTCTTCAGAAATCGTATTAATTTTTCTTCTTGATCTTTGCTTAGTTCTGAAGATATAATCACAGGTAAAGTTAATGAATTTCCAAGAAACTTTAAATGTGCAGGTAACATTTTTAATTACAGTTCAGGGGCTTTTCAACAGAGGGTAAAAGTATATCATTTTTAGTCATGTCTATAATTTCCCAATTATCATGAATATAATGAGTTTATTCAAATAAATTTTCTTCATTCACTTCCATTTTTTTAGTTAATGACTCATTATATAAAATAGATTCATCATTTTTTTCTTCAGAAACGACTTTACATTTTCTTGATAATGCTTCAATAATATAATCAATAATATCCATCTGATAGCATTTTTCTTTGTCAGGATACCTCATTGATTTCAGAACATTAAATGTTATCTCTTGATCATTAACTCTCATTGTTAATTGTCCTTTTTGCACATCAATCATTGCACATCCGGTAGCTAGAAAAGGTCTCCCTAAAATAATAGGTATTTCTTTATCTTCTTCCATATCCAGTACAATGAAATCGACAGAGAAGATAAATTTATCCACTTTAACCAGGACATCCTCTATAACTCCTTTAGGATAAGTAATAGATCGATCACATTAGCGAAGGGTTACGGTGGTGGGAGAAATCTCTCCTAAATATAACCTTCGAAAGATAGAAAATGGCATGAGATTAATACTTGCTCCTAAATCACATAAGGCTTTTCCACAAAATTTTTCTCCGATAGCACATGGTATAGTGAAACTTCCGGGATCGTTAAGCTTCGAGGTAGTTTTTTTGAATTATTGCACTACATTCTTCACTTAATGCAACTGTTTCATAAGCTTCAAATTTTTGTTTCTTGCTTAAAATATCCTTTATAAATTTTGCATAACTCGGCATTTGTTCCAAAGCTTCAGTAAAAGGAATGTTGATGGTAAGTTTCTTATAAATCTCAGAGAACTTAGAAAATTAATGGTCAAGCTTCTGCTGTTTTAGTTTTTGAGGAAAAGATGGTGGTGGTCTTTCAATTTCCACTTCAATAGGAATTAGAGTCTTATCTTTACTTGGAGAAAGAGTTTCTTTAGGTTTTTCAATCTCTTCAACCTCTCTCTCTTTTTCAATTTCATTTTGAAATTTCTCTTTTAATTCCTTTCCACTTCTAAGTTGTGCAGCTTTTTCTTCTTCATGGCCTTTTCCAATTTCTTTTGGATTAATTTTGATGTTGCTAGGAAGTGTTCCTTGAGGTCTATAATTAATTAAATTAGCAATTTGTCCCATCTGATTCTCGAAATTTCGAATAGCAGTGTTTTGACTTTGTAATTAATTACCTAGTTTCAAGATAAATTCTTCTAAAGATAACTTTTTCTGTTGATTGTTAAAACCAGGAGGATAAGTAGTTCTAAAGTTTGGACTTCCTTGATTGTTCCAATTCCCAGTTGGATTAACTTGATTACTGCCCCATTGTTGATGTCCTTTATTCCAATTAAAATTAGGGTGATTTTTCCAACCTGGATTATAATGATTCGAATAAGGGTTATTAGTTTTACTAGCAATAGCTTGCAATGTTTCCATTGTTTGAGAATCATCAATATTTGCAGAATTGTCATTACTCACATGCGATACGTTAATAGCAAAATTATCCAATTTCTTAGATATCGCAGCCACTTGTGAAGTTAAAATAGAAAATGCTTCATTATCTTGATTACTTGCCACTCTTTTATGATTAGCCCTTTTAGAAGGCCATTGAAAATTATTGTTAGCCATTTCTTCAATTAAGGTATAAGCTTCATCATATTTCTTAGCCATTAAAGAACCTCCAGCAGCAGCATCTATAATAGATCTAAGTGATCCAATAAGTCCGTTATAAAATGTTTGAATAATTAACCAATTTGGTAAAGCATGATGAGGACATTTTCTTAATAGTTCTTTAAATCTTTCCCATGTTTCATAAATTATCTCTCCATCAAATTGAATAAATGAAGTAATATCATTTCTTAATTTAGCAGTTTTAGAAGAAGAAAAATATTTAGCAAGGAATTTTTGTGTCATATCTGCCCAAGTTTTAATAGAACCAGTTGCTAATGAGTTCAGCCGCATCTTTGCTTTATCTTTTAAGGAAAAGGAAACAGTCTAAGCCTAACAGCATCATCAGAAACATTATTATATTTAAAGGTAACATAAAGTTCTAAGAAACTAGCAAGATGTAAGTTTGGATCCTCATTTGGTGTTCCTCTAAATTGATTATTTTGAACCATTTGAATAATAGAAGGTTTAAGCTCAAAAGAATTAGCATCTACAGCGAGCATTTGAATACTAATATGAAGTTCATCAGCTGTAGGGTTTGCATAATCTCTTAAAGGTTTATAAACATTTTGTTCATTAATTTCTTTTAGATTTTCATTATTGTTATGTAAGTTAGCCATTTCTTAATATTTTTGAATTTTTTTTCCTTTTCTGATTCTTTTAACAGTTCTTTCTAATTCAGAATCAAAAAGTAATCTTTCAGATCCCGAACTACGCATAAAAATTAAATAAAAGGATTTGAAAACAAAATAAAATAAAATCTAAAAATTGTCTTTCACTTCGCCGGCATCGGCTCCAAAAACTGTGATGACCTCGAACCGTAACTATGCCTACAATTTATTCTTTAATTTATATTTTAAAGGGTAGTATGCAAAATAAATATATAATTTTAGAAAATATTTTGCACACCAGAGGTACAACGCAAGTATATGTATCATATTCAGTAATACAAGGCTCTATTGAAGTCCTAGTTATCGATCCCATAAGGAAGATTAATTTTAGAAATTAATAGATTTTCAAATTAAAAGTAATTATAATTTTTACTTCTTATCAAAAATTAGATTTTAAGTTTTATGAAATTTCTACTAGATGTAAGTAAAGTAGCAATAAAGTAAAGGTTGATGCAAGTATAAATAAAACAACTTTCTCCTTTTCAACTAATCCAAGATTTTTCAGAAAAACTATCATTCGTGGAGAACTTGAAATTATGGTATTGCGCCAAATAGAAGCATTCCTATTCTTTACCTTCGCTCGATAGTATAAAGAACATTGGCTAATCTATAGATTGGTTCAGGATGTATTATTAGTAGAATGGGTTAATCTAGACTCACACTTATAGATGTCCAAGGGTGGCTATGGTCGGCCCTACTAGTGACCTGTTCCCTTTCTATAAACCAAATTAATAGAATTTAGTCTGTCACTATAAAAGCTAATTAATTCTACGCCCAATAAATAATATTTTCCTATTTATTTGCACTTCACCTTGAATAACCCGCACATGGCCTTCGATTACCCAAAGATTCATGTGATATCCACTAGTTAAGAACTCATCTCTGGATAGGTCTCAGAACTCTTCAACAGATTTTAACAATTCAAAAGGCCAGTTTAAAAAGTAAAGTAAGATCAGGTATGAATATCATCACAATAATTTTTAAAATTAAGTTTAAGTTCTCCAACGAAATCAAATTATCTTTATTATCTTTTCATGGTTGAAAGGAGAAAGAAAAGTAACTACTCAGAACACATTGAATTCACATAACAAAACATATTTATAAAAATTTGAACCAATTTTCAAATACTTATCCAAAATGTTCCTTCAAGTGATCCTTTAACTCTTACGGACTCCAATGCAAAGTATAAGATTTCAACTACACAAACTCTTACAAACTCTCACTTACTACTCAAGGAATTAAGTAGTAACACTCAAAGTAACTAAAATAAACTAAAATAAACTCATTAAATACTTAAGAAAAGTATTTGGTGGCTCTCTAGAACTATTTCAGGGCACGGGACAGCTCCTTTTTCTGTAGAAATGTCTCCTATTTATAGAGCTTCAAAAATGACCAGGGGTTGCTTAAGGCACCTCTTCAAAATTCATCCAAATATAATGAATCTTCTAGAAAGTAACTGTGGCACCTAGGCGCAAGGATCTGGCGCCTAGGCACCGGACTCCGTGACCAGATCTTCACACCCCTTCACTTTGGCTTGCACCTCTTCCCGATTAAACCTGTTTTCCTGTGTCCAGATGCATTGTATCACATGTTTTATGTATCAGGAGTAACTTCCAGTCTTCTAGAAGGTCTGATAACCGCTTAACACCATCAAAATAACTGCCCAAAGTTGTCAAAAATCTTAACTGCTTCAGTATCGAACTGGTGCCTGGGCGCCAGACCTATAATTTTGGCAACTTTGCTTTTTAGCTCTATTTTTACTCCTTTTTGCTCCTATTTCCTTCTTAAACTCTTTTTTTCATCACCTATATCCAAAAACATAAAAATACCTTTCATTAAAGCATAATATCCTTAAAACTTGAATCATATATAAGGCATAAAATAGGTACTTTTGAAGTGGATTAACGGCCATCTTCAACAGCAAAATTCCTTTCTTAAAAATAAACAACAAGCCATATGACATCGAAGTAGTTTGCCTGGTACAACATAAACTCACTTTATCTTTTTAGGTCTTTGCACCTCGTGCAATATAAGCCTGAAACTCATCTTAGGACTCCGAGGTTGTCATCGGATATGACATAAATCCTCCTATCTTTCAGGCTATTCATATGATTGATATCAAGTAAATGTAAGCCCTAAATAATAAAATTGGCAAGATGAAATATCAAATAAATATCACAAATTGAAGCCAAACAATATGATAGTTTGGGAAACACCAAGATTTTTCTTAGAGCTGTGTTTTCCCCTAGCTTTCTCTTCCTTTGGATTCCTATAATAACTGTTCCAAACTTGAGCAACTCACCTATTGGATTTTCTATTACCACATTATCTTAAAGATCCTACCTTTTGGAAGCAATGAAAAAATAATATTTCCTAATCTAAATAGAGAGTTTTCTTAAGTGATTGCGAGTACGGACTTTTATATTGTAAGAATTTATGAACTCAAATTTATATATATTTATAATGATTTTATAAAGTCCAAGCATTCAACACAAGTATACGTATCGTATCAAGTAATACAAAGCTCTAATAGAGTCCTGGTTATCGATCCCACAAGGAAGTACGAAGTAAAAGAAAGTGTTTCACAGTAGATAATGTAGTACTAAATTCTGATACTCAATTTGCAATTAAAGTTTAATGTTTACTTCTACTACCAATATGCAGAAAATAGTAACAACTAATCAAACTACAATTAATTCTAATAACTTTTAAAACAAATTTAACTAACAGACACACACTAAGCTATATATTTGAAAGGTTTTTTTGATATATAAGAAAAGTGTCTTTCCTCTTGCAATAAGAATATGATGTGTGGATGATATGGAATGATTATTTATGGTATTTTGCCAAATAGGAGCGTAAATGTTTCTTTACCTTTAAAAGAGTACCCCCTCTTCCAAGCATGAAAAGAACATTGACATATCTTAACTTTAGACACTAAATCTAAGGCTAGGCTGGGAAAATACCAGCTCTCACTACGAAGCTCCAACTCACCCTTCACCTGAAGGCTAATCTTCGAGTTTAGTTACTAATCTTAGGACCAAATTGGGGATCTCAGCCTGTCACCCTGAAACCTCCAATTTAAAGTCCATCAAAACACATTTCCCTATTTATTTGCACTCAATTCCCATGAACTACGCAATTCATCCATGGAAATTGAATGAATTCTTCATTATTATTGTAGGACACTAAAACCTTTCAGAATTAATGTTCAACAACATATTTTAACAATTCAATTGGCAAGATCAAAAAGTAAATTAAGTTCGAAATGAAAAACCATCACAATTTCTTCAATATATTAAAAGCACTTCAAATCCACATCAATCCATCATCACATCTCTATGCAAGAAGAAAGACAAAGGATACTACTCAAAATTCATGAAGAAGATACAATAAAACATGGATTTTATATATAAAAGAAAAGTCATACAAACCACAAAAGAAAATACAACTTATCTCTTTCTCTTCACCAATGCAATTGCCTTAAAGTTCCTTTGAATTCTTTTCGGTCTTCTTTACAACACTTAATTCCCTCTTTAGAGTGGAAAGGAAGAAGCAATCTCTCACTTCACTTCTTCTCCTTCACTCCTTCAAGAAGAATTCATCTCAAATTCTAACTTCTACACACTTTTCTCCTAAGCCCTAACACTCAACACACACTCTCCCTCTCTAGAACCACACTAAAACTCCAGAACAAACACACAATTTTCGTCCAAAAATAGATATTATAAGTTAGAAACGAAATCCCAATAGTTTCCATAGACATCCCTTCAAAAAGTCGCCAAAACTCTTCAAATTTGAAATCCACCGATATTGGGCACCAGCGGCTCTCTATCATCAAAATATTGTCGAGCTCTCTGGAAAATGGCGCCAGCGGCGCCAGATGCTCTTTTCCTCCTTTTTGCTCCAAATTCATTCCTATTTGCTTCTTTTCACTCCAATCACCAAAAATCATCATACCTGCAATAAATCATAAAAAATACCTTTCTTTAAAGTGCAATATCACCAAAAATGGATAAAATTATATAACAAAAATAGTATATATTTTTAGTGCATCGAAATCCCCCAAACTTAACTATTACTTGTCATTGAGTAATCCTTTTACTACATAAAAATATAACTCTAGGCAATGCACTTTTCACCTGTAAGATACTAAAATTTTTCATTCAAAAGAATATATTGGTTAGATCTTAAGAAAGAAATTTAGTAACTCAGGTCAATACTACAGGTATAAGAACATTCAGCAATCAAGCCTAAGAGTTCTAGTCTTCTATTTATTTAAAGAAAAACCATAATTTGTCACATTAAGAGTGCCTTGAAAGATTATGTGAAAAAGGAGTTCATGCAAACTTTATCAAAATGTAGGCCAATACTTTAAATATAAATTCAGAAATGAAATTAAGTTCTCCCTTTAGGGTGACTCAAGTGAAGCCAATTTTTGATTAGGCATCTCCTCAAGCTTCTCCTCATAATTACTTTTTTCTTTCTTTTTCTTTTTCTTTTCTTTTTGGGATTGTTTTTCAATCCTTCTTTTCTTTTCTTTCCCTTTTTTTAAATGAGGATTACTATATCTGGATAACCTTTAATGATTTTGAACTTCACTCTCTTCTTTCTAAAGTTCAAACTTGAGATATCTCCTTACTTTATAATTAGGTACAAGCTTTATTATTCATCATAAAGTCACAATCTCTTCTTAACACACAATACTTTAAGTCTCTTAACATTTCAAAAATACAGTTTTCTTTACTTTAAATACTTAACTATAATTAAATCCTTTCGTACCAAATATCTTATTTCTATAAAATTAACCTTTATTACCAAAAACTTTCATCCAATCCTTCCATAATATTTTACTCAAATAAAAAGTTTTAGTTACCTACAGTAAGGTTCAACTGCCACAAGTTATACTAATAAGTTTTGAAAATATAATAATTGAGAGAAAATAAGACTTAATATTTCTCTACCCTCCCCCAAACCTAAATTTTTCAATAAATTTGAAATAGTATAGAGTAAAAGAAAACTAACCTTTTTGTGCTTGGATCTTGAAATCTTCAACAGCTATCTGGTATTAGTCAAAATTTACAACTAGCACGCATGAAATAGTTAGTAACAATGATATATAAATATTTAAAACTTTTGCAAGATGAAGAGAAATTAACTTTAAACATATAAATATCCAACAAAACATCACAACACTAAACAAACTCTCACATCACTACACAGTTCATTTAACAATTTCAATTTTTTTCAATACAACATAACAGTACACCAACAGGGTTACACATCACATGAAAAGCAAATAACTACAAATCACAATAGTACAACACAACACAACAAGAAAAACAGAAATAGAAACAAACAATCTACCAATCTTCATCAACAGGATCATCAGCAGGGTCAGCAGGATCAGGTCTATACGGTGTATAGCTGGGGCAAGTAGGAAATATCACATCAGTCTCCCCCCTCATAAATCTGACCTAAGCATCATAATAGGCAATATCAAACTCAAATATCCTCTTCAAATAATCTTCATTCACATCACTTCTGGCCTCAAACACATCCATCCTACCATGGAGTCTATCCACACTAGAACTCTATAATCTCAGCTGCTCCATAATATCAGATAATGTAGTGGGCTCAGATGTTGATGGAACGTCATAACTCGTAGTAGGAATATCAGTACTCCTACTCTCATCTTGGGATCCCACATGAGACTCATAAGTACAAATAATAGTCTTTGTAATTGGTCTCAGCGGTATAGACACTTCTTCAGAACTGCTGAACTCCACTCTAGACTGAACACACGGGGCATGAACTAAGGTAGGATGTCCTAATCCTCCTGTGGTCTCGCCTCTAGCAATAGTCTGAATGTTCTTCAAAAAAATAGTTCCAATATCAATCTTTTCATCTTTTGAATACAATAGTTTAGAATTGCTCTATCCCTTGTAACTTCGCTGTGGTGATAAGAAGGTAATAGTCTTGCAGAGATGAAATAGTGCCAAACTTTTGATGCAACATTTAACCTAGGAGCGGGGAAATTAATCATTTGTTTTTAACTTACTTTTCATTACCCTCTTCCATTCGTCAGAAAAGCAATCACTTCTCTCATATTTCCCTCTCGAGTATCAAAGTTTTCATATTCACAAACAAAAGGTTCTCAAGTCTGATAGAATGCATTAATACGCTAAGGAGTAAACTCAACCATTTTTCTTCTAACTAACACATACTCTGTCTCAGTCCAGAGCACATTTGAATAGAATTCTCTAACAACTCTCATAACATCATTCGCAGTAAAATAAAAAAATCATTCACAGTTCCACTCTGCAATTAACTGTTCTACAGATCCACCAGGGTTATCAAAAGCTCGATCCTGGAGACACTTCTTATTGTAAAGGTAAGAGTTAAAGCAAAATTGTGCTTTAAAATTAACAGATTTTTCTTCCTCAAAATCCAATTTTCTCTTCCCTTTAATCATCCTTGGAGCCATGTGAATTTCTAAAATTTGCAAGAAAATTCCTATAAATTCCAAATTCACAATGTAACAAACTCCAAATATTATTCTAAACAAGTAAGAGCAAATTTCATCATAGGAAATCTCAAAATTTCTTTAAAAATCCAAAAATTCTATCCTAAGCAATGTGAGAAATTTTCATGGTGAAAATAAAAATTTGTAACTTAAAGTGAAACTCTTACCAAGAGAAGTGTAGATCTGGTCTCGAAAAGCTTTGAAATCACTTCAAATCCAAGATCTAGCAAGCTCTAGGTCTTCAAAATCGCGAAAATGAAGGAGGAAGACGAAAGAAATGGAAAACAGCGCGGGTCTCAGGGTCAAAATCGCAAAATAATGGGTTTTCGGTGTTTTTCTGTACTTGGGAGCGCCGGTGGCGCTCTATTTATTAAAAATACCGAAACTCTCTGGATTTGGGCGCCGGCAACTCCAGTCCAAATTTTTTTCTGGGTCCGAAAATTTTTTCGTAATTTTGATCATTTTGACCTCCACAATGATATTTAACACTTCTTTAAGCATCTAATTCATCTCATAAGCAATAATTAACACAAATCTTTACACAAACAATATACAACATACTTATATATATATATAATCCACGTTACATTATAAATACCAAATATGTTCATTCAAACCAAACCAACAACTCTTAGATGTTTAATGTTGCAAGTATGCTACGATAAGCGAACACTAAAATCTAAGCACAAAATGAAAGTAAGCATATCAAATCCAAATTCAAATTACAATGCAAAGCAAATTAAATACTACACACCAAACACAATTAAGCAAAGTAAACTAAACACACAACAAACATAAGTAGAATCCAATAATCACTCTACATCGGTTTCATAACTATCTTCTCCTCTGATGTCTCCAATAGATTGCTGATGCACGAACAAATTGTAGAATGATGAAATGGGAATTCATCAGATAAGTCCTCAGCAATCACCGTGTTCTTCTTCATCAGATTAATCAGGCCCATCTCAATTCGACTAGTGTGATCAAATTTTTCCTTCATCCTCCAATCTATATGATCAAATAAATCAAAAATATTATTGATTACATTCATAACGTTCTGTACCTCTTTCTTCAACTGTTTGATCCTCTTCAGTATCATTCTGGAACTTTCAGAAAAATAGGGTTGAATCGGTTGTGAAGTCTGTGTTGGTTGATCAACAAGCAAATTCATATTATCTTCATCTCCCACTGTTTGGTAGTCATAAAGATTAGTTGGATCAATAGGCTTCCATGGAAGAAGAACATTTTCCCAACTCTCATAAGGAACTTGTGATTGACTACTTAACAGAAATATGTTGGATGGGTGTCCAAGCCCATATTTAGATCCATGAACAATTAATCCTAAAAGTGATTTCACAATTATATTATCAATGTCAATCGGCCTCCCAATTTGAATACAGAAATTCAAAATGGCACTTTCCTTGGTTACCTTGCTAATTTTCAACGTTGGAAAAAATTTTGCCGAAAAAAAGTAATGCCACTGCTTTGACACTGGATTTAGAGATGCAGAAGGGAAATTAATATATCCATTTTCTCTAATTTTTCAATCCTCATTCTCATCTGTCAAATAACGAGACACATCATTCATATTATCACTTGTGACATTGAAATTAGAATAATGGTAAATAGGTACATTCTCAATCATAAAGAGATCATTAATTCTTGTAGGAGTGAATTGGACAAACCTACCTCGCACAAATACGAATCCTTGGTTGATCCCGTGAAGATTTGCATAGAATTCTTTCTTGACCAGAACAACTATGCTAGCGGTAGTGTAACAAAGCACTTCCCAATGTCTCTCCTTAATTATCTTTCAATTCTAGTAGTAGGATTATCCTTACCTCGATTTATGAAACATCTTTCCTTGATAATCCTCCTCTTCATCTTCACATCGTTGAATAATCGCTACGCCTTGAAACGTATAAACTTCCTTCGGTTAAAAATGCGAGATCAAGGGGTTTCTATAGAGTAGGAATCCATGGGATGCGAATTGGGAACGGTAGTTTTCGTTTTTTCTGGAGTTTGGAAGTCTAAAATGGAGTTTAGGGAATTATAAGGACGAAGTTCCCGCTCAAAACCACCAAAAATTGCATTTTGAAACTCCAAAAACTGTCAAACATGAATGTTCAACAATACTCTCTATGATTGGGCGCAGGCGGCGCCCATTTTGGCGCCAGCGGCGCCAGTGATAAAAAATTCTCACTGAACTTTGTTTGACCCAAAATATTCCAATATCTTAATTTGTTCCACTATTTATCAATTTTAAAATTATTTAAGAGCGATTAAGATTCAAAAATAACTATCTAAAAAACACAATTACAACAAACAAGCAAACACACCACAAAGATACATATGGGTTGCCTCCCATAGAGCGCTTAGTTTAACGTCATCAGCCTGACAAACCATTCAGTTAATCTAGATGACTCAACATTAAAACCTCTTTGAAGTCAGGTTAAAACCCGTTAAATTAAGGCTTTAATCGATGCCCATTAACTTTAAAAATCTTTCCAGTATCAGGATCTTTAATATCAACAGCTCCAAAAGAATGAAATATTACAACTGTAAAAGTTCCTAACTATCTAGACTTAAGCTTTCCAGGAAATAACTTCAATCTTGTGTTGTATAACAAAACTTTTTGTCCAAATTCCAGTTTCTTTTTCAATATCTTCCGATCATACCACAATTTCATTTTCTCTTTATAGATTTTGTCATTGTGATAAGATGCATTTCTAATCTCTTCCAATTCATTCAATTGCATAAATCTCTTTTCTTCAGACATTTTTTAAATTAAAATTCAATTCTTTTATTGCCCAATATGCTTTATGCTCCAATTCAACCGGTAAATGGCAAGTCTTACCAAACACTAGTCTATAAGGAGACATTCCAATAGGGGTTTTAAAAGCAGTCCTATAAGCCCATAAAATAGTATCTAATCGAGCAAAGCAATCTAATTTATGATTATCCACAGTTTTCTCCAAAATTCTTTTAATTTCACGATTAAACACTTTTGTTAAACCACTAGTCTGGGGATGATAAGTAGTAGAGTATCTATGAATAATATTATATTTCTCAATCAATCTCTTAATTTGATTATTCCTGAAATGGGTTCCACCATCAGTTATAATCACTCTCGACATTCCATATCTTGTAAATATATTTTTCTTTAAAAATTTTAAAACACTCCGAGCATCACATCTAGGTAAAACAATAGCTTCAATCCATTTCGAGACATAATCAACGACAACCATTATATATAAATTCCCAAATGAAGGAATAAATGGTCCCATAAAATCTAATCCCCATACATCAAAAATTTCAACTTCCAATTTATAATTTAGAGGCATTTTATTTCTTCTAGAGATATTACATACTCTCTGACATCGATCACATGATTTAATATTTTTATAAACATCCTCAAAAAGAGTATACCAATAAAATCCAGATTGTAAAATCTTAAAAGCAGTTGTACTTTGATCGAGAAAAGGAAGAGGAAAGTGATCTTTTCGGCTGGCGACATTTAATTTCTTATAGTCAATACAAATTCGCCATCCATTAATTTGTCTTGTGGGTATAATTTCATTACATTCATTCACTTCAACAGTCACTCCTCCCTTTTTTGGTACATAATGTATTGGACTCACCCAAGCATTATCCAAAATAGAATAAATAATTCCAGCATCCAACCATTTTAAAATCTCCTTCTTAACTACTTCTTTCATTATTGGATTCAATCTCCTTTGAGGATCAACTCTCGGTTTATGTTCTTCATCTAATAAAATTTTGTGCATACAAATCGAAGGACTAACTCCATTAATATCTGCTAAAGTCCATCCAAAAGCTTTCTTGTATATTTTAAAAATTTCCAACAACTTCTATTCTTGATAATCGTTTAGCTCCGAAAATACAATAACTGGCAGAGTAGATGATTCTCCTAGAACATATACTTCAAATGATTAGGGAGAATTTTCATCTCAAGTTCAGAAGGTTTTATTATAGATAGAATTAAGCTTTTATTTCCACCTTCCATAACGTCTAATTTTTTGAATCTCTCCTGAACATACTCCAAATCTACATTCTTCTTACTATCTGAATTTTCTTCATCAATTTCTTCTTCAAACATATTTTCATACTCTACTTCTTTTTCAAATATATTTTCAAAATGATCATTTCTCAAATATTCACAGACTTCCATCCTAAAACATTCATTATCTTTTTCCATTGAGGGATACTTCATAAATTTCAAATATTAAAGGTTACCTCTTGATCATTAACTCTCATTGTTAATTCTCCTTTTTAAACATCAATCACTGCTCTTCCAGTAGTAAGAAATGGTCTTCCCAAAATGATTAGAATTTCTTTATCTTCCTCCACATCAAGTACAATAAAAGCCACAGGAAAGATAAATTTATCCACTTTCACTAACACATCTTCCACCCCTCCTTTAGGGTAAGTAATGGAACAATCGGCCAACTGAAGAGTCACAAATGTAGGAGAAATTTCTCCTATTCCCAACTTTTTGAAAGTTGATAAAGGCATAAGATTAATACTAGCTCCCAGATTACATAAGGCTCTTCCAAAAAAATTTTCACCTATAGCATACGGAATAGTGAAACTACCAGGATCTTTAAGTTTTTCCGAAAGCTTCTTCTGAATAATTATACTACACTCTCAGCTAAGTGCAACTATTTCATGATCTGTAAACTTTCTTTTTTTTCAGAATATCCTTCATAAACATGGCATAGTCAGACATTTGTTCTATTGCTTCAACAAAAGGAATATTTATCGTTAATTTCTTAAGGATATCCAAAAATTTTCCAAATATGTTATCCCTATTTTGTTTCTTCAATCTTTGAGGAAATGGAGCCGGTGGTTTTTAAATAGTTATCTTCATTGACTCAAGAGGATAATCCAAGTTTGGATAAATCTTGTTTAAACTTTTTACGATTTCCACCTTCTTTTTTTCTATTTCAACTTCTTTTTGCATTCTTATTTCCAATTATTTTCCACTCTTTAATTGAATAGCCTTAAGTTGTTCCTTGTTTTAATCTTTTGGATTGATCTCAACATTACTTGGAAGCGTTCCAGAAGGTCTTTTATTAAGTGCAATGAAAATATGCCCCAATTAATTTTCAATATTTTTCATAGCAACACCTTGAGCTTGTAATTGATTTCTCATATTCAAGATCATTTCTTCAGTAGACAACTTCTTATCCTTAAATTGCAGGTTACTATTGAATCTAGGAGGATAAGATGGTCTAAAATTGGTATTTCCTTTATTGTTTGAATTTTCAATTGGATTTATAGAATTTTTCCCCCAATGTGGGTTAACATTGGCATTACTATTATTCCAATTGAAATTTAGGTGATTCTTCCAACCAAGATTATAATAATTCGAATAAGGATTGTTACGTCTATTAATAAAATTCAAAGTCTCATAAGGTGTTTGAGATTCTGTTATCTGTCCAAATGAATTTTCCTCAAACACTTGAGGTGGTTGAGAATAATTCATTTCATATTGATCTATTTTCTTAGAAAGGGCTGTAATTTGAGAAACTATCATAGTCATCATATCTGAATCATGAACACTAGCTACTCTCTTAGGATTTACCCGTTGAGAAGGCCATTGAAAATTAATAGTAGCCATTTCTTCAATTATTGTGTATGCTTCATCAAAAGGTTTTGACATTAATGATCCACCAACAACAGCATCTATAATTGATCTCAATGATCCCACTAATCCATTATAAAATGTTTGAATTATTAACCAATCTGTTAAAGCATGATGTGGGCACTTCCTAAGAAGATCTTTAAATCTCTCCCAAGCTTCATATATTGATTCTCCTTCAAACTGACCAAAAGATGTAATATCATTTTTTACTTAGCAGTCTTTGATGGAGGGAAATATTTTGATAAAAACTTTTAAGATAATTCTCCCCAAGTTCTAATAGTTCTAGGTGCTAAAGAATTTAACCACGCCTTAGCTTTATCCCTTAATGAAAAAGGAAAAAGTCTAAGTCTGACAGCATCACTAGACACTCTATCATATTTAAAAGTAGCACAGTTCTAAAAAACTAGTGAGATGTAAATTTGGATCATCATTAGGTGTTTCCCTAAAATTGATTATTTTTTACTATTTGGATAATAGCAGGTTTAAGTTCACATGAATTAGCAGCGACATCAGGATTTTGATTAGTTATGTGAATTTCATCTGCTGTTGGGTTAGCATAATCTCTTAAAGTTCTTGACAAATTTCCAATATCAATTCTCTAATTATCTTAATTATTCGCCATTTCACAAGGATTTTCAGTTTGTTTTTGTTGTTTTCTAATTTTTCTAACAGTACGCTCTAACTCCGAATCGTAAGGCACTAAACCTATAGATCCACTACGACACATATACAATCACACAAATACTTTAAAAAGAAAATAAACACACACAATTATACGCTACAAAGTAAAGGTTTTCAGTTACTATATTATCAATAAATATCGTTTATACTTCCTTCCTTACTTAGTTACCTTCCTCGGGAACAGCGCCAAAAACTTGATTGCGGGACGGACTTTTATATTGTAAGAATTTATGAACTCAAATTTATATATATTTATAATGATTTTGTATATTCCAAGCATTCAACACAAGTATATGTATCGTATCAAGTAATACAGGGATTTAATGGAGTCCTGGTTATTGATCCCACAGGGAAGTACGAAGTAAAAGAAAGTGTTTCACAGTAGATAATGTAGTACTGAATTCCGATACTCAAATTGTAATTAAAGTTTAATGATTACTTCTACTACCAATATTCATAAAATAGTAACAATTAATAAAACTACAATTACTTCTAATCACTTTTAAAACAGATTTAACTAACAGACACACACTAAGTTATATATTTGAAATATTTTTTTGATATATAAGAAAAGTGTCTTTCCTCTTGCATATTCTGAATATGATGTGTGGATGATATGGAATGATTATCTATGGTATTGTGCCAAATAGGAGCATAAATGTTTCTTTACCCTTAAAAGCGTACCCCCTCTTCCATGCATGAAAGAACATTGACATATCTTAAGTTTAGACACTAAATCTAAGGCTAGGTTGGGAGGATACCGGCTTTCACTATGGAGCTCCCTGTTGACCTCATTTTTGATGAGGTCTTCTCCTCTTCTCTTTAGTACTTAGGATCTAGCCTTAGGCTTTTCCTTTGACTATCTTAGAGGATTAGAATTGGGACCCACCCTTTTAGAAATTCAAACCACTTCTTAACTCCCTGCAAACTCCACAAACTTGATTGTAGACCCCTAATCACCTAGAGGGTTGAAATCAAATGTGGAAGTTTAAAGGATGAGTTCCTATAGGACTCTTTGGCCTTAGGACTGCCCTGGGTGGCCTGGTCTGGTGAAGGGTTGACTTGCACACACACTACACCTACACACTACACCTACACACTACACTTTCACACACTTCCTGAAAACACACCCATACCCGACTTGACCTCCTGACTCATGTAGGTGATTCACATGGATGGTCCTTAACCCCTAAGCCCTTGGCAAAGAGGGTTAGGAACAACATGGTGAATGCCTCAAATGAGTCCCTTCATGGCTCATGTGGGCTTGATATGGCTTCATGGCTCAACCAAAATGGTTTTCTTTCCACTTACATCCACCCAATCTTCAATTTCCCAAATTTTCAATTTTTGACCCCCGGGACCCTACACCAGCTTAACTCTACTCAAAGCCACGAATAGCCCAAATTTCTCAAAAAATTTCCAAATCACCCAAAATTCTCCAAAATCATTCCCAAACATTTCCACATCACTCAAATTGATCATCCGTATCCAAAAATACCAAAAATTCCCAAAATACCTCCCAATACCCTCCAAATACCTAAAATACCCCTCTTAGCCAAAAAATCCAAAAATTCAGAAAATTCCCAGAAAATTCCAGAAAATCCCAAATATTCCCAATTTCATTTTGTTCAACTACACCATGGGCCAATTTTGTCAATTTACCCCACTTTTATCAAAACCCCCAATTTGACCCATTTTAACCTAAAGTGAACCCAATGTCAAACCTAACCTACCCAATTGACCTAAATTCTGGTCCAATTCAATTCTAAATTTCAATTCAACATTACCAACACCAATCTAGACCAAATCCAAGCCCAATTTGATTGAAATTTGGATCCAATTTCACTTTTGGCCTTAAAGCCCAATTTGGACCCATGACCCAAACTTAACCCAAACTCACCCAATTCAACTCCAATTAAACCCAAATCTTTTCTAAACCTTCCTTGACATCCCCATAAACAAAACACTAACATGATTTGCCCAAAATTTAGACCCAAACCCCACTCAAATTCAACCCAAAATTAAAAGGCCCATTTTTGACCTAAACCCAAACCTAGCCCAAATGAGCCCAAATCCCAAAATCAAAACCCATCAAAGCCAAAACCTCTTTGAAACACTCCCATAAACATTTCCCAACATTAATTTTACATCAATTTCAACTCTAGCCCAACATTAGCCCAAGTTAGCCCAATTTGACCTACATAGGCCCACTTACCAATTAAACCCAAATTCAAACCAATTCAAGTCCAAATCACACCAAATTGACCCCAAACCACTCATGACACATCCCTAAACCAAACTCAACAATTATTTGGCCCAACCTCTTTACAAAATTTCTATCCATAAATTCATTTTCAAACCTAAAAGCCTACTTCCCTAAACCTTCCTAAAAGCCCATTTCCACCAAATACAAAAGCCCAAAATTGGCCTTAAAGCCCACATGACATTTCCATTTGCCATCCATTTAATCAAAGCCATTCCCTAAGTTCTAATCACATCATCAAATAATTCCAAATTAAGCCTCATGCCAAATTACCCCCTAAATGACAAATATTTCTAAAACCCTTTTTCATGAAACAAGTCAACTTTTTTTCAAGCCAAATGCAAGCCATGCAAGCCATAGACAAGCCACATGAAGCCATGGGGGGGTTTGACTTGTCACCATGCCCAAAATGGCAAGAAGAGGGGACCCTTTAATGATTCTCTTAAGAGTGATTAACCACTCCCATGTCTCCCCTAACTCTTGCTTAAGCTTAATTGTACTTGGATTGTGACTTGACCCCACTAATCAAGCTGATCCAAGTGACTTTCCCTTCAGCCCAAATTGGCCTTGGAGGGTGAACCCAACCCAAACCAATGGGTTGACCAAATTGAAGCCAAAATGACCCCTCCCCATTCCATTTTAATTCAGCCACTTTACACATGGCAATGGCCGATTGATTGCACAAACCTCTAACCCTGACCCACCTGGACTCGAGGGTGACCCATGCTCGCCGGCCAGCCGCACAGGTCGCCGGAAAACACCATGGCCGAGACCTTGGGAGGAGCCAAACTTTGGAATTCTCCCTTGTTGAGCTGCCCCGTGCCCGATGGTCACCATGGGCTGTTCTTCGCATGCCAAGAGCAGGCGATCCCGGCCCTCGACTCCCCCGGGAGGCCCTCCGAGCCTCTCCTGATTTAAACCCCTCACCCTCTCGGCCATGAAGTGGTCTTGAACCGGACCTTGCGAAACTACGCCAAAATTGCTCCGGATCATTCTCCATACTTAGAGCACTTGATCCCCGAGTGAGATCCCCTCTGCCATTTCTTCTCTGCGAGCTCGATTTCGAGTTGAAATTCCACCCAAAACCGGGACACTTCTCCACGGTGAGCCAATCCCCAAATTGATTGGATCTACACCTTCACCGGACCGAGGAAGGTGTCCACCGACAAAAGCCCCATCTCCGGAGCCACCCGGTTGCTCCGGCCTCCAAGCTTTGTGATCGGGCTTGGTCGAAATCACATCTCAGACAATTCACCGGACCGGGAGACTTCATCCGGAGCTTGCTGGGATCCGATCGAAGGTGCAACAACTCTCGGATCGAAGCCACACTTCTCGAGCAAAGGTATGAACTAATTCTTCATCCCAAGCTTCGGAGATTCTCCATTTCAAATGCCTTAATTTCAATGCATGATAACCGTATAGATGTGTTCGTCTCTTCAAGACGAATCCATAGAAGCATAAGAACGTAAAAATCCGTTGAGTATCGAGTGAGATCTTAGGGATTTAGTGTGGACGGCTCTCGGGTGAGGACGCTCGGGGACGATGAACGGATGCGCGTCCATTTAATACACGCGCGGACGGACGGCTCGGATGGCGTTGGACCGAGGAGACGGTACGAGAACCGCGGGGCCCGGGCTGGCGACTCGGATGGCGGCGTCGAATGGGAGCGCGACGCGTGTGATTTCGGAGAGGCCGAGGATGCGGCGGCGCGCGTGGATAAATAGAAAATTAGGGGTATTTTCTATTTATTTAATTCCTAAACTTCAAAAATTCATAACTTTGTGTAGGAAAATCATAAAAATAAAATAAAAATACCCTCTTGCTCAGTGAACAGAGGAGAATAATGTGGAAAAGAAATTAATTAATTTTGTCTAGTATTTTATTTTTAATTAATTATTTACTCCCTGCATTGTTTTAATTCTCCATGCATTCATACAATTCACCATGGCATGAGACCATAGGGCTTTTGAAGCCTCTGAATTTGGGAACATTCCTTGAATTTTCCAAAGTCAGAGGCCATCCCTATGAAGAGTTATTGATTTTTCAAATTCATGTCACTGTTTAGAGTATTTTAATTCCAATAAATAGCATGTTGTGTAATAAATCCTAGGAAAATTTGGTGATGTTCCTTATGACCAGAGAACCCTAGGAAAAATAGGACTTAAGTTAATTCACTTAAAATAACCCTAATTGGCTTAAACACCCAAAATAGGTCTCTAATTAATTAGAGCTAACCATACATCAAATTGACTTGAAATCAATTCTCCACTGACCTTTAGGATCAGAGGAACCCACCATAAAAATTTGAGGTCAATTGGACTTGGTTAGCCCCACTAATTGGGTTGATTAAGCCACTTAGTCATTTTAAACTTTAAAAATTCATAACTTTCAAAATATCTTTCAAAAATTCACCAAATTGGTTTTAGAGTCTCTCTGATATCAGGGGAATTTAAGAAAATTAAAATTTCAATTTTCTAAAAAAGTTGATTTTTAATATTATTTTAATATTTTTAATAATTAAAAAATAATAAAAATCACAAAAATAATAAAATTCACCAAAGTGTCACATTTTGAATTTTAATCACTTAGGAACAAACCCCATATTTTTCTTAGGCCTATTTGGTGAGATATTAATTTTTAAAGCTCTAGGGTAATTTTAAAATTAAAAAATGTATTTTCTAGCATTTTCACCAAAATAATTATAATAAGTCAAAGAAAAATCAGAAAATTGTAAAATTTAGTTCTCTGGAATCCTTGATATCAGAGAGAATTTTAAAAATTATAAAATTCATTTTTCAACATTTATTTTATTTTTTAAATTAATTAACACTCTAAAACTTAAAATAATTATAATAAAAATAATATAATTTAAAAAATCACCAAAATTAGTCCAAGTGGTCCTCTAGTCATTAGGAATGTCCCCTAATTTTCTTAAGGACAGAAACTTTCCCTTGGTCATGTTATCAAATTTTCCTTGAAAATCTCTATTTTCTACTAAAAATAATTATATAAATAGATTAAATACAGAAAAATCACATTTTCTCCTCTCATGTCTTTATTGACATATGAGTGAAGTCACATAAAAATTTCAAGTTCATTTGAGTTCAATTTAGTGAGTTATGAAATTATTAGGCTTAAAGGGCAAAATGGTAATTAAAATTTTAACCCTTAATTAAAACTTTAGGTTTAATAAAAAATTAACAAGTAAAATATTTGATCCTAATCTGATTTGGATGATTGAAATTTAAATAATTAAAGGGTAGAAACCCATTAAGCAATTTAAAATGATTAAACCTTAATTAAATAATTGATTAAATTTGGAAGAATAATAAAATTGGAATTATTAAAATAGGGATATTATTAGGAAGAGATTTATTCTTTAATTTGAAAATCCCTAAATTTAATCATCTCATTAATATTCAACTCTTAATTAAAATGATAACTCAAATTTAAAATATTAAAAGACTTAATCATTAAACTAAAATTAAATCATTAAACTCTTTCAAAAATTTCAATTAAAATTAAATTAAATCAAATTAAAAATTAAATTAAATTAAGTAAATTAAATTAAAATTAAATTAAATTAAATTAAGATTAAAAGTTGAATTAAAATTAAATAATTAAATTAAATTAAATTAAATAAAATTAAATAAATAAATTAAATTAAATTAAATTAAATTAAATTAAATTAAATTAAATTAAATTAAATTAAATTAAATTAAATTAAATTAAATTAAAAATTAAACCAAATCAAACTAAATTGAGTTAAATTGAATTAAATTAAATTAAATTAAATTAAATTGAATTAAGTCGAATTAAATAACATCACCTAAGACATAAAGAACTCAAAAATAAATCTAAAATAACTTGAACACTATTCCAAACTTAAATCATTAATTTGAACTTAAATTTGCATCACAAATCATTAAGCATCATTTTGCCCTAGGAGCTTTAGTTATCATAACTCCTAAACAGAATATTAAATGAAATGTTACTTCACTTATAGGACATTCAAATGTCCTAGTTCACTGAGTAAGTTAACAAAATTTGAAAACCTCGGACGATCGATTCACTTACACAATTAAATTCATTTGGACTTAAAACAATCCTAGAAATATTGAAAAGATGTTTAAGACCATTCCTAAGCACTTCCTCAATATGATAGGATATTTATAAGAACAATTGAACTTAGTTGTTCTTTGATGAAGAAAATCGTCTTGAACCAAAAAACACAAAGAACCTAGACGTCATAGGAAATGACTAGCTATAGGATTAGGAACTTGGTAGAAAACCATAACCCTTCCCTTAGCTTTACCTAGAAAGCTGCTATAAATGCTTAAATGCTCTAAGCTGTGTTTTAAGTGCGGCTTGGGATGACGGGAAGACCCTCAAGGTACGCTTTTATTTTATTGCGATTTACTTTACGGTAATTTATTTAATTGCATCGCACTTATTTTTCTTGCATGATAAAACAACGAGTTGCATGAAAACCTACACCTTTAGGACAGAAACCAAAGCTGAAACCCATAACTAAATTAAAAGACACTACAAGATAAAATTCACCTCCACAACATTTCAAAATATAAGACAACTCAAAATTTAATCACAAACAGAACACAAAACTACAATTACAACTAAATTAAAACGTCTTGTTGGATGATCGGGAATACCTCGGATGATGTAACCTACGTGTTGCTAACGGGATTTCCACGGTCTAAATGAAAGTGTGGAACTCATTCGAGTTGAGTTTAGCAAATTCATCCGGACTAAGTGAATCCGATAAAAATAATGATGCCGGAAGGATGGAACCGTGGGATCTTAACCAGTGTTGTTATAATCAACTTTAAGATTTATTTTAATTAAAACACAGAAAACACTTGGAAATTAAGACTTCTCTAAACCAAAACACTTCTCTCATCTCCTGATTTATGATTTCTAAAACTAAACCTCTGCAACAACAAGGAGCTCGGAGCATGGTGGGCAGCACGGCCATCGTCGTCGACGAAAACTTGAACCCACTTCAACAAAACTTTCCTAGAATTAAACAACAAAGCCATAGGACTTCGAGGTAGTTTGCACTAGTGCAACATAAATCCTCGACTCTTCGTTAGGCATTTGCATTGCAAATTAAGCCCTAACCGGTCTTAGGATTCCGAGGTAGTCGTCCGATACGACATAAACCCTCATATCTTCCAGTGCTATTTGTATGATTCTATCATATAAATATAAGCCCTAATTGATTAAAATTGGCGAAGATTAAAACATTAAATGAACATTAGGACTTTCCTAAATCCAAACGCAAACAATAGGATAGTCGGGAAATTACCGAAGTTCGCTTCGAATCCGTAATTTCTCCTACTTTTCTTCCTTTGAACTCCCAAAATAAAAATGTTCCAAACTTGATCCATTCCCTATTGAGATTCAAAAATTCAATTCTTTGAAAACTTAAAATTTGAAATTCTTGAGAGCAGAATTATTGATTATTATCGAGAGTTTTCTTAGGTGATTCCGTCACTTAAGATGTAATTAACTATAGGGGCTTGCCCTTATAGGGAATTTTAAAGAACCCGAGTAATATAAACCACGTTTAATATTTTCATATTAAGCGAGGGAATTTGTCGGCTTATAAAATTGGTTCGCGGACCGAACGGATGTCACGAAATCTTCTAGTTTATTTAACCGAGCCCCATTATCAAGCGAGTGTGTACTATTCTTCGGGATAGATACACGATTTGTGGTGCGGCGCTCGTTTATATAAACTATTTGGGATGTGAGATCGGTTTGATTTCATATCTTAAAATCTTCAAATTTAAAATTATTTTCAAAATCAAATATTACTTTCTAAATTATATCTATATTTAAATTTAAAATTCGTCGACAACTTCTGTTAGGCGACCCCTTTTTTAAAATATCACACAACCTAAAAATAGTGCCGACACTCCCACTCACCCTTCACCTGAAGGCTAACCTTCGAGTTTAGTTACTAATCTTAGGACCAAATTGGGGATCTCAGCTTGTCACCCTGAAACCTCCAATTTAAAGTCCATCAAAATACATTTCCCTATTTATTTGCACTCAATTCCCATGAACTACGCAATTCATCCATGGATATTGAATGGATTCTTCATTATTGCTGTAGGACACTAAATCCTTTCAGAATTAATGTTCAACAACATATTTTAACAATTTAATTAGCCAGATCGAAAAGTAAATTAAGTTCGAAATGAAAAACCATCACAATTTCTTCAATACATTAAAAGCACTTCAAATCCACATCAATCCATCATCACATCTCTATGCAAGAAGAAAGACAAAGGATACTACTCAGAGTTCATGAAGAATACAATAAAACATGGATTTTATATATAAAAGAAAATCCTTACAAACCATAAAAGAAAATACAACTTATCTCTTTCTCATCCCCAATATAATTCCCTTGAAGTTCCTTTGAATCATTTTCTCTCTTCTTTGCAACACTTAATTCCCTCTTTAGAATGGAAAGGAAGAAGCAATCTCTCACTTTACTTCTTCTCCTTCACTCCTTAGAGAAGAATTCCTCTCAAATTCTAACTTCTACACACTTTTCTCCTAAGCCCTAACACTCAACACACACTCTCCCTTTCTAGAAACACACTAAAACTCCATAACACACACACCATTTTCATCCAAAAATAGTCACTTATAATATAGAAATAAAATTCCAAGAGTTTCCATAGGCAACCTTCAAAAAAGTCGCTAAAACTGTTTAAATTTGAAGTCCACCGACATTGGGCATCGACAGCGTCCGACAGGGGACCGGTGGCGCTCTATTGTCAAATTATTGTCGAGCTCTCTGGAGATGGAGTCGGCGGCTCCAGAAGTTATGTTCCTCCTTTTTACTCATTTTTTCTCTGAAATCGTTCCTTTTTGCTTATTTTCGCTCCAATTACTAAAAATCATCATACCTGTATCAAATCATGAAAAATATCTTTCTTTAAAGTGAAATATCACCAAAAATGGGTAAAGTTATATAGCAAAAATAGTATATATTTTGGTGCATCATTAAGTGACTTCAGTTATTTAAGATGTAATTAACTATAGGGGCTTGACCTTATAGAAAACTTTAAGACCCCAAATTAATATTAACCCTATCTAGTTTCTTTGTACTAGGTAGAGGAATTTGTCAGTCAACATAAATGGTTCGTAGATCAAGCAGATGTCATGGATTCTTTAGTTTATTTGATCAATCCACACCGTCAAGCAATGTATCCATTCTTTGGGATCGAAGTATGACTTGTGGTGTAATGTTTGATTATTAAACTATTACATATATGAGATCAGTTTGATTTCATATTTTAAAATTAAAATGATATTTCCCAAATTTTCTATATATATACATAAATTAAATCAAGACCTTGAAAATTTAGCGATCGACAGTGGGTTGATACCCTATTTAACCTTTATTTTTCAATCATTTCAGTGAATTAATCCTTTTAATTTAATACCCTTTCCCTGTGGTTTAACCTAAAAGTTGGTTGTTAAGGTTAGAGTGTAAAATTCTTCAATTACCATTATGCCCCTTAGGGTTTATACCCTATAACTCTTATATTTTTAATTAAATAATAATGAAACTGCACTGACCTCTTACTCATAGACTAATTAAGACATTAGAGGTGAAATTATATTTTTCTGTAATTATTTAAACCCATGATTATGAATTTTCAATGGTTATTAATTTAATTACCCAACATATGTTCTTTTTCCTTAAGAAAATTTAATGCTATTGTTACAGTTCAGAGGACAAATTAGGGAAATTTTCCATGATTTTTTATACATATTATATTTTATTTATAATTACTTAATTAATTTAATAGGTAAATACATGAAAAATGCATTTTTTAAATTTTAAATTCCACTTTGATTTTTAATTAATTCCTCCGACCTTACTAAACCTACCAATCTTAATTTTATTTTTTTTTAACTTTAATTTTTAATTTTTAAAATTTATTTTATGTAAATAGAGGTAGTTAGCATAGAAAATTAGGGCTTTTAGGGCTATAATTGTTCTTTAACTTTAGAAAAATTAGAGAATATTAAGTGTTCTGAAGAAATAGCTCTGAAAATTTCATGCAATTATGATAAATATTTTAATCATTTATTTAAATAAATTTTAGGGTATTTAACTAATTAAAAATCAGACATTAAACAAATATTTTAAATTTTTCAGTTCATTAAAATTTTATCTGTTCACTGAGCACAGATGTATTTTTATTTTATTTTTCTAATATTTCTACACCGAGATATGATTTTTTGAGATTATATTTCATTTTATGTATTTATTTAAATCAAAATATCCTTATTTTTGTACTTAACTACATCGGTGCCAACTCAACCTTATTGTCACTGAACTGTCGCATGATGCCTTCCCATTCTTTGTGCTTTTCCACGTAGGCCGCCATGTATGCCTGCAGTCTGGGGTCTTTAGCCGTGTTGATCCATTATCTGAACAGATTTGCACCATCCATTTTAGATACAGGGGAATGGACGACATCCGCTCTTCATCCCCAATGGGCTATGGTCTGAGAACCGTGCATGATCTAGAGTTAATATCTCCCTTGATAAGTAACCAAACTAAGTGTTGTATGTTTCTAAACCTTCATATAGGTGAGTTGAACACATCTATATGGCTAGGTGGACATAAATTTTTCATCATCTTCATATAAGAAGAAAACTGAGAGGATTTTAGGGATTTTTGAGCTAAACTTTTGCCCAACAGGTAAGTCCTCGATTGGATTGGTTGAGAAGCTTCACCTTGGAACCACGAACCTCCTCCAAGTGTATTTTGCTTTATGGTTAGGCCTAGGTATAACCTAGACCAAAGGGTGGCTCAAGTGTGTTCTAGGGCTATGGTAAAGGCTACTGGGGGATTTCGATTGGGGAAATGGTTTTAAAGTGTCAAGAAGCTTTTGGAACAATCAAATTAGAGTTTTGGTGGAGTTGCATTTATGGTCGAAAAAGTCTTGGTTTTCAGTTGTAAAACTAGGTTTTTATGGTGGGTGACAGTGGCTAAGGATGGTGAGAATGATCTTCGTATGTGTGTAGGAGGGGTTTGGAAGTAATTGAGTGGCTTCGCTAAGGTTTGTACACTTCCTCCCTTGTGGCCGTGGGGATGTATTTATGGGCTCGACCATGGTGGTCAATTGCCCTGTGTAATGAGTAAAAAGTGATTCTAAGATGGAGCTAAGATGGAGGCAAGTGTCCAATGGGTATGAGCCAGATTAGATGTGCTCAATTTTGGATTTTCCCCCATGGGTGGCTCTCAAGCTTGAGATTCCCTCCAGTCATGGTTGCCGACTGATCACTAAAAAATTTATTAAGAAATTCATACCTATTTTTGATGAAATTGCACTTTAAAGAAATGTATTTTCTTTATTTTGTTGCAGGAATGGAGAATTTAGGTGATAAAAGCAAAAATTATAAAAGGAGCGGATTTGGAGCAAAAAGGAAGAAAATAATGCAATTTGTCTTGAGCCGCCGACGGCGAGATCGTGCCCGCCGACAGCCGAGGGTATGAGGAAGAAATTCGAAGGATTTATAAGCGTCTCGCCGACGGCGAGCCCGAGCTCGCCGACGGCGAGATAGCGCGGTTCAAAGACTTTCTAGAAGCCTCGCCGATAGCGAGGTAGTTCGTCGCCGACGGAAAGCTAGTTCAAATGGCACAGATACATTGAACCTGGACACCTTTTGAAGAGATGCTTACATACCTCTTGGACCTTTGCTTACCTCTATATATAGAGGCCGAAAATCAGTCTTTAGTGTGTAGTCTTTTGTGTCTTTTGTGTGTTCTAAGTGTGTTATAAGTGTGTGAGCAGTCTTTAGAATCTTAATTAGTGTAATTAGTGAGTCTTTAGTGAGTTTAGTGAGTAATTAGTGAGTCGTGTTGTGCTTGGAAGGATGAGTCAAAGGAACTACGAGGAGTACGCAGGGTTAAATCAAGATAAGTATTTGTATTTATTGTTTTTAACTTTAAATGAAATCCATGCTTAGTTTAGTTCCCATGCATTCTGAGTAGTTTATTTAGTCTTTCTCCCTGTTTATGAAATTAAGTGACTTGATGAAATTAAAATAGAGATACTTTTATATATTAATAAATTGTGATAATTTTTACTTAAAACTTAATTTAATTTTCAAACTGGCCATTTGATTTGTTAAAATGTGTTGATTTACAACTATAGTAAAAATTACATCTGATATTCGGGGAATTGAAAAGCCTTGGAAGGAAGGTGCAAATAAATAGGGAAATAATATCACTTGGGCGTAGAATTGAGCATTTTAGTGTGACGGACTAAAATTTTCAATTCGGTCTTATTATTTGAGAGATGAAGTGTAGATGTTAGCCCTCGGGCGAGGGAACGTGGGAGCTGCGAAGTGGCGGTCGGTATCCTCCCAGCCTAGCCGCAGATTCGGTAATCAAACATAGGATTAGTCGATATTCTTTACACTGGACCAAAGGGTAAAGAATAGGAATGCTCCTATTTGTCACAATACCTTAAAATTATCTATTTAAATTCATCGATCACTTAAATTTCAAAACAAGGGGAAAGATACTTTTTACGAATAGTTAACACTTATTTAGCAATTAGTTAATTTCCTGCACTTTCAATACGTATTAATTTTCTACTTAGTTAAGTTACCTAATTAAAATACTTAGTTTACTTTATTGCGCTTAAATTTAGAATTCCAAATATTCGCATACTATTTTAAAATTATTATTATTATTATTTTAAAATTAGTTGTTATTTAATTTTCTCTTTCCCATGTGGGATCGATAACCGAGGACTCCACTAGAGCCCCGTATTACTTGATACGATACGTATACTTGTGTAGCATCCACAACATAAATAATTACAATTCTATACATATAATATAGCGGGGTCGAGTTTTTGGCATCGTTGCAATTAAATTAAAAATATCATAATATAAAATCGTGGGTCAAGTTTTTGGCGCCGTTGCGGGGAAAGTAAGAAAAATTTCTTAGAGTAACGGACTATTTTAAAATAATCATAATAAATAAATTAATATCTATTCAAAAATTGTATGCGCAAATTTGGAAACAAAAATTTAATACCTTACGATTCGAATTAGAGCGTACAATTAAAAAAATTAGAAAACAAAAGAAACAAATTATAAATTTAACACAAATGGCAAATATTCCCGAAATTCAAAATATGAACCAACAAAGACCATTAAGAGATTATGCCGACCCTACATCGGATGAAATTCATTTAACTATTCAAAACCCCGATGTAGTCTGCTAATTCATTTGAACTTAAACACTGCAATTATCCAAATGGTACAAAACAATCAATTTAGTGGTTCACCTATCGAAGATCCTAACTTACATCTTGCTTAGTTTTCTAGAACTTTGTGCTACTTTTAAATATCAAGGAATATCCGACGATGCTTTATAAGACTTAGACTTTTTCCTTTTTCATTAAGGGATAAGGCTAAAATGTGGTTGAATTCGTTAGCACTTGGATCTATTAAAACTTGGGGAGAATTATCACAAAAATTTCTATCCAAATATTTTCCACCATCTAAAACTGCTAAGTTTAGAAATGATATAACTTCTTTTTGTCGGTTAGATGGAGAATCAATATATGAAGCTTGGGAGAGATTTAAAGAACTTCTTAGGAAATGCCCACATCATGCGCTACCAGATTGGTCGATTATTCAAACCTTTTATAATGGATTAGTAGGATCTTTAAGATCAATCATCGATCTTTCTTCTTGGAGGTTCATTAATGTCTAAACCATTTAATGAAGCTTATGCACTAATCGAAGAAATGACAACAAATAATTTCCGATGGCCTGCTGATAGAGTAAATCCGAAAAGATAGCCGGCATTCATGAAAACGATGCAATATCTATGTTAGCTTCTCAAATTGCTGCTATATCTAAGAAATTAGATCATTTTGGAATGAACTACTCTCCTACTTTAGAAGAAAACTCATCTGGACAAATCATAGAATCTCAATCTAATTATGAAACTTTAAATGCTTATTAATAATAGAACTAATAACCCTTATTCAAACTATTATAATCCTGGTTGGAAAACTCATCCAAATTTTAATTGGAATAACACATCTAATCAACAATGGATGAATCAACCTAATCAAGCAAATCCAAACTATAAACCTAATTACCTACCTGGATTTAATAACAATAACCCTCAATTCAAAGATAAGAAATTATCTATGGATGAATTAATTTTGAATATGGGAAATCAACTACAAAATCAAGGAAATCAACTACAAATTCAAGGAAATCAATTACAAATTCAAGGAACATCTATTAAAAATATCGAAACTCAACTTGGACATATTGCTACTGCGCTAAATAATAGAATACCTAGAACTTTTCCTAGTAATGTGGAAATAAATCCTAAAGATCAAGGAAAAGAACAAATTAAAGCAATACAACTAAGGAGTGGGAAAGAATTAGAACCTCAAATTCAAAAAGAACTTGAAAGCCAAAAAGAGGAAGTGGAAATTGAAAAGGAAACAATTCAACAAGATTCAAACTTAGAACATCCTTTAATACCTATGAAAATTTACGTTGAAAAACCTCCACCACCATTTCCTCAACGACTAGCTCAACATAAAAAAGATAAACAATTTGCTAAATTCCTTGAAATATTAAAGAAATTAACAATCAATATACCTTTTGTCGAAGCTTTAGATCGGATGCCAAATTATGTAAAATTTATGAAAGATATTCTAAATAAGAAAAGAAAATTCAACGATAATGAAACATTCGCACTTAGTGAAGAGTGTAGTGCTATTATTCGGAAGAAGCTTCTGAAAAATTGAAAGATCCTGGTAGTTTCACTATACCTGCGCTTATAGGAGAAAAATTTTATGGAAAAGCTTTGTGTGACTTAGGAGCAAGCATCAATCTAATGCCTCTATCAATTTTTAAGAGATTAGGATTAGGAAAAATTACACCTACTTCAGTAACCCTTCAATTAGTTGATCTCTCAGTTACCTATCCTAAGGGAGTTATTGAAGATGTGTTAGTAAAAGTGGATAAATTTATCTTCCCAGTAGATTTTATTGTTTTAGATATGGAGGAAGATAAAGAAATTCCTATCATTTTAGGAAGACCATTTTTAGCTACTTGGAAAAGCTATGATTGATGTTCGGAAAGGAGAATTAACTATGAGAGTAAATGACCAAAAAGTTACATTTAATATTGCAAAATCAATGAAATATCCTGCTGACTAGAAAAAGATGATGAATGTTTTCGGATGGAAATACTTGAACATTTACAACGCGAACATTTAAAGGAATATTACGAAGATAAATTAGAAAAAGAAAACATTGAATTAATTGAAGATAATAATGAAGAACTAGATTATATTCGGGAAAGATTTGAATTTTTGGATAATACTTAAAACAACGACAAGAATATAGTTCCATCAATTATTAAACCTCACGAACTTGAGCTAAAAATATTACCGATCATTTGAAATATGCGTATTTAGGTAATTCTTCAACTTTACCAGTTATTATTTCATCTGCATTAAACGAATCTCAAGAACAAAAACTTTTAGAAACTTTTAAAAAATATAAGAAAACTTTTGGTTGGACTTTAGCAGATATTAAAGGAATTAGTCCTTCAATCTGTATGCATAGAATTATTTTAGATGATGAACATAAACCTAAAGCATATCCCCAAAGGAGATTAAACCCGATAATGAAAGAAGTAGTTAAGAAAGAAATTTTAAAATGGTTAGATAATGGTATTATATATCATATTTACGACGGTGCTTGGGTAAGCCCAATTCATTGTGTTCCTAAGAAGGGAGGAGTGACCAGTCATCGCCAATGAAAATAACGATCTTATTCCTATAAGACAAGTTCTTGGTTGGCGTATATGTATTGATTATAGGAAATTAAATACCGCCACCGGGAAAGATCACTTCCCTTTACCATTTCTAGACCAGATGTTAGATAGATTAGCCGAACATAAGTATTTTTGTTTTCTAGATGGATACACCGGTTATCATCAAATACAAATTGCTCCTGAGGATCAAGAGAAAACTACATTTACTAGTCCTTATGGAACTTTCGCTTTTCGAAGAATGCCTTTTGGATTATGTAATGCACCAGCAACATTCCGGAGATGTATGATGTATATATTTAGTAAGTTAATTGACAATGGAATAAAAGTATTTATGGATGATTTCTCTGTATTTGGAACATCATTTGACACATGCTTAACTCATCTTGAAAAAGTATTAGAAGTATGTGAGAAAACAGATTTAGTTCTAAATTGGGAGAAATGTCAATTTATGGTTGCGGGCGGCATTGTATTAGGGCATAAAATTTCGGAAAAAGGCATGGAAGTGGACCCTGCAAAAATTCAAGTTATAGCTAAATTACCACCACCAACTACGGTAAAAGGGGTAAGAAGTTTTCTTGGACATGCTGGATTCTACAGACGCTATATAAAAGATTTTTCAAAAATTACTAAACCTCTATGCCAACTTCTCGAAAAGGACAAGAAATTTGAATTTACAATCGAATGCCTGAATGCTTTTGAACTCTTAAAAGAAAAATTAATTACAACACCTATAATAGTTTCACCTAACTGGGAGAAACCATTTGAGCTTATGTGTGATGCTAGTGATTATGCTGTAGGAGCAGTTCTTGGGCAAAGATATGAAAAGATTTTTAAAGTTATATACTATGCTAGTAAAACTCTAAATAATGCTGAAATAAATTATACAGTTCTGGAAAGAGAATTATTAGCGGTAGTATATGGTTTTAATAAATTTAGACCTTATCCGATTTGAACAAAATGTATCGTGCATATCGATCATTCTGCTATCAAATATTTAATGCAAAAGAAAGATTCCAAACCAAAATTAATTAGATGGATGCTATTAATGCAAGAATTCGATTTTGAGATCGTTAATAAGAAAGGACCGATAATCGAATTGCGGATCATTTATCAAGATTAGAAAATCATGAATTATACGATATTGAAAATGAAATTATAGACGGTTTTCACGATGAACAACTATATAATATCAATGAGTGGAAAATACCATGGTATGCTGATATAGTAAACTATATAGTTAGTAATATTTTACCACCTATGCTAACTTTACAACAACAGAAAAAATTCATCCAAGATACGAAAACCTATTTTTTGGATGAACCATATTTATATAAGCAATGTAAGGATTTAATTATTAGAAGATGTGTACCTTATGAAGAAACTGAACCAATTATTCAAAAATGTCATGATTATGATTTTGGAGGACATTTCAGGACTGATAAAACTGCTTATAAGATTCTACAATCTGGATTTTACTGGCCTACTGTATTTAGAGATGTATATAGATATATTAAAACTTGCGATAAATGCCAAAGAGTAGGAAATATATCTAGAAGAAACGAAATGCCTATAAATTTTATATTAGAAGTTGAAATTTTTTATGTTTGGGGATTAGATTTTATGGGACCTTTTATTCCTTCGTTTGGGAACTCATATATATTAGTAAGTTGTTGATTATGTTTCCAAATGGATTGAGGCACAAGCTTTACCTAGGTGTGATGCTAAGAGTGTTTCAAAATTTCGATGAAAAATATTTTTACTAGATTTGGAATGCCGAGAGTGATTATCACCGACGGAGGAACTCATTTTAGAAATAAATACATTCACAAACTAGTAGAAAAATACAATATTACTCATAAGATATCCATCGCTTATCATCCACGGACTAGCGGATTAGTTGAAGTATCTAATCGTGAAATTAAACATATTTTAGAAAAATCACGCAAACCCAAATAGGTTAGATTGGTCTATTAGATTAGACAATCGCATTATGGAGCTTATAGGATCTGCTTATAAAACTCCGATTGGAATGACTCCTTACGGGCTTATATATGGAAAAACATGCCACTTACCGGTTGAATTAGAACATAAAGCATATTGGGCGATTAAAGAATTTAATTATAATATGAAGGAAGCTGGTGAGAAAAGATTGCTACAATTAAATGAATTAGAAGAATTAAGAAATGAATCATATGATAATGATCAGATTTATAAAGAAAAGATGAAATTATGGCATGATCGGAAGATTAATCAGAGAAATTTTGAACCAGGACAGGAAGTTTTGTTATATAATACTAGATTGAAATTATTTCTGGAAAATTGAAGTCTCGATGGTTAGGACCTTTCACCATAACTCAAATATTTTCATACGGAACTATAGAAATCGAAGATCTAAAAACTGGACATAAATTTAAAATTAATGGACATAGATTAAAACCATATTTCGAAGGTATAAGACCTAACTATAAAGAGGTTTTAATGCTTAGTCCACCTGATTAATAATTGAAATTAGGTCGGGCTGACGACGTTAAACCAAGCGCTTTATGGGAGGCAACCCATATTAGTCATCTATTTTTATTGTATCTTAATAGTTAGTCTATATTATTGAAACTTTACTACTCGATTATTATTAAGAATCATCACATATTCGAACCATTATGATGAGAAATGAAATTATTCGATTTAGAGCGAAATTGGACATTATTTTGGAATCTCGCCGACGGCGAGGTCGATACTCGCCGACAGGCGAGGTTCGCGCCTAAATTAGATTCGGTTTATTTATCGAGCTCGGCGACGAGCGAGAAACGTCCCCGCCGACAGCGAGAACATGGGAGGCAGTTTTTATAACTGAGTCGCCGACGGTGAGAAACTTCTCGCCGACAGCGAGGAAGTTATAAAGATGAGTTATTTATACTTTGAATGTCGATTTGGACGGTTTCAACACCAATTCCTTTGTGAAAACCCATTCTTAAACCATTCTAAAGTCTGCCTTCTTCACTAGAATTCATTCCATTCACCATAATGGCCTCCAAATTCTTAGATTCCTCTAAATGCGGAGTGTTTAACCGGAGGAAATTTGTGAGTGCGGAAGCGCGGCGGATCTTCAACGAGGTTTTGATAAAGAAAAGAGTTATCAAGGAACGGGGATTTGTCAATCGAGGATTAGAGAATTCCACTACGAAGATAGAAGAAACGATCGCGCAGCGCTAGCTAGGAGGTATTTTGTTACACTACGTCTGCTGTTGTTATTCCGAGTTGTGAAAGAGTTCTACTCTAACTTACATGCGATCAACAATGGGAATGTCTACGTCCGAGGAAGATGGGTGACGTTTACTCCATCAAGAGTAAATGAATTATTCTCTATAGAAAACACCCCGGTATGTCACTATTCAAATTTTGTGCCTTCTCGATATAATATGAATGAGATATTTTGATATCTGACTGATGAACCGGAAGATTGGGAAATGCGTGAAGACGGGTATGTTAGTTTCTCTGCATCACTTTTGAATCCTGTCTCAAAGCACTGGCACTTTTTCATCTCATCTAAATTGTTACCTACTATGAGGGTAAACAAGGTTTCAAAGGAATGCGCTATATTGAATTATTGTATTCAAAATGGATTGCCTATTGATGTTGGATCAATAATTGTTAAGTACGCATTGGGTTTAATTGTGCATGGGTCGGTTCACGGACTAGGACACCCATCTACTATTTTTGCATTATGCGATCGATATCGGGTTTCTTATGAAGCTTGGGAAAAGGTTCGTTACCTTGGAAGCCGCTTGATCCTACGGATATGTTCCCTACTTTGGACAATAATGAAGACATTACATTTATCTCCGATAGAGCTTCACGAGAATAATCCATATAGCAAGGCCTATTTCGGATAAAACGGAGTTACTTATGAAGAAAATTAAAGGAATGGAGAAATAACTGCAGAAAAGCGAGAGATTCAATCGACAATATATCCGATTTATTTGATCACATTGATCGGAGGATGAAGGAACACTTTGATCATTTTGGACACCCGGAAGCTAGCTTTCTTCATTTACCGAGACGGAAGGGTTGGATCATCTGAAGAATGCGCTCGAATTTCCCTTCGGAGCCTTTCTATAACTTATTTGTGCATCATCGTCATATCGAAAATATCGGAGAAGATGAAGATTCGACATTGAAGAGTAGTAGTAAAGATTTCCATAGTATGTTTATGTTTATGTTATTTGATTTGATTTAGATTTTATTATGTGTGGAGTGATGATTTGAATATCTCAAACTTAATTGAGATATGCGTCATAGTTTTGTATCAGCATTTAGTGTGTCGTGGATTGGTTTGCGATGCTGATTAGTAGTAAGGATTGAAGTTTGAAGTTTGATTATAGAGTCTAAAATTATGTTAGTTTGTATATCTCATAGATTTCAATATTAAAGTTAATTTGTTTGTGTATAAGTAGCTAATCTTCATATTAAATTAATAAATGATGTGACCGAAAATATAATATAAGGCAAATCAAAGACGAAAATGAGTGACAAATTTCGAAAATTTAAAATTTTGGAATCTCGCCGACGGTGAGAAAAATCCCGCCGATAGCGAGATCGATCTCGCTGACAGCGAAGAATTTCTCGCCGACAGCGGATTTTTCCCGAGAGTTTTTGGTTCCAAAAAATATTAGCTCGCCGACAGCGAGAAAAATCTCGCTGACAGCGAGGTCACTAAAAACATATATTTTGACCGGTCAAAAACACTATTCATCATCCCCAACCCCTCATTTTCGCAAAAACCGACCTAGGGCTTGAGAGATCTTGGATTTGAAGCGATTTCAACACTTTTTGACACCGGATTTCATCTTCCCTTGGTAAGAGCTTCACTCCTATGCAAAAATTTTTTATTTTCACCATATATTTTCACCACATTGCAAATTTTGGGAAAAATCAAAATGTGGAAGAAATATTCGGTGGAAATCCATGAAATTTGATTTAAATTACTTATGAATGTTGTAGGAAGCCTTCTTAGGATTATTTTTAAGTTTAGTGAAAATTTTCATGATTTTCACAGATCGATCGTATGGCTCCACGACAAAAACGTTGAGTAGAATTCGACGAAGACCGATTCATCAATGCACGAGCACGAAGCTAAATATTTTGAAAACATACAAGGAAGAAAGTGCATTACGGATCGGGTTTTCAAAAATTCGGGAGGAGAAGTAGAGCGGATTATTAAGGAACGAGGTTGGGAGAATTTATGTTACGTTCAATATAGAGCAGCTGTAGAAGTGGTTAAAGAATTTTATGCCAATTTGACTGCCGCTGAAGATGCACCAGTAAAGGTACGAGGGTTTTTTGTAGATTTCAATGCTGCAAGAATTAACGCGTTCTATGAAGTTCATGACTCGCACTTTAGCAAGTATGAAACTTTTGGAACGATGGAAGGACCACTGGAGGAAGTCATTAACTTTCTCACTGATGGAACCGGAGTTTGGAAAATTAAGCAGCAGGAAAGAGTGAATTTTCCTCTTTCTAAATTAAATGCGATCTCCAAAGCCTGGCATTACTTTATTTGTTCTACTCTGTTACCCACATATCACCACAGTGAGGTAACACGAGATAGAGCAATTCTGAATTTCTGTATTCAGAATAACAGAAGCATCAACATCGGGAGAATTATTTATCAAAACATCCTGGCTACTCCTCGAAATGAGAGTGGAGCTGGATTGGGACACCCTGGATTAATTTTTGCACTCTGCCAACTCTCTGGAGTTGAGGCTAGAGATAATGAAGAATGGGTGGAACCAATGAAACCACTCACAGTTGCTAATATTAAGAAGTATGAATCTCATGAAGGGTGGAGAGCGAGGAGTAAGAAGTTATTTCACTCGGTCGAGTAGAGATATACCCTCTACTAGCCATGAACCTCCTGAGCCTACCACCCCTACCCTACAAGATCTGATGAATGAATTGACACTGCATAGGAGGAGTTTTGAGCAGTTTAGAGAGACCATGGGGAGAAGGTTTGATCATTTTGATCAAAGGATTGATAATCTGGAGAAGAGACATGATTATGATAGTGAGTACCTCCAGCGACATTCGGAATACGAAATTGCATATTATGAAGCCGAACGTCGTTATAGGAGTGGAGATTTAGATGTTGTCTTTCCGGATTGCCCCGGGTATACTCGGTATCATCTCGCATGATCTTCTCGGCGGCCTACGGATCAAGGAGGGGATGATAATATAGTTTAGGACTTTGATGTCGAAGATTAGGACTTTATTTGTTTTGTTTGTTTGATGTTAAGTTATTTTGAAGACTTTATATATTTGTAATATTCAGTACTTTATGTTTTGAGACATTGGATGTTAGTTAGATTAATTTGCTTGAATTGTGATAATAGTTTAGTTATTGTTTTTTTTTATGTTAGTTAATTGCATTTGTTTTTATGTTAAATAGGATGTTAGTTTTTCTTTAGTATGTTTTTTATTTTATTCTGTATTGTTTTAAGTTGTAAAATTGTTAATGTGTTAGTTAAATTGTTTTAATATGTTAGTAATTCATATGTGTAGTGTAGAGTTAATTTTAATTGTTGTATTTAATACTTATCTCAGATTTTATCCCTGCATTTTCTTTAAATTGTTATATATATATGGAGAATACTAACAGTACAGGTTCAATGAAAAATGAAAAAGCCTGCAAAAATTTCAAAGAAAAAAAGAAATACCTAAACTTCAAAGGTATGATTTATTTACTTTCCCTTTTTCATTATTTAGAGTAGATATAAAAATTTAAGTTTGGGGGGAGTAAAATACAAATTTAGTTATTAACTTGTTCTCAATTTCTATTTTCAAATTATTATAAAATGATTTTTATAGCAAGTTTTTCAATTTAATTAATATGAATTATTTTATTTAATTATTATAAAAAAGGTTAAATGAAATATTTCTAGTGCTTTAATTCATTAAATAGAATAAAAAAATTTAGTTAAAGGGAATAAGAATATAGTAAACTATTTTTAGTAAGGAAAACTATATTCTAAAATTAATATTCTTAAGTATTCAAGTGAAAAAGAAAAGATTGAAAATCAATGAAGTAAAAACTATGAAGTATATATAAGCTAAGAAATATTTCTAAGTTTCAAATTTAGGAAGATGAAAATGAAGTTCAAAATTATTAATAGGCTCTCCAGATACAGTAATCCTCATTAGAAAAAAGAAAAAGAAAAAGAAAAGAAAAAGAAAAAGAAAAAGAAAAATAAGGAGAAGTTTGAGGAGATGCCTTATCAAAAATTGGCATCATTTGAATTAACCTAAAGAAAAAAAACTTAGATATTTCCAAACTTATATTTATGGATTAGAATTTTACCTAATAATGTTTTCTTGAATTTCTTATCATATGAATATCTTAAGTAGTTATTCTTTTAAATATAGTCATTCACGAAATGAATAGTAAGCTAGAAATCTTAGACTCGATAACTAAATAATTTATTTCTATAAGATTAATTAAATTACATGAATTATTTTTATTTAACTTTATTATGATATTAATTAATCTAATTCATAGTTTATTTGAATTGAAAAATCTTACTATAGAAATCATTATTTTTATGTAAGTACTTAAAATTACTTGAGGACAAGTAATAAGTAAGTTTGGGGATTTTGATCACTGAAAAATTTATTAAGAAATTCATACTTATTTTTGATGAAATTGCGCTTTAAAGAAAGGTATTTTCTTTATTTTGTTGCAGGAATGGAGAATTTAGGTGATAAAAGCAAAAATTATAAAAAGGAGCGGATTTGGAGCAAAAAGGAAGAAAATAATGTAATTTGTGCTGAGCCGCCGACGGCGAGATCGTGCCCGCCGACGGCGAGGGTACGAGGAAGAAATTCTGAAGGATTTATAACTATCTCGCCGACAGCGAGCCGAGCCCGCCGACGGCGAGATAGCGCGGTTCGAAGACTTTCTAGAAGCCTCGCCGACGGCGAGGTAGTTCGTCGCCGACGGAAAGCTAGTTCAAATGGCACGGATACATTGAACCCGGACACCTTTTGAAGAGATGCTTACATACCTCTTGGACATTTGCTTACCTCATATATAGAGGCCGAAAATCGATCTTTAGTGTGCGATCTTTTGTGTCTTTTGTGTGTTCTAAGTGTGTTATAAGTGTGTGAGCGAGTCTTTAGAATCTTAATTAGTGTAATTAGTGAGTCTTTAGTGAGTTTAGTGAGTAATTAGTGAGTCGTCTTTATCTTGGAAGGAAGAGTCGAAAAGAACTACGAGGAGTACGCAGGGTTAAATCAAGATAAGTATTTGTATTTATTGTTTTTAACTTTAAATGAAATCCATGCTTAGTTTAGTTCCCATGCATTCTGAGTAGTTTATTTAGTCTTTCTCACTGTTTATGAAATTAAGTGACTTGATGAAATTAAAATAGAGATACTTTTATATATTAATAAATTGTGATAATTTTTACTTAAAACTTAATTTACTTTTCAAATTGGCCATTTGATTTGTTAAAATGTATTGATTTACAACTATAGTAAAAATTACATCTAATATTCGGGAATTCAAAAGCCTTGGAAGGAAGGTGCAAATAAATAGGGAAATAATATCCATTGGGCGTAGAATTGAGCATTTTAGTGTGACGGACTAAAATTTTCAATTCGGTCCTATTGTTTGAGAGTCGAAGTGTAGATGTTAGCCCTCGGGCGAGGGGAACGTGGGAGCTACGAAGTGGCGATCGGTATCCTCCCGACCTAGCCGCAGATTCGGTAATCGAACATAGGATTAGTCAATATTCTTTACACCTGGACCAAAGGGTAAAGAATAGGAATGCTCCTATTTGTCACAATATCTTAAAATTATCTATTTAAATTCATCAATCACTTAAATTTCTAAACAAGGGGAAAGATACTTTTTTTGAATAGTTAAGACTTATTTAGCAATTAGTTAATTTCCTGCACTTTCAATACGTATTAATTTTCTACTTAGTTAAGTTACCTAATTAAAATACTTAGTTTACTTTATTGCGCTTAAATTTAGAATTCCAAATTTTCGTATAATATTTTAAAATTATTATTATTATTATTTTAAAATTAGTTGTTATTTAATTTTCTCTTTCCTCGTGGGATCGATAACCGGGACTCCACTAGAGCCTCGTATTACTTTATACGATACGTATACTTGCGTAGCATCCACAACATAAATAATTACAATTCTATACATATAATATAGCGGGGTCAAGTTTTTGGCATCGTTGCAATTAAATTAAAAATATCATAATATAAAATTGTAGGTCACCGACCAGGCATGGGTGGTCTCCATCCACCTGTGGAAGGTCAGCGGAGGGTAGTGGTGAAGTCAATTGGGTCGTGACAAGTGTCAATGGGTTGAATTGAAGTGGAATGGGGTTTGGACTACTTTTGCATTTGGCTCATGGAAAGAGTTTTGGGTCACTCCCAAGGTGGCTTGACCTAGTGACCAACATGGGGGCTTAGGTGCTTAGGTCTCAATCATTAAGATTATGACTTGAGCATGGGTAAGGGTGAGTCATGGGAAGGGTTAAGTGCTTTTTAATAAATCTTAAAAGGGCTCCTTCCTTTTTCCACTTAAGGGATGATGACTTATCATGGCTAACATGACTCACATGTGGCTTGGTGGAGGCTTAATAGTTTGCATGTGGCTTGAACATATTTCATGAAGAAGGGTTTTAGGGATTTTAGGCATTTTATGAGGGGTCATCATGAAGTTAGATGTGGAAAAAATTTAATCATAAATTTCATCCCAGCATGGTTTTATTTTAATTAAATGGATAATGGGAAATTCATGTCATGGTAGAGTGGGCTTTCGGATTTAAGGTTTTGAGCTTAATGGATTTTTAAATTGATCATGATGGATGGGCTTGATTTTGAAATTTGGTGGAATTGATTTTAGGGCTCATGGAAACTGGATTTGAATTTGGAATTGAGGAAATTTTTGTTTTAATTTGGATTTGGGAGAATTTGGTGGAAATTTGGTATTTTAGGTGAAATTAGGGATTTTGGGGGATTTTGGCAATTTTGGTGGGAATTGGGGTGTGTGGGTGAGCCATGTGAGGAGAGATGTCTGATAATGTGATAATGAAATGGATGTGTAGGGTGAAGTATGGAGGTTGATGGTGAATATTTAAGGTGAGGTATAGGTGTGTTGAAGTCATAAAGGTTTTCCCTGAGGCCTTGTGATCCTATAAGAACACAATTTCGAGCTTCAAAGTTTTGGTCTTAACGAACTCAATCAAGTGTTGAGAATTTGAGGCCACCCATGTGAGACTTCACAAAAGATCCAAGAAGTTGCTGGAATTTCTAAGTAGGGGTGGGTCCCATCCCTAGTCTTCCAGGATAGTCAATAAGAAAGTCCTATGGTTAGATCTTAAGCTATAGAAGAAGAATTTTGGCCTCACCAAAATGAGTTCAACAATCGGTAGTGTGGAGAAAGAAACATTTAACATCCATAACCAACTAGAAGCTGCCCTCGAAACCAAAAAAACCACAATGGAGATCCCTCTTGCCCTTAAGGAATTGAATAAGTTATTTCTAATCAGTGAGAGTTTTCCTTCAGAGCACGTGGACCTGTTGATTTAGGCTCTCAAGGAGCATTCAAATGTTTTTGACTGGTCAGTTGCTCATAATTCAGACATTCTAATAGATGTAGTGTGCCATCACCTCAACATTAATTCAATTGTTGCACCAATAAAGCAAAAGATTTGAACATCGACCATGACATTGGCCAAACTGATTCAGAAGGAAGTACAAAAGAAGGTGAGTTATAGCTGGGAGGTGCAGTGTCCATTCTGGATATCCAATGTGGATATGGTAAATAAATTGAATGATAAATGAAGAATATGTGTGAACTTCATAAGTTTTAACTCTACCGACCCCAAGCAAAAATTGATGCACTTAAAGATTCTACAGTCAGTCGTTCAATCATGAGCTTTCTGTACTCTTTATCTGGTTACCATGAAATTAAATACATCTATCAAATGCAAAGATTACCGCCTTCATCATGAGAAAAGGCCTAATTTGCTATATTTTAATGCCCTTTGCGATAAAAAATACTGAGGCTAACTACCAGCATATGATGGATACAATATTTGCTAAACAATGAGGAAAAAATATTAAAGTCTACATCAATACTGTCTTAGTTAAATGTCAGTCAGTTGACTAACATATAAAAGATTTAAAGGAAACTTTCTAAACACTGAGATAATAAAATATGAAATTAAATTAGTTGAAATATATATTCAATGCATAGACCAAATAATTCCTTATACATTTCTGAACACCGAAAGGAATAAATTCCAACCCAAAGAAGGTTAAGGGCTCTTAGATATACTTTCTCCTTGAAATGCTAAGAAAGTGGAAAAGCTAGCCAGTCGGATAGTAGCACTCAACCAGTTCATCTCAAAGGTGGGCAATAAATGTGCAACATTCTTTAAAACATTTTAAAAAAACTAAGCACATTAAATGGTAAAGTGAATGTGAGAAAGCATTCTAATGCATGAAACAATCTGCTTCACCTTGTTTCTTCCAAGCCCAAAATTGAATGCTAAGCTCTGTTTAAATTTGGGAGTTGGGCTGTATGCCATAAGGTCATTCTTGGTCTCGAAGGAGCTGAGAAAATAATTCCCCATTCACTACAGAAGTCGGATCCCCAAAAGCACTGAGGTCAGTTATCCTATTATGGAAAAGCTAACGTTTACTCTAATTATTTTTGCTTGCAGGTTTTAACCGTATTTCCAAACCTACCTGATCAGTATCCTCACTAATTTTGTACTAGTAAAGTTAGATTCACAATTGGAGATAAATCATGTTAACAGAGAATTCAACATGAGGGATGAGATGATGATCAAATACTTGAATAAGGAAAAAGTGGAGATAGGGAAGTTTGTAGACTTTTGGAATGAGAATGTCAGTTAGGAATAATTTCAAATAGTGGCCTCTCTATTAAAGAACCCTTGCTTTAGAGAAGGGTGCCCCAAAGGCTTCTTCAGTAGACCATTGAGGAACTAGATGTCATATAAGTGGAGCTAAAAGAGCAAAGAATTAGATGGATCCCTTCATCCAATATCTAAAGACTAGAAAGATCATAGAGTAGATAACAAACCAGAAGAGATTCAAATTTAATAGTGCACCATACCTCTTTATTAAAGGTCAACCTCCTCATTGTTCCTAAGATGTGTTAGGGAGAATGAAGTGGAAGAAAACTTCTGGAAAATACGCTTTGTTGAATGCTTAATTCATTCCAAATGAAAGACATTGACAAATCGTGTTCAAAGGCAAAGCTAGTTCTGGTTGATCATCATGAACAATGCAGAGGAGCTCATCAGAAGATATGAGCAATGTCAGAAATATACTCTATTTAATACCAACTCGTCCAACAGATGCAATCGATTTTTAGTGTCTGAATTTTTACCATCTAAAGAATTGACACCCTATGGTAATTTCATCCTTTAAAGGGACAGTGCAAGTTCATTTTGATCTTTATGGTCTATTTTTCAAAATGGATAGATGCAAAGGACCTTACCCTGATTATTATAGGTGTCGTCTAGAATTTCATATGGATAAACATCATCAATCAGTATGGCCTACATTTGATAAATAATGGAACATAGTTCGCCAATCGAGAGGGTGAAAGATTTCTACCAAAGTCAGGGGATTAACATGAAACTTGTGTTTGTACATCATCCCCGAAGGAATAGACAATTAGAGTTTGCAGACAATATAATATTTAATCAACTAAGGAAGAAGGTTGATGAAGCTAGAGGTAATTGGGCAGACTAACTTCTATTTGTCTTATGGGCTTCCAGACCGCACTACGACCAGGCAAGCACCCTATATTCTTCCCATGGGCTGGAAGTAATGTTGCTGGCCAAGTACAGTCACCATGACCAGAGTGTTATCACAACAAACTCATTGATGAATAAAATCCCACCAACTTGCAGAAAGTGAGGGAATGACGCTCACACTCGACCTATTACAAGAAAAATGAAACCAATATAGCACTTTAATAAGAAGAAGTAAAGATGACCACTCAATACTATAATAGGAATCTCTGAGAGAAGACGATTGTACCCAATGACCTGGTTACAAAGGAAGCTGGCCCCACAGTACGAGGGCAATCAGTCAACAAAGTTGATCAAAATTCATTGATCAACAAGTCACCCTGGAGCCTACGAACTGAAGTCATATACCACACAAAGAATTCACAAAACATGGAGCAAGGATTATCTCAAAAATATTTTTCCTTAAAACAATTACTTTGTACTGATATAAGAGAAATATAAAAGTTGTTCTACGCGTTTGATACTTATGAATCATTATTTTTTCATAATTTTGATAAAAACATTAGTTAACCATATGATATATGACCCAAGGTTTAAACAACACTTGGGGAACTCTAAGGTTGATGCACCTTGCATTAAAATCATACTTAAGGATGTATAGTACTCTAAAAAGCCAACCAACATAAGCATTCTAACACTCAATCACAAAACAACAAATAAATGATTTTTCAAGTTGAGAACTAACTTTTAGAGGAGGTTACCCACCATAAGCGATAATGGTCTGCGATGGGTTCCAAGAAAACCATCATAGAAAAATATCAACGACAGCCCTCCTACAACATGTAGTTTGACATAGAGAATACTTGGGCCTGGTTAAGCAACAGAAACTTAGGTCTGCCTAAGATTTAATACTTAATATAAATCAATTTGGTTCATGCCTTCCAAATATTTAAAGAAAAAATATCATGACTGAAAGTAACACCATGATGTTCAATCAACATGTACATGACCGCTAATAAATGCTTCAACGCTCAGGTGGAATACACAAGTGTATGGTCAAAGTGGTAAAAGATTTATTGAGTCAAGATTGTTGATCCCGAAGGGAATACAAGATGAACAAATTCAGGAAAAGTTACTAGCCTACTTAATTCATCCTCAATTTTGAATTTAATGTGATTTAAGTTGTGCTAACTGTTCCTCCTGCAATTAAAATAAGTTTAAAGTTTCTCTTAAAGAAATTCTAATTGTCTTATGTGAATTGGTGATAACTAGGTGTTAAAGTTAGCTTTCCTTGCACCTGATAGTAGTGGAGTGTAGAAAATGAGAAAATGCAAATAGAAATGTGGCTAGTGACAATTAGAATTATTTATCTTATTTTCCCTCTCTCAAGTGCAAAAAGAAGTTTGATTAAAGTAGTCTTAATTCCTTAAGCCCCACTTTGAACCTAAAAACAATTATCTCCCTATTTTTTTTCATCGCCCTATATGATACTTTTGCTTCATATCCTAAAGTTCAATGTGATCTTCCTAGTTGTTCATATCATAGTTCTCTCAAGTCATTATGGGTTCACAACTGATTTTAAGAAATCATTTAGCAAAGGTAAATGAAAAGTAGAAGGAAAATCATCATATTAAAAGGTTGAATACAATTTAAATCATTTCCACTTTCCTACACATGCTACTACATCACCATAAAAAAAGGTAGATGTGATTACCCAGAAACATATATGAAACACCACAATACTTTATTAAAATAAAGAGAATCCACATACCAAAGTATTTACAGAAAAGTTCAATGTTTAAGCACAATAATACTTATCTCTCTCCCTTAATACAGCCTTGAGAATGCTCTACACAAGCCCTTACTGCTTCCCTGTAGACTCTCCTCACTTTAACACTCAGATCCTCACCAATTCTCCACTCTAAACTTGCTCTCTCTAGCCTAAAGCAAGCCTTCCACACTACAAATATATCTCTCATGATTAATGGAACTTCTTATCCTTCTCCCCATAAAAGCTTGACCCGTTATTTTAAATATACTTATATATCTAAGAATTTGACACCACTATTAAAAGATAAAAATCCTCAGCAATAGTGCCAAAAACTTGATCAGGAGCGTAATTTTAATTTTAGTATCAGTAAATTATTATAATCTTTTGATCACAGAGTTACCTTTAAACGCAAGTATACCTATCGCTCAAGTAATACAGGCTCTAGTGGAGTCCTGGTTATCGATCCCACAGGGAAAACTATTAAAGCCTACAGACTAGGATTATATAAACCAAGTTAAAATTACAACTAAATCGAATATGCCTATCTGTCACTAATATGCAATCGATAATATAGTTTTTGTATCTAAACTAGATCTACTAACAGATTACTAATATTACTAAAGTTAAGTTCAAATATATATATATAAGCAACAATATTTCTCCTTTGTTAAGATATTTAAGTGAAATGATAATTAGAATTAGTTTTATATGTGTTGTGCCAAATAGAAGCATACCTATTCTTTACTCTTTGGTCCAGGCATAAAGATCATTGACTAATCATATGTTTGGTTACTGAATCTGTTGTTAGGCTGGGAGGATACCGGCTCTTACTTCGGAGCTATCACATTCCCCTCGCTTGAGGGTTAACAATCTACACTTCAGCACCCAAACGATAGGTCTGAATTGAGGATTTTAGCCTGTCACTCTAAAATCTCTAATTCTACGCCCAATTAATATTATTTCCCTATTTATTTTCACTTCTCCTTTCAATGATTTACACGTCTACCTTTCAAGGAGAAATGTGATACATACTAGTTAAGAATTCTTAGCCCACGGTCAGGTCTTAAAAATTCTTCACAGATTTTAACAACACAAATGGCCAATTCGTATAGTAAAGTAAGTTTAGGCATAATACCATCACAACTTCTTTATATTTTGTTTAATAGACTAATTCATTTAATCATTTCACAAAAACATCAAAACAAGGAGAAAGACAGAACAACTACTCAGAATTCATGGAAATGATGCAATAAAACTTGTATTTCATATAATAAAGTAAATCTCTACAAAATATAATAAATAAACACTACTTATCTCAAATTCCTCCCCAAGAAAACTCCTTGAAGTTCCTCTAGATTTTTTCTTTTCTTACAGCAGACGGAATTCTCCTTCGAAACAGTAATGCAGAAGAGATCTCTCACTTCCCTTCCGCTCTTACAATCCCTCAAAAAATTCCTCACAAAATCTCTATTTGAACTATCTATTCACTAAATAACAACACTAATGACTCACTAATAGACTCTTAAAAATACTTTGGACTCATTCGTAATCACGTAGGACATACTTTTTTCAGCCTAATTTGGTTCTTTTTAAAGTTGTAGAAGAGTCTCTAAGGGTTTTGCAGGCACCCCTTCGAAAATCGTCCACATTCGACGTATTTCTGGAAAGATCCGCAGGTCCCGCCGTCAGCGGCCTCAAACGCGCCGTCGGCGGCCTTCTAGAAACAGTATTTTTAAACAGGCCCCGCCGTCAGCGGCCTCAACCTCATGGTCGGCGGCCTTCCTTGGAATTAATTCTGAACTCTCGGGAAAATCACACCGTCTGCGCCATCGACCTCGCCGTCGGCGCCCTAGGTCAATTTTGCATAATTTAATCCTTTTTGCTCCAAATTTGCTCCTTTTTGCATATTTTTACTCCTTTGTCCCTAAATCTTCATACCTGCAGAAAAACACCAAAAATACCCTTCTTTAAAGTGCAATACCATCAAAATCAGTATAAAATAGACATGAAAATCTTAACATTTTTTCCTTGGGTTAAAGCTCTCTTCAAAAGTCTCTTGTCTTTCTTAACTAATATTCTCTGTTTTAACTGCCTCCTGTCTTAACTTAGGTTCGCCTAAGAGTTAGACACAAAAAATAAATCAATTTGGTGCATGTCTTCCCCCAAAAGCTAAATTTCATTTTTCTAGAATAGATCTAAATATTAGGAAGAACGACAATAATAATAGTCACAATAGGACTTCTAGTAACTCTCTTTTTCATGAGTGGGAAATCTTCTTCAGACTTAAATTTGAATTCCATCACATATTCTTTCTCATCAATAACTTAGGGGTCTGTTGTTAAATGGTGAGATCACCGCAACTAATTTTGAAGTACTGAATGCTCTTTCAAATTTGATGATAGAGCCATCATTCAGATGGGTTGGACTAATGTAGGGTTTCTTTCATTTTTAAAAGAGAAGATTAGCTTAGGGGATGACATTTTCTTGTATTGTGTGTACAAAGAAGAATGTTTATAGAGAATCCACACTTGAATTTCTAAATCCTAGTGAATTTAAGAATTAAATTTTCAAAAGAGAACTCATTCAAATAATTGAATGAAATAAAAATGGAGTGCTAAAGCATACTCATTAAATAGGATTTAAATTATAAGTTAAAGGACTCAAAGTTTGAAGGCTCTATAATTATTAAAATTGGATTATGAAAATATTTTTGGTTTATTAAGCTGTTAAAGTTTATTAAAATTAAAATATATTTTTAAATTTGTTAAAATTAGTTAAGTTGGATAGGGTTTGTTAATGTTTGTTTAATTTGCTAAATTTGGTTAGAGTTTTTGAAAATTGGTTATGTTTTATTAAATTGTTAACATGGTTTTTAAAGTTTGTTAAAGATTATTAAATTTATTATGATTTCTTAAAGGTTTTTAAGGTTGTTTAATTTATGTTTAGTTTGTTATAGTTGGTTAAAGTTTGTTAAAGTTGGTTAATTTTTTTTAAATTTGTTAAGATTTGTCAAAAGTTGTTAAATTAGTTAAAGTTTGTTAAACTTATTAAAGTTGGTTAAAGTTTGTTAAATTTGGTTAAGGTTTATTAAATTCTTTAAGGTTTTAAAGGTTTGTTAAAGTTTAATAAATTTAAGCAGATCAGTTTGAAATTTGGTTTTTGGAGTTTTTGAAATGTTTTAGTTGAGGTTGAGGGTTTAAAGGAAAAGATTTGAAAGTTCAAGGTTCTTAGTTAAGTTATTGAAGTTAATAGATTAAAGTTGAAATTTGAGGATTGTAATTTGACATTTGCAAATTGTTGGTTTAGATTTGAGGTTTTAAAATTAGAGTTTTAAATTTGATATTTGAATTTGAAAGTTTTGGATTTGAGATTTATCTTTACATTAATGGGAATGATGGGCCAAAAGGATTTCTAGATGATGGGGACGCCTTAACTCTAAAATAAACTTTGACTATAAAAGAGGCTAAATGGCGAGGACTAGCCTAACTTTTAGAAAAAAAATTACCCTGATTAACATGCCCTTGGCTTCCCATCATTTTGAGTATAATGTCATCATTAGAACATTAACCAACCAGATTGTTAGAGGTCTCTATATTACCATAAGAATAACAAATGTAGACCTTCTTTTTACTATATGGATTGAGGTGTCTTTGTCAGTAACCATGAGTTACTTCATCTAAAGGCACCTGCATATTCCAAATGATAAGGCTATTTATTTTATATGTCATAGTCCTTAGCACTAATTATTGGTACCATGTATACTAACTTAGGCTTCTTTACTAGACTATTATAGGTTTTGTATGATCCTTGATTTTTTTTCTAAGTTAACTAATATATAGGATTCACAATTAATTCACTTAGTAGTGGTTATTATTATTTAAGTTGGTAAATTTTAAAGCTGTTTGGGGGTTTGATTTTTAATTCATGATTTTTTTTATCCCTATTTTAACTGTTATTGTGAAAATCATGGTTTATTATATTCAAAGTTTTTCGAGATGCTCTTAGGGAACCAATAAAATTGTCTCTGATAGCAATGTGACTGATGTAAAGTTAGCAGGGAACATTAATGTTCACAGTAGCTGTGCAATCCTCTGAGGTACCAGAAATATTTGAGCTCATCTTTTTCAATTTTCTTAAAAAAGAATACCCTTATACATAACACAAGAAAAATTTGATAATAAGTTAATTAATTATAGTTTTGTGAAGCTATGAGGTCTCAGAGAACTCAGTATATAAACCAACGAATCTGTCACTACAAGAAGATAACATAATTATAAAAAAAAGAGTTTTTAGTTGCCTTAAACTCACATAATACCAAGCTCATATGTGTTACATATGCATATCACCAAAAAAACAATCGCCTAGAAGAACCTCAAAAACCATAGCACCAAAAAAAATAAAGGAACTTGGTTGCATTGTTAGGATTTCACATGTGTCAGTTACCAATAGCGACATACAGGCCATCCAAAAGAACTCGTAAGGCCAAACATCTCATCATAAACCTCAAAAACCCACCCAAGAAAAAAAAAATGCAAAGGCAAAGAAAATTATAAATTGTGTAAAAATCCAAAATAATAAATATCAAATACATAAAGAACAAAAATAAACATTAACAGTATAAAACACTGATACAATAAAACATATTAAATACTGATATAATAAATTGAATATTAAATACATGATCCTTATCCACTATATGGAAGTTGATGTCATTGTGGAAAGGATGTCACCAAGTATAATTGTGATGATCCATCATGGCAATCACAATGTCGACCTGTTTGGGAAACAGGTAAGATGGCATGTTGCAAATTATAAACAATTTATTCTTCCAAACACCAAAAGTCCTTTGAATGACACTGTGTCAGGAGAAATATCTATTGTTAAACATTTCTTTACTACCACACGAGACATTGTCGATTCACTCAAAATAAGATATGTGGTATCTCGTATCTAAATAAGGCTTAAGATACCCTCACTGCAATGGATACCCAGCATCGACCAAGTAGTATCAACATGATGGGAATTGAATGAATTGTGTTGAAGTAAAAATGAATTAGGAGAGTTGCTCAATCTTCAGCAAACTTGTCGGTGGATGTGGGAATTTTTATTTGTTAGTTCATGTTGCAAATTTGAATATTCAACTGTCATGTGCATTACCCTCCCAACCGGCCATGAAAAAAGTGAAGCACATGTTGAAATTGCATACCACCATAACATTCTTCATCGATGACCTACAACAGTTGATGAATGTGATCTTCTCATTATTTGGAACAAATACATCAATGTGTGTTTTATCAATTACTCTAATACAAATAAAGAAAGATAGTGAAGGTCACATACTTACAATGTTTATATGAAAAATGAATGTAATAAATAAGAAAAATTATCTTAAAGTATGCCATATACAGTGCATAGTGTGAAATCTCTGTGGGGGTTTGTTCAAATGTAGGATTCGTTGGCTTTATGACTCGTAAAGAAAAAGTGACAAGTGTATTCAACCATACTGAGAAGTATTTGCAAATAATTTTAGAAGAGTGTTGAATTGCTCTATAACTCCTCGCATTGATTCATTCAGTGGTAATATATAGAGGGTGTTTGCTAATACCTATCATGAAGTTGTTTTGGTTGAATTAGAAGTCCATGATTTCAGTGTAATTCCTCTAACAAATCAGTGAACACTAACACATTGCTAAATCTTGTTGGGCGGCCCAAAGTAAATCCCCAACCCATTTGTGTCCAACATTTGTTGATGTCTTGAGGGGACCAATCTATGTATGAGTTATATATTCATACATCAAGCATATTACAGCTACAACTCTTATTCTGTGGCTTTTTGTGGTTGTATTCATATATTTCAGTATCATATAAAGTTACGAACAAAACCAACACAAGCAAATAGTATTACATAACTCAATAGAAAATATAATGAGGAATGAAATGCTCTCAAATAAAGTGGCATGTTGCAAGCAGCATAGATATCCAAAGCATCATGAAAAACCATAAACAAATAGAAATGTCCCACAAGAATCTAAAAAAAAAGTTTCATTCAAATGTCACTGCTCCCATAAAAATAATGTAAGTAAGCCACCCTGCGGTCAGTGGGCATCTTTATGAATAACTCTATCAATCTTCAAGTAACTTCATTGAGAACAAATATAGCGGCATGTCCTCGTAAATTTTTAGAGTTACATCCAGAATTTGCATAACAAGTTGGATAGAAGTTGCTTATGATGGGCCGGGTTATTGGTATATGAAGCCACTAACTGTGAGAGCTGGCTTCAAATGAAAGCAACTCCTTTTTTTTCAACCCGAGAATCCTTTGACCGGCTTGTGAACTCAACTTCATGGGGTTCCAGGATGGGTCCTTCATTGGAATCATCTGTTTGATCAACTTCCAAATTCCTAGGGATGCCGCTAAACCTTGCCTAACTAGGACCACATGCATTTTTGTTCGTCTGCACGACACCTCCAAGCAGATAATCAAACTTCTCCTCCCATGATCGATTCTACTGCATTTAAACTTTCTTATTACAGAAACCGCCTACAAATTGATATAACATGTTTTTGGTTTTGAAGACAAATTAAAATTTGATAAAAATAGGAGACATATAAAAAATGCTCACGGCTAGTCTCTCTGCCCACCACTCCTTGAAAGCATCAATTGTTCACTTTACCAGATCCAAGCTCATTGATCCTTACTTCAATTCCTTCCGGAATTTTCAATTCTTCTTTAGCTGATACCACTTGATTTTTAATTGTATCCTATCATACTCTTTGTCGGTACTTCCCTTGAATTTTATTATAATATTTTGCCACTCTTCCTTGTTGAAATAGTTTGTAGGTCTATTTCCCAGTTCGACCTCCTTGAGACAAAGGTCACAAAATATTCATTTTATCTCTTTATCCCACATTGCTGATGTATCAGCCTCATTTGTCTTCAATATTTTATTACTACTATGAAAAAAACTAATTAAGATAAATAGGAATGCCACAATATGACAACTAAAAATAGGAATGCCACAATATGATCACAAATGCCTCTCCACACCACACTGCACCTACACATCAGCACTGTCACTACCTCCACACACCTAAACACATCAATGCACCAATACATCCAAAACAACACCACCACCTCCTCCACACACTAACACCTCCATAAAAACACAACCACACACCAACCACCACCTCCACAACACCATCACCTCCATACAAACATAATCATCTACAACACCACCATTGCATCACAACCACCACCATCATATTTATCAACACAACACACTACCCCATAACCAAAGCCGCACCACACCACCTCCTACAAAACACAAACCATCATCTAAACGCCACCAACCACAAACATCAATAGCACACCGCACCACTCCACCACCTCTACATCACCTTCCTCCACAACACACCAGCACCTCCACACAACCTACAACCAAGATCAATAACACACCGTACCACTCCACCACCACCATATCACTTACTTCCATGACACTCCACCACGTCAAAAAACTAACAACCAACATCTATAGTAAACAATCATCATATCATTAAAAACAAACATTGATACCAAACTACAATCTCCACACCAAACCACCTCCTCCAAACCACACACAACTACCTCTAAACCACCAACCATCAACATGAATGGTTTGATCGTATAAAGCATAAATACAATTTTTTTTGAGTGCCCTATATGTAATTCACATAAAGTTGCCAAACATAAATCAAGCTCCCTATTTCATCCATTTTTCCAATTCTCACTCAAACATCAAAGGTAATGTTAATACACCATTCCATATTTTTCATTTGAGGCATTACATAGGGCACCCGAAACGTTGCTATCTACAAATTAAGCACCCACTTTAATCCTTTTTTCAAATTCTCACTCAAACATCAAAGATAAAAACATTGCTTAATTTTGAATTGAGGACCTTACATACAGGGCACTCGAAACAATGTTATGTACATATCAAGCACCCTAGTTCATCCATTCTTCAAATTCTCACTCAAACATCAAAGGTAATGATAAAACCCCATACAACTTTTTCATTTGAGGCAATTAGATACGGAGCAGCCGTAACGTTGTTATCTACAATTTAAGAATCCTCTTTCATCCAATTTTCAGATACTTGCTCAAACAAAAAAGAAAAATTATATGTAGTTCTGAATTGAGGCAATTACATATTGGCCACACGAAGCAATACTATATACAAATGAAGCACCCAATGTCATCCATTTTTCAAATTCCCACTATAAAATTAGTGGACGTAATGATAGAAGGCCATCTCATTTTCAAAAATTCATTTGGTTGCATACAGGGCACCTGAAACATTACTATTTACAAATCAAGCACAACTTTTCATCCATTCTCCGAATCTCAATGAATAAAAGTGAAGAAAAAATCACCATTCCAAAATTTTCATTTTTTTCACAAATTTAAAATCACAAAATTAGAGAAGATAAATCATAAAATCACAAATCGCAAATATCACAAACTTCTCAGAACAAAATGCAAATAAGAAAGCCAAAAATTGCAAAGAGAAAGGAATTCCATCGTAAATGAGCACAAAAATTACTTACAGAGCACAGTAATCAGAGATTGGAGAGAAAGGAAGAGGAGATAGGCAACCAATAGAGAGAGGAGCATGAGAGGCTCGAGATAAGCATGAGAGAGAAGCGAGAGAGAAATGAGAGAGAGAGAGGTACGTAGGGTTCGAGAGAGTGATCGAGAGAGGTACCTAAGGTAGAAAAAATGCAAGGGAGAGAGTCATAGAATCGAGAGGTGTAGCAGGGTAATACTTACATTAAGAAATATGAGCCATAGGTCAAAACCACGACCACTTTTAACACAGATTATTAGGAGAAGCTGCAGGGCCGTAGTAACCAAATGCCTCAGCTGATGTTTTCAAAATGCACTAAACTAAATAAGCTACTCCAAATGGACCCTTAGGGTCTCCACATCTTGTGAAGGCGCACCCTTCATATTTGGACCCAGCTACCTCTACATATTAAGAGATTCTTCCCCATTATTGATACACCCCTTTTGAGCCCAATCATTCCTTTAATGTAACCTTGATGTTGGCCACCACCCGTTTGGGATATGGTGAAGCACCCTCTACTCTTATGTTTCAGCTTGGTCTCAAAGCATAGTGTGGATCCTACTTGATGACTCAATTACTTTGTATGCCCCATTTGTCGATAGGTCGTTGTCTGTAGTAGATACAATGATTCAACCTATACTTTATGACCCAATATATGCTATTGAAAGTATCAAGATATTCTTATTAGATGCTTGTTATTGAGAGTATTCTTTAGTATCCAAAGATGCAATTAACTAAAGAGATGTGACACTTTTGGAGTTGCTCTTCAATCCAGAATAAAAATATTCTTTGTGGTTTTCCAGTTATGAGTCTCTTATTTATGGATTCACTTTGTGGATATTTGTTTTCAAGTATTTCAATCTGATTCCATTTTGGACATATACTCTCAATCTATCACGCAAGGATTACCTTACATAAGCTATCCATAGTTTCTTTTAATTTTTTTGTCTATTTATGTAGTATATTCTCATTTTTTATTCCTTTCCTCTCTGGATCATTTTTGATGATCCGAGAGAAAGATTTACTTAGATAGGAGAAATCATGCAATGATATATACATCTTAGTGGACAGATTGGCAACTCTGATGTTCAATTAAAAAGAACCTAAAACAGAAGCCAAAATCAAACTTGATGCATGTGAAATCCATTGTAGCTGAGCTTAGTCCTAGGGATATTACTCACTAGGTTGTACCAATGAATTTAAAGACTATTAAAGGGAAATAAATAGAATAATCTCCACAAAAAACATAGAACTGACATCAAATTGTTGTATGAAGAAGGAACCCCTCAAAATGTTGAAGACGAAGAACTATCTGAGTTCATAGAAGAGGATTTTTCTAAGATCCATATGGTAGAGACGTGTGCTTATTCATCCTTATGGAAGTAGAACCTGCAAATGAGGAAATTACCACTGAAGCCATGTAATGGGCGATTCAATAAAAGAATGAGCAAAATCGTAACTTATAGCTTGTGGAGGAAATAATGATAGTGATAAATACTTTACATAGTTTGCCTCAGTCACCAAAGTTGGCACCGACCAAAGTCAATAAGCCAGAAGTTGTTCAAAAATTAAAAGAGAAGGAAACTACTATCACCAGTAAGGACAGTCAAAATAAGAAGGATTTTTTTCAAATCACAATCCAAGAGAAGACAACAAGAAGCTTGTGGAACTATTTTTGAAAGAAGCCTTAGCCCAACAAAAAGGTGGAGCTTTTATTCTAAAGTGAGGCCTTACCAGGAGGAATTTGATGTTGTACAACATCTAAAAAGTTTCATACCGCCACTTTTCAAGATGATCAATGGGTAGGGAATCCCAAGAAATGTATTATACATTTCAGGGCCAGTTCTTGAATCATGGGGGTTAGTTATGCCTCACTGTTCTGAATGTTTGTTAGTAGCTTGACCATTGTTTCTTTTAATTGATACATAGAACTAACAAATAGTTTAGTGTAGATCTTCATAGAATTAGAAAATTTATTTATTAAAAGGTTTGATAGACCCTAACACCACATCACTGTTGGTGAGCAAGTTTGTGAAAAATAGAAATTGGGGAAGACTCTTGTGGAGTACATACTTGGTTGGAGAAATTTCACAACATGTAATCGAGATTTTGTTAAAAAGTAATCACGAACCTGTGGCTTTTCTTCTTAACGGATTTACTATCAAAATTTTGGAAAATTTATTTAGCAAAGCGGGAAATATGCAAGAGGAGGTGAAATGACTCAGCTTCCTAAAGAGAACAGAGATACTTAAATTGGTCAAAGTATTCAAGAAGAATTCAACAATCATGTCAGTAGTTGACAAAGGAAATTACCATATAAATATATCAAAGGAGTAGCAACAAAATTAATAATAATAATACATCTGTCAATCCTAATTGAAACGATAGTATCAGTATGGCCAATAAACATCTCAGCAGAAGTTGTATCCTTTGGATAGAAAGACAGCCCACAATGATTGATTGGTTGAACAAATTATAATCTTTCAAAATTAAAGTGATAGAGAAGATGTTATGGAAGTTGTTGAAGAAGCCATAGTTCAAACTACCTGAGCCAAATAAGACGGAAGAAGTCAGAAGGAAATATCATCTGAAGTACCATCCCTACAAATGGATAATCAGTCACACAATCAAGAATTGTTTCAAATTTAAAGACCAACTAAAATAAAATTTCAAGGTTGGGAACATTATAATCCCAAATGACAATTTGATAGAACCAGAAAATGATTTTATTAATGTGATTTTGGTTGATGCAGTTGTTTCCATCAATCCATGTAAAGACGAAGACAGATGGAGTATAATTTAAAATAAATATTTGATGAAGATCCTCAATAAGATTCAAACTACTTCAGTTACACTTCAACTCAAAGGAAAATACTTATTAAGTCAAAGTTTCCAATTGAGGTTGAGGATAATATATCAAAGGCAAAAAAGTTGGAGATCGAGAAGAAGAAGATGGAAGACGCAAGTAGTAGAGTAGATGTTATTGCTTCTTCATATAGATTGGTTTTTATAGATTTGGGGGAGCTATATGAATTCTTCTTTGTTCATTCGGGATCATATAATACCAAGTGTATCTATTTCGGTTATATTTTGTTTATTCTTAACGACAACATTTCAGAAAGAAACTAACTGATCTTCAATCCAAATTTTAACCCTATTGGTATTGCTCAAATTATGCATAATCTTGATACATCCAATAAAGAAGAAGATGATAACAACAACTACAATAATTTGGATAACGATAATCCTATTTTTTGACTTTGAAGAGATGCTGATATAAATTTAATTAGAATTACTATATTATGAAACATCTTTAGAAGTGCTAGTTAATACCTCTCTAGAACAACCCTATGGGTCCAATTTAATATCCAAAAGAAATAATAGAAGCGAAATTATGGAGTAAGAAATTTTTACCTTCAATGATGGCTCCCAAAGATAAAGCAAAGCAAGTGGCTATCATAAAAGGGTCAATTCTACCAGCATAGAAAGTGTCAGTTTGAGAAGTTTCTGGGGAATTGCCTAATAAAGTAGATTATAATGTTCTAGCCCATCCTATGAAAATGCCAGCTATGCTTTGCATTTACGATGCCCTGATCACTTTTATGGAAATGAGGGATTCATTTGTGAAATATTTACTAGATCATGTGATCTGTTTGGCCCAAGGTACTTCCTCAAATGAGGTTTATTCATTAAGAGGTCAGCAAAAGGTAACATTCATAGATGAGGAATTATTCGGGAGAATTGATTATAATCATCCTCTCTACATTTTAGTGAAGGTCAATATATTCATGCTCTTAAGGGTACTTATTAATGCCGGTGCCTCCATCAATAAGATGAACTTGTGGATGCTGACATATTTGGAAACTAATGATTTTAGGTTAACTACAGATAAGATGATACTATGACTTTAATCATAAAGTAGAAAGAGCTCTCGGTTCAATCACTTTTTTGCTAAAGATTTGTGATTTATTGATGATCTCTAAAATCCATATCATAAACTCTGAGAATTCTTTTAATGCTTTGTGGGTCAATTGTGGATACACGAGCATAGAATGGTTCTTTTGTCTTTGCATCAATGCATTAATAATTGGTACAAAATACAAGAACATTGCACCAACGGAGATTTACAATTTTTTTTCAATTCATGAAGTGGGGATCTAAGAAGACATTGGTTATTATGCTCCCCGAAACAAACGATATTCTCTAGAGATGTGGTAGCTAACTTTGAAGAAAATCAAGAAAAGATCAAAGCTGATGAAAATAAAATCAAAGACCTTCAAATAAGATTTATTTTCTTTTTCTTTGTCTCTCTCTGTAGGAATGCAGTTTAAAAATCTCCTACCTCTCTGGTGTAATGAGAAGGTGGAGATTCTTCGAGAACCCAAGGCCGAGGTAGAGGATGACTATATTAATCAACATTGACTTAGAATCTGGTTCTGATCAAGAAAAAGAAAAGAAAAAAAAATGACACCTTATCAAGCATTATATGATAGACACAAATCAACAATTCTAGCTTATATCTGATATAGAACCACCATTACAGTAGAGTCCACTTTAATTAAAAAAATTGAATTATTGTGTATCTTGAGACAAAAATTATATGTAGCACTAGTGAGAATGAAGAATTGGGCTGATAAGAAAAGAAGAAATGTTGAGTTTAATTACGATGATCTTGTGTTTGATTGAATAAAACCATACATACAAAATTCGTGGGCTATGAGATCAAAGAGGAAACTTGCAAAAAAATTCTATGATCATTTTTGAATTATTAAAGAAATTAGTCTTTTAGCCTATAAGATCATTTTTTCACAAGAATTCCATATACATACAATATTTCGCATTTCATTTTTAAAGCTCTGTAAGAGAGATAAAATAACACAATGAAACTCTTTACCAAGTATCAACTGAAATAATAGACCTGCATCATTTCTCGAAGCTATTTTAGCCTCTAGAATTTCAAATGTAGATAATAGAACCAGCTACAAGTATTTGGTGAAATGGACAAATTCTATAGTTCAAAATAAACTTGGGAAATTTTTATCTCTTTAGGATGAACGTATCGAACCACCAGTCTTAAGGACAGTATTTTTATTGAAGGCAAACGGATGACACATCCTAGTGTGCTAGATCCAGAACCAATACAAGAACATAAAGTGTGATATATACAAAATGATAAAAAAAAGAAAAAAATAAATAAGCATACAAGAAAGCCATCTCAAAAACATAAACAACACTATATAAAATACAAAGACAACGAAGAGCTCTCAAATGGATGGAAGACTATAAGAAATAAGGAAATGGAACAAGCTACAAACAACACTTCTCATTCTTCTCATTTTTTACTAACTTTCTTGACATCGTCTATCAGCTAAAAAGGAATAAAATATTCTATTATTGAAAAAATTTATTGTTAGTAATATTACAAGAGATCACAAAAACTGTAACTATAAATACCATCAAATGTGAAATAAAAGAAAAGAAAAAAATTCATTTAGCTTTCCTTATAAAAGTTTTCCTCTCATGTGTGTGATGGTGAGGAAACATTAGAGGAGTCATTATCCACTTGATGGATAATCTTGGAAAATATGGAAGAAGGTCATATCATTGATGGTTTCTCAGCCAGAGTGAAGATGATGGCGAGAAATAAAAGGATGCCGAGTGTGATAGCTGATTTGGTCGTCGATATTGTAACTTAGGTTTTCTAAGGTTGCTCTGATTTTTCAGGAGAGATTAGTGAGACATCAATGGAAGGTCCAATGGCTGGCATTGGAAGGATGGAAGGGATGAGCTACCTTATAAAACAGAACCCTCCTTCGAGGTAGAGAGGCAGGAGGTCTATTTGTTTTATGGAGAGAAGCAAAACTTCTCGTCATTTTTGTATAAAACGTTGGATAATAAATTCAGAAGGAAGGAGAGCTCTCAATTCAATGCCAGAAGCGAGATGGTAATTGGTTTAGAGGAATGGAGGGAAGGAGGACACGAGTTTTTCCAACAAGCTTAACTTTTCAACAACCATATGCTTAGAATTTGTGATAATATATTTTTTTATTATTCACATTTAAATAAATTATTTACATTTTGAAGCCTGAACATAGAATAACAATAGAAATCATATGCTTAGAACTTGCTTATATATATAATGAAGCATATGCTTAGAGCTTGCTTATATATATTTTTGCTAGAAAATATAATGGATATGATTCCTAAAAAATTTGAATGTAAATAATGCTTTTTTGAGTCTATGAACTAAACAAGTTCGTGATCAGGAGAAAAATACCAAGTTAAGGAAAAAAATGTCAAATATATATATATATATATATAAAGGAAAAAATATAAATAAGCAAAAAAGGAAAGTATGAACATCAATAATAAATCAAGGAAGAACTTAAAATTCATATGAGAAGCACCTCCCAACATTCTCTTGGCAAGAACATATCACGCAGGACATGTAGCAAATTTTTCAATTTTCATAAAGTTAAAAAAATTATTATCTATAGTGCATTGCAAAATACTTTGAACTTTTTATACTCACCATTTATTTATGGTGATGGTTTCTCAATACAAAGATTGACACTTTTAAAACTTTAGGAATAGGGTGGTGGGAGGGGAAGATCAATAATCGCGCCACAACGAAGAGCATTCACAGGCATGTTGTACTCATCCCTGAGAGACCGCTCCGGTGAGAGAACGCTGATATAAAGCTGTTGCCCGAGATAGCGGCGGTCCCAAATCTCAGACCTCAAGTTCCACATACCAGCATTATCAAAGGTCAACATGATTGCCGTCCAGGAACTAGGATACACCTGGATGGTGTGCCTGCTCACAGCATCAAGCAAATTGTACGTGTTTCTATTTTCCGGGCTCCATTTGCCAGGTCCCATTCCAACTGGGAAGAAAGAATAACCATTGAGATGGTAGGACTGAATGCTCCTCTCTGGATTCTCAAGTATGATCTCAATAAACGTCCTGAACACTGTAGTGATCACGTTAGGGGCTATCGTGACAGGCGTTCCGGCAACTGGGGGCTCGTCAGAAATTATGTTGTACTTGAAAACAGTAGCATTGATCCCAAAATACTCAGCGAGTTTAACCGGTACAGCGGGGTCAATGTGAGACACACCGTTGAGTGCAAAGCGAAGATTTTGATCGACTGCCGAAGTTGAACTGGCGAGCTTAATTGTTCGGGTGATGTTGATCTGACCGTAGTGGTATGAGCCCTGTGGGTTGGGTCTGGCCGCGCTGGCAGTCAGATTCCAACGGAATGAGCGCCATTGGTTGAGCGACCAAGCCCAAGTTGTTGGTGCCGCAGGGAGGTCGGGGTTTGGTGGGATGTTGCTTCCGCTATAGCGGATGATGGCAGTGGTGGTCTGCACTGTTTTTTGAAACCGAGTGGAGGCCACAAGGTAGTAGTCGCGTGGAGATTGGTCTGCTGCGACGAGGACAGAGTAGCATTGCCCGGCATGGACATCCAACGAATTGTAGACGTTCTGTACAGTGTGGCTGCCGTCTATTTCCACCAACTTCAGTGTATGGCCCTGAATTCTGAACATAATGGTCGGATGATCATAATTAGTCAATGAGTAATATCACTACACTTCCAATGAAATATATATATATATATATATATTCATATATTATAAAATGTAATTTCTTGTCGCTCTAGAAGAATCTAAAGATTCATTTTAAGCAATTTTGATTTAAGTTCACAAAAAACGATGCATTATTATAATTTGTGTCAAATTAGGACTTAGATCAAAATATTGGTACTGCTTTGGTGAGCTCCCCGACCAAATTACCTGAAGTTGATCGATGCCTTGAGCCCGACATTGCAGACGCGGAAGCGGTAGACCTTCCCAGCCTCCACGACGAACATGGGAGAGTCACCGGGCTTGGCCGATGCGAATCCGTTGACAAGGACACCGCGAGCGCGGGTGAGGCGTCGGCCAGAGTCAAGCATGCGAGCAAGGTTCTTATGGCTGATGCCGTAATAGTCCGAGATTAGGACGTCAAACTCATCCGCAGGGGGGTCAAATGGAACGGGGATGAGAAGGCGACTATGGACGCGGATTGGGCCGTAGCCACCAGCAGCCTTCTGCATGCCAATGCTGGGGTAGTAATAGAAGCTGCCGATCTGGTCCTTTGGTTGCCAGTGATAGGTGAAGTTTTGGCCGGGTGGGATTGGGCAGTTGGTGCCCGGCATTCCGTCCTGCCACGAGTTCTTGCGCTGCTGGATGCCGTTCCAAGAGAGGAGGAAAGGCTCGTCCAGTTGGTTGAACACGTTTACGACGATATTGTTGTTACTGGTGCAGTTGATGACGGGTCCCGGGAATTGATTATTGATCATGATTACTTGTTGGGGGACGCCAAAGGGAGAGATGGTGCCGTAACTCACTGTCCATGTGAAGAAGAGGTAAGGGTCCTCAGACTGCGCGGACATGAAAATGAGGAATAGAATAGCGAGTGATAGCCCAGACTTCATCGTCGACATTGTTGTTTTCGCTTGTAAAGGTTGCTCTGTTCTAATAAAGAGACCTTAGCGAGACATGAATGGAAGGTCCCAGGGCAAATGTTGAGGAGATTGAGAGACCGAGCTAGCCTGGGAAAAATTGGGCGCTCCTTCGATTTAGAGAGACAAGAGGTTGGGTTGTTTTATAGGAAGAAAAGCGCAACTTCTCTTGCCAAATTTGGGTCCGAGGGGGCCGTTTAATTTGGAGGGAAGAAGAGCTCTCCATTCAACGCCAAATGCCAGATTTGCTGTCTAGTCTTAATTTGGGAGGCGGTCGTTTCTTGGAGGTTTGGGTTGTGTACCTTGTTAGTTTGGGCGAAGATGACTAATTTGGGAGAAACTTACAATTTGCCGGAGAGAATTTTCTTACCTGTTGAGAATACACTTACCAACAAATGAATATTATTAGGAGACAAGTATCAATGAAAAAAAAAAAGGAAAATAAAATAATCATACAGTATTTTATTCAAATTTGAAATAGAAATATAACTATTGAATTAGATAAGCTTCAAATTAAAATATTTTGCTTTATTTTCTTATGAAGACTTGAGTGTTGTTGAGTTATTGTCATAAGTAACATAGTATAGATGGCTAAAATTAAAATGTATTTTAGTATTCGATATTGATGGGATGATTTTTTGTATGCTTCATTATAGTATTAATAAGCCAATAATCTTTTTAAATTTAATTGAAGAAATATGTCTGAAAGTTAACTTTTGATTAAATTATTCCTACTATATTGATATGAATATTAAATTGTTCCTACTATAAGGTAGTGAAAGTTGGAAATCCTCACTTAAGAGTCATGCTAATTTGAAAACAAAGGAGGTGCTTAATCTTTGCTCTTCATAGCTCATTCTCCATCTCTAGCAATCCTAGATCACGTATTATCAGTCTATGGTAAGAATTCATGGAGACAATCTCAAAGCTTTAAGTAACATTTGCTTGAGGAAAATGAAGAAGATGAACACAAGCATTAGAATAATATATAAATATATGGAGACAACTTTAAGAGTGCATACATGAAGAAAGAATTTCTAGAGTACACTATGAGAGATGATGTATAGACATAAATTTTATAGGATCTTATAGATGGTATTCTCCTAAAAAGTAAATAAAATAATATTATATTTATTATATGCATTCTTTAATTTAATATAAGTTTTTCTTATACTCAGGGGATACGTTATGATGGGAGGTGACACCAAAAGGGCTAAAGAAGAACATGGTGCAATATGAGACAACTGTCATAAGAAAATGGTCCTAGTTCAATACACTATAATTACATGTGATGTTATGGTAGTGCATGGCTTATGTGTTTGCCCTAAGAACCCGGGACATGATTTTGATGATCATAAATCATGTTCAATAATGAAAGATTGATAATTTCATGAGCTAAGTGATTCGAAGCACAAAGTACAACATATGAATTGATCTATAGCTTAATATAGAGAAAAAGTATGTTTTCTTCATGCAGAGAGCTAATATGACACAAAATAACAAACACACTATAGACAAGTAAGTGATCAATTTTTTTAATTAATCTCATTTAATTAAAATTTTGGTATCAACATATTTAAGATAATTAAAATATATTTATATTAAATCAAAATATCATTAATGATAATATATAGGATAAGAAAATAATATACTAAATTAATAAATTGATGATTGTGTTTGTAATTTCATGAGCTAAACTAATTAAAAGAAAAAAATATATACCAAGCTTCTACAATTGTGTGCAAGCATCCACAATCTGTTTGCTAGTCTTCATAATAAAGTTTTGTAATGCTCACTAAAAATATTGATATTTTGAGCTTGAAAAATAATGCTAACTAGTCTTTGCAAACATTGTGAGTCTTTACAAATAACTTTGTTGGCTTTTGTTAATTTTTTGGGACTTCATAAGATTCCAAAAATTTTATGTGTGATCCTTAACCATTTGAATTAAAATGGGACTTCATAAGGATCAAAATGCAAAACTTTTATATGTGATCCTTAACCATTTGAATTAAAATTTGATTTGATATTTCAAAGGTTTCAGAATAATTGTTAAAAGAAAAAAATATATATGAAAGTAATCATTCTGAACTATTATATTAATTTGGCTTATGATAATCAAGCTATAGCATCATAATATGGAACCTTCTTAATGGTTTGGTTAAGATGATCCTTAAGATTATTCTCTTTAGAAACCTAGTAACCTTAACCTAACCATGTGACTCTCTTAAATTTACTCTAAGAAAGAAAGTGAAGAGTCAAAGGAAGGGAAACATGCTTGCTTATTGTAGAGGTAGCTTCAAATATTTGATGAGCTGTTGAGCTTGATTTTTCCAAATATTGTCACATTTGTGTGTAAAGCTCCATTTCTTCTTTCTTTATGATTTTTTTAGTTACATGTCATAGTGGAGAATACAGAAAAAAAAAATTCTTTAAAGTGAAAAGAAGCTCATTTGAGTTATTTGAGGCACATAAGGTTGCCCCAAGGAAAACTGAAATAAAAAAGCTTCTTTGCCTATCAAGAAGTTAAAACTTTTCACTTTAATGCATGTTGAGCTAGAAAGTCTAGGTATGGTGGAAACTTATGCATGGATGTAGGCTTTTGTTAAATATCATATAATCATTATGAACTCATATTGCTTGTTAAATTTGCATGTCTTTATATTATGTATTTGATGATGAATGTTTCATATTTTGTACATGCAGTTCTTATTTTAAAAATTAGATTTTTTTGTGCAGTTTGCATTGAATATATCAACTTTTTTCTTATCTATAAAATTATCAATAAATCAGTGTAAATCATAAAAAAGATTTTTATGGAAAAAATTATTTTTTAAAATCATTCAAGTGTAGTTTGTCCACATTTTGAACTTTTGTAAAAGATATTATGATGACATCTTATAACTAAATAAAAGTATGATAATATGTTGAGGAATGAGAATTAATGATCGATATTAAGCTAGAAAAGAAACAAAGTGCTTAATAATAAAAATATTTTGTTATTAATGAATGGAGATATAAATTTATACAAGATATTGCATTTTTATTGTCAGTTTATGTGGTATATGTTTATTATAAGTACATTCATAAGCTGTATTAATAATTATTTTTAATATATAATTATCTGCCAAACATTAGAGCATAATTTTGATAATAAATAATTTTATAATTTTATTGTTTATACTTCATTTAATTTTAACCTAGTTATATTTCTATAGAGGAATGTAACAACTACACTTTCTAAGATAAAGGGCACATTTGGTGCCGCATTTTTGTGCGGCGCGGCCCGAAAACATGATTTGGGTTTTTTTTTTTCCACATTTGAAAAATTCTTCATGCCGATAGTTTTATAAAATTTTGATAAAACACGGGCCGCAAGTACAACCCCGCGGCCCGCATTTCGTATTATATTTTGTTCGGCTTTTACTATCGTACCCCCTCCCTCCCCTCTCTCGTGACCGAGCTTCTCTCTCGAGTCCCACTCTCCCCTCTCTCGCAATTCTGTTCTGAAGGTAAGATCCCCTATCGCCTCCTCCTCTCCGATCTGTGGCTCTATTGGCAAGGCTTTGCCTGTCTTGATGGTTACTTTGCTCTCCTATCCCCTATGTTCTCCGGCTCACTAATTGGTTTCTTTACTCTCCCTAGACCCACAGTATTCTTTACCACCATATTTTTTGGATGTGATGGTTTTAGCTTCTCTGAGCTCAATCGTTTTCAGGTGGTTGTACAATGCTGTTGGATTTTGCAATTTATGTGATTTATGTTTTTGTAATTCTTACGATTTTGCATTGGTGTTGGATTTTCTTTATTGTTGATGGGCTGATGGTCTTTACCGTGGATTTCGTAAGGTAATTACTTGTAATGTGATGTTGTTGGTTACTGATATAATGATTCAGCTGGTTGGAAAGGATATTTTGGAGGTTCTTTCATTTTGAGGATTGTACTTATAATGAACCATAAAATTTAATATGTTAATAAGAACCAAAATTAAATATAAATTAGATCGTTAATCCTGCTCTCAATCTTATTTGATCAAATAACCGAGTTTAACAAATTAGGTGTTTTAACGAGATAAACCAATTAAATTAAACCAAGCTGTGCTTCTAAATAAAACTATTGAATCTAATAAGAGATTTGACTCACTTCTTGCCTAATTTAGATTTGGGTAAGTCATGTTTGAACAGATAACTTATTAGGACACATTAAGCATCTTGATTCTTTTATAGATTTTGTCAATCATGATCCAACATTATTGAACTTGTATTATGGTCAATTTGCATATTTCGTTCACCTGCTAAAATAAATTTGTTGCTTTAATTTGCTATTGTTTTTTCTTATTTATATAACTACCTGAATGAAATAATGAGCAATTATCTATCCTAATGCAGATTATTATTGTTAACAGAACAAACATAACTTAGAACTAGACCTATGCAAACTTGTATAAATCATTTAAGATGTTAATTGAAATTGAGTGTGGTCTTCAATGCTTTGGGACTTCTGGCATAGCCAAACAAAAAATCAGATATAAATTATTCGTTTCCAGCTTTGACAATGTTAAATCATCATAGTTTTGGGAGTTCAACCATTGCAACTGCAAAAATATTTAAATGTGGTTCAATTCTTCCACTAGCTGCACCTTTGTACATTACATCAAATCTGAGATGCCATGCTATATGTTACATGAAATTAAATTTTTTATCTAAGAAAAGAAAAAAAAAATGAGATTTGCAAGATATACATAAAAAATTTTGAGATATCACACTATATTACTAAATTTGATAGTGTAAATGAATGTGATTATTGTAATAATATTTTTAATATCAGATCCGTTCTTTCAACAAGCAACATGACCTCTAAAGGCAAACTCACAAGTTTAAAATTTAAAATGATATTCAACATTTATGAGCACATTCATAGAATTTATAAGGTAATATAACCTTAAAAAAAAATAAATAACACATTTGAGGCATTTATATTTTTAAATCTTTTGTAATTTGCTCCATAGTATTAGTTAATATATGAAATATTTTTTTTTCAAATTTTAACAATAAGTTGAAGACCATATTCCTTATAGTTTCATTAAACCTACTCAATTTTCCATAAAGAAACATATTCATTAAAATAAATTGACTTGTAAAAATTTTGCATGTATACTTAAAAAAAATAGAAATAATTTTTTAATCAAATAGATAACTATTAACTTTTTAATTTTCAAAATCACATATAAAGCAAATTAACAACTGAAGCTGGAGTAAGTATAAAGCAACTTTTAACTACCGTAACAAAATAAATAATTTATTCTACAAGTGATATTTCTACACTACTCTCTTATTCTCCTATAACGACCTAAGGGACCACCTGAGAATCTCTAGAGCTATCTTTACTCTGCCTATATGTACTCCTGTTGGTTTCTATTTTCAAACTATGAGAACTTTTAGATATGCAATATACTTTGTTACTTTCTTTAATGTTAATAGTTGCTTCTCTGTATTTTGGTTAACTCCTTACAAGTTATCATGGAATCATAAATTATTCTTTACACCTATCCTCTTTCTTTTCTTTTGCTTGTCTCCTCTCTTCTTCCAATCAATAGGACTGCACAGACAACGTTCTATGGATTTCTTACCTCTTGTCCAAAATTATGTTTGATTTCAGTTTTTCTACTAGCAGACCAGATGTCTCTCAATCATCCTCCATGCTTAACATCTTAATCCCTTTAGCTCTCAAGTTTCTCATGACCAATTTAAAAATGATAGCACATGTTTACCTCTTAAGTGACAACTATCCAACATAGAAATCTCAAATATTCAAAGTATACAAAACTAATAGTTTCTTCGGCTTCTTAGAAGGAACGGAAAGCTATCTAGCTAAATGGATTCAGGGCTCGGCTAGACATTTCTACAACAATTTAGCTTTTCTCCAATGGCAACTAATTGATTAAAATCTATCTGCTACCATTTCTCCTTCCATTCTTTCTAACATCCTCAACTTGGAATACACTACTGAAATTTGGAGCACACTAGCTAAACGTATTCAGGCAACTAACATCCAGATTTCTGCAACTAAGAAATGCTCTGCATAATACCTCTATGAAAATCTCTCTGCCTCAATACCTGCAAGAAATTAAATCCTTAGTGGAAAATATCACAGCAGTTGAGGGTTACATCAATCCATAGGATATCATCTTGCATATTCTAAATGGAGGAGGAGACATACTTATATGATAGATCTGATTCCACTTAGATGAACTCTACTCACACTTGTGCAATAAGGATCAGAAATACATAGATGATAGATTTGATCCGAATAGCAGTTTTAAAGGACCAGATCTAAAACCATCCACTTAGATGAACTCTACTCACACTTGTGCAGTGAGGAGACAAACATTGTAACAAAACAAACCAAGGAAACCAATGCAGCAACCAAAGCTCTATAGTCATCCACCACTAGAGGAGGATGTGACAATTTCAGAGAACGAGGCCAGGTATTACTCATCCTCAATCGGTAGGGGAAGTCACATTCCACCTATAAGGGTGTAAACGACTAAATTTGAAAAATTAGTGTATTTGAAATAGACTCATGTTTGAAATTGTTCGTGTTTGATTTGATTTATTTGAAATGTTTGAATTGTCAAATATGAATTGTTTGAATTGTTCGAAATCTTTCTTTTTTTTTGTATTGTTTGAATTATTTGAATTGTTAAAATGATAAACTTTATGAGATTTAATTTTTTTAAAATATGATAAATTTTTAGAATATATAATTATTTTTAAAATATGATAATTTTTTTATATATAATTATTTTATATTATTTTATATTTCGAACAATAACGATTCGAACACGATCGAACACATGACTGTTTGTGTTTGGTTCGTTTAGAAACCGAATGAAAAAAAATGATCCATGTTCGTCTCGTTTGCTTATCAAATGAATTGAACACGAACTCTCCGGCAAGCCGAACACAAACTGTTCACAAACAACGAGCTTTTTTGATAGCCCTATCCACCTAATCTACACCTGGAAATATCTGTCAAATTTGTGGCAAACAAGGTTACACTGATCTAATGTGCTGGCATAGAACCAACTTAAACTCCTATCCATCTCCAAAATCAAATACAGGCCTCCTAACTATAACAAAGCCCGAGGATTGGATTTTAGACGGCGGTGCAACTTCTCATCTCACTGTCAACTTAGAAAATTTACAACCCACTCCCTACCACGACAAAGACAACATCTCGGTTGGTGATGGTTCCACTCACCCGATCACAGACACAAGTCACGGCTTACTTCCTACTCCCCATAGTAAGTCACTCCTACTGAATCTATTATATTCTCCCCACCTTGCTCACAGACTTATCTCTGTTCTCAAGCTCACATCTGATAATGACGACATCATTTTCTTTACTAAATCTAGTTTCATCATTAAGGATCGGATGATAAACTAATCAATTCTTCAAGGACCCAGTAAAATCGGCCTCTATCCCATCTAAGCTCTCTCAGCCGTTTAAAATCTCTCTAAACTCAACTCATAACTTCTACACAAATATTTCAAGAACAACTCAGCTAAACAAGCCCTCAATCGAGTGTTAACCGTCGCCAAACTTATCACATAACTACAAAAAATTTTGCACGGTTTAACGATATTGGAAAAACAATCGTTAAACTACATAAGCTTGCTGTAGTCATTACCCAACATTTTAGCAGGAAAACATGTGTGACAAATCAAGCTTTAGAGCTATTTCGTTTGAGTGAGATTAGAAAGAAGTTTTGAAATACGATGAATTTATTAACGGATCTGTCATCAACTAAGATGACAATATTTCAACAAACAAAAAGATAGTAATTATAATTATCATTTTTTAAAACCAAATATATGTTTTAAGAGCTAAAAAATGAGCCTCTGCACGATGAGAGCAGGAAAAGCATTGATGAAGTATAACCTGCTGAGGAGCAGTCATTTTGTTTGAACTTTGTTGGAATTAATTTCTCATTCCCCTTCAAGCACAGAACTGGGCACAAAATATTTCAACAGGTGCCAAATTGCTCTGCTACCACCCATGACTACACCAAAGCTTCAAAGCTTAAACGGTTGAAAATTTTTCCTTAAGCTTCTCTATAACAACAGCAACAAAATTGATCAGTTTTTCTACCTAAATGGTATAGTAAACTTTAGTTTCTATCGAGCGTTTGCGCCCATCTCTCCTGTATGACGTTCCAATGGAGATTTGCAGTGCCTTTGCAGTTCCATTAACCTCTCCATGTTGAAATTCTTCTTCTGTAGTAGCTTCCTCTGTCTTGAAAGGAAAAGCCTCTTCATCAGATCCTGATAGGTTGGATCTTTGGAAGTAAAAAGAAAATAGGCATAGCCAACTATGATTCCAGCTGTAGTGGTAAAGAATGCTATGGGTTCCATCACATCCCATGAGAACTCCCAGAAGGTGAGCCTAAAGAAAAGGCCAACCTGTAAAACAAAGAAACCCAGACCAGACCACAAAATGCATCGAACTTGTTTGTGAGCGAGCATATCAATCTCTTCTTTCTTTTTCTGCAGCTGGTTTAGCTCTTCCTGCCGAGGATCATTTGTGGGTGACCAAGCAAGGGGGACTGCCCTTCTCACTTGATCCACTACCTAAAACAATCGAAGAGGAATGCATGGGTTAGTCATACAATAGCTTGGGAGTTTACTGTTCTAAAAATTTGGAAGTAACTAAAACATTAGTTGGAGAGCAGAAAAATATAACCAATCAAATTTCATTCAATTAAAAAATAATAATAATAATAACAATAAAGTTAAACAGAAATTAGTAACAAATTGACCCGTTACTCTTGATATGTATATATATAAATATTTTTTTTTCATAAAATTGGCTGGAGGATATGATATGAGCACCCAACTAACTCATGTGCCTAACCACTCGACTTAACTGCACATAGGCGTGTTCGAACCCCCGACACTAGGGGACTTAGAACTGTCTTTGCAAATGCGAAACAAAGAGTCGAGAAATGCGGCATTCTTGATATATATATATATATATATATATATATATATCAAGGGCAAATATATTAAAAGAGGAAAGGTACAGATAAGATGGATGAAAGAGCCCAAATTGACACCCTAACCAGCCAGCATACAACACACACGTAGGTCTCAGAGAATTACATGCATACCCGAAAAACCAAATTAAAACGCAGACATATAAACTCTACGCAAGAAGTCTGTCAACAGTCGCAGATTCAAGTAGCTTTAGAATGACACAATTTAGTCTTAATTCTGCCTCTGGTTCTAGGACGAGAGCCCGCTAACAAATTGTTAAGTTTACTACCATTACTCGAAACAACCAATATATCATCCATTAAGTTTGGTAGTGGGTCTTTATTCTTTTTCTTCCGAAATGTGTAAACCTGGCATTCATCATCAAAAGACTAGCTCAACTGATCAGTGGATTGGTCCAAAGATTGTCGAACATGTATAGACGGTTGCACATCATGAAACCCATGTGTCTGACTAACAGTAACAGCTTGCTCGATCTGGTCAGGTTGTAGAGCCGTAGTAGAAATATTGCCACTTGTTACACAATGATAGGTTCTAAGGTAGGTGAAGTATGAAATGTCTCCTCCACCCCCACGAACAGAGGTTCCATAGGAGGAATCAGGGGACTTACATCATGAGCATTGTTTGGAGGCTGAGTGGTTGATATATTGCCCGCGAGGATAGTGAAACCTTTAGGAGTAGCCTTCTGATGAACAATAGTGTTAATAACTTGAAGCAGATCAGAAGGAGGGGGACTCTCTGCATCTGGCTGAGCACTTAGCTTCTTTGGCCTTAGACGAGGGTGTAGATGGTGATATAGAGAATTGGAGTGACCGAACATACGACAATTCGAGCAATACTAAAAGAAAGGCTCAACAACAATCTTTTGCCAATATCCTTGGTGTTGAGCCTAACCAAATTTCGTCAGAAGCGATTGAAGTGATGTCCCTTTCAACAAGTACTCTGGCTTTTGAGAGACAGGAAAGATAAAAAGTAGGAATGTCAGTTTTGAGTGGCTTACCATAGGCTGAGGCAATAGAGTACAACACTTCTTGAGTAAAATAATCAAATTTCAGACCATGGAGGCGAATCCAGACTGGCATGGTTGGGTTTCCGTCTGTGTCAAAATCCACAGACTATTTCAAAATTTTCATTGCCCTGTTATCAATCCAGATTAACCTTCTAGCAAATAGACGTGTGTAATCCTCTTCATTATTAAGTTGAATAAGGATGTGTCGGTCATCTAAAAGTCTAATTTTTCACTCCCCAACAAGGTGCATAAGCTCAAATTTCATACCAATAAGCTCCATTTTGGGATAGCCTTAAAGTAATTTCCCAACCTAATTCAGACGACATGAGGAAGCAAGCTGATTACATTCGACTTCAGTAAAAAAGATGTTTGACTTCTCATTCTTCCTACCAGGTTTCCTGATGAAACAGAACTCGCAACCCTCCGCCAGCGCAAAGGAAGGCGGGAACAAACACGATCTAGGAGTACCTGAGGCATGAACAACTGCAAGTGTAGCGACATAAATTTTGTCCAAAGCCACCACCAATGAAGGAGACGAGGCATTAGAAACAGTGAAGAGTAGAGAGAGCGAGCAAGGAATCCAACACAAGGCAGCAAGGATCGGTGCAAAGGAACGCCTTTATGGTTCGAGCACAATCGACGTAAGGGACAGGTGACAGTGTCAAGTAGAGAAGAAGGATTCGACGTCAGGAATGAGCCGTAATCGAAGGAGTGTTGTCGAGCTTTGAACGGTTGGGTGCGAAGGAGAAGTAAGGAAGGTGGGAGCGGCTAAGGAGTGAGGATGACGAAGGACTACGAAGGGCGAAACCGCAGCAGCAAACGAAGCCCGACACACCGCAGCAGCAGACAAAGCACGACGAGGATGGCAGAGGTCGAAACAGACGAAGTCGAGGAGCGAAGCCCTTCTTCTTTGAGCACGGCGAAGTGATACTCAACGGAGCAGACACCCGATTTCGCCATGAGACGAAACCCTAGCAGAGTCTTCCGTCATCTGCATATTTAAGTTTCACACACACACACATATATATAAATATACATGTAACATAGATAAATACAAACATCTATGTATGTAAATGTGTGTGTGTGTGACAATGCTCTTATAAATCATTTTTGTAATTCTATAGCTGATGCAGGTCTTTTTGAATCGGGTTATACTGGCACCCCCTTTACTTGGAGAAAAGGATTGCTTTTTCAAAGGCTTGATCGTTTTTAGCTAATGGATGCTCTTTAAATTATTTCCCTATTATCCAAGTTCAGCATTTAAATTTTGTATCTTCGGATCACAATCCTATATTACTTACTTTGGCTTTTCATGATAAACCTTCTATCTCTCGTTTGAGATTTCTTAATATATGGACAACTCACGAGTCTTTTTTGAGTGTTGTTCAACAGACTTGGCAGATTGATGCCGTGGGGACCTCATGGTATGTATTATAGCAGTTGCATAAGAGATTAGCTGCAAGACTCAGGAAATGGAACACTCAGGTTTTTTGGAACATTCAAACCAAAGTTTTGGAAGCACGGCATGATCAGCTGGAATCACAAAATAATAATTCTCCCGATCTGGGTTGATGATGTAGCCAAAGCTCATTTATCTCTTTTAGATGCTATCACCTTGGAGGAACAACTTCTCCAACAAAAAGCTAACGATATCTATTTTATTGCAGGAGATCGTAATACCAAATATTTTCATGCTACACTGAACATAAAAGGAATATCAATAGTATCTTGAAAATTAGAAATGTTAATGGGGACACTCTTACAAATTCTGATGACATTGGTGAAAGTGTGGTTTAATACTTCACTAATCTATTTCAATCTACCATGCGGATCAATCCTGTAAATTCTACTCTTCTCTTGGAGGACAATGAGTACCTATCTTCTCTGAATTTCTCATATGTGCCTGATGAAAAAGAAATATACTCTGCATTCAAATCTATTAGTCCTAACAAAGCCCCTGGGCCTGATGGTTTGTCTTCTTCATTTATTTGCATTGTTGGGACATCATAAAGAAAGAGGTGATCCTTGCTAAAGTTATTTCCTGGGAGAGAACCCATGTAATTATTTTACATCTGCTATTATTGTGCTCATCCCTAAGACCAATAACAAGATTACTTGGGAGAGTTTCTGGCCCATCTCTCTTAATTCAATCATATCTAAGGTGATCAATAAGTTGATTGTTAATAGGTTACAACCACATCTAGCAAATATTATCTCTCCACAACAATCAGCTTTTATTAAAGGGAGAGAGATTACTGATAATATATTGCTGGCTTAGGAGATGGTTGAGGACCTGGATAAAAAATGTAGGGGGGAATATTGTTATTAAGCTTGACATCAGAAAGGCATTTGACACAAATCATGAAGGCTAAAGGTTTTCAACATGAGTTTTGCTTGCTTAGTAAGAGGTGATTGGAAACTAACCACTATAGTGTGCTGGTTAATGGCAAAGCTTATGGTTTTTTTCTGCTTTTAGAGGTATCAAACGAGGAGACCCTTTATCCCCCACCATATTTCTAATTGCATTTGATTACTTTTCAAGGGTTGTTAATTGTTTGCAAACTAAATATCCATACACACAATATTCCCACAAATCCAAAATTCTGATTAGTCACCTTGCTTATGCTGATGATGCTATACTTTTTTCTAATGCTACTAAACCTACAATTAAATCTCTTATGAACATTCTAAAGGAGTTTCAGAATACTTCTGGTTTACTTTTAAATAAGGCTAAATGCTCTTTGTATTTTGGGAAATTTGTACATAAAGATTTTGAAAGTTGGGCAACCAACTTTACTAGGTGTCCTTCTGCAAAACTTCCTTTGATGTACTTGGGGGTAAATATTCTGACAGAGAGAAGAAAACAAACCCAAATGGATGAGGTGGTTGAGAAGGTTAAGTCTAGAATTATTGATTGGATAAATATCTTCTTATCTAATGGTGGGAGGCTCACCCAACTTAGAAGTGTGCTATGTAGTCTCCCTCTATATGCTATGCAAGTTATTAAAACTAAAAAAAGCACACACAAAATCTTGAAGTCATTTTTTATAAGTTTCATTGGGTGGGGAGTGGCTCTGGCAAAATCTGGACCAATTGGGCGAGGCTTTGTATGCCACGGTCCTCTAGGGGACTTAGTTTTAAAACTCTTCAACAGATTGTGGATATTAACATGCTTAAACTTTGGTTCAAATATCGCGATGGAGAGACTTTATGGGCTAAGTTTTTATATCATAAATACTGCTCTACAGCTCATCCTTCTATAGTGGTTTGGAAAACTGGGGACTCTAAACTTTGGAAGGCCATTCTAAAAGCTAGAACTGTAGCTTCCAAGTTTATTTATTGGGATGTTGGGGATGGCAATATCTCCTTTTGGCATGAACATTGGGGTATGACTAATCTTAACACAATTCCACATCCTGATACTGTGATAAATATGCTGGTTTCTGATGCTTGGGAGAACGGCAGCTGGAACATCAATAAATTGAGATCCTTGGTTGGTGATATAGCGCCTCTGATATCTAAAACCCCTATGCAGCCTTGCAGGAGGGATACTCTTTTGTGGAAATGGCAATCCCCTGCATCTATTACCAAAATGTTATACACACACACACATACTTTTCAGTGCTGGAATTGGAGTTCCTACATATGGCACCCCTTTATTTCTCCTTCTATCTCTCTATTTCTCTGGAGGTATATGCATTCTCTGCTTCCTTTGGATGACATTCTTAAATTAAAGGGATTAAAAATGGCTTCATGCTGCTACATCTGTAAGGAGGAGGCTGAAAACCTCCCTCGTCTATTTTATGATAGTTGCTATGCTAGAGAGGTTTGAGATGCTTTGGGTAGATCAATTGGGATCTACTGGCCTTCTAATTTTTGTATGGATAAATTTATAGGGGCTTGGAAGGATAACTCTTCCTTGCCTTCAAAATTATCATACTTTCCTTTAATGGTTTTGTAGTTCGTATGGTTAGCCAGAAATGGTTTTAAATATAATACATCCCCCCTTCTCCTTCTACCACTGTTTCCTTCATTTTGGCTAATCTGCAGAAAGCATACAAAGCAATAAATATTGCTGGGACATTAACCAAAACTGATAAAGGTAGGAGACTAATTTTGATCAGATGGACTTCCCCCACTATTGGTTGGCTTAAGGCCAATATTGATAGAAGTTGGTCCTCTACAGTTGCTGGTGCTGGTGGTTTATTTAGGGACTGTAATGGAAAGTGTCTAGCCTATTTTGCTTCTCCTGTTATTGCCTCCACTCCTCTAGAGGCAGAAGGCTGTGTTGTTCTGTTGGCATTAATGCTCTCTGGGACACTAAATTTCAAATGTGTAGTAATCGAGACGAATTCACGATGTCATTTTAACATTCTCATCAACAAATCTAAACCAGCGTGGTACCTTACGTGCTTACTACATCCAATTACTGATATTATACAATTTTATCAGTTACAGATTCAATATAATTTCATCTATAGGGAGGGGAACATTGCTGCTGATTGGCTTGCTAGGAAGGGATCTAATGGTGTTATGGTTGGCTCCAGTCCCCCTCCCCCTCCCCCGCGCCCCCCAACCCCCCTCCCTTCCCCCCGCGGCTAAATTTGAAATCATACCTATTAAGTGACATGCTAGATACTCCTTACATTAGAAATTGAATTTGGGAATCTTTTGATATGCTGCTTCGAATTTGCCTGATTTCGTTTGATGTTATACACATAATTGTCTGCACTGTTTGGTTGCTTATACTGGAAGGTTTCTTTGTTTTTAGTCCCCTTCTTTTGTGGAGTCTTTTGTAGGCTGCTATTTGGATGCTCTCTTTTTGCTGGGGAGCCGTTTTTTTATCTGTATGCGTCTCTTCCCTTATGTTTCATGAATATTTTATTACTGGAGAAACTCTTATGGGGATCTTTTTCCCATGCTCGGCTGGGGGTAATTTAGAGCACACTGAGTCACGTGGCTGGAGGTTCTGAAAAGCTCTTTTTGGATTTAAATATGTGGTATCTATGTTGAACCTAAAGATAAATGGAAATTGGTGGTTACAACTTATTTGGAGTTTATTTCCAGCCCTCTGTTCAGCTGAAACTGGAGGATATACAAATTTCCTCCAATTTATCTCTTTTGCTGAAGAATTTCAAGATGGCTTCAGCAGTCTTTTAGTTATATTTTATTTTTTACATCTCATCATTTTTTATTGGGGTATATTTGTCTTTCTTTGGGATAACTATACTTTTCATGTTTTATGCATAATTGTTTGGCTTCTTCCTCTTTTTTGAGTGAATTGTACTGTGGGTGGTGGAACCCCTAGGGGTGCGTTTCAAATGTATTTCTTTTGTATATTCTAGTATTGGGGACTCACCCCTACTCTATTTTGTACTCACTTTTTATATTAATACGTAGGGAGCCATGAGCTGCTCCTTTATCCAAATATATATATATATATATATATATATATATATATATATATATGTGTGTGTGTGTGTGTGTGTGTGTGTGTGTGTGTGTGTGTGTGTGTGTGATTTGATTATTTCATTTCAGCTTCTTTTCTGTTTGTGCTTCTAGATTTACCTGTTGGTGGTTTGGTTGGTGCTGTGTTTGAGATGGTTTGGTGTTTGAGGTGGTGCTGAAAGGTTTTACGTTTTGTTCTGTGTTGGTATGGGTTTGTGTCCTTTTAAGGTGGTGTCGATCGGTATTGAGCACAGTTGGGTCAGTTCTAATACGAGCACTGTTGGTTTTTTTGAAAAAATATATCTTCCTCTTCTTGAATCTGGAAAAATATTTTATGGAGAGAATTATAAGCATTGCTGGTTCTTTTGAAAAAATACCTTAAATTTTGTTTGAGCCGACATAAATTAGATACTAAATCGGTAATTTCATTTCTCTTTCCTCTTCAATATGGAAAAAGATTTTATGGAGATAAATATGAGCACTATTGAGTCTTTTGAAAATATAAACCCGAAAAATTATTTTGAATTGATGTAAATATCAAAGTTTAGATTTTAAATTAGTAACTTCATTTCACTTTCGTCTTCTTCAATCTGAAAAATGATTTTATGGAGATAAATATGAGCACTGTTGTTTCATTTGAAAATATATTCCTAAAAATTAGTTTGAACCAATGAAAATATCAATGTTTAGATGATCAGTGAGTTTATTTCACTTTCTCTTTTTCAATCTAAAGAAAATATTTTATAGAGAAAATTATGATCACTATTGGTTATTTTGAAAAATAAATATACCTGAAAAAATTGGTTTGAATTGGTGCAAATGTCAAAGTATACATATTAGATCAATACTTTCATTTCATTTTCCTCCTTTAAACTTGAAAAGGACATTGTTGGGTCTTTTGAAAATATATATCTGAAATATTATTTTGAGCCGATGTACATATCAAAGTTTAAATGTTTGATCAGTAATTTCATTTTGCTTCCTCTTCTTCAATAAGCATTTTATGGAGATAATTATGAGCATTGTTGGTTCTTTTAAAAATATACAACAATATCAAACTTTTATCCCACTAAGTGGGGTCGGCTACATGAATCCTTTTTCTCCATTGTGTTCTATTGAGTGTCATATTTTCATTTAATTCTAATAAATTAAGATCGTTTTTTATACAATATGCCCCGAGTCTTTCTAGATCTGCCTCTGCCTTTCCTAACATAACTCGAATCTAAAACATCTACTCTTCTGACCGAATCGTCAGATGGTCAACGTTTAATGTGATCAAACCATCTAAGACGACACTCTATTTTTGTCCGCCACTAGAGCTACACCAACCCTATCACGGATATATTCATTTCGCAATTTGTCTGAAAGTGTAAAGCCACTCATCCACCTAAGCATTCTCATTTAGGTAACTATTAACTTAGTTTTACGCTTCAATTTTAAAGACCAATATTTTGCGCCATAGAGCATTGTAGATCTCACCACCATCCTATAAATTTTTTCTTTGAGCCTAAGTAGTACTTTTCTATCATACAATAGGCCCGAAGCATTCCTCCACTTCAACCAACCAACTTAAATTCTACTAATAACATCCTTATATACATCACCATTGCTTTGAACAATAGACCCACGATATCTAACACATTCACACCTTTTAAACATTTGATTACCCATAGTTAAAACTCTGTCAGTAGAGCTACTACTACAAAAATTACATTCCATGTATTCAATTTTAGTTCTACTCAAACGAAGGCATCTAGACTCCAAAGTAGACCTCCATAATTCAATTTTTTTACTACGCTCTTTCTATAGTCTTATCCACAAGAAGGATATCATCAGCGAAAAGCATACACCAAGGTAAATCCTCCTGTAAATGTCCAATAAGAACATCCATAACTAAAGCAAAAAGAATTGAGCTTCAAGCAGATCTCTAGTGTAATCCAACTAAAATAGGAAAATATTTGGTCAATCCTCCTTCTATTCGAACACATGTAACAAATCTAGTATATATATCTTTAATGACTTGAATATAAGTCATATCAATACCTTTCTTCTCTAAAACTTTCCGAAGGATTTCTTTTGGAACCATATCAATAAAAATCATATGGAGATCCTCCTTATTCACTCTGTACTTCTCCATCAAACATCTCAATAAATGTATAACTTCCATAGGAGACCTACCCGGCATAAATCCAAATTGATTATGAGAAATCTGTGTAATATGTAACCTATGTTCAATTACTCTCCCGTAATTTTGATGTATGAGACATCAACTTGATTCGTCTATAATTCACACACTCTTGTGTATCCCTTTTATTCTTAAAAATGGGACCAAAATACTCTTCCTCCACTCCTCAGTAATCTTTTTAGTTTTTAAAATAATACTAAATAGTTTATTAAGCCAAAAAAACTCTCAAATCTACTAAATATTTTCACACTTTCAATTAGGATATCTTAAGGTCCTACAGACTTTCCACCGTTGGTTTTCTTTAAAGCTCCGTTAACTTTTTTTTACTGATGCGACAGTAAAAATAAAACCTTTTATTATTATTAATGATATTAGCGTCACTACGGTGGCTCATATTTTCAGAAACATTATTGAATAGTTTATCAAAATAACTCACCCACCTATATTGAATAATTTTTTAAGAAAAATATTTCTTGATTTTCATCTTTAATACACTTTATTTGAGTTAAATCTTTATTTTTCTTCTCTCTTTATTTGGCAAGTTTATAAATATATTTTTCATCTTCTTTAGTATATAATCTATTATAAAGACACTAAAAGCAAATTTTAAGCGTCACTGATTGTTCACTTAGACTACCTGTGGTCATATAATTTTTTCCCATTTCTCTAAGTTTTTATATTTAAACTAATTTTTATAAAATATCATATATTTTATCTTTTCTTGCACATTATAATTCCACCACCAACAATTTTTATTTATAGAAATTTTTCCTTTTAATTCTTCAAGTACAACTTTTTTCACTTATTTAATAGTGTTTGTTACTTTATCACACATAGAGATTGCTTCTACATGAACATCTCCAATTTTGAAATCTTTAAGTTTCTCATAAAAATAATATTTATCTTTTAAGTGACCCCATCTAATTCTATAACAATGATTCATAATTTTCTTTACTTACAACTCTTCATCTTAAAATCCAGAACTAATAATCGATGTTGAGTACTTAAATTCTCACTTGGAATGACCTTATAGTCTTTATATTCTCGATGATCTTATTTTCTTATAAAAAATAATCAGTTTGTGTTTTATTATATCCATTGTCATAAGTAATAATATACCCATCTCTTCTCTTGAATAAATTAGTAGCAAAAGAAATTTATAAGCTAAAGCAAAATCTAATATCAGTTTACCTTCTGCATTAATTACTCCAACACTGTAATCACCATGAATATTACTAAAATCTTCTACCACTCTACCGTCATGTCCATTTAAATCTCCTCTAATAAAAATTCTTTCTTCAAGAGGTATCATTTGTATTAATTCTTCTAGGTAATTCTAAAATTTTTCTTTAGAACCAATATCTAAACCTACTTGAGGAGCATAAACATTTATAATATTAAAAATTTTAGTATCGACAACAATCTTAAGGTGTATAATTATCTCTCCAATTCTATTAATTTTATAAAATTATCTTTCAAACTCTTATCTATAATTAAACCTACACCATTTCTAGTGAATCTTACCTTGATACCACAATTTAAAATCTAAGATATCAATTTCCTTAGCCTTTTCCCCAACCCATCTAGTTTCAATAATACATAAGATATTTATGTTTCTATGAATCATAATATCAACTAATTCCATTAATTTACCTGTAAGAATACTGATATTCTAAGACTTTATCCTAATATTAGTTTCAGGGACTAACTTCTTTAGCTACATCAGTCTGTAATGTGAAAACTATTCCTTATTTGGTACTACACCCAGGCGTCGGTGTAGTGACCCTTGGCACTTCTTACTATATTAAGGTCATATAGTGTGTTGCTTTCAGGAGACGCCGTAGCATTTATTTGGAAAATATATTCCTAAAAAAATTATATCGAGCCGATAGAAATATCAAAGTTTAGAAGTTAGATCAGTAATTCAATTTCACTTCTTCAATTTAGTGAAAAAAATTATAAGCATTATTAGTTCTTTTGAAAATATATTCCTAAAAAATTACTTTGAGCTGATGAAAAAATCAAAGTTTAGATGTTAGATTAGTAATTTCATTTAACTTCCCATTTTTTCAATCTGAGAAAATATTTTAACGAAAGTATTATGAGTACTGCTGGTTCTTTCAAAAATATATACCTGAAAAATTATTTTGAGCTGATGTAAATATAAATGTTTAGATGTTAAATCATTAATTTCATTTAACTTCCTCTTCTTCAATTTGAAAAAGTATTTTATGGAGAGAAATATGAGCATTGTTGGTTCGTTTGAAAAAAGATCTAAGAACCAAAGCAATATCATAATCATATGACTCATATATAAATGTATATCAAACATTTAAGAACCAATGTACCATCAAAAAGAAATACGATTACCATTGGTTCTTTTAAAAACTGAATTTCAGGTGTTATATGTGAATACATAGGAATTGAGTGACATATATGTATGTCCAATTTATCACCTTCAATCTAGAGATTACATGTGAGTCCAATTTATCTCTTTTATGCCAGAAATTCAAACTGCACTGAACAAGACACTTCATTTCTCAGTTGTCATGTATATACAAGTCTAACACCTAAACTTCATTTTCGAAATTTGAAATTTCTATTTGTTAGAAGTCAAATGAAATTACTTATCTAAATCACAATTTTAATATTTACATTGGCTCAAAATAATTTTTTAGATATATATTTCCAAACGAACTAACAATGGTCATATTTTTTTATGGTTTTTCAGTGTTATTTGATAAATTGATCTCACTGAGCTCTAATTCGAATATCTTGCTTTTTAAAATTTTTTTAGTTTCTATAATTATTTTTTTAGTTGCTATATAATATTTCTTTGTCCAAATGTTTAACTGTACAATACATCAGATAGGTAAACAAAAGGAAGCTGAGATATCTACCATTTGAGATCGAGAGATAGAGATCATATTCTGCGATTTACGCTTGAGAGAGGTAGAAATTGCCAATAGAATGATCACACACTTCAATAAGGAACATGAGCAAAACCTCACAAAAAACTTTATAAAAGAACAGGTAGATTATATGACAAAAATGAGCTGAAAAATAAATTGGATCAACTGAAAATAGATTGGAAATTGTAGAAGAAGTTAAAAGAGAGGATACTGGATTAGATTGAGACCCTGTTAAGAAAACAGTTGATTCATCAGAGGGGTGGTGGCTAAAAGAACTTCAGTAAGTAGAAATGTTCTATTGAATGGGTTCTACATCTAATGATGGGTTCTACCTAAATTAATTTACAAAAGTTGAGCCGAGAGAACACAAAAAGGATTTGTTAAAATAGTGAATCCATAGAAATGCAAGAATAAACTAGACTGAAGTTACAAGAATTTAATAAAACATTTAAAACTAGGTGTCTATTCAAGCGTACACATTGAGAACCCATCCATAGTGTATTCACCAAGAGAAAAGTCAGAAGATATCTGTTCTTGGGATAGCTTAATAAAACCTGACATAGTAAGTCCCGCTTTACAAACCCCGTTCAAATGAATCTGCAAATAATCTCCATATTGAGATGTCCTTAAGAAAACTTGCCGACAAGAGAAAGGAAAAAGGACGAAGTTAACTCAGAATCTTCTCTTCCCACGACAATGAGAGGTAAATTATCATAAAAAGAGAACTACAGCTTGTGATGAATATTTACAAGCTCTCATTGAAAATGTGCCAAGAAACAAGAGTATGGCAAACGATACAGACATTTTTTCTCCTTAATAACCGAAGCAAAAGATTGGCGAGCATAGGACAAGTAGGCAGGCGAGCTAATAGAAGGTCATCCAAGCAAAATTCATAACATGTTTCAAATGTCAAAAACTAATTTCTACAATTTGCTGAATGAATTGCAAACTAACTATGGTTTGCATGGATCGTCGCACTTTACACCAAGGAAAGTTCTAACCAGCACACTTTATATTATGTCACACAATGAGTCAATTTGTGCTTCTTCTGAGCGATTCTAACACTTCACAGAGACAATTATGAGGTATTTCAATGTCAAGGGAAAATTGTCAACCAGCATGTGAAAACCATAGATTATGTTTTTGCGCAAACACTGAGAAAAATCTATAGTGATACAAGATTCATGTCGCTCTTCAAGGTATCAATATCTCTACTCATTGGCATTAGTATTTTACAACAAAAAAATAATGGTCTAATGAATTTTTTAAAAAGGATAGTATTGGAGTAATTGACAGCACACATGTTAATGCATGTGGTGGCAATGATGAAAAGATTGCATAATTGGATGTTGTCGAGCTGCTACACAAAATATCTTAGCAGTTTGTGACCTTAATGTGTGTTTTACGTTTGTGACAGCTGGATGGGAAGAGAGTGCTCGTAATAGTCGAATATTCAAATTTGCAACCCGGTGGCATGAATACAAATTTTCAATGCCTCCACCAGGTTAGTGCATCCAAACCGTACATGAGCGTTTGTTTAAGGATATGTAGTAATGATGTTATTACTCAGGAAAATATTGTCTCGTCGATTCGGAATATTCATTACAATGAAGTCTCTCAAGTCATTCTTCGACATACGGTAGCACCATCCCAATTATGAGTGTAGCCGCCAAGTGATTAGAATGGTGAATCAATTCTGCAATAAAAGATACTCGTCATTACGGAGTGTTATCGACAGAGCATTCGGTGTATGGTCATACTCTGAGATATTCAGACGTATTTTTTTAAAAAATAAGTGAAGATAGCTGTAACAACAACACTGCATAATTTTATACAGAAGCATCCATCTCAGGACTAATTTAAGGGTTTTAGATGAAAATCCAACATGCATGCCTGTGCAATTTATCTCTGAGATATGGTGAAATTATGAAGTTATTGGATGTCCACTATTGGGGGCCTATCATCTGACAATAGAGCTTAATGGAGCACTATGCTTCAATATGTTCTTCATTATCTCTGTCCTTCAAGATTATTTCGAAAAGATATAAGAAAGGATTTGAAAACACATTATCTTGGGTAAGGAATCCAAGGATATAAATCATTTTTATAATATTTTTGAACCAGCAATGACGTAACCTTTTAGGATTATTATAGCCCATCTCAAATATATATGTTTTTATCAAATGAATTGAATTCCAAGTTCTTCAAAAAGGTTCCTGGCAGGAAGATAATGTGAGACTCGTCGCAAAAAATTGAGGAGAAAATTTGACAAATTTTGATCCTAGAGTATTTTACTAATGATATTAGCAATCATCTTCAACCTTCGTCGGAAATTTAGTTCATTTTGTTGTAAGGCAATTATCCCTCCACTAAACTTTGATAAAAAATCCAGTTTGTGTAGAAAAAAAATTTTGATACTTACAACTATTTTGTCACTCCAGTTATTAACTCATTCGAATGAAAATTCTTTACACTAAAAATTTCTCTTCACAAAAGCATCTTTCTGAAAACAAATCTATGGTTGTCTCATCAAAATTAATGTTCATTATTTTTATTATTTTTTTGTTTATTTTGTGCCCAGTCTTTGAAATCTGAACTAGTTTATTTTAATAATTATTAAATTAGTATTCAAACGCGCTAGAAAATTTTCAGTAGTTGAGAAATCTTAAGCTCCATCTCGGTTCTAATTTTCTAACATACCCGCTTATATAAATGTAAGAGACAACATGATTTTTATGTAAAAAATCCTATAAAGGAAAACTACCATGGAGCTTAGCTCAGTCAAAGTAATACACTAGGAAATCGAAAGTATAAAAGTTCAGTCTTGTCCTAAAATAAGGAAGATGTAGCGTAAAAGCTTAGTAGAAAAATAAAAAACGAGAGAAGAGGGGGATTCGATCAATAATCGAAAAATTATGTATAAGTTTTTCCGCTCCCAGAAACTCATTATATATATATATATATATATATATATATATATATATATATATATATATATATATATATATATATATCCCTTCTAATTAGCATATGCCGAAAATAGAAAGTCAAATCAAAACCAAAATATTCCACCTAGAGAATCAAATTGGGTAGCTAACTCCAAGGAACGCACCCCAGTAATATCAAAGTGAATCCAAGGGATCAAATGTGGAGAAATGTAATGTTATTAGAGCAAGGGCTAGGATAGAGTAAGAAGATGCACCTAGTATAAAGTGCAAACCTGCAGAGCCAGAGCATGAGCCTACAAGACTTCTTGAAAATTTGACCTGACTTAGAAAGATTTGACTCACCTTTTGGGATAGGACAAAAAAGACCACCACCACCCTTTCCCCGAAGACTTCAAGAACATAGAAAGGGCCAACAGATATCCCAGGTTCTAGAGGTTGTCAATAATTATACTAAAGCCCTTAGAACAGATGTTGAGTTATGTGGGGTTCGTTATAGGGTGTCTTGGACCAAAAAAAAAATTAGGACCCGGGGGGGGTGGTTGCCATAACTGAGTGCAATGCTATACTGCAGAAGAAATTGCCCAAAAAATTGAAAGACTCGAGTAGCTTCATCATTCCTTATAGGAGGATTTTGTGAGACCTAAAAGCTAGCGTCAACATTATGCCTCTGACAAATTTCAAAAGACAAGGATTAAGAGATTTCAGCACACCATCATTGACCACTTTGTGACCTATCCTAGGGGGATATTGAGGATGCTCTAGTTAAAATTGACAAGTTTATTTTCCTAACGGATTTTATTGTCATGGACATAGAGGAAGATAACGATATCCTCATTATACTTGACAGACCCTTTTTAGCCACTGATGAGTGATAATTGATGTACAGAAGAGGAAACTTATCATGAGAGTGAATGATTTTGTAGGTTACGGGGGTTGACGCGTTGCAGAGACAAAATATGAAGCGGATGAGAATGTTGATATGGCATAATTATGCCACTTTGCGGCATAATTACGTCACCATTGTTGTTGTTCATGTCTAATTACACTAAGCTTTGGCATAGTGACGTCGACTGACAACATAATTATGTCAGGCACGGCGTAGCTACGTTGCAGCCCGACCAGGCTTAATTTGGCATCTTTTTGTATATATTGAGATACTTTGGGAAGCCTTAGAAGAGGTGTGCAGACTTTTGAGGCTTCTCCCAGCAAGTTTAAAGGTTTGTTTGTCAAGCCCTAGGGTTTTCTTCCTAATTTGAAGAGAAACTCCTAGGGTTAGCTTTTTTTGCTTTGAGCTTTAAGAATATTTCTTAGAGGGATTGAGTGCCTGTATGGGACAGTTGCAGTTGTTTGAAGTAATAGCTATGAAACTCTTATAGAAGAAACTGTTGTTCGAAATGCTGCAGTGACTTACAATTTTTTTTTTTATTTTCAAAAAATTAAACGCAGTTTTCTAGCAGCCATAGCACTTAGTCAGGTCAGGTTGAAAAACGTAGCTTCCCCCCCACAACCTTTTGAAAAAAAAGTAAAATACAGTTTTGCCAAAACCCTAAAGTATGATGCGGTACCACACTGTCACCGCACTACTAGCTCAAACACACCCCGAGTGTTGTTGTGTGAAGGAGATTGTATAAAGCTTCTCATTGTACGGCCATGAAGTAGTATATTACGGACAGAATTTGGCTTGCTTATAAGTTGGTACTTTCCTACACTTATTTCTTCAATACTTGTAAAGAAATGTTCCTTACTTTCCTACCTCATGGGTTGTAGCAAAATCTGCTTTCATGCTCATGTGATGTAAAAGTTGTTTTCCACTTTACTTTTCCTGTGAGTTTCTTCCCATTAACGTTTTCTATGTTTTTTTAACTATAAATGCTGATGTGTTAACTTTCCAATCTTAATTTACTTCGAATCTATCCCAATAGAATATTAAAATCACTTGTAATCTAAAGTTTTTAACTGCCACCTAGAAAAACAAGTAAATTAGCATACAATGGCCCAATGGAATAAGCATATTGTCATTAACAAATTGCAACCGGGATAAGAGATCCAAAGAACTCTAGTAAATGATGTCTGGTTAAGTCTCTCTTAATTATAATATAATTTCAAACTCTTCTTATGACCAATACATGGGCTAAACAGAAGTGCAACATTGGTAATTAACTCACATAGAGGAACACATAGAAAATAAATAGAGAACACGATACGGGTGTCACAGGTGCATGTGCCTTGTCACCTCTAAAGGACTCGAAGTTGCTTCCTGCCTTTTCTGCTACTGTCATTTCTAATTATGACACTTTTCATTCTTGCACTTAGATCACTTCAAATAAGATCTAAAGATGTAGTACACTAGAACTTTTGTTGTTAGAAATATTTTGACAAATATTCTAATGGCATCGATATGCGGACTCTTTATTTGTATATTACTTAATTGACACATGTGCTTGAGTGATTAACCGACCTGCAAAATAGTAAATTTTGGACATCAAAATCACATTTGGGTAAAACCACAACTTCAATCCATTTAGATACATTGTCTGCTGCAATCAAAATTTAAATCTTTCCTAAATATGACACAAATGGTCCCATGAAATCTATTTTATAAACATCAAATATTTCGACTTCCAAAATATAACTTAAGGGCTTAAGGGCATTTCATTTCTCTTAGAAATATTGCATTGCCTATAGCACTCATCACATCTTTTAATATATTCCTTCACATCCTTAAATAGGGTAGGTTGGTAAAATCCTGATTGTAAGATCTTAGAAGTAGTTTTAAAACGTCCAAAAAGCCTTTCAAATTCAGAATCATTACAATATTTAATAATTTCTTCTACTTACTTTAACGAGACACATCTAATTTGGTCATTGCACTTTCTAAATATAAAGGTTCATTTCAAGAGTAAAATCAAAGATCATACATGAATTTTTCCTCTATTGGCATGACATATCATATGGAATGATTCCAATGATAATGAAATTCACAATATCAACATGCCAATGAATGTTTTGATAAGTGTTTAAAAGGAGTATCTCATTAGAAAAATTGTCATTGATATCACCAAATGAATCCTCAAAGTTTTCCTATTCAAACCTAGATAAGTGATCAAAAACCCGATTATCAATACATTTTTCATCAACAATCTCTATATCAAACTCTTATAATATAAGCATCCATCGGATTAAAAGGGATTTCACATCCTTCTCAGTTACAAGATATCAGATAGCAGAGTGGTCAGTGTAAACCTGAACTTGGTACCTATCATGTAGAATCTAAATTTATCAAATGCATATATTATGGCCAATAGCTCTTTCTGAATGGTAGTGTAATTAACTCGAGCCTCATTAACAGTCCTAGCATAATACAATATATGAAAAACATTGTGCCTCATTTAGCCTAAGAGAAGCCCAACAGCATAATCAATAGTGTCACACGAGCTCAAAAAATCTCCCATTAGGTGCAACAATCACAAATGAGGTAACTAAATTCTTTTTCAAAAGTTCAAAAGTTGTTAGGCATTTCCCATCAAAAATAAAGGCACGTCCTTTAATAAATGACACAAGGGCTTGAAAATTTAAAATAAATCTATAGTCTATCTACGGCAAAATCTTGCATACCCTAAATAGTTCCTAATCCCTCTAATATAAGTTGGTGAGAGTAATTTCACTATAACTTGATTAGCCTGATCTGTCTCCATCCCTTTCTCAGACAAACTATGCCCTAAATTTATCTCTTCAATCACCATAAAATGATATTTTCACAATTTAGCACTAAGTTAGTCTCTTCACATTTTTTCTAAACTTTAATAGAGTGATCATAACATCACTCAAATGATGTGTCAAATACAAAAAAAATATCTATGAAAATTTCATTCTCTTCTCTATCAAATCTGAGAAAATAGGCATCATGCACCTCTAGAAAGTGGTTGGGGGCATTACACAGTTCGAAGGGCAATCTCCTAAAGGTAAAGATTACGTAGGGATTGCTAGAAGTAGTCATTCCCTAATCTTTTAGAGCTATAGTATTTTATAATAGTCAGAATGACCATCTAGGAAGTAAAAAATAAAGGTGGCGTGCTAATCTATCAAGCTTTTGGTCAAGAAAAGGCAAAACAAAAATGATTCTTATTAGTTGTTTTATTCAATTTTCCATTGTCTATACAGATCCTCCAACTAGTGGCACTACTAGCAGGCAAAAATTTATTTCTATCGTTCTCCATTACTGTCACTCAATCTTTCAAGGTACATAATGAATTAGGTTAATCCATGCACTATTAAAATAATGGGTGATAATTCATGCATCTAACCATTCAAAATCTTCTTTTTAGATACATGCTTCATCGCTGGGTTTATCATCCTTTCAAAGTCAGCCACAAGTTCATGATCTTCATTTTTTGTGCATGCATAAAGGGCATAAAGGGCTACTTCTCTTTATATTTGTTATACTACACCCAAAGACTTTCCTAAAATTCAACAAAACTCATCAACTTCCCCTTTTGCAATTCACTCAAATCAGTAGAAATAATAATAAACAAAGCTGAAGATTCTCCTAAAAATGCATACTTTAAGTGCTTGGGGAGAATCTTAAATTCTAATTTAGGAGCCTCAATTACCTTAAGGAATTAAAGGCTATACATTAATTATAGTTTCTAGAATCTCAAATATATCCCTAACTACTCTAGAGATCAACTCTAATTGTTGAGCAGATTTTTCCTTAGGGCTTTCACTATTATCCTCAATCAAGTCAGGCTCTACTATTTTTAGTATAAAGTATATTTAAATTGGCTCCTAATCAACACATCCACCACATCTACTCTATGGTATGTATCATCCCTAGGGTCGTGGGGATACTTCATTGGTTTCAAAATGTGAAAAGTAATCTCCCGCTCATTTAGCCTCATTGTAAGTACCCATAACATCAAGCATGACCCTTTCGACATTTTCTTATCCTCCTCCATGTCCGAAACTATAAAATCCGCTGGGAAGATAAATTTAACCACATTAACAAGCATATCTTCTATAACCCCATAGGATAAGTAAAAAAACATTCAGTTAATTGAAGGGTTATAGTAGTAGGATGAACCTCTCATAAACCTAGTTTCCTAAAGATTGATAAGGGCATGAGGTTGATGTTGACTCTAAACACACAAAAAGCCTTCTTAAAAATTTTATCCCATAGAATGATGAAGCTACGTGGTTCCTCAAATTTTTGTAGAAGTTTTTTCTATAAATAAGAAAAGAACGATCAGCTAACTGAAGGGTTCCAGTTGTAAGTTAAACTCGCCTAAACCCAACTCTCCTAAAAATAGATAAGGGCATGATGTTAATTTTGACTCCTAAGTCACATAAAGCCTTCCTGAAAAATTTATCTCATATGCTACAGGAAATGCTGAAGCTACATGAATCCTTAAGTTCTTGTGGAAGTTACTTTTCTAGTAGTGCATTGCACTCCTTAGTTACAGCCTTATAATTGTTTTTCACAAATATTGTGAGGATTTTTTAATTATGCTCTCATGCTCAAAATCAAATTCCTCTCCTCTACGCTTCTCAAGCTCCTTTCTACACTTGAGTCTAATGGTTTTACACTATTCCTTCCGCTATTCTTTTAGATTTACTTCAGTGTTACTAAGAAGAGTCCCTTGGTGTCTGCTCCTCAAAGAGTTTATTATTTGCCCTAATTGATTCTCCTAAACTCCCCTAAACCAACTTTCCTAAAAATAGATAAGGGCATGATGTTAATTTTGACTCCTATGTCACATAAAGCATTCCTGAAAAATTTATCTCATATGCTACAGGAAATGCTGAAGCTACATGAATCCTTAAGTTCTTGTGGAAGTTACTTTTCTAGTAGTGCATTGCACTCCTTAGTTACAGCCTTATAATTGTTTTTCACAAATATTGTGAGGATTTTTCAATTATTCTCTCATGCTCAAAATCAAATTCCTCTCCTCTACGCTTCTCAAGCTCCTTTCTACACTTGAGTCTAATGGTTTTACACTATTCCTTCCCCTACTCTTTTAGATTTACTTCAGTGTTACTAAGAAGAGTCCCTTGGTGTCTGCTCCTCAAAGAATTTATTATCTGCCCTAATTGATTCTCGATATTTCGTATGGTTATAGCTTGACTTTGTAATTGATTTCTCATCTATAAAACTATCACTTCTAAGGATAACTTCTTAAATTTTGAAGTTGAATTCAGTTCAGGCGGGTAAGTCGATCTCTGGTTGTATTTCCCTGGTTGTTCTAATTGCTTTATGTATAAGATTGGTTAGCACAACAAGGCCGATTTCCTACATTTTGATTGTTATTCCAATTGAAATTTGGGTAATTTTTCTATCATTGATTATATGTATTGGAATAGGGGTTGTTAGGTCTGTTATTTATTGTATTTAGGGACTCTACAGCACTAGAATCAACTAACTGACCATAGGCATTCTCTTCGGTTGCTAGTGATCCTAGCGTAGAATTTAAATCTAAATTGTCTAGCTTCCTCAATATAGCAGATAATAATAAAGTTAGAATTATTAATACATCAGTATCATGAACATTAGCTACTCTTTTGGCATTAAATCTCTAAGAAAGTCATTTGAAATTATCAGCAGTCACCTCCTTAAAAGATTTAGACATCAAAGACACCCAACTATAGCTTTTATAATGTACCTCAACGATCCCACCAGCTCATTATAAAAGTCTGAATAATTAGCCAATCGAGTAGAGAGTAGAGTGAACACTTCTTAAGCAACACCTTCAATCTCTCTCAAGATTGACCCACACAAGTTATGTCATTCCTAGGCTTAGTCATTTTAGAGGGTTAGAAGTACTTTGCTAGGAATTTTTGGGCTCATTCAAGCCAAATGGTTATAGAAACTGGTGCTAAAGAATTCAACCACATCTGGTATTGTCTCTAAGTACAACAACAACAACAAAACCTTTATCCCACTAAGTGGGGACGGCTACATGAATCCTTTTTCTCAATTGTGTCCTATTTAGTGTCATATTTCCATTTAATTCTAATAAATTAAGATCATTTTTTATACAATATTCCTAAGTCTTCCTAGATCTACCTCTATCTTTCATAGCATGAGTCGAATTGAAAAGATCTACTCTCCTAATCGGATCATCAGATGGTCGATTTTTAATGTGACCAAACCATCTAAGACGACTCTCTCTAACTTTATCCGTCACTGGAGCTACACCAACCCTATCACAGATATATTCATTTCGCATTTTGTCTATAAGTGAAAGACATCATCCACCCAATCATTATCATATCGGCAACACTTGGTTTATGCTTCTCTTTTAAAGACCAACATTCAGTGTCGTAGAGCATTACAGGTCTCACCACCATCTAATAAAATTTTCCTTTCAATCTAAGCGGTATTTTTCTATCACATAATAAGCCCGAAGCATTCCTTCATTTCAACCAACCAACTTGAGTTCTACTAATAACATCCTCATCTATATCATCATCACTATGAACAATAGACCCGAGATATATAAATCGTTCACACCTTTTAATAATTTGATCACCCAAAGTTACACTTCTATCACTAGAGCTACTACAACTAGAATTACATTCCATGTACTCAGTTTTAGTTCTACTTAAACGAAGGTTTTTAGACTCTAATGTAGGCCTCATAATTCAAGTCTTTTCTGAACTTTTCTCTCTTCTTATCCACGAGAAGGATCTGATTAGCAAAAGCATACACCAAGGTACATCCTCTTGTAAATGTCCAGTAATACCATCCATAACTAAAGCAAACATAAGCCTATACCTGATGTAATACTACAGAAATAGGAAAATATTTGGTCAATCTTCCATTTATTCGAACACAAGTAACAACTCTAGTATACATATCTTTAATCACTCGAATATAAGTCATATCAACACCTTTCTTCTCAAAAACACTTCAAAGGATATCTCTTAGAACCTTACTGTAAGCTTTTTCTAAATCAATAAAAATCATATGTAGATCCTCTTTATCATCTTTGAACTTCTGCATCAAGCCTCTCAATAAATGTATAGCTTCCATAGTAGACCTGTCTGGCATAAGTCCAAATTGATTATGAGAAATCTTAGTAATACGTCTAAATCAATGTTCAATTACCCTCTCCCATAATTTTAAAGTATGACACATCAACTTAATTCCTCTATAATTTGCAAACTCTTGTGCATCCCCTTTATTCTTAAAAATGGGGACCAAAATACTCTTCATCCACTCCTCAGGCATCCTTTTAGTTTTAAAAATAGTATTATAGCGTTTATTAAACCAAGAAGCACCCAAATCTCCTAAATATTTCCACACTTCAATTTGTATATCATCAGGTCCTACAGACATTCCAACCTTGATTTTCTTTAAAACCTCATCAGCTTCTTATTTACTAATGCGACGGTAAAAATAACACTTTTTATTATTATTATTAATATTAAGATCACTAAGGTCGATCGTATTTTTTTTAACTTCATTAAAATTTTTATCAAAATAACTCATCCACATATGTTGAATATATTTTTTTTAAGAAAAACACTTTTTGAATTTCATCTTTAATACACTTAATTTGAGTTGGACCTTTACTTTGCTTTTCTCTTTTTTGGTTAAATTATACATATATTTTTCACCCTTCTTAGTATCTAATTATTATAAAGATCAATAAAAACAGAATTTTTAACGTCACAAACTGTTCTCTTAAACTCCCTACGGGTCATTTGATATTTATCTTAGTTCTTTACGCTTTTACATTTAAACAAATTTTGATAACATAACTCTTATAATCTATCTTTTCTTGAAAATTATTATTCCACCACCAACTATTTTTATTTATAAAAACTTTTTCTTTTGATTTTTCAAATACATCTTTTGCCACTTATTTAATAGTGTTTGTTACTTCATCCCACATAACAATTGTTTCTTCATGAACATCCAAAATTTTGAAACCATGAATTTTACTCATAAAAATAATTTTATTTGTGTCTTTTAGGTATCTCATCTAATTCTATGACGATGAATTCTTATATTCTTTATTTTACAAATCTTCATCATAAAATCTAGAACTAATAATCGATGTTGGGCATTTAAATCCTTACTTGGAATGACCTTACAATCTTTACATTCTCGACGATCTCTTCCTCTCATAAAAAAATAATTAATTTATTTTTTATTAGTTTCATTTTTATAAGTAATAATATGCTCATCTCTTTTATTGAATAAAATATTATTAATAACAAAATCATACGCTGAAGCAAAATCTAATATGACTCTACTTTCTTTATTAATCACTCTAAAACCGTAGCCACCACGAATATTTCTGAAATCTCCTACCAATCTACCGAAAGGCCTATTTAAATCTCATCCTATTAAAATTATTTCTTCAAGAGATATCATTTGTATTAAGTCTTCTAAGTCATTCCAGAATTTATCTCCAAGTGAAAAAAATAACGAAAGTCTAACATTAACATTAGAGACACCATTATACCTAAAGGTCTCACATAATTCTAAAAAACTGGCTCAGTGCAAATTAAGATCTTTAGAGGGTGGTCCACCAAAGAGTTTATTTTGGACCATCTGGATTATGGCAAACTTATGTTAAAAGGCATTGGCTTTTACGGCAGAATTATTGATACTCTGGTGAATCTCTTCTACCGACGAGTTGTCAAGTCCCGAAGTAGTCTAAGGTAAATATTTCTTCCAGAGGGTTCACCGTTGCTACTTAATTCTTTCTAAAGTTAACTGAATTTTTTAATCTTTTTAACTATTTTTTTTCAAATTCAAGGTGGTTGTACGACACTAGTTTAGCATTTAATCTTACGCACACAACTTAAGACTAGCTAGTAAGAAAAAATTAACGGATAACAAGAATAATATAGCACATTTTACTTAAACACAATTACGCAGGCATATGTGCAGAAAATAAAAATAAGAAATTGCAAAGCATAATTTTTTTTTGAATTTGAGCTAAACAGAAAAGTAAAATAAAAAACACTATATATTTCAAATATAAACATCAAAGATTCAATTAAATCCTCTGCAATTAGAAATTTAATATCAATCCCAAATAACAGTGCCAAAAACTTGATTCGCACTACGGTGAAGCACGCTTAAACCATGTAAGTATACGTATTGATCAAGTAGCATACAAATTTTTGAGTCCATGCATCAAACCCACATGAAACTTGTTAATTTCCAAAAATAGTGAAAGTTCTAATTTACAAATCCTAAATCTAGTTTGAAGTGTCGAAGATTTATGAATTTTTAAAAGATTCTAATCTTAATTTTGCAAAAAAAAAAAAATCCTAGGGAATAAGAGTAGGATTTTCTATCAAGTGAGAATTGGGTGTATGAAATCTAGAGTTATCCAAATGATTGAAATATTGTTGACAATCAGAAGCAGATCTACTCCTTAAACTCTTCCAATGTCATAAACTTTCATATTAAAATTTAGTTTCCTAAACCACGCAAATATCTCCGAGATTCTATATTTTCCAATTGATTGCACAGTCCTAGCAGCAGTATTCCTACTCTCTTAAAAAAAAGTATGTTAACTTAATTGTTCTACTAGTCTTCTTCTATTGCCCTAAATCACATGTTTTAACATTTATAATAAGAAAGTAAATTAAACATGCAAAGTTAATATTTCAACATTTAAAAAAAATATATCTCTAAATCAAATGATATGGATATCACTAGGATTCCTGGATTACCAGTCCAAGAAAGAAATATGAATCTATGTCCTGTACATGATTAAAAATAAAAGCATGTTTTTATTCAATAAATCCAAACAAGTACAAGAGAATAAAAAAGTAAAACCTAATAGAAGACGATCTTTATCTCCAAGAATTGCAAGCGACCAGACTCTCCTTCCTTTCTTGATTACAACACTTGGAATCTCTCTTAATGTCCCACACTTTCCTTCTCTCATACATCACTCATATACGAAATAAAAGAAAATAAATTGTGCATCAAAATTCTCCTATCCTGCCTTTCTTCGGTGATTATTTTATCCAAATTTCATCTTCAAACCGTCATAACTGCCTAATGTTGATTCCAAGCGCCTAGGTGCTAGTTTCGAGAGCCGACTTTCCAAGCTTACGGCCTGGAGTGGTGTAGCGAGATCGTGTATAAGCACTTAGGAGTCAATTTGAGTGTCAACTTTCCTACTCTAGGTGCTTAGGCGCATAGTATAAGCGTTGAGTTTCTCTCTTTTCTGCTCTTCACATGTCATCTGGTCGGAGTGCTACCGTGTTTGGGTCAATCACATGTCTTAAGTTTTCTTGATTTCTCTGGTCGAAAAAAGCAATCTTCTGGCGCCATAGTGCTCGGACTATGTATCAGGGCGCCTGGAAGTGACTTCGAAAATATTTTCTCCAAATGCTCCTCCTAGCTAACCCACAGCATGAAACTTGCAATAATATATAAAAAAAACCCTAAAAGAACATAAAAATGACACAAATAACAGAGAAAACAAAGACAATAACACCACACATTTCTTACAAAACAACCACCCAAAAAATTTCTAAGTTGTGATCTCCGTCATTACCTAGACATTTGTCGGTTTCCGCAATAAGTTTCAGAAGCTTTGGCTCTGATACCACTCTAGCGGAGAAGCTTCATAGAAAAAGCAAAACAAAGAAAGGGATGTAGATTCAATCCTAATCTGAAAATTCTATAAATTGTAATACGTTTTTACCCCTAGGAAACTCTAAAATCTATCCCCTCTAATGAGCATATACTAAAAATAGTACATTAAATCAAAACAAAAAAAAAAAAAAACTAAATTGAAAGATAGAAATCTGCAACTAAGATATGAAAAAAAAAAGACAGTTGCTATCGGTTGTCTACTCCTGGTATTTTGATATCCTTGCCTTAATGTGTTATGTATCAAGATGAGATTATCAAAAATTGATAATAAAAAAATATATAGTGATGGTTTCACTATAATAGTCATAATTGGGCTACAACAACCGCAACTAATAGCTACAATAACAATAGTTGAATTTCAAAAACTATAATTAGTGGCTACAACCGTCGTAGTTTGCATTAAAAGTCATTGTTGATTGTTACAAGAGCAATAATTGGTTGCAAAAGTCGTAGTTGTTAGCTAGAATAGTCTTAGTTGGCTACAGCAGCCATAATAAGCTATAAAAATCACGCTTGGGCTACAAAAACTATAGTTTGCTGAAACAATTATTGATGGTGGTCAACAACAACAGGTGATCGATGGCGAACTCTTCTGATCGACGACAACTATTAGGACTTTAAGAGTTAAGCTTAATAATCAGATCACTGTCTTCCTCTCATCTTCCTTCATGAGTGAAAAATGTGAGCCTATTTACAATTTTTTAGAGAGGCATTTGTCAAGATGCTCAGTATAACCTTAATTTTGTTAATGAATTTAAATATCAAAAATCAAATTACATCGAGATTTGTGATTGATCATATAAATTTATTGGTGACATATAAAGTATTAAATTACCAAACGAGCTTCAGGATTCTTTCAAGACACTGGACAGTTCGAAATTAAATTCAATGAAGTTCTTCACACTAGAAGAATTAACAGCAGATATCTCATTGTTCCAATAATAACAGTGGTATCATAAGTATTTATTAGTGTCAGGGGTGTCAATTGGATGATTACAGAAGTGGCCCTGACCTAAAAACCATTAATGCACATGTGGGTACTTTGACTTGCACAAATATTGAGTTTTACACCACCAAAAATTCAATGTTCTGGATCTAATTTACTTTTTATTCTTCATTGCTTGGATAATAATTAAATTTGATAGTCATACAGCACATGCCCAACGAAGGATAATTTTGAAATCACACTTGCTAGAATAATGAAGCAACCTTGGTCATTTTTGCTCATTTATGAAACTTTACAGAGCTTAAGTTCCACCAATAATATCTCTAGAGAATCCTATGCTCTAGCGGCAATTTAACAATATTCTCCCTTTATGCACTAACACCTCACTATAAATAGTCCTATGCGTGCGACAAGCATTTGACACGTGTTGGACACGCCCTTTGAATGTTCAATTTTAAAAAAAATAAAATAGAATTTAGTCATACGTCCTTAAAAATTAAATTTAAATTTATTAAATATTATCAAAATATATAATAAAATTTTATATTTTGATTATTTATGTTATACCAGATAACTTATACTTATTTGTATATGCAACAATCTAGAAAATTAATGATTATTGTATTTCTTTAGTTTTCTTTTTAATTTTGATTGTGTAATATTTTTTATTGTGCTTAATATTTCTCTGAATTCCTTTTTTTTTCTTTATCCATTATCTTGATTCATGAATAATATAATAATTATTTATCTTTGGCATTGAAAAACTGTTATTTGAACAATTAATAGAAAGAGTGATAAAATAATAATTGCAAAGATCGAATAGATTGTACCACACAAATTGGAAATCAAGTTCAACTGAGGGATAAATTAAATTGCTCTAAAAACAAATTGAATAAACTGTATTTTTTTCCGATGAAAATCAAGCACTATTACTATTGTCATTAACGAGGTGCACCCTGCTTAATATTTTTCAATATTCACCTTCATATTTTACATATAATAAAAAGGTTAGTCATTTCCAAAGATTTCATTTCTTCTTACTATACAAAGCGGCCCTCCTAACCGTTCCTCTAACGGGGCACAAGGCTTTAAACTATACACATGAAATTATTTATAGAAACAACATAAAACTGATTACTGCAAATAATTCATCCAAACATCTAAGTCCTACATACAGAATTCAGAAAAAATAGAAAATATACATTTTGCCCAAGGACTACAGGAAAAAAGTTGGAAGGCAAAATGAACTAAAACATCTTGGAAAGAAGTTACAATATGAAAATATTTAGAATAAAATAAAGAAATGAATGAAGAAAACAATTAGAAAAGACATAGGACCAACGGCACTGAAGAATGGACCTCTCAAGCTCAATTTAGGAAGCCCTCCATTTATTCACTGCGATTAGGGGATAAAGCATATAACAACATAAATATAAACTTTGCTTTCAAAAGCTTAAATGCATTTTAATTAACTTCTTAACACTTAACTATTATAAAACAAGACTACATATGCTTGAAAGGGAAAATTTTGTAGTGTAGTTATCGCAACTACAAGAGTAAATAGGCATAGTTGAGCTCAAGTCCTAGCTAACTCAAGCTCGACTTCCTTATTTAAATGCTCGGCTCAAACTTGAGCTCGAGATCATCTCATCCATATAATCCCAAACTCAAGTTTGAGCTAGCTTGATGACAAGGCGGTGGGAGTTTCCTATAAAAAGAATTGAGGAGTTCAATGGCAAGGAACAAAGAAAGTCAAAGGGGAAGTTTATTATAGAAGGTATTGAAGGGCCCAACAACATGAAACAAAAGAGATTGTTGGGGATTTAGTCGTAAAAGCATCAAAAGGTCCAACTATGTTTAAAGTAATTCATGAAATTGGTAACAAATTGAGTTTAGTAAAGCGGCAAAATAAAAAAAAAAAATTAGGGTTTTTAATCGAATCAATTCATGAGCCAATGAGCCGAGTTGACTTAAGCTCAAGCTAGTATAATACACAATTTCGAGTTCAAACTTGAGGTTCGATGAGCTTGACTCATGAGCTTCTCAACAAGTCGAATTTGAGCCACCTTATGAACTTTCCTCAACTCACTCTCCTAACCGCAACCAAGGAGCCAATATACAGATGATGGATATGATCGCTTCGAAATAATAATCTAGAAAGATGGAATAATGACATTTCAAATTCAACAAGTAACCAATCACTCGGTCATTGCTTCATCAAAGAATCCACTGCAAGATATAATGAGCCATAAAACAACACTATAAATCTTGCTAATACAATAATTTCTAGGAAATTATACAATTACCATAAAGTAACACAAATAGGTCCACAATTAAAATAGGTCATCAAATTTTATTAATTAAAACAATACAACGTATGCAATGACCCCTTCCAAACTATTTTTTGATAGATATTGAAAATCATGATCAAAGTATGAGGTATCTTATCCAAATATAAGATATTTTACTCCTGCACAAGATTATCATCCAAATATAAGACCTACTATATATAAGGTGACGCAATACAACGCATGTTCATAGGCCTATGACCAGATCTCAACAAAAGCACTACATTGTGAAAAAGTGAATTTCACAATAAGGTAATAAGTTGGGATTATGTGTGGATCACCACCAATTCAATGTTGAATATACAAGCCTTAGGCCAATTTTCTTCTGTCATCAAAAAGGCATAGACAAAGAGTTAAAATTAAAAGGAATGACAAAGCATGCAAAAGAAGTAATTAGCATGAAAAACTTTGCTACATCCACTGCTAAGAACAATAGTTTTTTCATTACAATTATCTGTTCCGAATTTTACAGAGATCATTCACTCCCATGTTACAAGATCCTTCTCTACAAGCATAGAAGTTGCATCTTCAAGGCCAAAGTATTCTATAGTTACAATGCGTCATGAAAATGGAAGTGGAGGCTCAAGGAAAGATGGAGCCAGAGCTTGTCATTGTGGGTAATTATGGAGACCTATGGTGTTAAACCGTCTTGGCGATGCTTGCCTAATTCAAGGGACTCATCAGGGCGGCTTGTGTTAGGAGACAATTATAGTTGTTTGGCCTGTCTCATCAAGCCAAATGAAGAAGGTTGATGATCGCAGATGGATGAACCTACTTGAGAGCGAAAAAAAGGCATCACACTTTTCCTTAACATAATGAGGTTTATATGGCATCCTTGGAGTGAAATAATCACCTTTCAAGCATTTGACATTTTTTTTTTCTTTCCTGCGTTGTTCTTGAAATAGTTAAGATATAGCTGAAAGTAGTTGTAAATAACGTGAGCTAACTTTAAGAATGAAAGGGGGACACTTTCGATGACAACAATAGATGATACGGTAGAAAAAGTGGAGGAAAAGGCCTTATCAAGGAAGTGGGATGTGGCAAGGTTGCCCATTATGGAGAGGTAGCAACAAAGACCGCTCAAGATGAAGGCGAATGGAAGGAAGACGGGTGGAAGTAAGTGGTTCAGCGGTCTTTGCCGACATCCATGGTTTACTACAATGTTGTTTTTTTCATTGATTTTTAGTAACTCCCCTTTCTACAATTGACCACTCACCCCCTGTTACAAGATCATTCACTACTTGCCCAACCGTTGCAGCAATGTGGCCTACATGTCTCATAGTTATTGTGCATCATGAAATCACTAGTGGAGTTCAGAAAGGAATGACTAGAGGCAAGGCCTAACCATAGTTGGTGGTTATGGAGACTATCAATCATGAATTAACTGAAAATATTCAAGGATCTCAACCATGGCTGAGCAGCATGCATTAGGAGACAATTGTAGTTGATTGACTTGTTCCATTTGACCCGAGGTTGACAGATAATAATGATAGGGGGATGATCCTGATAGAGTCAATATAAAATATATCATATGCATCAAGCTAGAGAATCATCATTATTATCGTCAAACAAAGTTTTCAAAACATGAGACAAGAATAGTTCGCTCAAATTAAAAAAAAAAGAATAAATCCAATCTTGAATGTGCTTAAAATTTTGATTACTCCATCAACCACACTTGCTTAGTTGGCCTTCCTTCCCTCCAAATCAAGTTAATTTGTTTTAGGAAAGCTTCAAGAGCTCCTATAAAAGTCTTGGTTGACACTCTAAATCAAAAAAGAAATATTTTATTGAAAATTACATGCACGTGGAATAAATCGCATTCCATGTATAATTAAGTTGATCCTCATTCCTTTATTTTTTTAATTGATATTTTTTAGTTATTTTGTTTCCTTTATTGCTTGGACATTTTTATTAGTCCATGATACTCATTGTGAGTGTCTCCAAACCATTTCCAAAATAGAATTTGGTCGTCATGAATTAAATGAACTCTAAACATAGCATTCCTATGTAACCTTATTTTCATTATTGAAGAAATAAGGAATTTTGTTAGTGCAAACTTGTGTGAAAATACTTGGAGGTTATTGTCTAAACTTCGGAAAGCTTCACAGCCAATCAAACAATTACTCTTTGGTAAGTTCAAGGCTTGCATCTATTTTGTATTTCGTACCCTCAATCTCTCCCTCTCCACATTTAACCAGTCCATCAAAGCCAACCCACCAACTTTTACAACAACCTAGCATATCGCCTTACATCATGCATAGACTCCACCAACATCACACAACTTCTCTCTCACACTTAGCCCCAATCCACTCCAAAGGCCATATAATAAGCCCATCTTAGGTTCCACCTCCAAGATCCTCTTTATCCACTCCAACCATTCCATCACTCAACCTCATCTTCCGAAAGCCTTCAAAACCTCACAACTAAACAAGCCTTTTTCCAAAGCCTCGCCATTCTCATCACATACTCTCCAAGATCCCTTCATGTAAGCTAGCGCCTTCACAATAAAAATCCATTTGACATATCCATTACAAAGTTTTTGAATTGCATATAATCTACAAGAGATAAAGTTTATTGCTCAAATATGAGTTACCTTAACTGAGCATGATAATGTTAACTGAAACATAATTGTTTATCATATAGAATCATTTTTACTGTAATATAACATGAGAAGTAAGGTGTTTTCCTAAGATATAAGATTCTTGATCCAAATATGGGTAATCCGTGAAGACCATTAGTTTAAGGCATCTTTTTACACATTAACTCTAAATTGAATTTGACCGTGTCCATGATAGCTGATGCGGCTCCATTTAATATATAGAATTTTTGGATAGTATAGCATTATTATTCCCATCACTAAAGGTACTCCCATATTCCTAGCCTTATCCTACTTCAATGAAGGCTATTTAGGTGTTAGATATATAAATATATCAGTGTGGTATGCATGTAATCACCTGAAAATTTAGTACCAATCAGAACTCAAAAACGCACACCGTTAGACTTTAAAAAGGTGGGTTCCAGCTAAAGGAAGCAACGACGAGCTCCACCTTTCCTCAGTTTTCAACGCTTCATTGGAAAATAAGCAAAATGTGATAGACAAAGAGGCACGGCACCATTATGCTTATTCTATACCAAAGGCAGTGCTCACCCGCAACTATGTTTGTCACGTAGGACCGGATATGGCCCACGCGAGAGCAGAAGTGTTTTTTCCATTCAAAGAAGCAAAAAAGTCTCTACTTACTCTTTAAGATATATTTTCCATAGCACTGAAAAGCAAGAATCCCTAGCACATCTCCCTCAAGCTCGAACTGCTCTCACAAGGACAAACAGATTAAATCTCCGAATTTATATGCCAATCATTAAATTGCATGCATCATAAAAAAAGAAACAATATATGGAGTTCAAAAACACCTTCGAAGTTTAATTTACCCAACAGTTGACGCACAATTAACCTCATAACAACCAATTACTTCCAACAAAGGCAAAACATAAGAAACGGAATCAAATCTTAATCATGGACCCGAAACTAAAACAGGTTGATAGGCAATCACCTTATCAGGATGAAGATAAACCTGATCTCTGAACAGCAGCACGACCCCAGCCTCATCTAAGACCCTAGCGAACGCTTCAGCCTCCTCTTTGCTCCTAGCGACGCCCACTTCCTCGCATGCGTCGAGCAGCTTCGAGTACCCAATAACCTCCGCCCCCTCCATCCCAAGCCTTCTCTTCAGAGCCTCCACGTTGACGAGCCGCATCAATCTCTTAGCGTCAGCTTGGGTTAAAGATTCCGTCGGCTTCTCGCCAGAGTGCGGGGAGACAGACGAGCAGATGTTGGCCCGCGATTGGGCAAAGAGGGGATTGAACTGGTGATAGGTACGCAGGAACCGGGCTGGAGCGCCGGCGAGACTTCGCTGGAGAAGCCACGACACCGATGTCGATCTCCACATGGTGATCGCTAATGTTACGGGAGGCGTGCAACCGTACCTAGAGACGCGTAAAAAAGTACACTAGCAGAGCAAAAAAAATTTAAAAAAAATTTATGTTACTTAAAAATATTGTACTATAAAACCTTAATTTATTTTCATCAAATCAATCTTAGTGGAAATTATTTTTATGCATAAAATTTTTAAAGTGGGGGGGGGGGGTTGGTGTATCCCTTTAACAAAATCTAAAAAAGTACATAACGCACTCATAGGACTTCAAAACTATGATTACAACTAGCCCAAAAAAAATCTCCAAAATGCACATACATGCATACCCAAAACAAAAAACTCCAAAATAAAGATATACTCATAATCACTGTTGCTCTGCAGAAGATCTCCGACAACTATCTGTGTATATGAATCTACAAATTCGAAACAACCAAACAAAAATCAGCAACAAAAGAAAAGTCATTCCAATTAAGATAAAATTTTGCGGAAAGGCAAATTGAGGTTATCTCCATTCAGTAACCATTTCAAAGTAGGATCCGATCTGTTTTGTAGCTCCGCTTCCCTGGATCTGGCGACAGCATTAGCATGATTAGTTGGGCAGTTGGCATTAGTTAAAATATCAATGAGAGCAAATGAATCTGTTTGAATTTGCAAGTATTACCATTTTAAAGTGATAGCCACAAGAATTGCCATCCACTTGTAAAGAAAGCCACAAAAAAACAAGTCCTCCAGCCAATAAAACTGCAATCAGCAATCCCAAACTCTCCACTTAGATTCATTTATCTTCTCAAATAAGGTATCTCTAATAATTCAACAACAACAAATCTTTGTAAATCACCACTTGGAGTTTTCCCCACATGTACCTCAGTGTTCGTAGCCCCTTTCTTGACAAAAAATGAGTAGGTTGATTGGCCTCCCTGAAAACAGTCTTCCAGACAACAATAAGATTCAAAGTAAGTTTAAAAATTCTTTTAATATAGTTTAATATTTCCCAAGGAGATTGTCTTTGCCCCTGTAAAATTTCCACTAGAACTGTGGTCTATCTCAACCTACAGATAAAATCACTTAGTATATTTAGCTATTTAAACAGTCATGCAAACTGCAAGGGCCTCAGTTATCAACCCAACAAGGAGGGGAAAAGTAACATAAAAAATGCCCCTTTCCATCTTGAAAAATACCACCAAAACCAACAACCTTTTTACTCGAACTTCCATCTATATTTGCTTTCACCCAGTTAATAGGAGGACATAGCCATCTCACCACAGTAGGTGGTTGTTGGGCCCTCCCGCCATAACCTGCAGTGAATTGCTCATCAAATGCCAAAATAAGATACACCAGCGAAAAAGGAAAGCTTATGCCTTCCCAACTTAGCCAATCTATCTAGGTATGCCAATATGTTTGCAAAAATCAACTGACCCCTCATTAATTTTCCAGAATGTTTATGATCATTCCTAGCCGTCCAAATAAACCAACATATAATGTATGGACATATTTGTAGGAAATGCTTCTTAATAGAATTAGGATTTCAGTTTTTACAGCATGCATACATATCCTACCAAGAGGCAAGAATGTTAATTTTAAACAGGTTACCAACCTCTCTCCATATCCCTATATAAAAAGAGTAGGATAAAAAAATATGAATGAGAGATTCTTCCTCTACCCTATAAAAGGAGCATTGTGAAGCTAATCTTAACCCTTTTAACTTAAATATATCATCATAAGGTAATATGCAATAGTGTAATCTCCAAACAAAGAAGAACATAGAAGTTGTTAGAGCCCAACTCCAAACATTCATCCCCAATCAGTGTTCTGGAAATGATGCAATTTATGATAAATTGTTTTAGAAATAGAGCCCTTAAGATGCATTTTCAGTAAAGGAGTGTATTTCCTATATATTTCTAAGGGAATAGAAGAGATGTAAGATGCATTAGCATCCCTAACCACATGTATAAGTACCTCTAATCCCACTCCCCCTTGTCCCAAAGATCAGAAACAACATAATTTTGGTATCTATCCTCCACTTCCATATAAATCTCATCTCTCACCCAACAATCTTCCCAAATTGATATTTTCCCCTCACCCAAGTCCCAAAATTTCATCTTATAAGTTTAATCTCTCACCCTAGGTAGCAGTTTCCACAATCTAGAATCCCCCACTTTCTATGTTATTAAAAAATGATGCATTTCACTACAATATTTACCCTACATGAATTGGGCCCAAAGAGAGTCCCCCTTTCAAAATCTAACCAAAGTTTAAAGTAGTTTACGTCAACAATGTGGTTTAGTTGTGTGAATCCCAAATCACCTGCATGATAAGGTTTACAACAAACCTTCCAAGCAGTTCATTTTTTACTTGATAGGCCTCCAGCCCAAAGGAATTTGTTGAAATAACTTTCCAAACACAACCGAGTATTCTTTTTAAGTTGTAAAACCTGCAAAACATATAAAGGAAAAGAATTAAGAATGATTTAATCAATATTATTCTGCCTCTGAAGTATATTGCATGATTCCACCAACCTTGAATTTTATGTTTGATTTTTTCCACCACCTCATCCATTTGAGATTTTTCCTCCTTCATTTGAGTAAATTAAACCCCAAATATTCTAATGGAAGCTCAGCTAAAGTGAACCCCGTGAAGTTGGATGCCCATTGTGCATTTCTTCTATTCACTATTTTACTTGCATATATATCAAATTTGTTCATATTAAACTTTATATTTGATAAACTTTGGAATTCCTCAATGATTTTGCGAAATTTTTTGATAGCTAGCCTTCCTGCATTTAAGAAAATTCCCACATCATCAGCATAAGCCAAATGACTAATCACTAGCTTTGATTTATGTGAGTATTGTACATTTGGGGAAATCCTCTGCAAATGGTTCATCAAACTATGAAAAATAATCAAATTCCATTATGAAAATAGTAGGTGACAAAGGATTTCATTGCTTGATACCCCTTCTTGCTAAAAAAAAACCAAATGAACTTCCATTCATCAAAATTCTATACTTGTTACAAGTAAGCCACTTGCTAATGAGAGAATAAAAGTTTCTTTTAAAACCCGTTGCCTTCAATATATTTAATATAAAGTCCCAGCTTATAGAGTCATATGCCTTCCTAATATCAGGTTACCCCTCTACACTTCTTATCTAAATCCTACAGAAGCTTCTGTGCTAGCAAAATATTATCAGAGATACCACTCCCCTTATTAAAAGTAGAATGATTCATTGAAATGAGTTGATTCAAATAACTTTGAATCCTTTTCACTGTGATCTTAGTTAAGATTTTAGATATGATAGTAGGCAAGCATATATGTCTAAATTGATCCCATGAATATTTTTCACTTGATTTGGGGAGGACAAAAGAAGAAGCAATAAAAAAAGATCCTAGATCCTCTCCCATGAAATGACTCTGTATTGCAGCCGCCATTTGCTTCTTAATGATACACCAACATTTAAGACAAAATCAGAAGTAAATCCATATGGTCTAGTAGCCTTATTATAAGTTATATCTTTAAGTGTCTCATAGACTTCCTCTTCAGTAGGCATATTACATAGCTTCAGACATTATAGGTATTGTGACATTCTGTATTTCCAATTTATGAATTACCACCTTGAGAGATAGTTCTAATGTCTTTTCATAGCATTAGGCAAGAAAATCCTTAAATTATACAATTAATTTGATAATGGCATTAGTCTCTCGTTTATTTAAAAGCAAACTTATAAAAGTCATCTTAGTGTTACCTTGAGCTCCTAAATTTATTTCTTTTAGTTCATTAGTAGTTGACTTAATCGCTTCCTCTAGTTTAGGAAGTACCTAAGAGGTCATCTAAATGTTCTAAACAAATATGGTCTTCATCGAGGTGATTATTCTTTGAAAAGAACTTATAAGGTTCCAAATAGTTAGTAATATCCATTAAGTATTCATTATCATCCACTAGTCCTATAGTAGTGAATCTCACACTAGCATTAGATTTGCCTTCTTTACATTTAGTATCTTAGTGGTTGTTAAACCAGTGTGAATGCTTTTTGGAACATGTGTCTTGATAAGTTACTGGCATAAGGCAAGTACCAATTAAAAAGGAGTTCTATTAATTCATTTGAGATTTTATCTTCATATTCTACATATTTTTCAATGTTTGAATATGAGAACCCTCTATAACCTCCTTAGCTATTTTTGTCTTTGAATTTTCAATCATATGAATAGCCTCAAGTTTCTCTTCTTTATATGCATTGAAATTGGTATAAAAGTTCTCTTTTGAACTACAAGTATTGAAGCCAATAATTATTCTATGCCCTTTTCAAATTTTCTTATATGTTAATCTCTTTATTTCAACTTCACTAATAGGTGTTGAGTTGTACTAGGTATAACATCTTAGTGATTTACAATTTTCAAGTTTTGATTCATCAAAGAGCATTCATAATCTCCTCTATCCTTTTCTTTGGTCTTTCAATGAGTTCATCACTCTATTTTAATTGATTTAAAAGTTTTTGAGCTATGTTCGATATAACACCTCCCTTAACCATAACATCTTGAAAATAAAAATCTTCATATTATCACTCTCTTAATGAAGCTCTATTCTCGACCATCATAATGGTGGCGAGTTTCTTCTAAAGTTTTTAAACTTACATCTTCTTTCTTCAACCGTTTAAGGTCGGCTTCTAGTTCACTTAATACTTCATTAATGGTTTGACCCTTGATATTCTTCGGATCAATTAGGGCGTATGTATATTTAGAATCGATACCCGATGTCATCGACTTCCTTCGTAACAACTTCATGTTCAAATTCATCAGTTTCTTGAGTTTTGAAACCTTCCTTGAAATAGGTGGAGCAAATTGAAAAGGGGTTTCAAACCTAGCAGGAGTTGACAATTTGACCTTGGGATGTAACTTTATCACCAATGGAGTACCTTCCTTTCATTCTTAATACTTGATATTTTCTAGAGGTACTTTGGTATAAAAGGAAAGAATCCAGTGATAGATGATGTACTTTTTGGATTTTTTGGAGAGACATGAATAAATGTGGTGCTTTTTGGGATAGGCGTCAGAAAAGATGCATCGATGTGGATTGAATAGAGACCTACTGTAATCTTTAAGACCTAATTAATATAATGTTATGAGTAGCTCTAAGTTCATAATGCTTATGATAATGCCCAATTTTGTTAACTTGTGCATAAGAGCTCTTCTGATGCTTACACTCAACACTTAGGGATTTATGATACTTTAGAATTTTTTTCTTCTCTTTCTCAAGAAATATGTAGACTGCTAATTTGCGAATTTCTATGATAATACAATTTTCTCTTTCTCATTCTCTTAAGTAATTCATATAAATTGGAAAGATAGAGTTTCTTATTTTTTTCACTATAAGACTTGATTCCCGATAAATGCAACGACGCCAAAAACTTGGTACCGTCCGGTAAATGCGCTGATGATTTAGATATGAAACTTATGATTTTATAATATGGGATACTACACAAATATACGTATCATTTATCAAGTAATATAGGACTTTCTGATTAAGTCCAGAGATATCGAACCCACAGGGAAAATTCAAAAATTTTTAAAGAAATCCGAAAATTATCTTTTAACTTTCTTTAATTATTTTTGAAAAAGTATGTCTTGATTTTGAAAAGTTTTGAAAGTTGATTTGTCTTTTAAAATTTCCTTAATAAAATGTTAAGCAATGAAATTAAAATTATAATAACTAATAACACTGGATGTAAAATACTATTAACTAGAATATCTTTTTCTTTCCTTTCATGAAGTAGTAATAATTCTTAAAGTATTGTTGTGGAAGTATTTAAAGTTGTTGTGACAGATAGAAGTAAATGTGTTTTTTACCCTTACTTGGTTCTATAAAGAACATAGGTTAATTTGAAACTTTTATTATTTTGAACATGGTTAGGCAGGAAAGATACCAATCTCTCACTCTAGAGTTCCCTCGATTCCCACCACCTGGGGGCTAACTTCTCATAACAAAACTCAAAATTTTCAAACCAAATTAGGGGGTTTTAGCCTGTCACTCTAATTTCATAAAAATATATTCTAATATTACATTTAATTATATGGACTACGATTCTCACCCATATAATTCCATGTGATTCTTACTAACTTTTATGAGACAATGCTGCATTGGATCTGACATAATCTCAAGAAACTCTACAACTTAACAGGCCAAATTAAGAAGTAAACAAAGTTTTCAGAATCAATTTTCACAACTTCTTCCAACTTTTAAACATTTATACTTTCCAGAACAATTCTTTATAAATTAATTACTTCTCCATTTAAGAAAGAAAAAGATAAAGTAAAATACTCAGGATGCATTGGGAAAATACAAAAACACATTGATTTGAAATTAAAAAACAATAAGAAAAATAAGAAACGAAAGCAAGTATTAATAAAAAGATTAAAAGTAAACACTTATGTGAAAATCCTCTCCACAAGACTAAGGAAGTTCCTCTGAAACTTTGACTCTTCGCTAAACTACTCCTCAGAGCAAGTCTACCAACTCCAATGACTCATAATACAGACTTCAGACTTCAATAAAAACTAAACTAAAAGAAAGAAAAGAAGTGGGAGAAGAAGACTTCACTCCAACCCTTTTCTCCTTTCTACTCTCTACTCCTACTCTTAATAAAAACTCTTAAAATGTAGTGGAAGAACAATGGAAGTACCCTTCAAAACGCGAGTGGAAGAGCCTCCTAAAGCCTCCCCTTCAAAACGCGAGTGGAAGAGCCCCTAAAGCCTCCCCTAATCTTTCCTAAGACTCTCTTTAAATAGTAAACCAAAAGGTGCCTTGGTGTCTCTTCAAAATGTGTCCAGATTCGATGTATCTACCAAGGAACGCACCCCTTCATTCAAACTTGCCGCCCAAAGGAAGTTATGGTAGTTACCACTAAGAGTTGCATCCCATCCCCTTTGAAATTGCCGCAAATTCATTTGAATTTCGATTTTTAACTGTGGCGGCTAAGTGCCGGCCCAGCGGCGCTTAGCCGCCAGTACCAAAATTTTGATTTTTCATTATTTTTGCTCCAAATTTGATCCAATTTTTCTCCTTTCATCATGACCATCCATTTTCATCATACCTGCAAGAAAAACACAAAATACCTTCCCTTAAAGTGCAATATCATTAAAATTAGGTATAAAAATTTGCATAAACATACTATATATTTTAGGTGTATCAAAATCCCCCAAACTTAAAATGTTACTTGTCCTCAAGTGACAGTTAATCTCATAGAATATTTTAGCATGCAAATTATGTAATGAGTTTCTTAGGAAGATAACAAATTTTTGTTCTAGAAATGGAATAGTGCAATTTAGAAAAAATTTCAGTAATTAAAACCAACTTAAAGTTTAGAAAGTTCTTAAGTAAAGAACAATGACAAATATAAGTCTCTATCTATTTCAGAAATATTTGTAGATTCTTCAAAATATATAATTCAAACATTTTATTTTTCTCACTTAAAAATCTTTATTTGAAAAATAATTTTACTTACTATATTATAACCTTAAGCTTTAGATTTTCTCTGAACTTATATCTTAAACTTTAGGTATGAAACCAATTTTTGATTAGGCCCTTAAATCCTCAAGCTTCTCCTCCCTTTTCATATACTATTTTTCACTTTTTTTTTATATAAGGCAAGGATTACTATATCTGGATAGACCTTTAATGATTTTGAATTTCATCCTTCCATTTATAATAAAGATCAGATTTATGTCTTTCACTTAAAAATCATAATAATAGTATCTAAAAATTACTTTTCAATAAAAGAAATTTAAGCTTTGAAGAATAAAAGTCAAATATTCTATTTATCCAAAAATACAAAACTTCTTACTAAAGATAGTTTAACTTTATTTAATACTTCTTCATTAAGAAAATTTTAACTTTAAGTTTTTCATGATTACTATAAATTTTAACTAAATTCTTTTATTCATTTCTATATTCAAAATTTTGTTCCCCTAATATAACTTCATGTACATAATTGTTCTTAATAAAAAATAAGATTTATTTTTAAGTATTCTTGAGAATCAAATAAAATTTTAGGTTTTTGAAAATCTTTATTTTTTTTTAAATTCCCCCCAAACTTTAATTTTTTAATTAAGATAAAACATTTAAGCATAAGAAATGATATTTGGGTGAGAAATAAAAACTAACGTATCATGCTTGCAGGAATTTTTAATATCCTAATATGCAAGTATAAAAATTTAAATAACAGGAGTAATATGAAATCAAATTTAGTTTTTCAAAACAATTTTTTTTATACAAAGAAAAGTAAAAATTTCAAAAAGACTTCTGTAGTAGTAGAGGTTTTCAAAGAAAATACACACCAACTAAAAATAACACACTGATACAGATAACAAATGATAGTGGAATTTGAAAAAATTTAAACATATAGTTTCCTAAGTAGAAGTTCCTAATGGTGGTTTATAATCTCCTAACAGTTTTTGAATTAAGGTACACACTATTAAAAACTCTGACATAACATACACATAAAAATATTTACTATTACACACTATCACAAAGCAACATATAAATCCACAATAAAACAACAACAATACCTGAATATGCATAACAGATAAATAGTACTACTACAATCTGCATACTATCAAGGTTCACATCACAACACAATCATCAAACAAAACACTAGATAAAGTACACAGTAACACATTATAACAACACAATAACTAAAACAAACAACATACATCTACTCTTCATCCTCATCATCATCATCTTGCTCGTTCCAATCCCTGGATGGCACATAAGGTATGTAGAATGGATGAGGTGGCATCTCAGCACTCTGATCACCTCTAATCAGTCTATCCAAATATTGCGGCTAACTCTCCTCATATTCATCATGTTTTATAATATATCTCTCCACATTTTCCAGCTTACCATCCATATCTTTCATATTCTCTCGAGTAAGACTCACTTTTTTCAAAATCTTTCTTAATAAACCAGTCTGTGAATCAGTAGATGACGAAGCACGTGAAGTAGTAGCATGAGAAGTAGATGCAGCAGAAGCAGAAGCAGTAGAAGCCCTACCAAATCCTCCTATCCAACCAAACTCTGAATGTAAAGTGTAAGCACCAACATTTACACTGGTAATTGGTCTCAATGGCTGAAGTACCTCTTTCCAGGTATCAAACTTCACTCCAGATCGTTCACATAGTGAATGAATTAAGGAAGGAAATCTCATACCTGCAGTCGTGGTTGATCTAGCACAGTTCATAACATAATAAAAAATTATAACTCCAATGTCAATAGGCTTCCCTTGCTGAATACAATGGTTTAACACAGCTCTTTCTCTCGTTACTTCACTAGTATGACTCGAAGGTAACAACTTAGATGAGATAAAATAATGTCATGCCTTCGAAATGACATTCAATTTGGAAGCAGGAAAATTCACTCTTCTATCATTTGTTATTTTCCATAATCCTCTTCCATCAGTCAGAAATTCCATGATCTCATCTAATTCCCCTTCCGAAGGATGATAGTTAGAATAAAAACAGAATATGTCAGGAGGTAGTCCATAAAAAGTATTGATTGCCCCAGAAGAAAAGTTGACCTCATGCCTCCTAACCATCACTTGATTCTCTTATGCAGCAGACAAATTTGCATAAAATTCTCTAACCACAGAAACAACAGCAACAGCGGAGAAGCAACAGTAATTCTCCCAGTTTCTACGAGCAATCATATCTTCAATCACCTCTCTTGGCTTACTAAACACACGCTCAGGAATCAACTTACGTGACTGCAATGCATCGACGTATCGTTCCTCAGCCCTCATACTAACAAATTTGTCAGAATCAAACTTCGTCTTTTCTCGTGCATGCTTTGACTTTGGAGCCTTCTCTAAAAATTCACGAAAAATTCACCATAAATTCCAAAATCAAACTAAACTTGCTAAATTATCTTCCAAAAGATATTTTCACTAAATCCAAGCAATTTCTCAAGTTTTTCCTCAAATTTTCACCAGGAATAGTGATTTTAAGATTTTCCATAATGTACTCAAAATACATGGTGAAAAACAAAAATTTTACTTAGGAGTAGTGCTCTTACCTCAAGGAATCCAAATCTAACAATTTTTGTTGAGATCGGCTCTTAAATGATCCACAATATGATGCCCTAGGCTCCTCTTTCACGGTAAACCGAAGGTTAAAGACGATGGGGTGGTTGAAAATGACAATTATCGGGTTTTTAACTTTTGGGAATCAATTTTCGAGAACTGGCGCCTAAGAGCGAACTCTCGGCGCTTAGCCGCGAAATCTGGCGCTTAGCCGCCAATACCTAAATTTTCATAATTAAGGTATATGCACTAAATCACTTGGTTAATCACCCTTAATTACTCCAAAATAATTATTTCTCCCCACAATTCTTCCAATACTCCAAATCAAAATTTAATAACCATTGATTCCACACAAATTTCACAAAAACATAAATTTATATTAAAACAAACATAACACTTAATACAATACTAGAATTTCTATCTAAACATAAAGGATGAAATTCTCTAAATACAAGAGACATTAATCTCAAAATGATAAGTATACATCTCTAGGATGTAACCATCACATCATCAGGCTTAGTTAATATTTAAATAAAAACACTAAACACACCAAACATGAACTCACAAGAACACTAAACATAACACATAAGAACATTAAACAAACAAAACACTCTTAATTCCATTCTCCATTAGGCGGAATATATCCTGGACCACTATTATTCTCATTTGACCCTTCTGGAATATAAATTTGATAGAACGGGCGATAATTTTTCATTCTTACATCATCTTCTTCAATCCATTTGTTCTTCACAAACATCGCCTTATCTATTTCTTCCACGTACCTTGAATGATTGAATTGCATCTTGAGTTGCCATTGATCCCCGATAGATATAAGTGCAACGGTTGCCAAAAACTTGACTCCGCTGGATATAAGTGCGTTGATGATTTAAGATATGAAAATTATGATTTTATAATATGGGATACTACGCAAGTATACGTATCGTTTATCAAGTAATATAGGACTTTCTGATTAAGCCCCGAGATATCGAACCCACAGGGAAAAGTTGAAAATCTTTAAATGAATTTAGAAAATTATCTTTTTACTTTCTTTAATTGTTTTTGAAATAGTATGTCTTGATTTTGAAAAGTTTTAGAAAGTTGATTTGTCTTTTGAAATTTTCTTAATAAAATGCTAAGCAATGAAAGTAAAGGTTTCAATAACTAATAACACTTGATGTAAAAATACTATTAACTAAAATATATTTTTCTTTCCTTTCATGAAGTAGTAATAATTCTTAAAGTATTGTTGTGGAAGTAGTTAAATTTTGTTGTGACAGATAGAAGCAAATGTGTTCTTTACCCTTACTTGGTTCTATAAAGAACATAGGTTAATTTAAAAATTATATTATTTTGAACATGGTTAGGCAAGGAAGATACCAATCTCTCACTCTAGAGTTCCCTCGATTCCTACCACCTGGGGGCTAACTTCTCATAACAAAATTCAAAACTTCAAACCAAATTAGGGGGTTTTAGCCTGTTACTCTAAACTCCTCTAATTTTACTCCCTTCTATAAAAACATCTTCTAATATTATATTCATTTATATGGACTATAGTTCTCACCCATATAATTGCATGTGATTCGTACTAACTTTAATGAGATAATATCACATTGGATCTTACATAATCTCAAGAAATTTTACAACTTAACAGGCCAAATTAAGAAGTAAACAAAGTTCTCATAATCAATCTTCACAACTTCTTCCAACTTTTAAACACTGATACTTTCCACAACAATTCTCTTTAAATTAATTACTTCTTCATTTTAAGAAAGAAAAAGATAAAGTAAACTACTCAGAATGCATTGGGAAAATATAAAAACACATTGATTTGAAATTAAAAAAGATAAGAAAAATAATAAACGAAAGCAAGTATTGATAAACAAAATAAAAGTAAACACTTATCTGAAATCCTTTCCACAAGACTAAGGAAGATCCTTTAAAACTTTGACTCTTCGCTAAACTACTCCTCAGAGCAAGTCTCCAAACTCCGATGACTCAAAATATAGACTTCAGACTTCAATAAAAACTAAACTAAAAGAAAGAAAAGAAGTGGGAGAAGAACTCTTAACTCCGACCCTTTTCTCCTTTCTATCTCTACTCCTACTCTAAATAAAAACTTAAAATGCAGTGGTAGAATCTCCTAAATTCCTCTCTTCGAAATACAGTGAAGAGCCTCTTCAATTCTTCACTTCTTCACTTCTAAGACTCTCTTTAAATAGTGCACCAAAAGGTGCCTTGGTGTCTCTTCAAAATGTGTCCAGATTCGATGTATCTACCAAGGAAAGCACCCCTTCATTCAAATTTGCCGCCCAAAGGAAGTTATGGATGTTACCACCAAGAGTTTCATCCATTCCCTTTTTAATTTGGTGCCAAATCTAATTAAAGTTTGATTTATAACCGTGGCGGTTAAGCGCCGGCCCAGCGGTGCTTAGCCGCCAGTGCCAAATTTTTGATTTTTCATTTTTTTGCTCCAAATTTCATCCAATTTTGTTCATTTCATCATAATCATCTATTTTCATCATACCTGCAATAAAAACACAAAATACCTTCCATTAAAGTGCAATATCATTAAAAATAGGTATAAAAATATGCATAAAAATACTATATATTTTAGGCGTATCAAAATCCCCCAAACTTAAAATGTTACTTGTCCTCAAGTGACAGTTAATCTCATAAAACATTTTAGCATGCAAATTATGTAATGAGTTTCTTAGGAAGATAATAAAATTTTGTTCTAGAAATGGAATAGTCTAATTTAGAAAAAAATTCAGTAATTAAAACCAACTTAAAGTTTAAAAAGTCCTTAAGTAAAAGAAAATGATAAATATAAGTCTCTATCTATTTCAAAAATATTTGTAGATTTTTCAAAATATAGGATTCAAACATTTATTTTTCTCACTTAAATATCTTTATTTGAAAAATAATTTTACTTACTATATTACAACTTTAAGCTTTAGATTTTCTCTGATCTTATATCTTAAACTTTAGGTATGAAACCATTTTTTGATTAGACCCTTAAATCCTCAAGCTTCTCCTCCCTTTTCATATACTATTTTTCACTTTTTCTCTTCTCTATTTTTTCTCTTTTTTTTATAAGGTAAGGATTACTATATCTAGATAGGCCTTTAATGATTTTAAATTCCACCCTTCCATTTAAAATAAAGGTCAGATATACACCTTTCACTTAAAAATCAAAATAATAGTATTTGAGAATCACTCTTCAATAAAATAAATTTAAGCTTTGAAGAATAAAAGTCAAATCTTCTATTTATCCAAAAATACAAGACTTCTTACTAAAGATAGTTTAACTTTATTTAACACCTCTTCATTAAGAAATTTTAACTTTAAGCTTTTCATGATTACTATAAATTTTAACTAAATTTTTTTATTCATTTCTATATTCAAAATTTTATTCCCCTAATATAACTTCATGTACATAATTGTTCTCAATCAAAAATAAGATTTATTTTAAGTATTCTTGAGAATCAAATAATATTTTAGGTTTTTGAAAATCTTTGTTTTTAAAATCCCCCCCCAAACTTTAAATTTTTAATTAAGATAAAACATTTAAACATAAGAAATGATACAGGGGTGAAAAATAAAAAACTAACATAACATGCTTGCAGGAATTTTTAATATCCTAATATGCAAGTATAACAATTTAAATAACAGGAGTAACATGAAATCAAATTTAGTTTTTCAAAACATTTTTCTTTTTTTTTATAATAAGAAAAGTAAAAATTTCAAAAGACTTCTACAGTAGTAGAGGTTTTCAAAACAAATACACACCAACTAAAATAAAAAACTGATACAGATAACAGATAATAGTGGAATTTGAAGAATTTTAAACATGTAGTTTTCCTAAGTAGAAGTTCCTGATAGTGGTTTATAATCTCCTAACAGTTTTTGAATTAAAGTACACACTATTAAAAACTCTGACATAACATACACATAAAAAAACATTTACAATTACACACTACCACACAACAACATATAAATCCATAATAAAACAACAACAATACTCGAATATGCATAACAGATAAATAGTAAAACTACAATCTGCATACTATCAAGGTTTACATCACAATACAATCATTAAACAAAATACTAGATGAAGCATACAAAAACACAACACAACAACACAATAACTAAAACAAACACACATACAACTACTCTTCATCCTCATCATCATCATCATCTTGCTCGTTCCAATCTCTGGATGGCACATAAGGTATATAAAATGAATGAGGTGGCATCTCAGCACACTGATCTCCTCTAATTAGTCTATCCAAATATTGCTGATAATTCTCCTCATATTCATCATGTTTTACAATATATCTCTCAACATTATCCAGCTTACCATCCATATCTCTCACATGCTCTCGAGTAAGACTCACTTTTTTCAAAATCTTTCTTAATAAACCAGTCTGTGAATCAGTAGATGACGAAACACGTGAAGTAGAAGCAGAAGAATAAGAAGCAGTAGAAGCCCTACCAAATCCTCCTCTCCAACTGAACTCTGAATGTACAGTGTAAGCACCAACATTTACATTAGTAATTGGTCTCAATGGCTGAAGTACCTCTTCCCAGGTTTCAAACTTCACTCCAGATCTTTCACAAAGTGAATGAATCAAGGAAGAAAATCCCATACCTGCAGTCGTGGTTGATCTAGCACAGTTCAAAACATAATCATAAATTATCACTCCAATATCAATAGGCTTCCCATACTGAATACAATGGTTCAACACCGCTTTTTCTCTCGTCACTTCACTGGTATGACTTGAAGGTAACAACTTAGATGAGATAAAATAATTTCATGCCTTAGAAATGGCATTCAATTTGGAAGCAGGAAAGTTCACTCTTTTATCATTTGTAATTTTCCATAATCCTCTTGCATCAGTCAGAAACTCCATAATCTCATCTAATTCTCCTTCCGAAGGATGATAGTTAGAATAAAAACGAAACATATCAGGAGGTAGTCCATAAAAGGTATTGATTGCACCTGAAGAAAAGTTTACTTCATGCCTCCTAACCATCACCTGATTTTCCTCTGCAGTAGGTAAATTTGCATAAAATTCTCTTACCACAGAAACAACAGCAACAACGGAGAAGCAACGAGAATTCTGCCAGTTTCTTCTTGCAATCATATCTTCAATCACCTCTCCTAGCTTACTAAACACTCGCTCAGGAATCAACTTACGTGATTGCAATGCATCGACGTATCGTTCCTTAGCCCTCAAACTAACAAATTTGTCAGAATTAAACTTCGTCTTATCTCGAGCGCGCTTTGACTTTGGAGCCATCTCTAAAAATTCACAAAAAATTCATCATAAATTCCAAAATTAAACTAAACTTGCTAAATTATCTTCCAAAAGATATTTTCACTAAATCCAAGTAATTTATCAAGCTTTTCCTCAAATTTTCACCATGAATAGTGATTTTAAGATTTTCCATAATGTGCTCAAAATACATGGTGAAAATAAAAAAATTTTACTTAGGAGTAGTGCTCTTACCTCAAGGAATCCAAATCTAACAATTTTTGTTGAGATCGGCTCTTAAATGATCCACAATATGATACCCTAGGCTCCTCTTTCGCGGCAAAGCAAAGGTTGAAGACGATGGGGCGGTTGAAAATGACAATTTTTGGGTTTTTAACTTTCGGAAATCAATTTTCGCGAACTGGCACCTAAGCGTGAACTATCGGGGCTTGGCCGCGAAATCTGGCGCGTAAGCGCCGGCATTCTGGCGCTTAACCGCCAGTACCCAAATTTTTATAATTAAGGTATACGCACTAAATCACTTTGTTAATTACCATTAATTAGTCCACAATAATTAATTCTCCCACATAAGTCTTCTAATACTCCAAATCAAAGTTTAATAACTATTGATTCCACACAAATTTCAGAAAACACAAACTTATATTCAAATAAATGTAACCTTTAATACAACACTAGAATTTCAATCCAAACATAAAGGATAAAATTCTCAAAATACAAGACACTATAATATTAAACTGATAAGTATACATCGCTAAGATGTACCCATCACATCATCAGGCATATATAAAAACACTAAACACATCAAACATGAACTCACAAGAACACTAACATAACACATTAAGACACTAAACAGATACAAATAAAACACATTTAATTCCACTCTCCATTAGGCGGAATATAACCAGGACCACTATTATTCTCATTTGACCCTTCAAGAAGGTAGTTTTATAGAACGGGCGATCATTGTTCATTCTTATATCATCTTCTTCAATCCATTTATTTTTCACAAAAATCGCTTTATCTATTTCTTCCACATACCTCGAATGATTGAATTGCATCTTGAGTTGCCATCCCATATGATCCAGATGTAAGGTAATATCATTGATTTTTGCTTCCATTGAAGTCACCCGGGCTTCAATTTTTGCAATCATCTCTGTTATACCTTGAATACTAACAGCCAGATATCCATTAAATAACTCCTTAGCACTATCACTAATGAACATACTTTTATCGGAATCTTGCTTCTTCTTCATCTTGTTCTCCCAGGAAGACATGGTGCTCTTTAAAATTTTCTACTTAGATTTCAGAAATGAAATTTGGACTTAGGGTAAGTGTTTCTATCAAGTCTAGTCCTTTTTATAGACTTGGGAGATGCTAAAATATTCCCTTAGACGTTTAGAATCTTCTAAATAACTCCCATAACTTCTTTCCCACGATCTAGGCTTCTAGATCCACATTTTTCATGTTTTTTATAACTGTGGCGCCTAAGCGCCAACTAGTCGGCGCGTAGCCGCCAGTGCACATTTTAGCAAAGGTCCGCTAAGTGTCCAAATTTTCATTCTGACTTCACTAAATCATCAATTAAGGTCGAATAAAATCTACTTAAGTTTAAAAATTCCAAATTACTACCATTAAAAACATAAAAAAAACAAAAAAAAGCAAACAAAACACACAAAACAAACATAAAGCAAAGCACACAGATAAATATGGGTTGCCTCCCACAAAGCGCTTGTTTTAACGTCTTCAGCCTGACATACCCAGAACTCATTCTGAGTGACCCAACATTAAATTCTCATCAGATTTAGATTTATTGACTGAAAAATATGGTTTAAGTCCATGTCTATTAACTTTAAATATTTTTCCAGTCTTAGGATCTTGAATATCTACATCTCCATAAGAATAAGCTTTTATCACAATGAATGGACCCATCCACCTAGACTTAAGTTTTCTAGAAAATATTCTCAATCTAGCATTATACAGCAAAACTTGTTGTCCTGGTACAAGATTTTTAGTAAGAATCTTCCGATCAGGCCATAACTTCATCTTTTCCTTATAAATCTTAGCATTTTCATAAGATTCATTCCTTATTTCTTCAAGTTGATTCAATTGCAATAATCTTTTTTTAGCAGCATCTTTCAAATTATAGTTGAACTCTTTAATAGCCCAATATGCTTTATGCTCAAGTTCAAAAGGTAAATGATAAGCATTTCCAAAAATCAGCCTATATGGGGACATTTATATAGGTGTTCTGTACGCAGTCATATAGGCCCACAAAGCATAATCCAGTTTAATTGACCAATCCTTTCTATTTAGATTAACAGTTTTTTCCAATATTCTTTTAATTTCACGATTGGATAATTCAACCAAACCACTTATCTGCGGATGATAAGCAGTAGCAATGCGATGATTAATATGATATTTCTTTGCTAACTTCCCAATAATCACATTTCTAAAATGACTTCCCCTATCAGTTATGATTACTCTTGGTATTCCAAATCTGCAAAATATATTCTTTTCTAAAAACTTTGCAACACTTTGAGCATCACCTCGAGGTAAAGCAATAGCTTCAATCCATTTGGAAACATAATCTACTACTATCAAAATATACACATTTCCGAAAGATGGTGTAAATGGTCTCATAAAATTTAATCCCCAAACATCAAATATTTCAACTTCCAACAAATAATTGAGGGGTGACACGCCTAAAATATATACGCTTTTTGCTATATCATTTTACTCATTTTTGATTATATTACACTTTAAAGGAAGATATTTTGTATGTTTTTTGGTTTTAGGTACAAGAAATGGTGATTGGAGCAAAAGGGAAAAAAACGGTGCAATTTGGAGCAAAAACGAGCAAGAAATGAAATTCTGTCATGACACCTTTCGGTAAGTCTTTTGATGCTTAATCTTTTTTACACTTCTTGCATATTTTTGAATGAGATTACACTTTAAAGAAAGGTTGTTTTTATGCTTATTTTGTAGGGTTATCTGTTACGAACACAAAGTAACTGAAACGGGGCAAATCAGAGCTAAAACGGAGCCAAACGGAGTAAAACGGTGGAGCTGCGCAGCAGTCATCTCGCCGACGGCGACCTCGATCTCGTCGACGGCAAGATTTTTCAGAAAACACCGAAAAGTGCCCGAAAAGCTCGCCGACAGCGAGCTCAAACCCGCCGACGGCACCCGGAAGGTTCTGGACCGACTTTTGGCGGTTTTTGGCCTAAATTCGACGTATTTGGATGCTTTTTCGAAGGGGTGCTTATGGAAACTCTTCAAACTTTGTCCATACTCTTTAAAATGGCGAATATAGGTTAGAAAAGTGAGAAAATTTAGAGGAAAAAAGTGGAGAAAAACTTTGAGGAATGTTTAGGATTCTTAGATTAAGAGTAGAAATGTAGATTTCTACCTTTTTGGAGAGATTAGAGATGAGATTTTGAGAGAATTTGTAAGGTATTTTGCTAGCATTGCATGGATCGCCGGGAGACTTTATGGGAGAGATCTTCATCTTTCTTTCATGGGGAAAACGCTAAGTATTGTTCTTCATTATCTTATAATTTTGTAAACAATTACCTAGTGGATTTGCTTTGGTTAAATGAAGTTTCTGTTGTGTTTTCTTCGTGCTTTGTGACGCATCTCTCTTACGCTTTCTTCTTCTTTGAAAATAGTGACATGAGAAGATTATGTCATTATTTTCATTTTACTTTTCTTTTATAATGAGTAGAAATCATGTTTAGGATTTTGTGATGCATGATAGAAGTAAATTTAATTATAAATGTGATGGTTTTTACTTGCACTTCATTTACATTGCAATAAGGGCCCATTGTAGTGTTAAAATTCATTGTAATTGCATCGACCCGAAAGGGCGGTGTAATTCTCAACAAAGTGAAACCACATTCAAATTTCATGGATGGTGAAGTTCATGGGGATTGAATGCAAATAAATAGAGAAATATAATTATCGGATGTAGAATTGGAGATTTTAGAGTGACAGGCTAAAATCCTCAATTCGGTCCTATCATTTGGGTGTTGAAGCGGAGATGTTAGCCCTCAGGCGAGGGGAACGTGGGAGCTCCGAAGTGAGAGTCGGTATCCTCCCAGCCTAGCCACGGATTCAATAACCAAGCATAGGATTAGTCAATGTTCTTTATGCCTGGACCAAAGGGTAAAGAATAGGATTGCTCCTATTTGGCACATATAATATTTAATGCATCTCAATCCTATACATTATCTATTTCATTACATAAGAATAGTAGTTTTTAATATCTCAAAATTCTCCAAACCAATTCATCCAAAAAGGGTTAGCTTTAGAATTATTATTTGCATTTAGTTATAGTTACCATTACATTTAACACTTACATTTAGGAGTAGTTGCTAGATAAAACACAATTTTAATCAACATTCCAAACTAAGGAGTAATTGTAGTAGACTAGAATTTGACTAAAGACCTCTTACTTCACTTCCTCGTGGGATCGATACTGGGGTTTTTAAAGAAATATATTACTTGAAACGATACGTATACTTGCGTAGTACCCCTAGTGTGTAAAATATTTTCTAATTTTTATATCATTTAAGATTTTGCACACTAGCCGCTATTTATAAATTGGGTCAAGTTTTTGGCCATCTTTTAGAAGTTAATTTACGCGTAATTGCGGGTCGGGTCGAGTTTTTGGCGCCGTTGCCGGGGAAACTTCGGTAAGAACTTTAGGAGACTTTTATTTGAAATAGTTAGGCTTAGACTTGAAAAACTGTAGTGTAGTAAAAACTATTTTTGTGTGAAAGTGTTTTTGTATGAAAAAGTGTTTAAAAAAAATTTATGTGAAAAATATGGTGTTCGTGAAAATGTTTGGTAGTGTTGAATATATTTCATCTATTATTTGTTTAATTGTTAATGTATTGTTTGTTATGTTACGTATGCAAAACAAAGGATCTGCAGGACTTGTGCCTTATGATCCCGAGTTTGAAAAAATAATAAAATAATAAAAATATAGAAAGGACTCGAAAAACTAGAAAGGAAAATGGAAAACTTTCAAGATAATAACATGGAAAATCATCATACTTCCTTGAGGGATTACGTAAATCCTACGACAGATGAAATTCACTCAAGCATACAAAATCCTATCGTAGAAACTGATTCATTTGAAATAAATCCTGAGATTATCCAACTGGTGCAGAACAATCAGTTTGGGGGAACTCCTTCGGAGGATCCCTATTTACACTTATCAAATTTTCTAGAACTTTGTGCTACATTTCGTTATAACGATATGTCAGACGATGTTGTTAGACTAAGGATTTTTTCTTTCTCACTAAGGAATAAGGCTAAAATGTGGTTGTACTCATTAGCACCTGGCTCTATTAAAAATTGGGAGGAGTTAACTCAGAAATTCTTAGCTAAGTATTTTCCACCTTCAATGACTACTCAACTTAGAAACGATATTATCTCATTTTGTCAATATGAAGGGGAATCAATATACAAAGCCTGGGAAAGATTTAAGGAACTCCTAAGAAAGTGTCCACACCATGCTCTGCCCGATTGCTTAATCATTCAAACTTTTTATAATGGGTTAGTAGGATCCCTTAAGTCTATAATTGATGCTTCCACTGGTGGATCAATAATGTCAAAATAATTTGATGAAGCGTATGCATTAATTGAAAAAATGACTACAAATGAATTTCAATGGCCCTCTGCAAGAGTAAATCATAAAAATGTAGCTAGTATTCATGATACGGATACGATTTCAATTCTTGCATCTCAGATTGCTGCAATATCAAGGAAGTTGGACCAATTTGGAATGAACCAACCTCAATTTACTCCTGTAAGTGAGGAAAGTTCATTAGGGCCTATATTAGATTCTAAATTATCATATGAGACTTTAAATACCATAAACAACCTGTACTCTAACTTTTACAACCCAGATTGGGAGAACCATCCTAAATTTAACTGGAATCATACTACTAATGGCGGAAACCTAAAATGGGAAAATAATCATGCAAATCATAATGGAAGTTGGAATAATCAGGGGAACACAAACTATAGACCTTCATATCCACCGGACTCTAACAATGATCAACAATTTGAGGATAAGAAAATGTCTATGGAAGAAGTGGTATTGCAAATGAGAAACCGATTGCAAAGTCAAAATGCTGCGATTAGAAACATAGAGAATCAACTGGGACAAATTGCTAATTCACTTAGCAATAGACACCAAGGAACACTTCCTAGCAACAATGAGATCAACCCTAAAGAGAACACTAATGAACAAATAGAAGCTGTCCAATTAAAAAATGGAAGAGAGATAGAAGATGTGGTTAGAAAAGAGAAAGATGTTGTGAGAGAAACAACAGAAACTAAAAGACCTGAAGAACATGTTTCTAAGGATCTGGAAAAATTAATATCTCCAACTAAAATCGGTTTGGAAAGACCACCACCTCCATTTCCTCAAAGACTTAGACAACATGAGTTGGATAAACAATTTTCAAAATTCATGAAATTACTTAAGAAGTTAACGATAAATATTCCTTTCACTGAATCTTTGGAACATATGCCAAGTTATGCAAAGTTTATAAAGGATATATTAAACAAGAAAAGGAAATTGAAGATTATGAGACAATTGCACTAAGTGAGGAGTGCAGTGCCATATTTCAGAAAAAATTTTCTCGGAAATTTAAAGATCCTTATAGCTTTACAATTCCTTGTGCAATTGGAGAAAAATTATGTGGAAAAGCTTTATGTGATTTAGGAGTGAGCATTAATGTGATGCCTCTATCTATATTTAGAAGGTTAGGTTTAATCGATATTTCTCCTACTACTGTAACCCTTCTGTTAGCTGATCGATCTATCATTTATCCAAAATGAGTTATAGAAGACGTGCTTATTAAAGTGGATAAATTTATCTTTCCTTTGGACTTTATTGTATTAGATATGGAGGAAGATAAAGAAATTCAATTATTTTAGGGAGACCTTTCCTTGTTACTGGACAAGCTATGATAGATGTGCAAAAAGGAGAGTTGACTATGAATATTAATGACCATGATGTTACTTTTGATGTATTAAAGACTATGAAATATCCAGCTGAGAGAAAAGATGATGATTATTTTTGGATGGATGAAATTGATTATCTAAGTAAAGACCATTTCCAAGAAAGTTTTGAGAGTAAGTTAACAGATGAGATTGAAATAGATTTTCATGATGATTCGAAAACATTACTTAAAGAAGACTGTATGTATGTTCAGGAGAGGTGTGAAATGATGAAGGCTACCAAAAATAGTAAACTTTTATTTCCATCTGTTGAAAATCTCATGAACTTAAGATGGATGTACCCCATACAATTTTAAAGCCTATCTATTTAGGGAATTCATCTACACAACCAGTCTTTATATCTTTAGATGCGAATCAATCACAAGAAAAACTTGAATTGAATGATGAACGAGATAAAATTATTGAACTAGGACTTGGAAGAGAATTTGAGGATAAATTTCAAAAGAACTTTGAGTTGAGAAAATAGGATAAGCATATTGGAAGACCATTGGAAGAAATTCCTAGGGAATTAGAAAAACCTATTTCCTCAACTAAGATAGATCCTACATCATTTAATAGTTAAGGGGAAGAATTGGAAGATAACTTGAATCATAAGAGTGACATAGAAGAATTTGATCCAGAATTTGAATTATGTAGAGAGAATCTAATCCAAAATTTGGGAGATATTGAAGTATCTTATAAAGATCCATTTCTTATAAATTTCAAGGATGATATTAATATGCGGATTGAGAAAATCAATAGAAGAAAATTGGATCTAGAAAGAAATATGAGGAACAATTGTATGAATCAATCTGAAAATGAAGACCTAAATGAAAAATTAAAATTTGAGAATTTTATAGGAATCCCTGGATCTGAAAATGATTGGGCGATTGATCGATGATTACTTAATTGGAATTTTGATCCAGTTGGAATTATTTGTCGGGCTAACGACGTTAAACCAAGCTCTTTATGGGAGGCAACCCATAGTTATCAGTGTGCTTTGATTTAGTGTGCTTGAGAGTCATGATTGTTGGTGTTGTATTGTGTTTGATTTAGAGTAGATAGACTTGATCTTTATGTGTCATTATGGATTGATAAGTTTGATTGATGATTGGTAGATGTTTGGATATTTAGTATTTGATTTGATTTTTGTGTGTCATGAGTGAGGTGATTCCTAAACTTCTTATTATGGCTAGAATTGATCTCTTGTAGTAGTTGGATTAACAAGTCCACTGTGACTTGGGTCTCACCCAGACTTGAGTTTTACAAGAGAAATCATGAATTTCGAACATTGATAGTTTCATCTTAATTTGTTACTTCCTTTCTACAACTTTATTGTCATTAGGTAGGAGTCGCGAACCTATTTGATGAACACCATGCAGATGATTTTACACTATCTTTACAACTATTAGTGGTACTTAATTATAAGGATTAGATGATGCCTGAGATTGGTGTCCGGAAACCAATTTATCAGGGGTAATCTTATCTTTGGGATTATAATCTATAAAATCATTTTAAAGTACCTAATTTACTAGTGTAGTGATTCCGTTAGAAATTGGAGGTAAGTTAGTAAGATGTGATGAGTTAATGGAAGAATCGACCTCATTTATTATATGTGTGTTTATGTTTGTGTTACAACTTTATTTAGGTATTGAAGAACATTTTTATATTCCTTTACTGATACCTACAATGCTAGTTAGACTTTGGTTTAGTTAATTTCATTATGGCATGATTAGTTTAGATTTACTTTCTGCTGCATATTGTTCTGTCTTAATGCATACTTGCAAATCATTTTGATAGACATTTGTGGTAGATAGAATTTCTAAATTGTTTTCTTCCTGCTTATATTTTCTATACTGACTGCTTTATATGTTAAAAATTAAGTTTGGGGATAGGAAGAAAAATAAAATTTTAATGTGAAAATACTTCCTTTTAGTGTAATTTTATTACAAGCATGTTTTAGGTTAGCTTTACTTTCTCCTACAGTCTTTCTATCCTGATTATGCATGATATGATATTGATAGGATGTTGTAGTAGTAAGTATATTCAACCTTTACTTTTTCTTCCTGCTACATTTTATGGAATTAATTGCAAAATATTTTTGAAATTTAAGTTTGGGGGGAAGAAAAATATTAACTCTTATTTGTTCTCAATTATTATATTTTCAAAAATTATTATTACAACTTTTGGAAATTGAACCTCGCTTGAGATAACTAAAACTTTTTATTTTAGTTGAATATTATGGAAGGATTGAATGAAAGTTATTAGTAATAAAAGTTAATTTTATAAGGATAAGATATTTGGTATGAAAGAATTTGATTATAGTTAACTCTTTAAAGTAAAGAAAATTGTATTTTTGAAATGTTAAGAGACTTAAAGTATTGTGTGTTAAGATGAGATTGTGACTTTATGATGAATAATAAAGCTCATACCAAATTATAAAGTAAGGATGTGTTTCAAGTTTGAACTTTAGAAAGAGGAGAGTGAAGTTCAAAATCATTACAGGCTCTCCAGATATAGTAATCCTCATTAAAAAAAAATAGAAAAAGAAAAGAGAGTAAAAAATAAAAATGGGGATTGAAAATGATCCGGAAAGAAAAGAAAAAAAAAGAAAGAAAAAAAAATATTTATGAGGAGAAGCTTGAGGAGATGCCTAATCAAAAATTGGCTTCACTTGAGTCACCCTAAAAGAAGAACTTGATTTCATTTCTGAATTTATATTTAAAGTATTAGCCTACATTCTGATGAAGTTTGCATGAACTCCTTTTCACATAATCTTTCAAGGCACTCTTAATGTAACAAATTATAGTTTATCTTGAAATAAATAGAAGACTAGAACCCTTAGACTTGATTGCTGAATATTCTTATACCTGTAGCGTTAACCTGAGTTACTAAATTTCTTTCTAAAAGTCTAACCAATATATTCATTTAAATGAAAAATTTTATTGTCTTACAGGTGAAAAGTACATTGCCTTGAGTTATATTTTTATGTAGTAAAAGTGTTACTTGAGGATAAGTAACAGTTAAGTTTGGGGGATTTTGACACGCCTAAAATATATACGCTTTTTGCTATATCATTTTACTCATTTTTTATTATATTACACTTTAAAGGAAGGTATTTTGTATGTTTTTTGGTTTCAGGTACAAGAAATGGTGATTGGAGCAAAAGGAAACAAAAATGGTGCAATTTGGAGCAAAAACGAGCAAGAAATAAAACTCTACCCTGACACCTTTCGATAAGTCTTTTGATACTTAATCTCTTTTACACTCCTTGCATATTTTTGAATGAGATTACACTTTAAAGAAAGGTTGTTTTTATGCTTATTTTGTAGGGCTATCTATTACGAATGCAACGCAACTGAAACGAGCGAATCAGAGCTAAAACGGGGCCAAACGGTGCAAAACGGTGGAGCTGCGCAGCAGTCATCTCAACGACGGTGACCTCGATCTCGCCGACGGTGAGATTTTCCAGAAAACACCGAAAAGTGCCCGGAAAGCTTGCCGACAGCGAGCTCGAACCCGCCGACGGCGCTGGGAAGGTTCTGGACCGACTTTTGGCGGTTTTTGGCCTAAATTCGATGTATTTGGATGCTTTTTCGAAGGGGTGCTTATGGAAACTCTTCAAACTTTGTCCATACTCTTTAAAATGGCGAATATAGGTTAGAAAAGTGAGAAAATTTAGAGGAAAAAAGTGGAGAAAAACTTTGAGGAATGTTTAGGATTCTTAGATTAAGAGTAGAAATGTAGATTTCTATCTTTTTGGAGAGATTAGAGATGAGATTTTGAGAGAATTTGTAAGGTATTTTGCTAGCATTGCATGGATAGCCGGGAGATTTTATGGGAGAGATCTTCGTCTTTTTTTCAAGGGGAAAAAGCTAAGTATTGTTCTTCATTATCTTATAATTTTGTAAACAATTACGTAGTGGATTTGCTTTGGTTAAATGAAGTTTCTGTTGTGTTTTCTTCGTGCTTTGTGATGCATCTCTCTTACTCTTTCTTCTTCTTTGAAAATAGTGACTTGAGAAGATTATGCTATTATTTTCATTTTACTTTTCTTTTATAATGAGTAGAAATCATGTTTAGGATTTTGTGATGCATGATAGAAGTGAATTTAATTATAAATGTGATGGTTTTTTACTTGCACTTCATTTACACTGCAATAAGGGCCCATTGTAGTGTTAAAATTTGTTGTAATTGCATCGACCCGAAAGGGCAGTGTAATTCTCAACAAAGTGAAATCACATTCAAATTCCATGGATGGTGAAGTTCATGGGGATTAAATGCAAATAAATAGGGAAAAATAATTATCGGATGTAGAATTGGAGATTTTAGATTGACAGGCTAAAATGCTCAATTCGGTCCTATCGTTTGGTTGCTGAAGCGGAGATGTTAGCCCTCAGGCGAGGGGAACGTGAGAGCTCCAAAGTGAGAGTCGGTATCCTCCCAGCCTAGCCACGGATTCAGTAACCAAGCATAGGATTAGTCAATGTTCTTTATGCCTGGACTAAAGGGTAAAGAATAGGATTGCTCCTATTTGGCACATACAATATTTAATGCATCTCAATCCTATACATTATCTATTTTATTAAATAAGAATAATAGTTTTTAATATCTCAAAATTCTCCAAACCAATTCATCCAAAAAGGGTTATCTTTAGAATTTTTGTTTGCATTTAGTTATAGTTACCATTACATTTAACACTTGCATTTAGGAGTAGTTGCTAAATAAAACACAATTTTAATCGATATTCCAACCTAAGGAGTAATTGTAGTAGACTAGAATTTGACTAAAGACCTCTTACTTCACTTCCTCGTGGGATCGATACTGGGGTTTTTAAAGATAACTCTATATTACTTGAAACGATACGTATACTTGCGTAGTACCCCTAGTGTGTAAAATATTTTCTAATTTTTATATCATTGGAGATTTTGCACACTAGCCGCTATTTATAAATCGGGTCAAGTTTTTGGCCATCTTTTAGAAGTTAATTTACTGCGTAATTGCGGGTTGGGTTAAGGGGCATCTCATTTCTTCTAAAAATATTGCCTACACGCTGACATCTATCACAATTTTTAATATAATCATTCACATCCTTAAAAATTGTAGGCCAATAAAATCCTGATTGTAATATTTTATATGCAGTTTTGTCACTTCCAAGATGTCCCCCATAATCAGAATCATGACATTTTTGAATATTTTCATAAGTCACTTCCAAAGGTACACATCTTCGAATTATATGATCCTTTCCTTGTTTATATAAAAATGGGTCATCCCAAAAATAAGTCTTAGCATCAGACAGAAATTTCTTCTTTTCATGATATGTCAACCATAGGGTATAATATTACTAACAATAAAGTTTACTATGTCTGCATACCACGGAACATTCCTTTCTTTAACAGTGAACAGTTTTTCATCAGGAAAATGTTCATTAATTTCTTCAATATCACAGAGAGATTTTTCAATTTCAAGCCTGGACAAATGATCAGCAATTTGATTATCAGAACCCTTCCTATCTATTATTTCAAAATCAAATTCTTGCAAAAGAAGAATACATCTTATAAGTCTCGGTTTTGCATCATTTTTCTTCATTAAGTATTTGATAGCAGAATGATCAGTCTGCACAGCACATTTAGTTCCAATTAAATATGATCAAAATTTATCAAAGACAAATACTATAGCTAATAACTCTTTCTCTGTAGTAGTATAAATAATTTGAGCTTCATTAAGAGTTTTACTAGCATAATAAATTACTTTGAAAATTTTATCATATTTCTGACCCAAAACAACACCAATAGCATAATCACTAGCATCACGCATGGTGAAATTATTACAGGTGCAGTGATTAATTTTTCTTTTAATGTTTCAAAGGCTTTACGGCAGTTATCATCAAAATTAAAAATTACATCCTTTTCCAGTAAACGGCATAAAGGTTTTGTAATTTTTGAAAAGTCTTTAATGTAACGCCTGTAGAATCCAGCATGTCCTAAAAAACTTCTAATTCCTCTTACATTGGTTGGGCAAGGTAAATTAGATATAACTTTAATTTTTGTAGGATCTACCTCAAAACCTTTTTCTAAAATCTGATGTCCCAAAAAAATTCCTCCTGCTACCATAAATTGACATTTTTCCCAATTAAGGACCAAATTAGTTTCTTCACAGCGTTTTAGAACTTTAGATAGATGTTCTAAACATGATTCAAATGAAATTCCAAACACTGAAAAGTCATCCATAAAAATTTCAATCCCTTTTTCAATTAAATCACAAAAAATAGCCATCATACATCTCTGAAATGTAGCAGGGGCATTACATAAACCAAAGGGCATTCTTCTGGTAAACGTAGTTTTCCTTGATCCTCAGGAGCAATTTGAATTTGGTGGTAACCAGTATATCCATCCAGAAAACAAAAGTATTTATGCCCAGCCAGTCTATCCAACTTTTGATCTTGAAAAGGGAGTGGAAATTGATTTATCCTTGTGGCAAGGTTTAATTTTCTATAATCAATGCATATTCGCCACCCTGTAACTTGTCTTGTTGGTATCATTTCATTCTTTTCATTAACAGTCACAGTTACTCCTCCTTTCTTAGGAACACAGTGAATAAGACTAACCCATGCACTATCTGAAATAGGGTAGATAATTCCAGCATTGAACCACTTTAAAATTTCTTTCTTAATAACTTCTTCATTAATAGGATTTAATCTCCTTTAGGGATCAACCCGCTGTTTGCAATTATCTTCCATAAGAATTCTGTGCATACAAATTGAAGGACTGATTCCTTTAATATCAGCAATTGTCCATCCAAAGGCTTTCTTGTACTTCTTTAAAATTTTAAGTAAACTCTCTTCTCCTTTTTTAGTTAATTTAGAGGAAATTATAACAGGTAAGGTTGAGGATTCACCTAGAAAAGCATACTTCAAATTTTTAGGAAGCATTTTTAGCTCAAGTTCAGGAGGTTTTTCAATTGATGGACCATAAGATTTATCTTTCTCAGTCATATCCAACAATTCAAAATTTTCATGAACATACTTTAAATCTTCCTCTTGAAAATCTTCAGAATCAAATAACTCCTCTTCTTACTTATATTCAAATTCTTCTCTTTCAACGTTCTCTTCATAAGTTGATTTGAAATGATATTCACTTAAATAATCAATAACATCCATCCTAAAACACTCATCTTCTTTACCTCTAGCAGGATATTTCATCGATTTTGAAATATTAAATGTAACAGACTGATCATTAACCCTCATCGTTAATTCCCCTTTTTGCACATCTATCATGGCTCTGCCTGTAGCTAGAAGGTCTCCCTAAAATTATGGGTATCTCTTTATCTTCCTCCATATCTAACACAATGAAATCCACAGGAAAAATAAATTGATCCAATTTTACCAAAACAACTTCTATAACTCCTTTAGGATATGTGATTGAACGATCTGCTAATTGCAGAGATACAGTAGTTGGGCTTATTTCTCCTAGTCCCAGTCTTTTGAATATTGATAGAGGCATAAGGTTAATGCTTGCACCCAAATCACATAAAGCTTTTCCACAGAATCTTTCTCCGATTGCACATGGAATTGTGAAACTACCAGGATCTTTAAGTTTTTTAGGAAGCTTTTTATGAATTATCATACTGCACTCCTCACTACGTGTAACAGTCTCATTTTCTTCAAACTTCCTCTTTTTATTAAGAATATCCTTCATAAATGCATAGCTTGGCATTTGTTGTAGGGCTTCAGCAAATGAAATTTTAGTGGTAAGCTTCTTTAATATCTCCAAGAATTTTGAAAATTGCTTATCCAACTTTTGTTGACGAAGTTTCTGAGGAAATGGTGGTGGTAGTTTTTCTAAATCAACCTTAGGTGGAGGAATAGGTCTTTCAAAACCTTTTGGAGCGTCCTCTTTAGGTCTTTCAATCTCTTCTTTCTCTACTTCAGTTTCTTTTTGAACTCTACCTTCCAATTCTTTTCCACTTCTCAGTTGAATTACTTTCACTTGTTCTTTATTCTTTTCTCTTGGATTTACTTCAGTATTACTTGCAAGCATTCCTTGGGATCTATTACTTAAGGCATTTGCAATTTTTCCCAATTAATTATCAATATTTATGATGGTTTCTCATTGAATTTGTAATTGATTTGCCATATGTGATACTACTTATTCCATAGACAACTTCTTCTCCTTAAATTGTAAAGCATTGTTATAACCTGAAGGATAAGTTAATATATTATTATTATTACCTTGGTTGTTCCAATTCCTCAATGGGTTTACTTGGGTGTTCCCCTATTGTTGATTAACACCACCCTGATTATTGTTTTTCCAGTTAAAATTTGGATGATTCTTTCAACCTGGGTTATAATAATTGGAATATGGGTTGTTAGGTTTGATTATAGAACTCACAGTTTCTGGTGAAGAAAAAGAATCAACCATTTGGCCTAATGAATTTTCTTCATTATGAGATTTGGCTGAGAAAAATTCATCTCAAATTGGTCTATCTTCCTTGATACAACAAAGAACTTGATTTGTTAACATTGTAAAAACATCATTTTCATAAACACTTGCTACCTTTTTAGGATTTAACCTTTCAGAAGGCCATTGAAAATTATTAGTAGCCATTTCTTCAATTAAAGCATAAGCATCAGAAAATAGTTTAGACATTAATGATCTACCAGCAGCAGCATCGATGATTGATCTAAGAGATCCAACTAATCCATTATAAAAAGTTTGAATTTTTAACTAATCTGGTATCGCATGATGTGGACATTTCTTGAGGAGATCTTTAAATCTTTCTCATGTATCATATATTGATTCTCCTTCAAACTGACAAAAAGATGTTATATCATTTCTTAACTTAGTAGTGTTAGATGGTGGAAAATATTTAGCAAGGAATTTTTGTGACAGTTCACCCCAAGTTCTAACTGATCTAGGAGCTAATGAATGTAACCACATTTTAGCATTATCTCTTAGTGAGAAAGGAAAAAGTCTAAGTCTAATAGCATCATCCGAAACACCATCATATTTAAAAGTAGCACACAACTCTAGAAAATTAGCAAGATGCAAATTAGGATCTTCAGTTGTTGCTCCCCAAAACTGATTATTAGACACCATTTGGATAATAGCAGGTTTAAGCTCAAAAGAATTAGCAGCTACAGTAGGGTTTTGAATACTAGCATGAAGTTCATCTACTGTAGGGTTAACATAATCTCTTAAAGGTCTTACTTCTTGATGGATGCCAACATTTTGATCTTGATGATTTTCCATTTCTTGAATATTTTTTTCTTTTTCTGTATTTTTAATTTTTTTGATTTTTCTGATAGTTCTTTCTAATTCGGAATCGTAAGGCTCAAGTCCTTCGTAACTCGAACTACGCATACAACAATAAAACAAAACAAAACACAACACACTAACAAAAACAAAGAAAAGTAAAAATTTTAAATTTCTTAATTCTCTTTAAAATGCAATTTAATTAAGTTTCCCCGGCAACGGTACCAAAAACTTGGGCCGCGAGGGATATAAATGCAACGGTTGCCAAAAACTTGACTCCGCTGGATATAAGTGCGTTGATGATTTAAGATATGAAAATTATGATTTTATAATATGGGATACTACGCAAGTATATGCATTGTTTATCAAGTAATATAGGACTTTCTTACTAAGCCCCGAGATATCGAACCCACAAGAAAAAGTTGAAAATCTTTAAAGGAATTTAGAAAATTATCCTTTTACTTTCTTTAATTGTTTTTGAAATAATATGTCTTGATTTAGAAAAGTTTTAGAAAGTTGATTTGTCTTTTGAAATTTTCTTAATAAAATGCTAAGCAATGAAAGTAAAGGTTTCGATAATTAATAACACTGGATATAAAAATACTATTAACTAAAATATCTTTTTCTTTCCTTTCAAGAAGTAGTAATAATTCTTAAAGTATTGTTGTGGAAGTATTTAAAATTTGTTGTGACAGATAGAAGCAAATGTGTTCTTTACCCTTACTTGGTTCTATAAAGAACATAGGTTAATTTGAAATTTATATTATTTTGAACATGGTTAGACAGGGAAGATACCAGTCTCTCACTCTAGAGTTCCCTTGATTCCCACCACTTGGGGGCTAACTTCTCATAACAAAACTCAAAACTTCAAACCAATATAGGGGGTTTTAGCCTGTCACTCTAAAATCCTCTAATTTTACTCCCTTCTATAAAAATATCTTCTAATATTACATTCACTTATATGGACTACAGTTCTCACCCATATAATTGCATGTGATTCCTACTAACTTTAATGAGATAATACCGCATTGGATCTTACATAATCTCAAGAAATTTTACAACTTAACAGGCCAAATTAAGAAGTAAACAAAGTTCTTAGAATCAATCTTCACAACTTCTTCCAACTTTTAAACACTGATACTTTCCACAACAATTCTCTTTAAATTAATTACTTCTCCATTTTAAGAAAGAAAAAGATAAAGTAAACTACTCAGAATGCATTAAGCAAATATAAAAACACATTGATTTGAAATTAAAAATGATAAGAAAAATAATAAACAAAAGCAAGTATTGATAAAAAAATAAAAGTAAACACTTATCTGAAAATCCTTTCCACAAGACTAAGGAAGTTCCTCTGAAACTTTGACTCTTCGCTAAACTAATCCTTAGAGCAAGTCTCCAAACTCCGATGACTCAGAATACAGACTTCAGACTTCAATAAAAACTAAACTAAAAGAAAGAAAAGAAGTGGGAGAAGAACTCTTAACTCCGACCCTTTTCTCCTTTCTACTCTCTACTCCTACTTTAAATAAAAACTTAAAATGCAGTGGAAGAATCTCCTAAATTCCTCGCTTCGAAATACAGTGAAGAGCCTCTTCAATTCTTCACTTCTTCACTTCTAAGACTCTCTTTAAATAGTGAACCAAAAGGTGCCTTGGTGTCTCTTCAAAATGTGTCCAGATTCGATGTATCTACCAATAAATGCACCCCTTCATTCAAATTTGCCACTCAAAGGAAGTTATGGATGTTACCACCAAGAGTTGCATCCATTCCCTTTTGAATTTGGCGCCAAATCTAATTAAAGTTCAATTTATAACTATGGCGGCTAAGCGCCGGCCCAACGGCGCTTAGCCGCCAGTGCCAAATTTTTATTTTTTCATTTTTTTGCTCCAAATTTGATCCAATTTTGCTCCTTTCATCATGATCATCTATTTTCATCATACCTGCAAGAAAAACACAAAATATCTTTCATTAAAGTGCAATATCATTAAAAATAGGTATAAAAATGTGCATAAAAATACTATATATTTTAGGTGTATCAGCCATCCCATGTGTTCCAAATGTAAGTTTGTATCATTGATCTTTACTTCCATTGAAGTCACTCAGGCTTCAATTTTTGCAATCATTTTTGCAATACCCTGAATACTAACAGTGAGATATCCAATAAATAACTCTTTAGCAGTATCTCTAATGAACTTACTTTTGTCAGAATCTTGCTTCTTCTTCATCTCATTCTCTCAGGAAGACATGATACACTCAAAATTCTCTTCTTAAGACTTCAGAAATGAAAATAGGACTTGGGGCAAGTGTTTCTCTTAAGTCAGGTCCTTTTTTATAGACTTGGGAAATGTTAGAACAGCCCCAAGACGTTTAGAAACTCCAAAATAACTCCTAAAACTTCTCCCCCACAATCTAGGCTCCTAGATCGACATTTTTCACATTTTTTATAACTGCAATGCCTAAGCGCCAACTAGTCGGTGCTTAGCCGCTAGTGCACAATTAGCACATGTCTGCTAAGTGTCCAAATTTTCATTCTGACTTCTCTAAATCATCAATTAAGGTCAAATAAACTCTACTTAAGTTTAAAAACTCCAAATTATTACCACTAAAACAAACCAAACACAGAAAACAAAGCACACTAAACAAACATAAAGCAAAGCACACTGATAAATATGGGTTGCCTCCCACAAAGCGCTTGTTTTAACGTCTTCAGCCTGACATACCCAGAACTCATTCTGAGTAACCCAAAATCAAATTTTCATCAGATTTAGATTTATTGACTGAAAAATATGATTTTAGTTTATATCCGTTAACTTTAAATATTTTTTCAGTCTTAGGATCTTGAATATCTACAGCTCCATAAGAATAAACTTTTATTACAATAAATGAACCCATCCACCTGGACTTAAGTTTTCCAGAAAATATTCTCAATCTAGCATTATACAACAAAACTTGTTGTCCTGGTACAAGATTTTTGGTAAGAATCTTTTGATCATGCCATAACTTCATCTTTTCCTTATAAATCTTAGCATTTTCATAAGATTCATTCCTTATTTCTTCAAGCTCATTCAATTGCAATAATCTCTTTTCAGCAGTATCTTTCAAATTATAATTGAACTCTTTAATAGCCCAATATGCTTTATGCTCAAGTTCAAAAGGTAAATGACAAGCTTTTCCAAAAATCAGCCTATATGGGGACATTCCTATAGATGTTCTGTAAGCAGTCCTATAGGCTCACAAAGCATAATCCAGTTTAATTGACCAATCCTTTCTATTTGGATTAACAGTTTTTTCCAATATTCTTTTAATTTCACGATTGGATAATTCAACCAAACCATTTGTCTGCGGATGATAAGCAGTAGCAATGCGATGATTAATATGATATTTCTTTGCTAACTTCTCAATAATCGCATTTCTAAAATGACTTCTCCCATCAGTTATGATTACTCTTGGTATTCCAAATCTGCAAAATATATTATTTTCTAAAAACTTTGCAACACTTTGAGCATCACATCGAGGTAAAGCAATAGCTTCAATCCATTTGGAGACATAGTCTAGTGCTATCAAAATATAAACATTTCCGAAAGATGGTGTAAATGGTCCCAAAAAATCTAGTCCCCAAACATCAAATATTTCAACTTCCGACATATAATTGAGGGGCATTTAATTTCTTCTAGAAATATTTCCTACACGCTGACATCTATCACAATTTTTAATATAAACATTCACATCCTTAAAAATTGCGGACCAATAAAATCCCGATTGTAATATTTTATATGCGGTTTTATCACTTCCAAAATGTCCCCCATAATCGAATCATGACATTTTTGAATAATTTCATAAGTCTCTTCCAAAGGTACACATCTTTGAATTATAAGATCATTTCCTTGTTTATATAAAAAGGGGTCATCCCAAAAATAAGTCTTAACATCAGACATAAATTTCTTCTTTTCATGATATGTCAAACCATAGGGTATAATATTACTAACAACAAAGTTTACTATGTCTGCATACCACAGAACATGCCATTCTTTAACAGTGAACAGTTTTTCATCAGGAAAATGTTCATTAATTTCTTCAATACCACAGAGAGATTTTTCAATTTCAAGCCTGGACAAATGATCAGCTATTTGATTATCAGAACCCTTCCTATCTACTATCTCAAAATCAAATTTTTGCAAAAGAAGAATCCATCTTATCAGTCTCGGTTTTGCATCATTTTTCTTCATTAAGTATTTAATAGCGAGAATGATCGAGTATGCACAACACATTTAGTTCCAATTAAATATGATCGAAATTTATCAAAAGCAAATACTATAGCTAATAACTCTTTCTCAGTAGTGGTATAATTAATTTGAGCTTCATTAAGAGTTTTACTAGCATAATAAATTACTTTGAAAATTTTATCATATCTCTGACCCAAAACAGCACCAATAGCATAATCACTAGCATCACACATTAATTCAAAAGTTTTTTCCCAATTTGGTGAAATTATTACGAGTGCGAGTGATTAATTTTTCTTTTAATGTTTCAAAGGCTTTACAACAGTCATCATCAAAATTAAAAATTGCATCCTTTTCCAGTAAACGACATAAAGGTTTTGTAATCTTTGAAATGTCTTTAATGTAACGCCTGTAGAATCCAGCATGTCCTAAAAAATTTCTAATTCCCTTTACATTGGTTGTTCAAGGTAAATTAGATATAACTTGAATTTTTGCAGGATCTACCTCCAAACCTTTTCCTGAAATTCGATGTCCCAAAACAATTCCTCCTGCCACCATAAATTGACATTTTTCCCAATTAAGGACCAAATTAGTTTCTTTACAGCGTTTTAGAACTTTAGATAGATGTTCTAAACACGATGCAAATGAAATCCCAAACACTGAAAAGTCAACCATAAAAACTTCAATCCCTTTTTCAATTAAATCACAAAAAATAGCCATCATACATCTCTGAAATGTAGCAGGGGAATTACATAAACCAAAGGGCATTCTTCTAAAAGCAAACGTACCATAAGGACTGGTAAACGTAGTTTTCTCTTGATCCTCAGGAGCAATTTGAATTTGGTGGTAACCAATATATCCATCCAGAAAATAAAAGTATTTATGCCTAGCCAGTCTATCCAACATTTGATCTAGAAAAGGGAGTGGAAAATGATCTTTCCTTGTGGCAAGGTTTAATTTTATATAATTAATGCATATTCGCCACCCTGTAACTTGTCTTGTTGGTATCATTTCATTTTTTTCATTAACGATCACAGTTACTCCTCCTTTCTTAGGAACACAGTGAATAAGACTAACCCATGCACTATCTGAAATAGGGTAGATAATTCCAGCATCCAACCATTTTAAAATTTCTTTCTTAACAACGTCTTTCATAATTGGATTTAATCTCCTTTGGGGATCAGCCCACGGTTTGCATTATCTTTCATAAGAATTCTGTGCATACAAATTGAAGGACTGATTCCTTTAATATCACCAATTGTCCATCCAAAGGCTTTCTTGTACTTCTTCAAAATTTCAAGTAAACTCTCTTCTTCTTTTTTAGTTAATTGAGAGGAAATTATAACAGGCAAGGTTGAGGATTCACCTAAAAAAACATACTTCAAATGATCAGGAAGCATTTTTAATTCAAGTTCAGGAGGTTTTTCAATTGATGGACCATAAGATTTATCTTTTTCAGTCATATACAACAATTCAAAACTTTCACAAACAAACTTTAAATCTTCCTCTTGAAAATCTTCAGAATCAAATAACTCCTCTTCTTGCTTATATTCAAATCTTTCTCTTTCAGCTTTCTCTTCATAAGTTGATTTGAAATGAGATTCACTTAAATATTCAATAACATTCATCCTATAACACTCATCTTCTTTACCTCTAGCAGGATATTTCATCAATTTTGAAATATTAAATGTAACAGTCTGATCATTAACCCTCATCGTTAATTCCCCTTTTTGCACATCTATCATGGCTCTGCCTGTAGCTAGAAAAGGTCTCCCCAAAATTATGGGTATCTCTTTATCTCCCTCCATATCTAACACAATGAAATCCACAGGAAAAAGAAACTGATCCACTTTTACCAAAACATCTTCTATAACTCCTTTAGGATATGTGATTGAACAATCTGCTAATTGCAGAGTTACAGTCATTGGGGTTATTTCTCCTAGTCCTAGTCTTTTGAATATTGATAGAGGCATAAGGTTAATGCTTGCACCCAAATCACATAAAGCTTTTCCACAGAATCTTTCTCCGATTGTACATGGAATTGTGAAACTACCAGGATCTTTTATTTTTTCAGGAAGCTTTTTCTGAATTATCACACTGCACTCCTCACTAAGTGCAACAGTCTCATTTTCTTCAAACTTCCTCTTTTTATTAAGAATATCCTTCATAAATTTTGCATAGCTTGGCATTTATTCTAGGGCTTCAACAAATGGAATATTGATGGTAAGCTTCTTTAATATTTCCAAGAATTTTGAAAATTGCTTATCCAACTTTTGTTGACGAAGTCTCTGAGGAAATGGAGGTGGTGGTTTTTCTAAATCAACCTTAGGTGGAGAAATAGGTCTTTCAAAATCTTTTGGAGCGTCCTCTTTAAGTTTTTCAATCTCTTCTTTCTCTACTTCAGTTTCTCTTTGAACTCTACCTTCCAATTCTTTTCCACTTCTCAGTTGAATTGCCTTCACTTATTCTTTATTCTTTTCTCTTGGATTCACTTCAGTATTACTTGGAAGCATTCCTTTGGATCTATTATTTTAGTCATTTGCAATTTGTCCTAATTGATTTTTAATATTTCTAATGGTTGCTCCTTGAATTTGTAATTGATTTCCCATATGTGATACTACTTCTTCCATAGACAACAACTTCTCCTTATTTTGTAAAGCATTATTATAACCTGAAGGATAAGTTAATCTATTATTATTATTACCTTGGTTGTTCCAATTCCCCAATGGGTTTACTTGGGTGTTCCCCCATTGTTGATTAACACCACCCTGATTATTGTTATTCTAGTTAAAATTTAGATGATTCTTCCACCTGGGTTATAATAATTGGAATATGGGTTGTTAGGTTTGATTATAACATTCACAGTTTTTGGTGCAGAATAAGAATAAAACATTTGGCCTAATGAATTTTCTTCAATAATGAGATTTGGCTGAGAAAAATTCATCCCAAATTGGTCTATCTTCCTTGATATAGCAGCAACATGATTTGCTAACATTGTAAAAGCATCATTTTCATAAACACTGGCTACCTTTTTAGAATTTAACCTTTTAGAAGGCCATTGAAAATTATTAGTAGTCATTTCTTCAATTAAAGCATAAGCATCAGAAAATTTTTTAGACATTAATGATCCACCAGCAGCAGCATCGATGATTGATCTAAGAGACCCAACTAATCTATTATAAAAAGTTTGAATTATTAACCAATCTGGTATCGCATGATGTGGACATTTCCTGAGGAGATCTTTAAATCTTTCCCATGCTTCATATATTGATTCCCCTTCAAGCCGACAAAAAGATGTTATATCATTTCTCGACTTAGCAGTCTTAGATGGTGGAAAATATTTAGCAAGGAACTTTTGTGATAGTTCACCCCAAGTTCTAATTGATCCAGGTGCTAACGAATGTAACCACATTTTAGCTTTATCCCTTAGTGAGAAAGGAAAAATTCTAAGTCAAATAGCATCATCCGAAACACTATCAAATTTAAAAGTAGCACACAACTCTAGAAAATTAGCAAGATGCAAATTAGGATCTTCAGTTGTTGCTTCCCCAAACTAATTATTAGACACAATTTCGATAATAGCAGGTTTAAGCTCAAAAGAATTAGCAGCTACAACAGGGTTTTGAATACTAGCACGAAGTTCATCTACTGTAGGGTTAACATAATCTCTTAAAGGTCCTAATTCTTGATGGATGCCAACATTTTGATCTTGATGATTTGCCATTTCTTGAATATTTTTATCTTTTTATGTATCTTTAATTTTTTTGATTTTTCTGATAGTTCTTTCTAATTCAGAATCGTAAGGCAGAAGTTCTTCAGAACATGAACTACGCATATAATAATAAAACAAAATAAAACACAACACACTAACAAAAATAAAGAAAAGTAAAAATTTAAAATTTCTTCATTCTCTTTAAAATGCAATTTAAATTAATTGTCCCCGGCAACGGCGCCAAAAACTTGATCCCGATAAATGCAACGGTGCCAAAAACTTGGTACCGTCTGGTAAATGCGCTGATTATTTAGATATGAAACTTATGATTTTATAATATGGGATACTACGCAAGTATACCTATCGTTTATCAAGTAATATAGGACTTTCTGATTAAGTCATGAGATATCGAACCCACAGGGAAAATATGAAAATTTTTAAAGAAATTAGAAAATTATCTTTTTACTTTCTTTAATTGTTTTTGAAAAAGTATGTCTTGATTTTGAAAAGTTTTGAAAGTTGATTTGTCTTTTAAAATTTCTTAATAAAATGTTAAGCAATGAAATTAAAATTATAATAACTAATAACACTAGATGTAAAATACTATTAACTAGAATATCTTTTTCTTTCCTTTTATGAAGTAGTAATAATTCTTAAAGTATTGTTGTGGAAGTATTTAAAGTTGTTGTGATAGATAGAAGCAAATGGTTCTTTACCCTTACTTGGTTCTATCAAGAACATAGGTTAATTTGAAATTTTTATTATTTTGAACATAGTTAGGCAGGGAAGATACCAGTCTCTCACTCTAGAGTTCCCTCGATTCCCACCACCTGGGGGCTAACTTCTCATAACAAAACTCAAAATTTCAAACCAAATTAGGGGGTTTTATCCTGTCACTCTAAAATCCTTTAATTTTACTCCCTTTCATAAAAATATCTTCTAATATTACATTCAATTATATGGACTACAATTCTCACCCATATAATTGCATGTGATTCTTACTAACTTTTATGAGACAATACCGCATTGGATCTTACATAATCTCAAGAAATTCTACAACTTAATAGGCTAAATTAAGAAGTAAACAAAGTTTTCAAAATCAATCTTCACAAATTCTTTCAACTTTTAAACACTTATACTTTCCACAACAATTCTTTATAAATTAATTACTTCTCCATTTAAGAAAGAAAAAGATAAAGTAAACTACTCAGAATGCATTGGGAAAATACAAAAACACTTTGATTTGAAATTAAAAAAACAATAAGAAAAATAACAAATGAAAGAAAGTATTCATAAAAAGATTAAAAGTAAACACTTATATAAAAATCCTCTCCACAAGACTAAGGAAGTTCCTCTGAAACTTTGACTCTTCGCTAAACTACTCCTCAGAGCAAGTCTCCCAACTCCGATGACTCAGAATACAGACTTCAGACTTCAATAAAAAGTAAACTAAAAGAAAGAAAAGAAGTGGGAAGAAGAAGACTTCACTCCGACCCTTTTCTCCTTTTTACTCTCTACTCCTACTCTTAATAAAAACTCTTAAAATGTAGTGGAAGAACAATGGAAGTACCCTTCAAAATGCAGTGGAAGAGCCTCCTAAAGCCTCCCCTTCAAAAAGCAGTGGAAGAGCCTCCTAAAGCCTCCCCTAATCTTTCCTAAGACTCTCTTTAAATAGTAAACCAAAAGGTGCCTTGGTGTCTCTTCAAAATGTGTCCAGATTCAATGTATCTACCAAGGAACGCACCCCTTCATTCAAACTTGCCGCCCAAAGGAAGTTATAGTAGTTACCACCAAGAGTTGCATCCCATCCCCTTTGAAATTGGCGCCAAATTCATTTAAATTTCGATTTTTAACTGTGGCGGCTAAGCGCCGGCCCAGCGGCGCTTAGCCGCTAGTGCCAAAATTTTGATTTTTCATTATTTTTGCTCCAAATTTGATCCAGTTTTGCTCCTTTCATCATGACCATCCATTTTCATCATACCTGCAAGAAAAACATAAAATACCTTCCCTTAAAGTGCAATATCATTAAAATTAGGTATAAAAATGTGCATAAAAATACTATATTGTGCAATGAAATTAAAGTGATATTGCACAATATAGCCAATTCACCTCCACCTCCAGTTTTGCTCCTTTCATCAAGACTTGCATCAGACAGGAGGTGGAGGTGAATTGGCTATATTGTGCACTTCTTGCTCTTCTTGTGCAGTAGAAAGTGTGTGAAACCTACTTCTACTTAAGAGAGGAGAGGTTTCAAACAAGTCTAATCCAATTTCATGGCAGGCTTCTTAACTAACTCTTTTTTCTTAATATTTTGAATGCGTTTCTTATGAATCCTTCTATTCTTATTCCTTCATTGGGTTTTAGTTAACACAGAAGTAGTCCTGGAAGATGAGGCAACTTCAAATAGTACTGAAACATTGGAAACTTCACCCAATACTTTGGCTGATTCATCATTGGTCTCTTTGACAGGGTTTGCAATTTCAAGTACTTCAAATTGTTTATTTTATTAGGTGGGCTTTGAATCTCAAGAACAATAGTGGAAATAATAGTCATAATAAGGATATCTCCAACAATTCTCTTCATTAAAGGTGAGAAATCATCTTCAATTTTGAGATTACATTCCATCAGGAGTTCATTATCATCAACAAGCTGGGATCTACTGTAGAAAAGGTAAGATTACCATAATTCATTTTTAAGTAATCAAAACAAATTCCAAATTTATTAATGGACCCACCATCATGATGAATCAAACTAGGTGCTAGGTTTCTTCTGTTTCCAAAGGATGAAATCAGTTTAAGGTATGAAATCACTCTGTAACGGGGATACAAGGAAAGATGTTAAAAGAAATTCTATGCTTGAATATCTGAATTTGATGAATTTAAGAATGAACTTATTGAAAGAGAAACTCAATAAAATGTTAAATTCAACTAAAAGACACTTTAAGCATACTCATTAAATAGGGTTTAAATGTAAAGACTTGTAGTTTGATAGATGGAAACAGTCCATAACTTGATGGAAGGGAGGCCCAACATGGAAAAAATGGGTAATATGAGTCTATAAAATAGTACATAAATATTACATATGAAACAAAAAGATTTTTTTCAAAACTAGAGATAAAGTGAGGAACCATCCCTAGTAGAGTCACCACAAAAATTGACATGTCCTAAATATGTTAATTTTACTTTCATATTTAATACTCACTTTTTATGATATTGTACTTTAATGGAGGGTATTTTCATGTTTTTGGGTGCAGGTATAACAGGAGAAGAGACAAGATCAAATTAGAGCAAAAATAGAGTAAACAAAGCAAATTGGCCTAAGGAAAAGAATTTTGATCTAGGGCCTAGACGCCAGATCCTGGGGCCTAGGCATCAGCCCCCCCGCAAAATACAGAGAAGATGGTGCTTAGGCGCCACATTAAGGTGCCCGGACATCCGTTCAGATTACGAGAGATCCTATCAGGTGGCGCCAAGGTGCCAAAGTTGGGCACCTAGTCGCCAGAACGACTTTGGAAGTTTTACAGTGGTTTAAGCATGATTTCCAGGCTATTTTCCAGGGGATCTTCATGGTGTAAAGGGAAGAGAAACAGAAGGAAAGTGTTGAATGAAAAGAGAGTCCAAGGAAGGAGAGGAATAATGAGAGATTCCATTTCTTTGTTGTATTTTTTTTGTGAAATTAGAGTGAATTGTAAGAAGCTGCTCGTAGAAGTGAAGGAGATCTTTAGAGTCAACATTTGTAGAGTTTTCTCTTCTAGTCTAAGGAAAGAAGATAAGTCTTGTTTGTTTTATTGCTTTATAGTAAGAACTTATTACATTGTGATCTTGTTAGTTGAATCAAAATGTTGAATTCTTGTGTGTTTCATCATGAATTCTGAGTAGTTTATTTTTCTTTTCCTTTTGTATGAAGAAGTGTCATGCTTAGAAAGTAGATTCAATTAGAATGAATTCATATTATTTATTGTGATGATTTTTTACTTTATGCTTAATTGACATTTCAATTTGGTCAATTGACATGTTAAAATTTTTTGTGACTTGTTGACCAAAGAAAAATTTATAAAGAAATTCATACCAATTTTATATTAATTTTTGATGATATTGCACTTTAAAGAAATTTATTTTCTATGTTTTATTGCAGGTATGAAGATTTATAGATAATGGAGCAAAAAGATGAGAAAAGGAGCGAATCTAGAACAAAAAGAACCAAAAGAGACAAAAGTTTAACTTGGACCCCGACGGCGAGGAATAGGCCACACACGGCGTGTTTCTCCCGAGAGCATGCAAATATATTATAAAGGATCCCGCGGACGGTGAGATCGAGCCCGCCAACAGCGAGCCTGAGCAGTTGGCCTATGTTCTAGAAGCCCGCCGACGGCGCCAACGAGCCCGCCGACGGCGAGAAGGTCGGTTCAAGCAAGATTCATTGAATCTGGACGCTTTTTGAAGAGGTGCTTAAGCAACCTTTGAAAATATTTCTCCCTCTTTAAAAGGAGACGAATTTAGGCTGAATGTGTGTCCTTTTTTAGTGTCCTTTTTTATTGTCCTTTTTGTGTGTCCTTTTTTAGTGTCTTTAGTATCTCCAAAGTGTCATTAGTGTGTGTAAGTGTGTTCTAGAGAGTATAATAGTGAGTTTAGTTGAGTGTGTTGTATAAGAAGGAAGAGTCAGAGGAACTTCAAGGAGTCTGCTTGGGGAGAAAAATCGAGATAAGTTGGGTTTATTATTTTGTCACTTTAATTTTATACGAAATCCAAGTTTTGTGTTATTCTTCCTATGCACTCTGAGTAGTCTTCTCTGTCTTTCTCCTTGTTTTGAGATTTTGTGAAATGGAAAATTGAATTAGTTGTGCCTAAAATATTCAGTAAAAATTGTGATAATCTTTTCACTTAAATCTTAATTTACTTTCAATTTGGCCAATTGATCTGTTAAAACCTGTTGATTTCACAACTAAAGTAAAGAGTATATCCGAGATTTGGGGAGGTCAAAGTCCTTGAAAGGAGGGTGCAAATAAATAGGAAAATATTATTTATTGGGCGTAGAATTGGAGATTTTAGAGTGACAGACTAAAATCCTCAATTCGGTCCTATCATTTGGGTGCTGAAGTGTAGATGTTAGCCCTCAGGCGAGGGGAACGTGTGAGCTCCGAAGTGAGAGCCGGTATCCTCCCAGCCTAGCCACAGATTCAGTAACCAAGCATAGGATTAGTCAATATTCTTTATGCCTGGACCAAAGGGTAAAGAATAGGAATGCTCCTACTTGACACAATATAATTCTAACTAATTTGTTTATCCATTCACTTAATTCTCTTAACAAGGGGAGAGATACTTTTCTATGTTGCAACTTCCCGTTCAAGATTAGTAGTAGAATTTAGTATAATTGTTCTTTATTTACGTTTACTAGATAGTAATTTCAACTGTTGTAATTAGTTCATAATCTCTAACTTCTCTGTTGGATCGATATCTAGGACTCCATTAGAGCCCTGTATTACTTGAACGAACCGTATACTTGCGTTGAAAAGGGGTAACTTTGCTATTATTGAATATTATCTTATTTTTACATTTGTTAACACTTATAAATTTACACACCAACACCCCCGTGTCACTTGTTAAAATATGTTGTGCGATGCTAGTGATTATGGCATAGGAGTTGTTTTAGGGAAAATATATGATAAATTTTTTAAAGTAATATACTATGCTAGTAAAATCCTTAATAAAGCTCAAATTAATTACACAACTACTGAAAAAAACTATTAGCTATAGTGTTTGCTTTTGATAAATTTAGAAGTTATCTTATTGGAACCAAATGTATTGTGCATACGGATCATTCTGCTATAAAGTATGTAATGATGAAGAATGATGCAAAATCTTGATTAATTAGATGGGTCCTTCTGATGCAACAATTTGATTTTTAAGTTGTGGATAGGAAAGGGTACTGATAATCGGATAACCGATCATTTGTCAATGCTTGAACACTAAAAATAATGTTAACTTTAATGATGAAATAAATGAAAGTTTTCCTGATTAACAATTACATGCAATAATGAATGGTGAATTCCATGGTATGCTGATATAGTTAATTACTTAGTTAATAACATTTTCTTACAAATTAGATAACCATCATATTAAAAAGTTTATTCATGATTCAAAATTTTACTTTTCAGATGACTCTTATTTATATAAATAATGTAAGGATTTAGTTATTCAAAGATGTTACCGAATGAAGTAACCCAAGAAATTATACAAAAATGTCATAAATCATATTTTGAGGGACAATTTAGGGTTGATAAAACTGCATTTAAGACTTTATAATATGGATTTTATTGGCCTACATTATTTAGAGATGTTAACTCCTACATAAAATCATGTGATAGATGTCAAAGAGTACGAAATATTTCTAGAAGAAATGAAATACCCCTAAATTTTACTCTGGAAGTTGAAATTTTTTTATGTTTGGTGTTCAGATTTTATTAGAACATTTATACCATTATTTTGAAAAAGTTTTTATTTTGATAGCAGTGGATTATGTTTCTAAATGGATTGAAGAAGTTGATCTACCTCACTGTGATGCTAAGAGTGTTGTAAAATTTTTAAGGAAAATTATTTTTACAAGATTTGGAATGCCTAGAGTAATCATTACAGGTGGGGAAGTCATTTTAAAAATAGAATAATTGAAACATTAACTAAAAAATATGGGATTATACATCGAATTGCCACAGCTTACCACCCTCAAACCAGTGGTTTTCCAGAAGTATCCAATCGTGAAATTAAAAAGATATTGAAAAAGACTGTAAATCCAAAAAGTATAGATTGGTCTGCAAGACTTAATAGTGCATTATGGGCCTATAGAACAACTTACAAAACTCCAATAGGAACGTCACCATATAGGCTCATATATGGGAAAACTAGTCGTTTGTTTGTTGAATTGGAGCATAAAGCTTATTGGGCTATTAAAGCGTTTACTTAAAATTTGAACGATGCTGGTGAGAAATAATTATTGCAATTAAATGAGCTTGATGAAATTAGAAATGAATCATATGAAAATGCTAAAATTTATAAAGAGAAAATGAAAATGTAGCATGATCAGAAGATTTTAAAGAAGTATTTTTAGATTTGACAAGAAGTTTTATTATATAATACTATTGACCTCACTTTTATTGAGGACTAGACCTTCTTTAGAATAGCTTAGGGTCTAGCCATATGACTCTCCTAGTGACTATCTTAGAAGACTAGCAATGGAACCCTCACCCCATAGAAATCCAAAACACTTCTTTGCTTCACTTAAGGTTTTCAGATACTTAAAGTCTAACCTCTAAATACTTAGGAGGAGGAGACCAAGCATTAGGAAGCTCAAAAAGAGTTCCCTATAGGATGGTCAAACCTTAGGACTGACCCTGTTTGGTCTGAGGCTGACACACACACATTTGCACATTACACTCTCACACAACACCTCACAATCTTAAACCAAATAGACCAATTTCATTTAAGCTTGATCCCCTACTCTTTTGGAAACTCATGTGAGTGGTTTCTCCAAGCTCTTAGCCCCAGGCTAGGGTTTGGTTAGTACCAGTACATGGAGGGTCCAAATGGGGGATTTCCTTGGTCCGTGTCAAATGGGTTGTTAATCCTATCCAACCCCAATTTTACTAAAAATCCGAACTTTGAATCTCTTACCACTAAAATCCACAAAATGACGAATGTTACCCCTAAAACCCAAATTTTGGCCAAAATTTTTAAAATCAACTAAAATTACTAAAATCCCTAAAAAATTATCCCAAAACATTCCTCACCACTTAAAAACCCAAAACACCTCAAATTTACCAAAAAATTCCAAAATACCCCCAAAATAACAAAAATGACCAAAATGCCCCTCTTAGCACAAAAATTCCAAATTCCCAAAAATTTCCAAAACCCTCCACATTGACCCAATTTGACCAAATTGACCCATTTAGACCAAAAGCCCTAAATTTGCCCTTTAAGCCCAAAAATGTCTAAATCACCCTAAATGTCCACCAAATTGACTTTAATTTTCCTCAATTACAAATCCAAACTTTAATTCAACATCCCTAATGCCAACTCAAACTAAATTTAAGCCCAATTTGACCCACATTTGAACCCAATTGCAACCTAAACCAAAAAGCCCCCATTTTGACCATATGGCCCAATTCCCCCAAATTAAACTTAATGTCAATCAATTCCCCCAATTTCAAATACTAACTCTTCAAGAAATTCCCCTAAACAAAATTGAACCATTAATTTCCCCCAATTTGAGATCAAACCTCACCCAAGTCCAACCAAATCCAAAATTCCCAATTTTACCCTAAATCGACCACATGACCAATGTCACCAAACTGAATGCCCTAACCCTAAGATCTCCACCCAATCTATGTCAAGAACTCTTCATAACATCCCCAGGGACCATTTTGAACCTTCAAATGAGTCTTGACCCCACTCTAGCCCAACCTAAACTCAAGCTAACCCAACATACCCAAAATTGGCCAAATACCCAAATCAAACCAAATTGATAACCCAAACGAATTTAAAACCACTCCAATAATTTTCTAAACTCTTCATAACAATCATACAAACCATTTTGAAAAATCAATTGGACCTACCCAAGCTTGAACCCAACCTATCCCAACTTGAACCCAAGTGACCCAAATTGAATCTATGACCCAATGTGACCAAATCAAGCCAAATGTGACCAACCTAAGTCCACCACAACCATCAAATGAGCCCTCAGAACCACCCTAGATCAACCTAACCCACTCTATTTGAGCCATGGAAGAATGGTCCCATGATTTAGGGGATCCCCTTCCTTTAATGGGTAAACCTAAAAGAGATTTGCAATGAATCATTAACCACTTAAACTCACTGTACTTATGGCCTGCCCACCTGACCACTGGCCACCTCCCCTGGCCTGGCTAGCCGGCCTAGTCACCGGAGGAGCCTAAACTGAGAGCCACCTCCAATGGACAAAACCCAAACTCACCCCCCAAGTTTTCCAGCTTTGATTGCTCACTTGTGCTTTGTTGCCTTCCACTTAAGCAGCTAATCCCACCCATTACTAAGCTCTGAGCTCCACCAGGAAACCATGGCCATAAATAGAGCTCTTTACAGCCAAATAGAGGTGCTAAAAATTTATTAAGGGAACTCTGCCAAATTGCTCCCACATATTCCCTGAGATCTTCTAAGTACAATCCCACTGTCTTCCAGCCCTAATCCCTACTGTTCAGAGCCAATTTCCACACTGAAATTCCAGCAGACTCCAGGACACTTTCCACGACAGCTCCACAGTGCACTAAATCCAAATTAATTGCACCCACACCTTCACCATAATGAAAGAGGAAGAACCCCATAAAAGCCCCATCACAGAGAGCCTCCAGACCAGAGTTTGATCAACACTGATGGCGATGAAAATCTTTTTTTGTCTACTTGCATCGCTATCAATTCTCGTATTATGTCAATGTCATGGAGTCGACACTCTCTTTCTCTATCCATCACCCTAATTCTTATTCTACTTAGACTTTTTGTCAGAAGTCTTTGGAGAAATTGAAGAAGGATTAATCATGATAGAGATTGAGAGAAAAAGAGATCGAATGATAATCTCATAGAATAAATCTTCAGATTGTGTGATTACTGAAGTTTTTCGTATAAGAAAATTATATGAAGATCTTGAGTAACCAGAAAGGTCTTGTAGGTGAAATACCTATTCTGAGTTCTTTAATCTCCTATCGAAGCAAGGTCCTATAGTTAATTACATCCTAAGCAAATAATATTGCCTAGAAAAACTCCCGAATAAGGTTAACATTTATCCTCCAAAAAGTGTAAAAGTTGTCGCGGCAGTGCGTTTCTAAAGAATCGATACTACCAGAAAATTTTGTTTATGTTGAACATTTGTGATTTTGTCATTTTGTATGTCATGTCGGGTGTCATGTCAAGATGTCTTAATATGTGTGTCATATTGTTGTATGTAATGTCATGTGATGTCGCAATGTTATGTGATTGTGTCATTTTGTCATGTTGTGATGTTGTTTTGTCAAGTTGCTATATTATCATCATGATGTCATGATATTGTCTTGTCATGTCATTTGGTTTTATATTTGTTTTGTTTGTTTTAATCTCGTCATTGTTTTGTGTTTATTAAGATCATTTTGTTGTCGTTATGTTTTATTGTCATTCCGCTTGATTTATCATTATTTTGTCTGGCTATTGTTATTTTGATTTGTCGTTTATTTTGGAAGTGCTGGTTTTATGTTAGATATCATGTCGATGTCAATGTCAATGATTTTGTCGTGTTATGTCAAGTGTCGATTTTTTTGTTTGTTTTGGTTTAGTATCATATCATGTCATGTGTTATGTCGGGATGCCATAGTTTGTATGTCGTGTTATGTCATAATGTGATGTCATAATGTCATGTAATTTTATGTTGTGTCTTAATGTGAATCATAATGTCATGTCATTTTATGTCATGTCTTAATGTGATTTCGTAATTTCATAAGATGTCGTGATTAATATCTCGATTTGTCATGAGATAATTTATCTCCTATGTCGTTATTATGTCATGAGATACCTTCGATGATGTCAGAAGATATCATTACTTATTTATTTTTGTTATTTTGTTTATGATTCCATTTTGTTTTAAATTTTGGTTTTGTTATGTCATTTTGTCATGTCATTTTGTGAATCATAATATCATGTCATTTTATGTCATGTCTTAATTTGATGTCGTAATGTCATAAGATGTCTAATTTGATGTCGTAATGTCATAAGATGTCATGATTAATATCTCGATTTGTCATGAGATTTTTTATTTCCTATGTCGTTATTATGTCATGAGATACCTTCAATGATGTCAAGAAGATATCATTTCTTATTTATTTTTGTTATTTTGTTAATGATTTCCTTTTGTTTTAAATTTTGGTTTGTGGTGTCATGTCATTTTGTCATGTCATCATTTTATTGTGGTATAGAAATGTCATTGTATGTTTTTATTAATGTTGATGTTATGTCGATGTCAATGTTAATAATTTTATCATTTTATTTCAGATTTCGTGGCTAACCTAAAAGTTCAGTTGTCTTTGTTGTCATGTCATTTTTTGTTTTGTTGTTTGTAGAAAGTTTATTTTTTATGGCTATCCTAAAAGTCCTGGTTTTGTTGTCAATGTTTCGTTGTCGACGTCCTGCAAAACAGAGTTAGCACACCCTATAACATGCAAAGAAAATCTAAACGAAACTTCATGTCTTCATCCTGCAAGGAAAACAAAGTTATAAATAATATCATATCGAAATATTTAGCTCACCTAGTCAAAGTGTCTGTTGATCCAGAGTTGTTGGATGTCCGAGTTTGGTTGAAATGTCGATTTAAGTTTATGTCAATTTATTGTTTAAATTTTGATTTGTCTTGAATATTGATTTGGGTTAGATTTTGGATTTTATATTGATTTGGATTTGATTTTGGATTTTATGTCAATTTGAGTTTAATTTTATGTTGAGTTAAGTTCAACGTGGGTCGAACTTTAAGATTTATGATGTCATATGTTAAGTTAAATTCGATACAGGTCGAATTTAAGAACTATGTCATTTCATGTCGTGTTAAGTTCGATCATGTCGATTTATGTCGAATTATATCAATTTATGTTGAGTTTTATTGAGTTTGGTTCAAAATGTTGGTTAATGTCATTTAATGTCGGTGTTTGTTGAATTTGATTTGAAATGTTGATTAAAGTCGGTTAATGTCGGTGTTTGTCGAATTTCGTTTGAAATATCAATTAACGTCGGTTAATGTCAGCGTTTGTTTAATTTGATTTAAAATGTCGGTTAATGTCAAATTATGTTTGAAATGTTAATTAATACAAATTATGTTTGATTATGTTTGGAATGTTGATTAATGCCAAATTATGTTGAGTTTCGTTTGAAATGTTGGATTTATGTCGAATTTGTTGAGTTTTATTTGGAATGTCAAATTTATGTCGGTTATGTCGATTTTTATTCTAAATATCAGATTTAGATCAGTTATGTCGAGTTATGTTTAAAATGTCGGATTTATGTCGATTTAAGTTCAATTTTGTCTATCCTAAGGCTTATGTTGATTTAGATTCAATTTTGTTGATTTAGGTTCAATTTGAGTTGAACCTAAGGTTTATGTCGATTTAGGTTCAATTTAGGTTGAACCTAATGTTTATGCCAACTTTTGTCTATTTAAATTTGGTTTCAGGTTTCGATCATGATTTGAGTTTAGTTTTGGGTTTTATGTCGATTTGGGTTTGGTTCTGAGTTTTATGTCAATTTGAGCTTTGTTTTGAGTTTTATGTCAATTTGAGTTTGGTTAGGTTCATTGTTAGTTGAACCTAAGATTTATGTCGAGTTGAATTGAGTTAGTTGTCATTTGAACCTAAGGTTTATGTCTAGTTGAGTTGAGTTAGGTTCATTGTCAGTTGAACCTAAGGTTTGGATTTTGACTTAGAGTTAAACTTAAGTTAGATTTTGGTTTAGATTCAAGTTAAGTTGAACCTAAGGTTTAGGTTTGGACTTAAGTTCAATGTGAATTGAACTTAAGTTAGGTTTAGGTTAGACTTAGGTTCATGTTATGTTAAATCTAAGTATGATTTGTCTAAAGTCTAATATAGGTTAGACTTAAGTTGGGTTTAGGTTAGACTTAGATTCATGTCAGGTTGAACCTAAGTATGGTTTGACTTAAGTCTAATATGGATTAGACCTAAGTTAGGTTTAGGTTTGATTAAGTCTAATTTAGTTAAGACTTAATGGTTTAATTAGGTCTAATGGGTTAGACCTAGCTAGGGTTTAGGTTTAATTAAGTCTAATTTAGTTAAGACTTAATGGTTTAATTAGGTCTAATGAGTTAGACCTAATTAGGGTTTAGGTTTGATTAAGTCTAATTTAGTTAAGACTTAACGGTTTAATTAGGTTTAATGGGTTAGACCTAATTAGGATTTAGGTTTGATTAAGTCTAATTTAGTTAAGACTTAATGGTTTAATTAGGTCTAATGAATTAGACCTAATTAGGGTTTTGGTTTGATTAAGTCTAATTTAGTTAAGACTTAATGGTTTAATTAGGTCTAATGGGTTAGACCTAATTAGGGTTTTGGTTTGATTAAGTCTAATTTAATTAAGACTTAATGGTTTAATTAGGTTTAATGGATTAGATCTAATTAGGGTTTTGGTTTGATTAAGTCTAATTGAGTTAAGACTTAATGGTTTAATTAGGTCTAATGGGTTAGACATAATTAGGGTTTAGGTTTGATTAAGTCTAATTTAGTTAAGACTTAATACTTTAATTAGGTCTAATGGGTTAGACCTAATTAGGGTTTAGGTTTGATTAAGTCTAATTTAGTTAAGACTTAATGGTTTAATTAGGTCTAATGGATTAGACCTAATTAGAGTTTTGGTTTGATTAAGTCTAATTTAGTTAAGACTTAATGATTTAATTAGGTCTAATGGGTTAGACCTAATTAGGGTTTTGGTTTGATTAAGTCTAATTTAGTTAAGACTTAATGGTTTAATTAGGTCTAATGGATTAGACTTAATTAGGGTTTTGGTTTGATTAAGTCTAATTTAGTTAAGACTTAATGGTTTAATTAGGTCTAAATAATTAGGGTTTTTGTTTGATTAAGTCTAATTTAGTTAAGACTTAATGGTTTAATTAGGTCTAATGGGTAAGACCTAATTAAGGTTTAGAGGTTACTTAATCCTAATGTAAGTAAGGTTTAAGTTTATTAATTAGGTTTAATAGGGGTTAAACCTAATTAGTGTTTAAGGGTTACTTAAACCTAATGTAAGTAAGGTTTAAGTTGATTAACTAGGTTTAATGTGAGTTAAACCTAATTAGGATTTATGGGTTACTTAAACCTAATGTAAGTAAGGTTTAAGTTGATTAACTAAGTTTAATGTGGGTTAAACCTAATTAGGGTTTAAGGGTTACTTAAACCTAATGTAAGTAAGGTTTAAGTTGATTAACTAGGTTTAATGTGGATGAAACCTTAATTAGGGTTTGTTTATTATTAAACCTAATGTCTTTAAGGTTTAATTATAATTAATTAAGTTTAAGGATGTTTTTAAACCTAATTAATGTTTGTTTATTAAACCTAATGTCTTTAAGGTTTAATTATAATTAATTAAGTTTAAAGATGTTTTAAACCTAATTAATATTTATTTATTAAACCTAATGTCTTTTAAGGTTTAATTATGATTAATTAAGTTTAAAGATGTTTTAAACCTAATTAATATTTGTTTATTATATTTTAGACTTAGTATCGCTCTGTCTTAAGTCTAATATGATTAAAGTCTAAGTGTATAACTAAGTCTAAGATTATTAGACCTAATTAAGTTTTAAAAGAATCTTTATAGGGTTAATTAAATATAAATTTATATTTATTCTCCCTTAGAATTTTAAAATGTCATTTTAAATTTTCAAGTGATTCAAAATTTATTATTTAGGGTTTAACCTTTATTCCCTGAGTTTTTTAATCAACTTTCAATTCAATCTTTGTTTACTTTCTTAATTTCTAATTTTTAGAATTATTATTAAAAATAATTACTAAATCTCATGAAAATTAGAAAATGTCATCATAAAATAGTTTTCTGTCTCTGGAAAAATCAGAGATTGTTTCTAATGACTTAGAAATTAATCCCCTAAAATTTCACAATTTTCTGACTTATAAATAATTTTTAATAATTAAAATACTCCAGAGAGTATTTAATTAATTAAAAATTAATTAATGAGAATAAAATTATTATTTTAGTCTCATAATTTTCTTCTCTTCAGGAGCTTTCCAGAGGTATTTTTATTTTATTTTTATGAGCTATGGATCAAAAGATATGGATTTTTGAAAATTTTAAGGATCTTCTGAATTAATCCAGCCCAGAAAAATCCATAGTGCGACACGTGTCCTTGTACAGTTGAAGAGCGGGAGGATCTGGTGCACGGCGCAGAATAGCATATGCGGCAGAATTAAATCAACGCCGTCCGTTCCAAAACATGGGAACGGATGGCGGAGATAAATCTCCCAGAAATTTGAAAATAATTCGAACCGTCCAACTTCAAAACTCGATATCTCACTCATTTCTCAATGAAATTGAGTGAAATTTTTTTTAAAATGATCGTCTCAATGAGAAGCACCCATCCATATGGTGATGCATGGGTTTTGAGAGGGTAAATGATACAGATTTTGGAATATATATTATAGACAATAATTTTAATAATTGCTTCCATACCTTTGCCATAATGAACTTGAGCTCGATTAGGACTTGTTGGTCAGCCTCTTGTGGTCCTAGGGAAGTTCTTTCCCACTTTAATTTGGACTTGAATCGGGTCTATATTGGTGCAAGACCAAAGGTGGCTGATTTGTAATTTTGGGTTGGTTTGACCAAATTGGCACGATAGGGTGGCTAATTGGGTCTAGTCTTGGCTGAGGCTTATTGTCTAGGCTTTAAGGAAGAATTTTGGTTTTGGGAGCAAGAGAGTTTGGGCAGCCTATCAACCTCTAGATCATTTTTTTCTCTCTTTTCTCTTGCTTTTAGTGCTTGAGCTAGGTTCTTATTTATAGCCATGTGTCGGCATATTTTTAGGTTTGTGTTGTATTTTGAAAAAGGGGTCGCCTACAGAAATTGTCGGCAAATTTTAGATTTTAAATTTATATATATATATATATGTATATATATATATATATATATATATATATATATATATATATATATATATATATATATATATATATATATATATAAAATTTAAAAAGTAGCATTTGATTTTGAAAATAATTTTAAGTTTGAAAATTTTAAGATATGAAATCAAACCGATCTCACATCCCAAATAGTTTATATAAACGAGCACCACATCACAAACAGTGTATCTATCCCGAAGAATAGACACACTGCTTAATGATGGGGCTCGATTAAATAAACTAGAAGATTTATGACATCTGTTTAGTCTACGAACCAATTTTATAAGCCGACAAGTTCCCCTGCTTAATATAAAAGAATTAAGCAGGGTTTATATTACCTAGGTTCTTAAAGTTCCCTATAAGGGCAAGCCCCTATAGTTAATTACATCTTAAATGACGGGAATCATTTAAGAAAACTCTCGATAATGATTAGTCGTTTTGCTCTCAAGAATTTCAAAGTTTAAGGTTTCAAAGGATTGAATTTGGAATTTCAATAGGGAATAGATCAAGTTTGGAACAGTTAATTTCAGGAGTCCAAAGGAAGAAAAGTAGGAGAAGTTGAGGATCCAAGTAGAATCTTGGCAACTTCCCAAACTATCCTATTGTTTGGCTTAGATTTAGGAATTTTATTTAATGTTTCAATCTTGTCAATTTTAATTAATTAAGACTTATATTTGTATGACATGATCATACAAATAACCTGGAAGATATGAGGGTTTATGTCGTACCGAACGACTACCTCAGAGTCCTAAGACTAGTTAGGGCTTAATTTACATGACATGATCATGCAAATGCCTAATGAAGTGTTGAGGATTTATGTTGCACTAGGCAAACTACCTCTAAGTCCTATGGCTTGGTTATTTAATTCTAAGAAAGTTTTGCTGAAGTAGATCCGAGTTTTTGTCGATGACGATGGCCGAGCTGCCCACCATGCTCCGAGCTCCTTGTTGTTGCAGAGGTTTAGTTTTAGAAGTCATAAATCAGGAGATGAGAGAAGTGTTTTGGTTTAAATAAAATCTTAAATTCTAAATGTTTTTTTAATGTTTTAATTAAAAAAAATCTTAAAGTTGGTTAAACAGAACCGATTAAGATCTCACGGTTCCGTCATCCCGACACCGTTATTTTCATGGAATTCACTTAGTCCAGATGAATTTGCTAAACTCAACTGAATTAGTTCCACACTTTCATTTAGACCGTGGGAAATCCTGTTAGCAACACGTGAGTTACATCATCCGAGGTATTCCCGATCATTCGACGAGACGTTTTAATTTAGTTGCAATTGTAGTTTTGTTGTTCTGTTTGTGATTAAATTTTGAGTTGTTTTATATTTTGGAATGTTGTGGCAGTGAATTTTATCTTGCAATGACTTTTAATTTAGTTTTGGTTTCAACTCAGGGACTATCCTAAAGGTTCTGGTTTTCATGCAACAGTCTTATTTAATATGCAAGAAAAGTAAAGTATAGTGCATGTAAGTAAATTGCAATAAAGTAAATTGCAATAAAATAAAAACGTACCTGGAGGGTCTTCCCGTCATCCCAAGCTGCACTTAAAACACATGTTAAAGCATTTAAATATTTCAACAGATACCTAGGTAAAGCTAAGGGAAGGGTTTTGGTTGTCTACTAAATTCCTAATACTATAACTAGTCATTTCCTAAGACGTCTAGGTTGTTGGTTTGGTTTAAGGATGATTTTCTTCATCAAAGAACCATTAGATTCAATTGTTCTTCTAAAACATTCCGTCATATTGAGGAAGTGCTTAGGACGAGTCCTAAACATCTTTTCAATACTTCTGGGATTATCTTGAGTCCAAGTAAATTTAATTGCACAGGTGAATTAATCATCCAGGAGTTTAGTTTAAGCTTTGTCTCTTGCTCAGTGAACTTGGGTATTTGATTACCTGATGAATGAAGTGACATTTCACTTAATACTCTATTTAAGAGTTATGATAATTAAAGCCTCTAAGGGCAAGTTGGTTTATTGAGAATTTTAATCATCCTTAATTAAAAGTTTGAGTTAATGGTTTAAAGTGTTTTAATTTAATTATGAGGTTTTAATTAATAATTTTAAGTTTGGAATAGTGTTCAAATTATTTTAGATTTAATTTAAATCTTTACACTTTCAATTATCTTTGTATTTCAAATTGATGTTCATGTTTTAATTTTACTTAGACAGAAAGAGGAATTGGAATTATTGGTATGTTTTGATTTAACTCTTAATGATTTCATTTAGGTTTGTTGTCAAATGGTTTTAATTTATTTTAATTTAATTAAATTTAATTTAAATTGAATTTAATTTAATTTTATTTAATTTTAATTTAATATTAATTTTAATTTAATTTTAATTTAATTTAATTTAATTTAATTTAATTTAATTTTAATTTAATTTAAATTATAGTTTTAGTTGTTAATTTGGATTATTACTTTAATTTTTAATTAAAAATTAAATATTGTTAAAGTGACTTATTTAGGGATTTTTAAATTAAAGAATAAATATCCTCTTAATAATATCCCTATTTTAATAATCCTAATTTTTAAATATATTCTTTCCATAATTTAAATTATTTAATTAATTAGAGTTTCATTTTGATATTTTCAAAGTATTTAATGGGTTTCTACCCTTTTAATTTCTTTAAGTTTCAATCATCCAAGAGAAAGTTAAAATCAAATATTTTACCCTCCATTTTGATTAAACCTAAAGTTTTAATTATGGGTTAAAATTTTTAATTACCTTTATGCCCTTTTAGGCTTATTTATTTCATAACTCACTAAATTGAGCTCAAATAAATTTGAAATTTTTATGTCACCTCACTCACATGTCAATTAAGACATTAGAGGAGAAAATGTGATTTTTCTGAATTGAATTTGTTTATATAATTATTTTTAGTAGAAAATAAGGGTTTTCAAAGAAAATTCAACAACATGACCAATGAAGGGTTTCTGTCTTTAAGAAAATTATGGGATATTTCTAATGATCAGAGGACCACTTGAACCAAATTTTGTGAGTTTTTGAATTCTATTTTATTTATTATAATTATTTTGAGTTTTAGAGTGTTAATTAATTTTAAAATAAAATAAAAGTTGAAAAATAGATTTTATATTTTTCTTAAATTTCTATGACCTCAAGGAGTTGAAAGAAATAAATTTTATATATTTCTGATTTTTCTTTGATTTATTAGAATTATTTTAGTGAAAAAGGTTGAAAATTCATTTTTTAATATTAAAAAATACATTAAGCCTTTAAAATTCAATATCTTATCCTAGGGACTTAGGAAAAATATTTGGTTTGTTCCTAAATGATTAGGAGTCAAAATTTTAAATTTTTATGATTTTTAATATTTTTTTGATTTTTATTATTTTTTAATTATTAAAATATTAAAATATTGTGAAAAATCAACTTTTTTAGAAAATTCCAATTTTAATTTTCTTGAACTCCCCTGATATCAGAGAAGCTCCAAAACCATTTTTATGAATTTTTTAAAAGTATTTTTGGAGTTATGAATTTTTAAAGTTCCATTTTGCTTATGAGGCTTAATCAATCCATTTGGTTGGGTTAATCAAGTTCAATTGATTTCAATATTTTATGTAAGGTTTCTCTAACCCTAAAGAGTAATGGAGAATTATTTTCAAGTCAATTTTATGTGTGGTTAACCCTAATTAATTCAAATTCAATTTTATGGGTTTAGGCCAATTAAGGTTATTATGAATGAATTAACTCAAAATATATTTTTCATAGGGTCCCCTGGTCCTAAGAAACATCACCAAATTTTCCTAGAATTTATTTTACAACATGCTAATTATTGGAATTAAAATACCTAAAATAGTGACATGAACTTGAAAAATCAATAACTTTTCACAGAGATGGCCTTTGACCTTGAAAAATTCAGGGAATGTTCCCAAGATCAGAGGCTTCAAAAGCCCTATGGTCTCATGCCATGGTGAATTATCTATGCAAATGGAGAATCAAAACATTAAAAACAGTAAATAAATTATTAAAAATAAAATACTCATCCAATTAATTTAATTTCTCTTCCACATTATTCTCCTCTATTCACTGAGTAAGAGGGTATTTTTATTTTATTTTTGTGATTTTTCTATGCAAAGATATGAATTTTTGAAGTTCAGGGCATTTAAATAATTCAAAAATACCCTAATTTCCTACTTATCCACGCGGCGCCGCGTCAACCTCGGCAGCTCCGAAAGCCCACGCATCGCGCTGTGATTCGGCGCCGCCATCTGACTCAGCTCTTCAGGGGCCCGCGGTTCATGTACCATTGCGCTGTCCGGCTTGATCTCGACCGTCCGCTCGATACACGCGCGATCCAACGGCTCCTGGTCATCGTCTACGATTGGTGTGCACCCGTGACCGTCCACACTCAAACCCTAATATCTCTCTCAATTCTCAATGGATTTTCGAGTTCTTATACTCTATCGATTCGTCTTGAAGAGACAAACACATCCATACGGTTTATAGGGTATGAAATCAACCCAAACAAAATAGAGAATTGTTGGAAGCTCGGGAGGAAGAATGAGTTCATACCTTTGCTCAGAGAAGTGAAGCTTCGATCTGAGAGTTGTGTCACCTTCGATTGAGTCCAGGCAAGCTCCAGATGAAGTCTCTGGCTCTAGGGAATTGTCTAGGTATGAAAGTGACCAAGGCCGATCACAAAGCTTGGAGGCTGGAAGCAATGGCTGGCCTCGTGAGGGGGCTTTTGCTGGGGAACTTCTCCTCTTGGTCTGGTGAAGGTGTAGGGTCAATCAATTTGAAGATTGGCTCACTGTGGTGAAGTGTCCTGTTTTTTGGGTGAATTTTCAACTCAAAAATTGAGCTCACATAGAGGGTTTTAGGGCTGGATTTCAGTGGGGATCAAGTTCTCTATGTCTGGAGAGTGATCTGGAATGCTTTTGGCAGAGTTTTGGTAAGGTTTGGTTCAACACCTTCTTTGGTTGAGAGGTGGTGATGTTTAAATAGAGGTGGCTGGAGGGCTTTCCAGGGGTAATTGGAGGTTGGGATCAGCTGCTCAGGGGAGGAGAAGAACAACCATGGTGTCCATTTGGGTTGGGACAACTCAGCCAGTGGGTTTGAATTTTTTGAAGCCAAATAAGGCTCTCGGCTTGGTGTTTTCCGGCGGCTGTGGTGGCTGGCAGGCCAGGCATGGGTCACCATCTGACTCAGTGGGGTCAGGGCTGGAAGTTGGTGCAAGCAATGGGTATTGGCCATGTGTAAAGGAGTTAGATCAAAGTGGAAGGGGGAGAAGTTTATTTTGGGTTCAAATGGGTCAACCCATGGTTTTGGGCTTGGTGCACCACCCAAGGCCTGAATTTAGGCTGAAAATGTTCATTTGGGTCAGCCAAGAGGAAATGGTATAGTCTCCATCAAGGATTAGGTGGCTAACTTGGTTTAGTGTGTATCATGGATGGGGTTAAAAAGGCTTAAGGAAGGCTTAAGAAAGCGGCTCCTCCATTTGCCATTTATGGGATGGTCACATGTCAAACTTCTCATGGCTTTACATGGGGCTTAAGGATGGCTTCATGGCTCCATGTGGCTTGGGAATGGCTTAGCAAGTTTCATGAAAATGGGTTTTAGGGATTTTTGGCATTTAGGGGTGATTTGGCATGAGGCTTGATTTGGAATCATTTGATCATGGATTTAAAACTTAGGGGTTGATTTTGGTTAAAAGGATGACAAATGAAAATGTCATGTGGGCTTTAGGATAGATATTGGGCTTTTGAAATGGTTTTGGATGGGCTTTTTAAAGTGGTTTAAGGAAGTGAGCTTTTGGATTTAAAGTAAATTTAGGATGAAAATTTTGTAAAGGATCATGCCAAATAAATGTTGGGTTTAGTTTAGGGATGTGTCATGAGTGGTTTGGAATCAATTTGGTGTGATTTGGAGTAGAATTGGGTTGAATTTGGGCTTTTTTGGTAAAGGGGCCAAGGTGGGCCAAATTGGGCTAACTTGGTTTAAGGTTCGACTAAAGTTGGATTCGATGTAAAATTAATGTTGAGAAATGTTTATGGGAGTGTCACAAAGAGTTTTCAACTTTGGTTGGGCTTTGATTTTGGGATTTGGGCCCATTTGGGTTAGGTTTGGGCTTAGATCAATTTAAGGGATTTTGATTTTGGGTTAGGTTTGGGTGGAGTTTAGGTTCAAATTTTGGGCAAATCAAGTTAGGTTTTTGTTTATGGGGGTGTTAGGAAGGCTTTAGAAAAGATTTGGGGCCAATTGGAGTTGAATTGGGCTAGGTTTGGGCTAGGTTTAGGTCATGGGCCAAAATTGGGCCTTAGGCTTCAAATTGAAATTGGGCTCAAATTTCAATCAAATTGGACTTGAATTTGGTCTAAATTGTTATTGGGGATATTGAATTGAAGTTTAGAATTGAATTGGACCAGAATTGAGGTCAATTGGGGTGGTTTGGTTTGACATTGGGTTCACTTGGGTTAAAAATGGGTCAAATTGGGCGTTTTAGTAAAAGTGGGGTAAATTGGCAAAATTGGCCCATGGTGTAGTTGAACAAAATGAAAATGGGAATATTTGAGATTTTCTGGATATTTCTGCGAATTTTTAAAATTTTTGGATTTTTGGGGTAAAAGGGTATTTTGGTAATTTTGGGGGGTTTAGGGGCATTTTTGGAAATTTTGGTATTTTTGGCCAAATATGGTCAATTTTATTGGTGGGAAGTGTTTAGGATTGATTTTGAGGGATCTTGGGTAATTTAGGCAATTTTGCAAATTTTGGGTCATTTCAAGGGTATTTGGTAGGTTTAGTGGGTGTAGGGCCCCGGGAGTCAAAAAATTGAAATTTTGGAAAAAATGAAAATTAATCAAATGTGAGTAAAATGGAATCACTTTGGTTGAGCCATGAAGCCATATTAAGCCCATATAAGCCATGAGAGGACTCATTTGAGGCATTCACTATGTTGTTCCTAACCCTCTTAGCCAGGGGCTTAGGGGTTAAGAACCATCCATATGAATTACCTACATGAGTCATGAAGTCAAGTTGGGTGAGAGTGTGGTTTTAGGACTTGGAATGTGTGTGAGAGTGTAGTGTATGTGCAAGTCAACCCTCACTGCAACAGAGCCACCCAGGGTATTCCTAAGGCCAAAAAGTCCTATAGGGAACTCATCCTTTAAACCTCCACATTTGATTTCAACCCTCTAGGTGATTAGGGGTCTACAATCAAGCTTGTGGGGTTTGCAGGGAGTTAAGAGGTGTTTGAATTTCTAAGTGGTGGGTTCCATTTCTAGTCCTCTAAGATTAGTCAAAGGAAAAGCCTAAGGCTAGATCCTAAGTACTAAAGAGAGAAGCAAAGGACCTCATCAAAAATGAGGTCAACACCATGGCTAGGCCTTAGATAAGCTTGGGCTGAGCTAGGCTTATCTAGGGGAGTTGCTAACTTTTCTATTAATGCCATGGAGATAAAATTTCAGTTGAGCATAAGCTCAATTCATTTTTCAAGGTTAACCCATGTGGAGTTCCAAATATGGTGAGGATTTAACTCAAGGCTTGTCTTCCATTGGATGAGTTGGGAGGCTTATAGATTGGTTCAAATGCTGTAGATAAACCTTCTCCATATAGTCCATTTGGCATATTCAATGTTTTGAGGTGAGGATGACACTTAAGATTTTTCTTTCATCATTACCATGGATTGGTGATGATGAGCTTTTCATTGATTTGGTTCATGTTTATTGGTTTGTCAAGAGGTGTGTGGTGACTCATAAAGAGCTAGCCATCTTCTATTCACCATGTCACTTAAGTTTGGGTGAAAGCATGACACATAAATTTCCATCTTTTTTAATTTTTAAATTTGGTATTTTTGAGCTCATCCCATGAGGGAAGGGTGATCTAAGCTTCTCTTTTCTTCCATTGGCTAGGATTAGAGGTGCTTGACGACTCTCTAAATGTTCCCTAAATATTCATGAGGGAATGACATCTCATTTCCTCTTATGATTAAAGTGTCATCATGTCTTTTAACCATGGTTAAGGTGACATGTCATGAGTCACCCAATGGTTTAATTCATTTTTAATGGGTTATATGGGTTGTGTTTAACCCATGTGAGGTCACCCATAATGTCATTAATGGGTTTGGAATTTTGGAAACCACTTATTATGTCATAAATGGAGTCATTTATCCAAATTTTATTTTCATACCTTTTAATTATATTCCATTTTTAATTAATTATGTAATTAATCAAAAATATTGGAAATTATATTATTAGCCAATAAATTAATCAAAATAATTTTGGAATTATTTATTTGATTAATTTTTATCATTTTTGGTCCAAAAATTGAATTTTGTCTTATTTCATGAATTTTTAATTTAATTTTCATTTTAATTAATTATGTCATTAATTAAAATATAGAAATTAAATTATTGGTCCATTAATTAATCAAAAATAATTTTGGAATTAATTATTTGATTAATTCCATTATTTTTAATTGATTTGTGCATTTTATCATTTTTATGAATTTTAATTTAATTTTTTATTTTAATTAATTTTGTCATTAATTAAAATTTAAAAAAATTAAATCATTAGTCATTTAATTAATCAAAATAATTTTGAAATTAATTATTTGATTAATTTTGTCATTTTTATTTCATTTTGGTGTATTTTGTCATTTTATGAATTTTAATTTAATTTTTCATTTTAATTAATTATGTCATTAATTAAAATATTGAAAATTAAATTATTAGTCAATTTAATTAATCAAAATAACTTTGAAATTAATTATTTGATTAATTTTGTCATTTTGGCATCTTAAACAGATCATTGGGTTAATAATTGGTCATTTGGTCAAAAATTGACCAGTTTGACCAAAATTGATTTTTTTGGGTCAAAGGTTGATCTGTTTGGTTCGAAGGTTTGGTCATTAGGTATGGATTGACCATTTTGACCAAAATTGACTTTTTAGGTCAAAAGGTTGACCTATGGGGTCAACAGGGTTGGTCATTAGGTCAGGATTGACCATTTTGACCAAAGTTGTCTTTTTAGGTCAAAAGGTTGACTTATGGGGTCAACAGGGTTGGTCATTGGGTCTGGATTGACCATTTTGACCAAAGTTGACTTTTTAGGTCGAAAGGTTGACCTATTGAGTCAACAGGGTTGCTCATTGGGTCTGGATTGACCATTTTGACCAAAGTTGACTTTTTAGGTCAAAAGGTTAACTTATGGGGCCAACATGTTTGGTCATTGGGTATGGATTGACCATTTTGACCAAAGTTGACTTTTTAGGTCAAATGGTTGACCTATTGGGGCAACAGGGTTGGTCATTGGGTCTGGATTGACCATTTTGACCATAGTTGACTTTTTAGGTCAAAAGGTTGACCTATTGGGTCAATAGGGTTGGTCATTGGGTCAGGATTGACCATTTTGACCAAAGTTGACTTTTTGGGTCAAAAGGTTGACCTATTGTAAAAATGAGGTCAACAAAAGGGCCCCCAATATGTGTGGAATACTGTATAAGTATGCTGCATATATTGGCGTTGATTGAAGTAGTCTGAAAAAATGTCCCACAATAATCAGGAAAGGAATGGATGTCATATCGTGCTTAAGGAATGTCAGATGTCTCATATGTCTGTTCTGAGAAGGAACGTCCTTTTCGTGTCTGGAAAGGGACTTATATCCAATAACCGGAAAGAGAAAATGAATGTCATATTCCATTTCTCTAAATGTCAATGTGGATATTTAGTTAGAGGAAAGCATGATTTCCTTGTCAGGAAAGGACTTACATCCAATAAATAGAGAGAGAAAATGGATGTCATATTCCATTTCTCAAAATATCAATGTCGATATTTAGTTAGAGGAAAGCCATGATTTCCTTGTCAGGAAAGGACTTACATCCAATAACTGGAGAGAGAAAATGGATGTCATATTCCATTTCTCGAAATTTCAATAACGATGTTTAGTTAGAGGAAAGCCATGATTTCATTGTCAGTACACCCAATAACTAGAGAGAGAAAATGGATGTCATATTCCATTTCTCGAAATATCAATGTCGATATTTAGTTAGAGGAAAGCCATGATTTCCTTGTCAGGAAAGGACTTACATCCAATAACTGGAGAGAGAAAATGGATGTCATATTCCATTTCTCGTAATGTCAATGTCAATGTCGTGTTAAAAGAATGATATTTCTGTGTCAGGAAATGACTTACACACGATAGCAAAGGAGAGGATGAGTGTCAAATGTTGATATGTTAAATGTCGATATGTCAAATGTTGATAACAATTATTGATATATCAAAGGTTGAAATGTCGATGTGCTAAATGTTGATAACAATTGTTGATATGTTGAAATGTCGATATGCCAAATGTCAAAAGATCGATATCTCAAATGTCAAAAACAAATGTTGATATGTCAAATGTCGAAATGTTGATATCTCAAATGTCGATAACAATTGTCAAAGGTCGAAATGTCAATGTCTCAAATGTTTATGATTATTGATATGTTGAAATGTTAAAAGATTGATATCTCAACTGTCGATTACAATTGTCGATATGTCAAATGTCGAAAAGTCGATATGTCGAAATGTTGGTACGTCAAATGTCAAGATGTTGATATGTCAAATGTCAAAATATCGATTTGTCAAATGTCAGAATGTCTGTCAAATGTGGTGATGTTAAATTATGGGAATGTCATGATTTCTATGGCAAGAAAGGACTTTCATCTGAAAGTAATATAGAGAAAATGGATGTCCTATTCCATTTCTCAGAAAAGTCAAATGTCAATGTCAAGTTATAGAAATGTCATAACTTTCATGTCAGGAAATGACATATATCCGATAACTAAAAAGAGAAAATAGATGTCATGTTCCATTTCTCAGAAATGTCAAATATCAATATTGAGTTATAGAAATGCCATAACTTCCGTGTCAGGAATGGACTTACATCTGATAACTGGAGAGAGAAAATGGATGTCATATTCCATTTCTCGGAAATGTCAAATGTCGGTGTCAAGTTAGAGGAATGCCATATTCCGTGTTAGGAAATGACTTATATCCAATAACTAAAGAGAGAGTATATGTCGTACTATCTCTTCAAATGTCAAATGTCGATCTTGAGAAGGAATGCTATGCGACTTACATCCTAGCTAATGGAATACCATATTTCCGTGTCAGGAAGGGACTTATATCCATTAACTATAAAGAGAGTGGCAAACTCAGAACAGAGAGTGTATCCGCTGGGAATTTGATTTATAGATCGAAAGAAGTTATTCAGCACACGTTTCTTCTTTTTATTTTTGTTATTTTTAATTCAAAGTCCTTATTTTGGCATTTTTGGAACTATCGATGTACTATAGACAATTGAGGGAAGAGAACAAATGTCATATTCAATTTTCTCAAAAAAAAGTCAATGTTAAAACGTCAATTTTGGAATAGGAATGCGTATGAGACTTATATCCTATCCAAAGAAAGATTGCTAAAGGAAAGCCAATGTCTGATGGTCTTTTATCCAATAGCGAGAAAGAGAGTAGATGTCATTTTCTATTTAAGGAGGTCTTACAATATGTCTTAGAAATGTCAATGTCAAAATGTCGATTTTGGAATAGGAATGCGTATGAGACTTACATCTTATCCAAAGAAAGATTGGTAAAGGAAAGCCAATATCTTGATGGTCTTACATCCAATAGCCAGAAAGAGAATAGATGTCGTCTTCCATTTAAGGAGGTCTTATACCATCTCTTAAAAATGTCAATGTCAAAATGTCGATTTTGGAATAGGAATGCAAATAAGACTTATATCCTATCCAAAGAAAGATTGTTAAAGGAAAGCCAATGTCATGATGGTCTTACATCCAATAACGAGAAAGAGAGTAGATGCCATCTTCCATTTAAGGAGGTCTTACACTATTTCTTAGAAATGTCAATGTTAAAATGTCAATTTTGGAATAGGAATGCGTATGAGACTTATATCCTATCCAAAGAAAGATTGCTAAAGAAAAACCAATGTCATGATGGTCTTACATCCAATAGCAAGAAAGAGAGTAGATGTCGTCTTCCATTTAAGGAGGTCTTACACTATCTCTTAATAGTGGAGCGACGCATACCAGTTCGGAACTGTCGAGAATACAGTCAGCGCAGCGTGGGTAAGTAGAAAAATAGTATTTATTTGAATTAATTAAATCAGGCCAACTTTAAAAATCCATAACTTGGCGTAGGAAAATCAGAAAAATAAAAGAAAAATACCCTCTTGTTCAGTGAACAAAGGAATACAATGTGGAAATGATTTCAAGTTCATTTGATTTATATTTTATTTTTAATTAATTAAATACTGTATTAGGTATTTTAATTCTCCATTTTCTTGAACATTTCACCATGGCTTGAAATTTAGAGCTTTTGTTCCCCCTGTCATGAGGGATCTTCTCTGATTATTCCAAGGTTAGGGGGATCTCTAGGAGAATATCCTTATTTTTCAAGTTTATTGTGTTTGTTTTAATAAAATTATTATAAAAATTAAAATGCCCATCATAAAAATATAAAAATATTTTGGTAGGTTCACTATGATCAGAGGACCATAGGAAAACTATAACTTAGTTTAACTCATTAAATATAAACCTAATGGTCATCAAACCCTAAAATTAAAAGAAAATTAATTTGGACTAAATATAAGTGTAAATAACTTGATTTTTACTCCCTACTGTGGCTTATGATCAAAGAAACTCCCATAAAAATTTTAAAGATATTTGGAATTGATTTGGCCACTTAAACGAATTTTATAAGTTAAATATCACCTTTGGCATTAAAATAATTATAATAATTAAAATACAACTAAAAAAATTATCAAATTAGTTTTAGGAGTTCTCTGTGATCAGAGGAATATAGGAAAAATAAAATTAACATTAAAGCAAAATTTTCATTTTTAAGGTTATTTTAAATATTTAAATAATTAAAAACTCATAAAAATCATGAAATTAATAAAATTGATGGAAATGTTCTAAATTGTCTTCTTTCACTTAGGAACAATTGGAATAATTTTCCAAATTTTCTAAGTGGAGATATTAAATTTTAAAAGGGTTAAAAAACAAATTTAAAGCCTAAAAATCGATTTTTCTAATTTCTCACTAAAATAATTCTAATAATTGAAATAGAAATCACAAAAATATGAAATTTAGTTCTCTGGTTTCCCTGACCTCAGAGAAATTTTTGAAAAATATAAAACCTTATTTTCAATGTAAATAATATTTTTTATTTCATTAATACTCCAAAACTTAATACAGTTTTAATAATTAAATTAAAATTCAAAAAATCATGAAGTTTGGTCCAAGTGGTCCACTGGGCTAGGTAAACCTCCAATAATTTTCTCAAGAATAAATAATTTGTTTTGATTAAGTTGTTGAATTATCTTTGAAAATCCCTATTTTGCGTGAAAATAATTATGAAAATTAAATAAAATTTAGAAAAATCACATTTTCTCCTCTGATGTTTTAATTGACCCATAAATGGGGTAAAATTAAAATTTCAAAGTTATTTGAGTTGAATTTGATTAATTATGAAGTATTAAGGCCTTAGCGGCAAAGTTGTACTTTTGAAGACTTTAGCCTTGATCAATATTTAGGCTTAATTAAAAGGATAAATGAGTAATGAATGGTCTTAATTAACATGATTTGAATGATTGAAACATGAAGGGATAAGTGGTAGGAACTAATCTCACTTTTGTCATACTCAAGGATAAAATTACAATTTCTTTAATTACATTAATTCGAAAGAAAATCAAACCAAAAGATCCTTAAGGTTAGGGGTTTGACTTTGGAAGTCGATAGTCCTTCAATTCAATACCCATATTTGATATTTAAATAATAATTCAATATTTTGATAAGAATTATAATCATATAAGTCAATATCTTTTGAAAATATAAATATACCCACTAAAGTCTTAAAGGCTTAGTAGTGAACTAGGCTTAATTAAAATTTGACTAATGAGGAATAGAAAATAAAGCTTAATTAATACCAAATACTCTTGAAACACTACAAGTCCACTTCCAAACTAAATTTGGCTAAGTTTCTTAATAAGCCAACTTGCCTCTGAAGGCTTTTACTCACATAATTTATAAATAAAATTTCAAGCGATAATTACCCCATTTTTGGGATGACCTAAACATTAATGTTCGTTGAGCATAAGTGTATGAAATAGATGAATCGTTTAGTGAGTATGATAAGTTCAAATGAATTCAAGAAAGTTAAAAAGGGTTGTGAAATATCTAGGGACTCTCTGGATTTTTTCACAAGTCTTCTGGACATCTTGTAGGACAACTGAACCTATTATACTTATTAAAAGAAGGCATCTCAAATTAAATAAATAGGACCCACCAAGTTATGACATAGGATTTATAGGCTTGTGACGAACCTATCTATAGGCTTTACTTTCCTGCAAACTATAAATATTTACTACAAAAGATACTGATGTTTTAGGTGGATGAACAAGAATACTCGACAGGTACGCTTTTACAAGTTTACAGCATCTTCTTTTCCTGCACTCTCTTTATTATAAGCTTGCATGCTAAATAACAATGCCACCCTACATGAAAATCAAAAATTTTAGGATAGCCGCAAAATAAAAACCAAAACTAAAATCAAAATAAAACAAAAATCAAATTCACCGCCACAATAACCAAAATATAAGACAACTCAAAAGTTAATCACAAACAAACCAAAAATCACAAGTGAAACTAAATTAAAATACCTCTATCGGATGATCGGGAATACCTCAAAGGATGCAACTTATGGCTACTAACAGGATTTCCTACTGTCTAAATGAAAGTATGGAACTAATTTAGTTGTGTTTAGTAATTTCATTTGGACTAAGTGAATCCGAAGAAAATAGTGGTGCCGGAATGAGGGAACCATAGGATCCTAACCGGTGTCGCTATAATCAACTTAAATATTCCTCTAAATATGACACTAAGACACCTCAATTTAAACATTTCTAAAACGTGCTACTTCTCTCGAACTCTTATAATTGACAGTTCTAAACTAAACCTGCTATGACGAGGAGCTTGGAGCATGCACAGTGGGCAGCATGGCCATCTTCAACAGCAAAACTATTTATAATTAAACAACAAGCCATAGGACTTCGAGATAGCTTGCCTAGTGCAGCATAAACCCTCTCTTTATCTCTTTAGGCCTTTGTACCTTGTGTAATATAAAGCCCTAACTCGTCTTAGATTCCGAGGTTGTCATCGGATATGATATAAACCTCTTATCTTCAAGACTATTCACATGATTGGTATCAAGTAATTGTAAGCTCTAAAAAATAAAATTTGTAAGATTGAACATTAAATAATTATCCCAAATTGAAGCCAAACAAAAGGATAGTTCGGGAAATCACCAAGATTCTCCTTGGAGTTGTGTTTTCCCCAAGATCTCCCTCTCTTTGGATTATTACAGTAACTATTTCAAACTTGAGACACTCACCTATTGGATTTCTCATTACCACATTTTCTTGAAGATTCTTCCTTTTGGAAGTCATGAATACAATATTTCCTGATCTTTATCAAGAGTTTTCTTAGATAACTTTGGTTACCTAAGATGTGATTAACTATAGGGGCTTACCCTTACAGGAAACTTAAAGACCCCATATTAATATAAACCCTATCTAATTCCTTCATATTATATAGGGAAATTGTCGGTCAACATAAAAGGCTCGCAGACCAAACAAATGTCATAAGTCTTTAGTTTATTTGATTAAGCCTCACCACTAAGCAATGTATCCATTCTTCGGGATAGATGCATGGCTTGTAGTAAATTGCTCGATTATTTAAACTGTTGATTATATGTGATCGGTTTGATTGCATATTTTTAAAATTAAATTAATATTTTTCAAACTTCTATTTATATTTATATAAATTAAATCTAAACCAAACTTTCTGCACCGAAAAATACAAAATTAAATTTTTTTTCCAGGAATACTTAAGTACAGTTGGTCAGGGCCATTTATTGTCGTAAGAGATTATCCATATGATGTTGTTGATATTGAAGATCCTAAAACTGGAAGGATGATTAAAATAAATGGACACAGGTTAGAAGCTTGTATAAGTAGAGATAGTCCTACATTTGAGAACATCGTAATGTTAGGTCAACCAAATTAAAAACATTGGATATGTCGGGCTGACGACGTTAAACCAAGCGCTTAGTGGGAGACAATTTATAGTTTTCGGTATGAATTGATTTGATTTATGATTGTTGTTTTAATGATTTTATGAAGTGATTTTGAGTCGTACATGTTTAAGACGGTATAAAATATTATCTTTTTGATGAAAATGAGGAGAGGACGAAAGAAATTCAACTTGTGTAAACTTTGGATTGGCGCTATAGCGATAGATCTTGCGCTATAGCCCCAGATCTTGCACTATAGCGCCACAGTTCAAAGAACTCCCCTAAACCACCCAAAATTCAGTTTCTTGCCTCTTCTTCTCTATAAAACTGCCTAAAATGGGAAATGAGGCATCAAATTCACTGTCGAAGCATTTTAAGAGAGAATAGAGAGTAGAAAATTCATTCCTACTTGGAGATCATGGTGAGCAATGACAATGAGAAGTTTAATGACAAGAAGATGATGCATAAGGATGTTCATCCCTACTTCAAAGAATTCTTAGCATTAACTCTAGAGCAGCTTATGGACAAACTTGGGAAAATTGAAGAGGATATTTCCTGACTACACACCAAGTATGGAGACTTGTTCAACGTGTATGAGCATTTAGATTGGCAGTTGAAACTCGAATTCAATCATTTGGCATGCTTCCAAGAATATCAAGTAAGTATGTAAAACAACAACAAATGAATGGGCGATAAGGTTGCTTCGGAATTTCCTCGCACTCCTTTTTATCATGTTATTGATCGTAACTTTTGGAGGGTGAAAAAGAGGGCGACAACATTATTCATAACTACTCATAGATGGAATCTTAAATAGATAATTATGTTAGTATTGAGTGTTTATGTGTGGAGTGCCGACTCTATTATTATAATGGCTCTAGCATTTCTGGATGTTTATTTATGCCTGTATTGACATCTATTTAAGTCAATGTTGCGTTGTTTGTATTGAATATATTATTAATATAAAAGAATAAGTTCAATTATATTGTTAAAAGTTGGTTTTCTGTGTTTGAATGTTTAGATTCGTAGTTGCGTACTTAAATTTTGGAAAGACGACGAACTCAATGACTTTTAAAATGACCATTAAAACAGAAATATTAGGGTTTAGAAATCTTAGATTTTTCATTCTCTTTCATAATATACAAAAATTTTAAAATTCTAGATGGGTATGAATGGCTCCATAACACTAATATTGGGCGCTATAGCGCCACTCATCAGAGATAGCATGACATTATAGCGCCACGACTAGGCGCTATATGGCGTTAAGGCGCCAAAATAAACTGAGAGCAGTTTTTAGCACTTGGACCGCCGGTTCGTGCCATTTTTTCCCTGGTTCACCTTCTTCTTCCCATTTTTCGCAACTTGCTCCCTTAGAGCTTGAATTTGTGCTTGATTGTCTTGGAGTTAGAGCTTCAAACTGTAGATTTCTTCTTCTTTGGGTAAGATCTACATTTTGACCTATAAATTTTTTAATTTCACCATGGATTTCTTCTACATTATGGTTTGGCCGAAAATTTGAAATTTTGATGAAATAGAGAGAAATTCATGGTTAAATGCATATTTGGTTTAGAATGTGTTTGTAGGAGCCTTATGGATTTGCACATTAAACTTATTGAAAATATTATTGATTTTTTTTAAGATTTCACATGGATCCTAAGATGAAGTGGGGTAGAGGACAAGCTAGTGATAACGAGAAATTCGCTAGTTCGAAAGCTCATGACAGATATTGAGATTTGCAATATAAGAAGTTGATTACAGAGCGAAGTTTCTTCGTCTTGGTGGAACTATTGAATATTTGATTGCTGAACAACAATGGGAAAACTTATGCTATTTCACTATCGTTGCTGTGATTTCTGTGGTTCGTGAATTTTATGCTAACATGCCTGATGAATCTGATGATTTGGTGTTTGTGAGAGGGCAGTATATTGATATTAACTCTATACAAATTAATCATATTTATAAGCTACACAGTGTTCCTACTTTCTTATATTCTGAGTTTAATCCCACTAATGCTGAGCTTGATGAGATTTTGGGATTATTTACTGATGAACGTGGAGTTTGGAAGATCAAGAATGGACGTCAGATAAACTTTTCTTTTTCAAAGCTTAACATTAATTCTCGTGCCTGGAATTACTTTATTTTTGGTAGACTTCTTCTAACTAACAATTTTAGTGAGTTAACCCAAGAGAGAGCCACCTTGAATTATTGCATTCAAATGAGGAAACCTATAGATATTGGCTCCCTCATTTACAAGAACATGATTATTTCCTGTAAATGAGGAACCTTATATGTATGGGTTACCCTTCTCTTATTTCCACCACGTGCATGTGAACTGGATTTAAGTATGATTCATGGGAGGAAAATTTGCCACATCATAAACCCATTGAAAAAACAAATTTGGACATTTATGGAATGCATACAGATTCTAGATCAAGGAGTGGAGGTTTTGACATTGCTTCTACTTTAGCTTTAGCTTAATCTTTTAAACCTTCCACATCTGGTACTTTTACTTTTGGCACTATTCTGGAGCAAATAATCATTCAATAAGGTGATAATTTATCTTTCCAAAATTACATGCAAGAATTGAAAGCACATTTGGATCACAATGATGAGTATCAGATGAGAAGAGTTGAGTATGATACCACTTTCAATGATTCACTGGTGAAATTTTTGAAGAGCGATCATTCAGTGGAATCTCCTTCTTGCCCAATGTATTCTCCATATGAGAGTGGTGGAGACAAGGCGAAGGATATTGATGTTGATGATGATGATGATGATGATGATGATGATGATGATGATGATAAAGAAGAGGATGATTAGAGTATATTTTCTTTACTATAGATCTTGTATTTGGATTTCTTTTGTTAGTCATTTGATCTGTTATTGTTGGAGTGTTATGTTTGTGTTTTCTTTAGTTGCTTAGGTGTACATTTGTATTGAACTAAAGTGTTGCATTTTTTGTTCTATTATTTTATTGTTTACTTTTTGCCTCAGTTTATATTAATTGTGTGCTAGAGTAGTCTTTTACTTTGTGCTTTTATTGTTATACATATTAATTTTAGATTTACCACTACTCAGCACCTGCCATTATTATTTGTACATGTATTATTCTCATATTCTAAACCATCAAAATTTTCTCTCTTTCCTAATGAACTGTACAATTCGAAATTAATGAAAAAATTTTAACTTTGAGGGAAGGGATAGAAAACATTTTCGTAAATAAACCTTATTTGTCCTCAATAAACTATATTTTAAAATCATTTTAACATAACATGTGGTATGTATGGTTAGCTTTAGACAATTATATTTTTGATTTTATAAATGTTATAGAAGACTTAAGTAAAAGTTTTTAATAATAAATGTTAGCTCTAGAGTTAAGGAAATTAGTATAAGATTATAAGATTATGCATTTATTATTTAAAGTAAAGAAAATTGTATTATTGGAAATATTGAGGATCTTAGATTTACACTTAAAAAGAAATAAATGAGACTCAATGAAAAATCTTTTTAAAGCTAATACACAATTATCTAGTAAAAAAATGCGAGAAGTTTTTAACTTTTAAAAAGGGGATGGTGAAAATCAAAATTATTAAAGGCTATCTAGATATAGTAATCCTTGCAAAAAAAATGATTGAAAATTATCATGAAAAAGAAAAAGGAAAGAAAAATCAAAAGAAAAAGAAAAGCAAAAAGAAAATGTGAGGAGAAGCTTGAGAAGATGCCTAATAAAAAATTTGCTTCACATGAATCATCTTAAGGAAATGGACTTAATTACATTAATGAACATATTTTTAAAGTATTAGCATCCTTACTCATAGAGTTATCATGAAATTATTTTTCAAGTAATTCTTTAAAGCATCCTTAGTATGACAAAGTGCAGTTATTCTTGAAATAAATAGAAAATCAGAACTCTTAGACTTGAATACTAAATATTCTTATATTTTAGTTTTAACCTGAGTTATTAAAATTTTTCTATAGTCTTACTATTGCATTTATAGTACAAAAACTATAGAAATCTTTAAGTAAAACTTACTTCCATCAATTCTAATTTTTACATAGTACAAGGAGTTATTTGAGGACAAGTAACATTTAAGTTTGTGGCAATTGATCCACCTAAAAATTACATATTTTTAGTATACATCTCATGATTATTTTATGCACATTTTTTATGATATTGCATTTTAAAGGAAGGTATTTTGCTTGTTTTTTGTTTCAGGTACATTGCATGAACATTTAGAGAAAATGTGGGCAAAATGAAGATAAAATGGAGAATTTTTTTATGGCGTCATAACACCACCCTTGGTGCAATAACACCACCCTTGGCGCCATAGCGCCACCCTTGGTGCCATAGAATCATCTATCGAGCAAACTGGGTGCTATAGTGCTCTAGATTGGCACTACAGTGCCGGTAACCAATTTTCAAGAAGATGCATTAAATTTGGCCTAATTTTGAAGGGGTGCTTGAAGCAACCCTTGGTTATTTTCAGAGATCTATTAAAAGGGCCAAATTATGGACGAGCAAAGATGACTTTTAGAGAAGAACAAGAGACTTTTGGACACTTAGGAATGGTGTTTACTTTTGTTTTTGTGCGTGCGTGTGTGTGTGTGTAAGATTTTGTGTAAGAGTTTGGAGAATTGCTTGAAGGACACTCAAAAAATTATGTGGAGAAGACATAAGATATCTTGTATTTGTGTTTAAGTTTTTTTTGTTAAGACTTGGTTTTCAATACAAATCATGTGTTCTTATTTTATCTCCATGAATTCCGAGTAGTTCCCATTCTTTCTCCTTGCATTTGGGAATAAATCATGTTGGATGAGAAGATTTAAAGATTTCTTTTTATTTTAAAATTGTGATGGTATTTCCACCGATTCTTTATTGACTTTGCAAATTGGCCACTTGTAAGATTAAAATCTATTGAGAAACATAATAACATGGGAGGGCTATGATTTCACCCAACTTGTGAATGCCACACTTCACTCTAGAAATATTCATCACGATCTTCTAAGGGGGGAGTGCAAATAAATAGGGAGATAAGTTTTGATGGGTGTAGAATTGATGTTTCTAGGGTGCCAGACTAGATTCTTTTATCAATTTGATCTTATTTTTGGATCGTAAGGGGCCCTATAGGTCTCATGGGGAGGGCATAGTGGGTAATCGAGAAGTGAGATGCTAGAATCTACTCAGCATTACTACATAAGCTAGAGATAAACTTTAGGTTAGCCAGTGTTCTTTGATAGAATCGAGAGGGGCTAAAGGATAGGAATGCTCCTATTTGTCACAATACATTATTTCATATATTTCATCATTCAAATCCTACATTGATTAATATCTCTTTATAAGAGGAAAGATCATTTCATAACATTCAAACTCGCTTTTAAATTTTATTAATCATTTAAACTTTTTAAATATGTTAAACTTTGTTCGTACTTGTTACTTAAATTTAGTTTTAAATCATTTGCAAACATTTCAACATTTATCTCCTATCATGTTTATCTGCAATTTTGGTATAGGTTTTGCAAGTTAATATTCAGAGTTATAGCTTCCCCATGGGATCAATACTGGGGTTTTTAAGAAAAATCTTATATTACTTGAAATGATATGTATACTTGCTTAGTACCCATGTTGTGAAGGCTTATTATATAATTTTTAAATCATTTCATTTATTCACACTAGCCTTTAAATATAATTTTAACATGTTTTTGGAAATATTTTGTAGTATAAATATCTCATGTTATTGTGGGTCGGGTCACAACCTTGTCGAAAAATGTCGGTTGGCATATTCACCCCGCATGGGTGATCAAACCCACACGCCTAGACCAGACTAACCTTAGATCCGACTAAGAGATATAGGGATTCTCAACATTGTGATACTTGTGGAAGTGTTTGTTCATGTAGGATGAAGCTCTCTTTTTGGTAGAAGAGAAGCCCACATTTTGGTGAACTCTAGTGGTGCTCCGACGATCTTCCGGTGACCTTCTGGTGCCCTTCTCCCAAGTAAAGATGAAGCTCTCTAGTATAGGTGTGCTTCTCACGCGCGCAACTTAGGTGTGCACTTGCCCTGCATACACGTGAAAACATAGCTAGTGCGAATGCGTGCGCACCCGCATGAGCTAACGTGCATGGACCCGCAGTTGTATCTCTACGCACGAACGCAATGCTGACTTGTCATATGCGGCGCTCCCCTACTTGCCAAAATAGGCCATGTGCTTGCTAAAACCAGTTCCTCTATGCGCTTCTACCAAAACTAGATTGTGGCCACATGCACACAGCCACGATGCACGTTGCCTCAACCAAAGCCAACCTTTATCAAACTTGCAACTAGCAAAGCCTAATGTTTTAGAAACATGACCGCATGTGCGTGCTCGTGTGCACAACTTGTGGGCCACTTGTGCGAAGTCCCATTTTTTGTGCTCTTTACTCCAAATTTGTTCCTTTTCTTTTTTCAAGTATCCTAAACCATGTAATCTGCACAAACAATAAAATTACTTTTCTCAAGCATAATATTATAATAAAAATCATAATTAATATTGTATTTAATGCCAAAAATTTAAGTAAATTCTCATTGCATCAATCCCCCAAACTTACTCATTATTTTCCCTCAAGTAATCGCATAACTCAGCGTGGCTCCATTAAAATAAACTATGGACTCCTGTAGGCTTCTAAAACATTCAACATGTTTATTAACAGAAAAATTGAAGTTTATAAGTGTTGTTTATAGACTGATTATTTTTAATGTGCATATATTTTTATTATTCACCTATATATTTACTTATACATTCATTTACACATCATCAATGTTTCACTTACCCTTTCACTTACACATCATCACACTTACACATCATCACACTTACACATAAACACATTAGTACACACACACACACACACATAAGCACATTAACACACACACACACACACACACACACACATAAACACATTAACACAAACATACTTACACATAAGCGAATTAACACATACAAACCTACAAATAAACACATTGACACATACACATACACATACACTTTAATATACATACATACACTTTAACATACTTTTTGTCTCACTTCTTTCTTTTATTTTTATTATGGGGTAATGTCATGTTTAAGCAAGGATTAAGTGGTCTTAAGCTCATTTAGATGGGTTTAGGATGGAGTTAGATTTGATCATGGGTAGATTAGGCTATGTAAGTCTCGACCAAGGTACATTTGGCATGGTTTAATGTCAAGTGAGGTTCTTTTCGGGTCAGGGGATGCCAATGGTATAATGGGTTAATCGATTTAAAGGGTTGGTGGGTTTGTGGTTAAGCTAGTATGTTAATAGGTTAAATGGTATTTTAGTTAATTAGGCTTTGGTTAAGGTAGTCTAGATGGTCTAAAATTTTGGGTTAGGTGTCTTTAGTAGGTTTATGTCTTCGAGTAAGGTGTCTAGACAGGTTAGGTCTCATTCTTGGTGGGTTTAGTGGGTTAAGGTTTCAATCCTGGTGGGTTTAGTGGGTCGGGTTTTTGGTTTGGGAGATTTATTTGAATAGGGTTTTGGTTTGGGTGAGTTATTGGGTTAGGGTTCAGTTTTGGGTGAGTATAGTGGGTTAGGGTTTCCGTTTTGGAGTGGAAGTGGAAAAAAGGGGAAAGGAAATAAACTCATGATAGAAGTGTGAGAAGTGAGGGATTTGACCCTGTCAAAAGTAAGAAAGAGACAACAGACACATTATTCAAGACAAAAGAGAGAAAATCCCTTTGTTTAACATCATGCAAAACAAAACTGGAAAGGAAAGAGCACACATTCTATAGTTTATTTCATTAGAAATTGAATTGGAAATGAAAGAACACAAACTTCGTGGTTTACTTCATACCACAATTAAATTAGAAAGGAATGAACACTGATTTCATGGCTCACTTCATGAAAAAATTAGAAAGGAATGAGAAAAATTTTATGGTTCACTTCATGCAAAATTAGAGAGGAATGAGACAAATTTCATGGTTTAATTCATGCAAAATTGGAAAGGAATGAACATACATGTGTGTGAGATTACCTTCCTTTTGTTGATGTTCTTTTTTGATTTGATTGTTATTCCTTGCCTTAGCTCCTTGAGTCCTTACCTTCCTTGCTTTCCTTGATGATGGCCTGGCTTTGTCGAATGGAGAGGAGCAGATATGTGGAGGAGGAAGGAGTAGAGGGCTTGGTTTGGAGTGGGAAGAGGGGGAAAATTGAGAGAAAGAATGGGAGAGGAGAGGAGAAGAATGAGAGGAGAGGTTGGGATCATAGTTTAAGGAGGGAGGATGAGGTGGACTAATGAGAATGATTAAAGTGGATTGATGAGTCGGAAGGTCAACTAAAAAGATTAAAGGAAAGGAATGAATGGTTAGGCTTAAGAGGATATTGAGAAATTCTTAGAAAAATGGAGGGGTATTTTAGTAATTTGCAAGGTATTTAGGGTAGTTATGGAAACATGCAAGTTGACCTCATTTAGAGAGGATAACACAAGGAATTCAATGGTTTAAACCATTTTAATTTATCTTTCTAAAGTTATGGCTAAATGAAGTGCAAGGGTGGTTACACGGTGGTTGTAGTCAAAATTTTGGCTTAGGCTCATCTGACGAGAAAAAAATATAAAAAATTTCATGGTGCAAGTGGTCTTGATCAAATTAATTTTCATGTCAAGATATTTCAAGTCAAAGTGGGCCCAAAAACTAGAGAGAGAAAGTTCATGGATTTTGAATTAAAGTTTGATTGATTTTATTGGATCAAATTGTGTATCTGTTAAGTTAAGTCAAACTTTGTTGAAGTCCGATTTCATTTTGAGTTCATTTTGGTCACTTATGGAAATATTATCCTTTTATTATTGAAAAGAATGATTTTCTCTCTTTTGATTATCGTTGGCTCAACAAGCCTCCATATGGAGTTGAATTTTGGTGTAGAGAGAATCATTTGAATGGTTTTGAAGATAAAAATCAATGAGAGTCTGATTTGAAAAATAATTACTCATTGAAAATTTTTTATGTGAGATCATTTTCCATGTATGAAAACCGTGATGACCACCAAACTAGTTTTCATTTTCCTCATATGTGACCATAAAGATTTTACAATTTATGGAATATAACTTGAATCACCAAATTGACCTGTGGAAAAAATGAGAAAGTACTATCATGCATGACTATTTGAGCAGAAGAGTTTTATATAAAAATTATTTCAAACGATCATCAAAATTTTGTGTGGTCTTTATATGTGACAACAATTGTCATGTAATTTTCAAAAAGAAGTATTGAGTCCTACAATTATCTTAAAAGAAAAAATAATAATCTCGAGGTGTTATTGAAGATTATGTAATTTACGAAATATAACTTTTATCACGAGATTGGCCTTTGGAGAAAATGATAAATTTACGGTTAGCCAAAAAATACTATTCACGCATGGCTAGTTGAATAGAAGAATTCCACGAAAAAATTATTTCAAACGACCGTCAAACTTATTTGAACGATCCTTATATATGACAAAATAATTGTCATATAACTTTCGAAATGAAGTTTTGAGTCATATAGTGATCTTAAGAGAGAAATTGATAATCTCGGGGTGTTGTCGATTAAAGCACATTTTGTTCAACTTTAGGGTTTGACTAAATTCATTATATTTGGAGTTTTGTTGTTTGCTTTTATTAAGTTGAATTTTAATTTTATTAAATTAGAGCTTACTTAAGATTTTGCTCAAGTGAAATTTAGTTAAAACAAAACTAGAAAAAAAATTGAACAAAAAATGAAGACGACATTACATGGTAATAAATAATATTTTAGCTTTCCATTTCATCTAAGAAATTTTTATGAATTATTTTCTTAGATTTTTTTTTTGTTTTAAACTTAAATGAACTACCATGACTAAAAAATACTTTCATAATTTCGTAGTTATAAAATAGTTGTTACTTTCATAATTATACTATGTTAATGATTAAATATATAAATTTGAAATAAAAAATCTTTATAAAAATTATGAAATAATTTTATCAAATTATTTTAATAAATTTTTTAAAATATTAATTAAATATTTATATTTTATTCATATTAAAAATTAACATAAAACACAAACTAATATAATATTATCTAATTATGAAGAGTTTATAAATATTTTATAAAAAATTTCATAAATATTTAAAAACTTTAATATAAATAACCTTTTATTATAAATTAAAAATTAAATTTATAAATTTTATAAAAAAATTTTTATTTCCACAGCTCGAGGTAAATTTTTTGAGTCATTTAAGAATGAATTATTATAAGAATTTCTTAAAATAGTTTAATAAAATTATTTTAATAAAACATCTTAATAAATTAATAAAATATTCTTCTAGATATTTTACCAAATTTATAAAAGATTAAAAATATAATATAATTTTCTATAACAATCTAAAATTTATAAATACTAAATAAATTTCAATCAAATATTTTAATATTATTTTAAATTAATTATTAATTAAAAAATATTAAATAAAAAATAATTTCAAACAAAAATTCATAAAATATTTAAAATATACTTTTATTGAAATTTTAAATAAATTTAATAAAATCTTAAAATTTTAAAAAGTTTATTCATAATTATTATTATTTAAAAAATAAAACAAAAGATACAAAAGCTAGCAGGCCGGCTGGCTTGCCCATAGCGATGGGCTTTGCTGTCAATTCGTCGCGGGCAATTGGCCCTTTTAAATTTTTAATGAGCTTTTAAATACTTTTCAATGAAGCAAATTAATACTTGATTTAGAGGAAAAATTTTTACATCAGGACTCTGCACGTAGAGCTACGTGCAGAGGCTCGTAAAATCACGCCACGTGGCACCAGAATAACACATGAAATATTTCCTCCATGTTATTCATGTGTTATTGTGTGTTATTCAAGTGTTATTGTGTGTTATTTATGTATTATTCTGCTCATAGAATATTCTCGGTGTTATAATAACACAATAATAAATTAATAATACATGAATAACACACAATAACACATGAATAACACATGAATAACACTGGGGGAATATTCCCTGTGTTATTCTATTTTTTTTTTCCGACACGCACCACGTGGCACGATATTACTGGACTCCGCATGTAGCTCTACGTGCGGAGTCCTGATTAAAAATTTTCCCTTCCAGAGACCGCAGAACTATTTGTGATGCGATTTAGGCTTTTGAAAGTCTCTAAAATCTTGTTGGGCTTTGGCTTACTGGGCCAAGGATTGCTTAAAGGACATTTTGGAGCATTGCTTTTTTTTTTTTTATTTAAAATAATAAGTTAAGGGAGTATTTGAAAAAATTTACTGGTTTTTTTCTTCAAATCATAAATATGATGATATTTGATTGAATATCTTTCAATAGTATTTCAATAAATTTTGATGTTAGATCATCCTTCAGTATTATTATATTTTAAAAGTGCAAATATTTTCTAGTATTTTATATTTTTTAAATTTTATAATTTATTATATATATTTTAATGTAACAAATAAAAACATCTTTTATATTATTATTGCGGGCTAAAAAATTTATGACTATAAAGTGATACCTCACCGTCTTTGTATTGCATAACACACATAAAATAAAAGAGAAGTTGTGGGATGAACTAACAATAGTGTTTACGTGAAAAAAATTATTGGAAATGAAAAAATCATGGGATCTAGTGCAGACAAAGTAATCCAATTAAATGCCACTTGTGTTTATATAGCTCAAAAAATTAAGTGTAGGGAAAAATTAAAAATAATAGTAGTCTGGCTATAATAGGTGCAGGTAGTGGACGTCGATGGTCAATGGTCCGTATTAGCGACAATGGCAACGAGCGGTGGTCAACATATTAAACGGCTACAAGAGTCGGCGGTAATGGCAAACGACTACAATGGCCAGTGTGCGAGCCTTTTTAGAGCATTTTAGGGAGAGGCATTTGAGCTTTCGGTGCAGAATTTATCTAACCACTTGATCGAACAATCCATGTTATCCCCCATTATCATAAATATTTTTTTTATAATTTGGGTGTCCTAATGATCTTAAAATTAGGTGATCATACGCTCGTTGGATTCTACTATTTGAGACGCTCAATTAGACTATAACCATGTCAAATTTGGGGTTTATTTGACCATTCACTTGATGATCCAAAGCATCCAGTGGTTTGATGGAGAAAATGTGTAGGTAGGGTCATAGCAGTCAGCGAGGAAATATGCAAAAGTAGTGGTGGGTGCTCTTGTGCACACGCATGTATGTAATTGTGTGTGTATGCGTGTTTGTGGGTTCAGAAAGGCGTGCATATGTACGTGTGGGTGTGTGGATGTGCACATGCACACACTTGGGCAAAAGATTATAGGTATGGGAGTGCCCGAGTGAGGGTGATTGCATAGTTGTTTGCACAGATGCATGTCGCTATGGTCGTGACTAGGTCTATTTGTATGTTAATAATTCAAACCTTCAAAATTCAAATTGTTTCATCTTTTTCTAGTTTTTTAACTATTTATACCCAATGTAGGGAGGAAAAACTTATACAACTATTTATAGACTTTGGTTGTCTAGTCTATAGAATGTCGTTATCTAATTTAATCAGGTTGTTGTTGCCTACCAACATTTAGGGGGTGGTTGCCTACCCATATTGAGGTTATTGTTTATTTCCCTTATTGAGATAGTTGTTACCTTTAGACTGTTGTTGTCTGACAATAGTAAGGTTTTTGTTTTCTTTATGCTGATGTTACTTACCCATATTGAGGATATTGTTGTCTTCCCATATCAACTATCATTGCCTTCAAGTGGTTATTGTCTACCCATATTGATGCTAGTTTTTCTTTCAGACTTCTCTTTCCTATGCATATTGACGTTGTAATTGCCTACCCAAATTTATGCAAAATTTGCCTACTCAAATCCAAGTAAATGTTACCTATCAAAATTTAAACAAATATCGTCTACCCAATTTTATGTAGTTTTTGTTTATAAAAAGAGGATGTTTACGCTTGCTTTCTTTTTTTTTTATAATTTATTTGGGGTTCTAATGTCAAAATAATCCTAACCCTTTGAAGCCACAAAGGATATCAAAATATTCATGGGACAACATCGACAAGTACCAATGATGATTTGTTACTCTTTTAGAGCAAGTTCCATTTTTTTAGTGATGCAATGGTCATATATCCCAAACTATCCATAGATCCTATGCCCTACTACGAGGGCACCTCACTTTTCTGAGATAAACTTAAATAAAGACCTTAAATTTTCTTGAGTATTTCATCAACATGTGGAGTGTGACTTTACCAAATTTCTCTTTGGTTATGACATTCATAACGGGGTTGATTGCCTGTTTTGGAAATGTGAAATGACCTTATATTTGGAGAAAGTGGCAAAGATAGACATGTTATTTTCTAAAGCTTAACATTAAATCACTTATAGGAGAGAATCATTGGACTTTCAAACAAGGGATGTTCCAAACAAAAATACTCTATTTGATTCTTCTTCGTGAAAAAAAGACTTGGGTCTTCATGAGATGAATAAAAAATTGGAAAAGCTAACCTCTCCTCCTCATGTTTTGGAAGTGGACATATTGAGGATTTTCAATTTTAAAGTATTAAAGAACTTCAACGTGAGGTATATTAACCCAACAAATATGATAAAACAATCATTGATCAAGGTTTGCTCTCCATTCATATAAGAAAATCCCACTCAACAATGTTAAATGGGTAAAAGAAGGTTGTTGCAGTCTGAGCAAATGCTAAAAATATCCTCCACGTGAAATTTACAAGATGATAAAATGTCTTCTTTAGTGTAGAATAAACAAATTGGCTAAGGACATAAAATTTTTTCTTTGATGGATCCTTAAAGATTCATATTCCCAAGAAAGTGTTTAATCATACCGACATGAGACATTCACGAGCTGACAAATGTGTAATCATCTCTAAACCTCTTTTATTTTGTGCTAGGTTTTTTCATGTCTAACATGTATTTATCTTCTTTAGATAATGAACAATAAGGATATAAATCTTGAGCTGGACCTTTCCTTAAGATTGTGGAACATAGAGTTTGTGAAGATCAAACATCTTCAAGGTGAGGATAAAATAATACACAATGCTAATGCAAAATAAATATTAATCTTGAAAGATCAGCTGACAGGGTGTAGGAATTGTTTACTATGATGACTCTTCTTTCATTACAAAGTTGAGAGATGTAGAAGATTCAAGAAGTTTTGGTGAGATACGACCTAATTTTACTGAATGTACTAAGGGCTTGAAGGCTTTTTAGACAAAGATGTTGACTCTTAAAGAGATGAATAAAAGGTTCTAAAACCAGCATATAGAGAAAGGATTCATCCGATGCTTTTGGAAAATGGGCTTTGTCCGATGCACCATAGAAATGGAGCCGACATCATAGGCATATCTCTTAGCCGAGCATTTGAAGACCGCTATTTTCTTTTCAAAAGAGAAGACATTGAAAATCAATAGCTATGATGAGCAGGATGAGCACATTCATATCAATTAGTGCTTGATCTCTAAGGAAGATCTCTTTTTTCTTTTCTTTATGCCTTATTTTTTTTAGCATCACACTTTTTCATATACTATTTTAGTTGTCTTGGCATGTAGTTGTTGGTAATATAATGATCTTAGATATTTATCTATTGTATCATTTTTCTTTGAATTGAAGCTTGAGCTTTGACATGATGTCGATGAGGTCAATAATCTCAATTTTGTCCATTCTTTATGTTGAATTCTTATTACTTAACCCTTAGAGATGACAAAGTTGTTATAATTCTTATTAGGAATTCAATATTTCCCCTTGTGAAAGCATAATATCATCAAACTATTATAAGGCTCATGCATTCTAAAATTTTTTTAGTGTACTTTTATCTTCTGAGGCTTATAATATTCTGAGAGATTTTTAATATACTTGTACGATTTGAGACTTATATCTTTTTAAGTTTCTTCATTGTAATTGGCAACCACATGCTTTCATGAAGTCTTTCTAGTAATAAGGAACTTGCCCACTACTAACTCCACATCAAGGCTACCTCATGAGCATGCCATCCAGAAGTTGGTAGAAGACAATTTCTATCACTTGCCCTCCAGAAGCCTTTATAAAGAGAACTATTTCTAGTATTAGCTTCTCATTGTGACTAACTCATTAATGTAACTTTTATGATATGAGTGGAGACTGAGCCCACCACTAAGAATATTAGGCTTCTCTGAAGTTATTTATCAAAGTATACTCAATAATATTCATCCGTATGAAAGAGGACAAAAGAAATTCGTCTACAATGGTTGACCTATATATATATATATATATGTATATATATATATATATATATATATATATATATATATATATATATATATATATATATATATATATATATGTATATATATATATATATATATATAAGGTAATAAGAGAAATATAATAAGGATATAATGATATATGACTTATTCGAGGTCATTTGTATATTAAAACCCATTAGAAATATTTATAGGATGTTTGGCTGATTTGAGATCATTTGAAATTATTTATATAAAGATAGAAAGCAGTTAGATATCCATGAAGGATATTATACTTATCTTAAGTTATCTGCCAGAGATGTTTTGCCACATTAACTTATGCAAACAAAGTTGAATGAAATTCATTAAGGATGTTAGACCAGCCGGGTTGTTTACTTGAGATGTATGACGATATTAAATTAAGTTAATAAAGTGAAATCAAATCTACTAAGTATGTTAGAGCCACCTTAGTTTATTTACAAGAGATGTTTTGAAGATATTAACATGTGTAAATAAAGTTGAATGAAATCTACCAAAAATGTTAGACATGTTTTAGGTTGTCTATCTAAATTGCTTGAGGGAATTAATATATGCCAACTAAGCTAAATGAAATCCAACAAAGCTATTAGCCTCATCCAAGGTTATCTGTTAGAGATTTCTCATGACACGAACAAATAAAACATTTTCACAAACACCTTATTTTTCACACAAACAGTTTTTTTTTACAACACTTTTCATACAAAAAAAAACACTTTTCACATAAACACAATTTTACGACACTAAAGTTTTCTAATTCTAAGCCTAATTACTTCAACTAAAATTCTCCTAGAATTCTTACCAAAGCTTCCCCGGCAACGACGCCAAAAACTTGATGCAACTTTTTTATATGCAAGGATTTATGAACAATAAATATATAATAATTTTATAAAGTCACAATGATTCAATGCAAGTATACATATCATATCAAGTAATACAGGGCTCTAATGGAGTCCCGTTTATCGATGCCACAGGGAAGCGAGATAAGTGGTCATTAGTCAAATTCTAGTCTACTACTGACAGCCTTTGTTTGGAATGGTGATATAAGGGGTGTTTCTAACAACTACTCCTAAATGAAAATGATTATATGTAAGAATAATAACTACTCCCTAATGCAAATATTAATACTGAAGATAACCCTTTTTGGGGAAATTGGTTTTTTAAAATTTGAGATAATAAAAACTATTATTCTCATGTAACGAATTGGATAATATATAGGAATGAGATGTATTAAATATTGTTTGTGCCAAAGAGGAGCATTCCTATTCTTTAGCCTCTTATGAGTACCCCCTCTTTAGAGTGCTATAAAGAACATTGGCAAATCCTAGGCTTAGTCCCTAAATCCAAGGTTAGCTGGGAGGATACTGGCTACCACTTCAGAGCTCCTACTTCTCTTCACCTAAAGGCTAACCCTAGCTTTAGTTACCAAACTTTAGGACCAAATTGGGGATCTCAGCATGTCGCTCTGAAACCTCCAATTCGACGCCCATGAAACCATAGGTCCCTATTTATTTGTACTCAATCCCCATGAACTACGTAACTCATTCATGGAAATTGATTTGGTTTAACTTTGTTGAGAATTAGACCGCCCTTTTGGGACAATGCAATTACAACAAATTTTAACAATACAACAGACTCTTTTTGTAATATAAATGAAGTGCAAGTGAAAACCATCACATTTATAATTAAAACATCTTTTAGCAAGCATCCCAATATCATAAATATGAGTCCTACTCATTGCTAAAGAAAAGTAGAATGGAAACAATGACATGATCTTCGCATGCCACTATTTTCTTAGAAGAAGAAAGAGTAAGAGAGATACGTCACAAAGCACGAAGAAAACACAACGAAAACTTCATTTAACCAAAGCAAATTCACTAGATAAGTATTTACAAAATCATAAGATAATGAAGAACAATACTTAGCTTTTTTCCTTTGAAAGAAAGACAAATATCTCTCCCACAAAGTCTCCTACCGATCCATGCAATGCTAGAACATCTCCTTACAGATTCTCTCAGAATCCCCTCACCAATCTCTCCAAAAAGATAGAAATCTACATTTCTACTCCTATTCTAAGATCTCTAAGTATTCTCCACATTTTACCTATCATCTCTCTCTCTCTCTCTTCTAACCTAAAATCACTAATTTAAAGAGTATGGATAAATTTCTAAGAGTTCCTTTAAACACCCCTTCGAAAAAGCGTACAATACATTGAATTCAGCCATATCTGCCTAAAAACGCGTCCAAACTATCTCGGGCGCCTTCGGCAAGCTTTTTTTTGTCATTTTTCAGTATTCTCAGAAAAATCTCACCGTCGGCGAGCTTGAGGGCACCGTCGGTGAGATTTCTGCACAACTCCATCGTTTCGCTCCGTTTGGCTCCATTTCGCCCCATTTCAGTTGCGTTGTGTTCCTAACAGATAGCTCTACAAAATAGACATAAAAATAAACTTTCTTTAAAGTGTAATCTCATTCAAAAATATGCAAGAAGTGTAAAAGAGATTAAGCATCAAAAGACTTATTGAAAGGTGTCAGGGCAAAATTTCATTTTTTGCTCGTTTTTGCTCCAAATTGCACCGTTTTTATTTTTTTTCCAAAAGTCATTTCTTGTACCTAAAACAAAAAAACATACAAAATACCTTCCTTTTAAAGTGTAATATTACCAAAAATAAGTAAAATCATATAACAAAAACCATAGATATTTTTGGTGCGTCACCTCCAAGCCTAACCATGAATTAGAGACTAAGCCTAAGATTTGCCAATGTTCTTTACATAACTCTGAAGAGGGGGTATTCTGAAGAGGATGAAGAATAGGAATGCTCCTATTTGACACAATACAAAACTTTATCAATCTATATCATTCACTCATCATAATATCATTGTAAGGGGAAAAATGATTTTCCATATTTAAACCTTTCAATACAAAACTTCGTGTGTGTTAATTAATTCTATATAGAAATTTAGAAAGTAACTTTAATTAACTTAGCTTTTAGTCATCGTTACACTAACAACTTTAATATTTCCTAAACTTGCATTGTGAATTGAGTATTGAATTTCATTTCTATACTATACTTTGAATAGTTCCAAGCTTCCTCGTGAGATCGATAACTATGACTCCACTAGCGCTCTGTATTACTTAAACGATAGGTAAACTTGCATATATAAGTAGCTGCCTAATTATTAAATTGATCTTACTATGAAACTGAACTGAAACTACATTTTGAATATTTACGTTAGCGGCACCGCACCAGTCATTAGACGATCCACCTTCTACCATGTTATCATCCTCAGAATCATCTTCGTGTTCGGAGGCTAAAGGAGGATAAAAAAATGTCTAAAATTCTTTTATATTTGGTGTGCTTTGGATTACATAATGTTAACCATCCTCACTCTCACAAACTGGTCCACTGTTATTTTCTTGTGATGGGTATCATGGAATTCCTTGATCAACTTCATAGGGGTCATATGCTCAGATAATTCAACATTTTCTTCCTAAACAACAAACACCCACTCAAAAGCTATTTCTAATTCCACTTTTATATCCCTCAGTCAAGCCTTAGCTTCAGCTGACATACCGGTCACAGCTATCCCCTGCTTCATAAATTTACTCGCACTAGACTCGTCTTCATATTATGGCTATGTAAAGAAAAGTCATAAGATGTGTTGAAATATACCAGCAGTTGACTAAATTGCATTTTTCAATATGGCAGAGAGTGTCCAAGCGTTTTCAAGATCAAAGGATGTCTATAATGATCATCACATAGTTGGCCGAAGTAGAGTTCATGGGGAACTGATCCCATTAAAAATTTCTTAACCTAATGTTGGATTCTGAATTCATGAAAATTTTAATTTACTTCTTTTGTAATGTAATCCAACAATCCTTACCTTCCTTCTTATTTCTTGGAGGAGAGGGAAGGAAGGAGTCAGAATCATAAGCCAGAGCCTTGCCTTTCATCGGTGTTCTACATCTTTGGTCGATTCGGGCTCTGCTCCCAAACTTTCTTTAGTGCTCTTTGCCTCCACTAGAATGACTAACAATTACAGATATGGTGGCTGGCTTACCATTTCCAAGTAGGGGAATGTGACCTGAGTTTGAGGGTCAGGAAATCTCTTTTGTTAAAGGCTATCCTAAGGATTTAGCCCGTGATCCCAGGACATAGAAAGTCAGTTTCTTTTAGTGAAATTTTTTTGAATGCCCTATATTCATCAAGGTAGGTTTTTGTTTAAGTAGTATTTGTTCTCTAGTGCTCTTATTTTGAATAATGACTCAAGGTTTGGAGACTAAGTTTATAAGTTTCAAACATGGGATGATATCCCTAGCCGAGTCACCCTCTTCCATTACTTTGGCCCCTCTTGGGGGGAGAGGCATCTGGTTTCTTTCTCTTTCTTGGCTCATTCCTAGAAAGATGGGAGACCTTATCAAGTTGCCTCTTCTCTCCTACTTCATACGATTTGACCCATGATTTGTGAGTCATCGGACCATACTGGTCCAGATTCAACACCCGATTGATTATTACTGTGTTAGGGAATTGGATCACCAATAATTGCTTCCCTAAGATAACTGATTAAAAAACTTTGAGCTGATGGGGGGGGGGGGGGTTGGACGGAAGACTTTCTTCTTTTCCTTATTGGCCACCATTCGACCCAGTGGCGACCACCTGATCCTCGCAAGAACCCTACAAAAACCAAAATTTCCAATCTTTGATCTTATTTTCCAAGTGCAAGTGCAATTTCTTGATCGAACAAAACACCAAACATCCATCCTGCCATATTTTTAAAGATAATATGTGTGAAAATAGTTCCCTCAGCCATAGAAACTTCATCTATCGTAGGTAAATTATGTAAGTCATTACAATCAAGATCGAATTCGGCTTGATCTAAGTCTGGATAACCCAATAATATTTAAGGATTAATCGACTATTTGCGTAATCAGGCAGTCAAAGCCCCCACAAAAATTGATCTTTGTAAAAGATCAAATCATCCCCAAGATAGTATGTTGTGCAAAATTTTGGCTCATTTTGTTGCAGCATGACACTTGTATCGTACATACAGGTGTTGTCTAGTATCTTTACATCGAATGATGATAGGATCGATCGCTCGGCCATCCTCACCAAACAAAAAAAAATGTGGACAATATTTAGAAGCCATAAAGCTCTGGGAAAAGCTGACCAAAGTATCTCCTAATCCCTTTGGTCACCTTTAAGGGCCAATCTGACAATCAGCATCATCTAGTTTGTTCTTTATCGGCCGACCCCCTTCCGCAGGCTATTTCCTTGAGCTACTCAGAAGCTCTCTAGTTTCTTCTTCTTTTCGTCCGCTGAAGGGTGAATTATTTGGTCGAGATTCCGAAGGTCCTCATCATTGGCTCTTCACTCAATGATTTTTGGTCACTCGACATTCTTGTCCTCTATTAAAATCAACTGAAATGCAGGAACTTCAAAATTGAAGAGGGTAAGCGCTGATCACACCTTATTTATAAGGGATAACGACACAAAAATCCAAGGATTACAATACATGAAAGTACTTAATATGCAATAAATAAATAAAATTTCCTTTTAATTCTCTTATTCTTATTGTCATTGTCACTTTCAAAGAAGTAAGAGAATCAGTGAATTAAAAAATACATAAAAATTTTGACTGCACGAATCTTTAGGATTTTCAACGAATCACAGAAAGAAGATGCCAAAAGACCGCATCACTACATTTGAAGGACCAATGCATTAAGCATCACTTCATTCACTCAAAACATATTTGACCAAATGAAAATATATTCGAGTCAAGAAATAAGTACGGTCGTCGCCGGTTCGGGCATCAATTGCAAAGAAGATCAACGGTCGTTTCAAAGAACTCCCTTTCAACCTTCTATGAAGACATCTCATCTGAAGAATGGTTGCCCATCATATTGCAATGACACGTCCTTTGTCAATAGAATAATCCTTTCCAAATATGAGGGGGCCCTCATGAATGGTTCCCTCTGAAAAGCTAATTGAAGCTCTATCAACGGACCGAAGGATTTTTAGCCAACTGAGCAATGATCAAGCAACCCTATCGAACAATTACGAATACATAATGATGCCAATAGTGGTTGCCAGTGCAAAACGATGTTAATAACAGTTACAATAGGCAAAAGAAACCAGTATTGGATACAAATATGTATGTAATGGTTCTTTAATCACTTGCAACATTCATATTTAATGTCGGGCAAACATGAAATTTACTAGTTGTATCCCATAGCCTATAAATAGGGAGGATAATTTATTCAGAAAAAGCTACTAAATTTATAAATGTAAAAAATAAAGTTGAGATGTTAGATAAATAAATACATAGGAATTGGGTGATAGGTAGGCGTGTAAACAAGTCATGCTTGAGCAAAAAAATTCGGCTTATTCAAAAATATTTTTATTGTGTTCAACTCTTTTTTATATCGAGCACAAAAAAATTATATTTTTTGCTCATTTGCTCAGTGAGCCGAACTGGAACTTTTTACGAAGAACAAAATATTCTGACGGCCCAAATCACAGAACTGCAAGATGTTAAAGATAGGAGCGAGTTTTAAATCTTATTATTTATATTCAAATATTCATTTAAATAGATTTTTATATATTATTATTTTATCTTTATTAGTAATTTTAATTGATTATAAATTTTTATAGTATTGTGATCAATTAAATTATTTAAAAATAATACTCATTATATATATATATATATATATATATATATATATATATATATGCTGGAGTTTATATGCTGAGGAGGTGCGATGCTTTTCTTGGAACTCTTCTTGCCCTAACCGGGTTTTCGGTTCCTTTCTCCTCTCGTTTTCTCTGGATTTTCTAAATCCTTTTCCACGATGGTGGTGAACGCCCCCTCCTATTGCGATGTTGCGTCTGGTAAGCCCTATATCGAGGGGGATGTTTTGTTTCCCTCTACGTTTCACGATTTGCTTGCGGTGAACGGTGCTGATAATCTTCTCAAGAAAGCTACGCGCAAGAATGGTAAACCTGCTTTTCTTTTTACTGAAGAAGACACGCTTACTCTTGTTGAGCCTTTAAAGTACACCCTAGTTGGCAAGTTCTCCTATGCTCATCCCCAGATGGAAGTCCTTAGGAAATTTTTCTCGGATTTACATCTGAAGGGAGATTGGAAAATCGGGCTAATAGATGGTCGAAATATGATGATTAAACTTCAGTTGGAAGAAGATTATACATCTCTTTTTGCTAAAAAGTTCGTCGATTGAAAATTGTTATCTTAAACTCCTTAAGTGGACTCCGGATTTCAATCTGCGTAAGAACCTCCGGTGGTTCCCGTTTGGATTCGTTTTCCCGGCCTCAAATTACAATACTACAATCCTAAGGTCTTTATTCTCTAGCTTCCGTTTATGGAAAACCACTGAAACTTGATGCTGCTACTAGTTCTTTATCTAGACCTTCTTTAGCTCGTGTTTTGGTTGAACGTGATGTTACTGCGGCTCTTCATGATTCTATTTGGTTGGGTAATACTAATGATGGATATTGGCAGAAAGTTGAGCTTGAATTTGTTCCTCATTACTGCAGTCATTGTAAGCTTTTTGGACATCTTTTCTCCAACTGTTTCAACGCTCATCCTGAATTGCGTAAGACTAAACCAAGATCTATGCCAACTAAAGAAACTGCGCCTAGAATGGATTCTGATCTTCCCCCTATAGATATGGGTGGCCCTTCTAATTCTGATATGGATCTTGTTGTGACGAACCCTCCTTCTGACATGGTTCAAGGTGGTATGAGCTCTGCTCCTATTAAACTTTTAAATAACTCTTCGCTTAATTCTCTTCAACCTTCAACTGCTGATACTTCTATTCTTATAACTAATAATGATATTATGGAAATACCCACTACGGTGGATAATTCCACGAATGTGAGTATTTCTTTAACGACTTTAAAACATGATGATTCTACTCTTCTTATATCTAACAATGCTATTATAGAAACGTCCATTTGTCATAAGGAGGATACTTCTATAACTATTGAGCCTTCAATAGTTATTGATAAATCTTTTATTGTTGACGAGTATGGATTCTTTTTCTGTTAACAGGAATATTGAGACTAACACTTCTCTTTTTCCTAACATTGCTGTTTGTGATGATAAGGAGGATTGGATTGTTCAAAAATCTTCTAGAAAAAGGAAGATCAAATGCAATCGTGAGGCTGATTTCGTTTATAATATTACTAGATCTTCTCATTTGAAAGATCCATCACCCAGGTTACAAATGGCCGAAAAGGTTTCTCAAAGTCGAATATAGTTCATGAAGATTAATACTATGGTATGGAATATAAGGGGTATTGCTAAAAACAATGTCTCGAACCGTTTAAAGAATCTAATTCGTACTTATAAATTCTTTTTCTTTGGTATTTTGGAACCCTTTGTGGTTGTTAATAATAATGATGTCTATTTGAGTAAATTTAGCTCTTACAATTCTTTCACTAATTGCAACAACAAGATCTGGTTTTTCTGAAAATCTTTCTTGGATGTTGAGATTCTTATTAATCATAATCAGTTTTTACATTTTAGAATCCATTGTTTTCATGAATCTTTTCTTTTTACTTTAGTCTATGCTAGTTGTTTGAAACAGATAAGTTGGATCTTTGGGATCTCTTCTCCAGTCTTAATCCTGATAATGAAAAATGGATTATGTGAGGAGATTTTAATATGGTTTCTTCTCCCTCTGAGAAAAAAGGTGGTATCCCTCCTAATTCTAACTTAATGGATAGTTTTAATAATGCTTTTCTTTTGGCTGGCCTTTATGATATGGGTTTTAAAGGTAATCCTTTTACCTGGTATAGAAAGCATACTTTTGAGAGACTTGATTGTTTTGTTGCAAATTCTTTATGGTTGAATACTTTTAACTATTATCATGTTCATCATCTTGCTATTGAAGCTTCTGATCATGCTCCTATCATTCTCAATATTTTTAATCAATCTTTTAGCCATAAGTATCATTTTTGTTTTTTAAAAGCTTGGACTCTTCATACCGACTATCATCGTGTTCTGTTGGATAATTGGAAAACCACCGGACAGGGTTTTGTCGGTTATCGTCTCTCGGATGTTACGTAAAGGTTTTGCTCGAATTCTTAAGCATTGGAATTGGAATACCTTTGGTAATTTACATAAAACTGTTGAGTCTCTTGAAGTTAGTCTTCAAGCTATTGAGAATGATTATACTAATGATCTTACTGATATGAGCATGGTTATTCATGCTCAAAACCTTTTAAATGATGCTATTGCTAAGGAAGAGTGCTTCCTTGCTCAAAAGCCGCTAAGCTTAATTTCTTAGATGGTGATAGAAATTCTAAATTTTATCTTTCTTGTATTAATTCTCGCAGAAATTTTACCAATATCCATTCTATTTACAATAAGGATGGTGTTTTACTCACTAAACTTATTGATATCACTAATGATGGCGTTAATTATTTTACTCATATGTTTAGTAATGATCAGCCTTACTTAGGTACTCGTTGATAAAACTTTATATATGGATGTTAAGGCTTTTAATAATGATCCGATTACTGCTATCCCTAGTCCTGATGAGATTAAGGCTGTCCTGGATACCATGGATGAGGGTCGTGCTGCTGGCCCTGATGGATTTACTGTGGAATTTTATAAAACCAGTTGGGATGTCATCCATCAAGATGTTATCCAGGTTATTCAAGATTTTTTTAATGGTATTGATTTACCTAAGTATTTTAAGAGTTCCAATATTGTTTTGATTCCTAAAATCACTAATCCTGTTACTTGGAGTGATTTTAGACCTATTAGTCTTAACACTGTGATCTCTAAACTCATTTCTAAAATTATTGTGAAGAGGATGCAACCTATTCTTGATTCTATTATTAGTCTTAATCAAACTGCTTTTTTGAAAAATAGAAATATTTGTGATCATGCTTTATTGGTTCAAGAATTAATCTTGGACATTGATTCCAAACATAGAGATGGTAATATCTTTTTCAAGATGGATATCAAAAAAGCTTTTGATTCTATCTGTTGGGATTTTATTTTAGATGTTCTGTCTGTTGTTGGTTTTAATGGTACCTCCTGCTCCTTACTCTACAAAATTCTTAAGGATAATTATTATTCTCTTCTTATTAATGGCAATAGTTATGGTTACTTTCAAGCTTATAAGGGTATCAAACAAGGTGATCCTATCTCTCCTTATCTTTTTATCATTGCTTTTGATTATCTCTCTAGAAGATTAAATTATTTGTTTAACAAATTTCCTTATTTAAACTATAAGCATAAAGGTCATATCAACATTTCCCATTTATGCTTTGCTGATGATTTAATTATATTTACCAATGCTAATAAGCATTCTATTAAAAAAGTTTGGGCTGAGCTTAATCAGTTCCAAATTATGTCTGGGATTTTCTTTAATAATTCTAAATGCTCTTTTTATTGTGATAAGAAACTTACTGTTGCTAAGAAGGATTGGTTAAGTGACTTTACCGGCTGTAAGTATGCTTCTATGCCTCTTACTTATTTGGGTTTTTTACTTAATAAAGGCGAAACATGAACTGCTTTTTTGCTAAGTTATTTGATAAGATCAAGGCAAAAATTTTTTCTTGGGAAAATTCCTTTCTTTCTTATGGGGTAGAGTTACTCTTCTTAAGAGTGTTCTTAATTCTCTTCCCCTTTACTCTTTACAAGTTATGAATATGCTCGTTAGTCTTATTCAAAAAATGGAAAGCCTCTTTAATAAATTTTTGTGGGAGGGTAAAGGACATTCTTCTTATCATTGGAAAAGTTTGGAAGAAGCTTTGCAAGCCTATTAATAAAGGTGGTCTTGGTTTCAGAAGTCTTAGAGACTCTATTCAGATTAACTATATGAAGCTTTGGTATCGGTTTCGTAAAGGTAATTCTCTTTGGGCTTATTATCTTACTGAGAAATACTGTTCACAGATCCATCCTTTAAAGATCGTATTTCTAAAAAGGATTCTTATGTTTGGAAGTCTATGCTTAGTGTAGCTAAGCAAACCGAGACTTTACTTTGTTGGGATATTGGTGAAGGAGAATGCTCCTTCTGGTATGATGATTGGACTGGTTTTGGCTCTTTAGCTAATTGGTATGGTGGTCCTTATGATATTGAGACTAAAGTCAAAGATTTTTGGGTGGATAATAATTGGTGTCTTCATAAACTTTCTTCTTATATTCATAATGTTGATGCTACTTTTATTACTTCTATGCCCATATCCAATGATAAGAGGGATGTCCCTAATCCTAAAAGCAAGTCGGGTGAATCTCTCGTCTAATACTTTTGCTAATACTTTTTCCTGAACTCTCACGGGTCGGACCTTAGCTGGAGTTGGAATAAATGGATTAAGCCTTCTATCTCTTTTTTTATTTGGCGTGCTTTTCATAAGATTATTCCTACTGATGATATAATGAAGCTTAAGGGCTTACGTTGCCCTTCTCGTTGCTGGCTTTGTCATAACCAAGAGGAAACTATGGATCATATTTTCTTTTATTGTACTTTTTCTATCGCTTATCCGGGAGCAGCATTATTACTCTGTTCCATATGACTTTTCCTCCTAATGGTTTTCATTCTCTTAATGATATTATTCTGTATTGGCATCGGTTTGGTAAGCCTTTCTTTCTCGTCGTTCCTCGCTGTGGTCCTCTCGGTTTATTTGGATTGTCGTGAATGATAGTAAGCACAATAATAGAATTGTTTCGATTACTCATACTATTAGCCTTATTATGAGTTATTTGATTAAAGGTTTAAAATGGCTTCCTATTTCACACTCTCGTCGACTTAATGGTATTCGAATTCTTTTAACATTACGAGCGTACCTTCTATCCGTGTTTCGAACTCGTGAAATGGACTAAGCCTATTCGCCCTTTCTTAAGCTTAATTGTGATGGTTGCTGGACGCCTACTCGTGCTAGTGTAGGTGGTATTTTTAGAGATGCTATGGGGCTTCCTATCTGTTGGTTTGCTTCTAAATCTATTCCTATGTCTCCTTTGGTTGCTGAAGCTGAAGCGATTGTTTTTGGTTTGTATCCGGCACTTAATAGAAGATGGAAATATCTTATAATCGAAACCGATTCTTTATCGTTGTGCAAGATTGTATTTCGTAGTCAATCATCATTGGATGCTCAATTCGCTTATGAAACGTATCTTTTCGCTACTTGCTCACTTCACCGTTATTTGGAGGCATGTCAAACGGACTCGTAATATCATCGTGGATCGGATTGTTAAATTTAGTTTCAAGATAAACTATCCTATCATTTCTACTCGCATTCCTTATGAGTTATATAATATTTTATTGATCGATTGTTCGTAATTTTGTTTTCGTGTAGTTTCATTGTGTCGTGTGTGTGAGTTGTATTTTTCTTTTTTGAACGAGATCCTTATATTCCTTTTTGCGTGAGTTGTAGGGTTGGCGTTTAGACAGAATCTCGCTCTCGCGTTTTGTATTTTTATTTTATTAATTTTTTTTGGAACGCGTAGGGAACTATAGACTCCTTTAACTAAAAAGAAAAAAAAAATATATATATATATATAAAGTTATTTTGAGTTAAAATGAATAACACCAATGAAATTTTTTTTTATTTATTTAAAAAAAAATGATATCGATACTTTTGATGTCCTGTTGAGTGGTATGTATTTAGATAATGCGTGAAAAGCCCTTCTAAGAATTCACTAATTGAGTTTATAAAATCGAAGCCGTGGGCCCCATATATTTTTCCCCAATGCTTTTGACGTGACACTTCAAGCCTCTGCTGCTGTCCTGCTTTCCTGTCGCTTCTCAGCACAGCTCCTGCGAGGACCTATTCCGTCACCACGTGACACTGTGGCCATTTTATTATTTATTTGTTTAAATTAGGGAATTTAGGTGGTCCCTAATGCTCTAAATGAACCCATTCTCATCTTGCATTAAGACTCGATCAAATTGTTTTAATTAATAAATAAAAAAATTTAATTATTTAAAAAAATAAATTATTAAATTAAACATGAACTTAATCCAATTTATCTTTTTTTCATGAATCAACTCGTATTTTATTTAACAAATAATTTGTTACGTACTAATATTAATCTCGATTATATAATATATTATTTAAATTATATTCATCAAATTAGATTTAATTATATATATATATATATATATATATATATATATATATATATATATATATATATATATATAGTACTACCAACCGTCACTTGTCGGTAAAGCAGTCTTTTGAAAGTCGTTAAGTCCCTCAGTCTCGTGCTCGAATCTACCTATGACCAGGCTTGCCAGTAATGGAGGCTGGCCCTTCAATAATTGGAATACATGAGTAGCTTAAGTAGAGTGCCGTATAATAATCTCCACCCATTTTTTTTAAATATTATATCAATTATTGATAAAATATTTTTTATTTTGTGTTATTTGATAGTACAAGTTCTTTTATTTATTTATTTATTTTCTCATATTTCATAATTTCTTCTTCATCTCGAAAAAAAAATCTATTTTAGACACTGATGAGTATGTCTTTAGCTTATTTTTTTATTTAATTTATTAAATTATTCATTTATTTAGGATTTTACTGTTAATTATTAAAATTTTTTATATAAAACTTAAATATTTATTTATATTCTTAGTTCGTTTAAACATATTCACTCATCATAAATAAATTAAATTCAAGTATTGAAAAAAATAAATAAGTCAAGTGTGAATAATTTGAGAAACTTAACACAAGCTCATATCAAACATGAACAATTTATAACTTTATCAAGCCAAATCTAATATTTGATTCCTCTGGATTATAGCCCATGGTGCCCATTAATATCAATTCTTCTTAATTCACTCAAATATATCATAATTTGATATAATTAAATTTCAAGCCAGATTTTTTACTCAAAACTTGTTTTGAATAGTAGTGAGAATCAAGATTCGATTGGCTCAAATTAATGTATATTAGTTGAATTTAATTTAATCTTACCAAAAAAAAAATATATTAGTTTATTTAGTTGTTGCATTATAATATTTAATTTGTTTAGTTGATGTCATATAGCTCGTGTAAAAGATTCTGATTCTGGATTGTCCTATTCATCTGGAATCTTATAATATTTATAATTTTATAATGGACTCAATAATTAAAAATTTGAGCAGACCAAAGTTAACTCAAGTTCGATTAGGTATGGCTGGGGCATGTGGGGGATCATATATTAAAATAAAAATGAAGAACTAGAATTTTATAACAGATAGATAGGGGTGTCTCGTAGAAAGCTTGTATTTGACTAAAAATATTTATATTTGATTTATACAATTGCCACGTGATGGGAGTTTTTTTTTTTTTTTTTGTTACATAGTTTATAGATATGTTAAATTAGCCCACAAAATATTTTAATGAGACCAAAACTAGTTCTCTTTATATAGTATAGGGCTTATTTAAGCTCATATGAAATAATTTAGAGGATTAAATTAATATTTTATAAATTTTATGGCTAAAATAACCCGTGCTTAACGTTAGAAGAACAATTTAACACTTTTTCTCTTAAGCTTGGTTATATCCTTTGAAGTGGAAAATCTAAAGAAGAAGAAAAACAAAAAAAATCAAGAATATTGAAAAATTTACGAGGTTCGGCAAGTTGCCTACGTCATCGGAAGTAGAGCGGCGATTTCACTATTCCAGAAGAATAGTTCAATACATACCCACAGGGTTACACATCAAATAGATAGATAAAACCTAAAGATAAAATTACTAAAAAACGCCTCTGTTTCCCCAATTTACTTCATTCCAAGAGACACATCCATTCATTCCAAGAGGCACATCTCTTCATTCCAAGTGAAAAATCTCTTCATTCCAAGAGACAAATCTCTTCATTCCAATAGACACATCTCTTCACTCCAAGAGACATCTCTTACACCAATTTCTGGTATATGAACCGTGTCTAACAAATCTCCACATTGGCGAATATCCAGCACTTTTGGAGAAATATACATTGGAGTTTCTCATTTACCAAAGTGGGTTGGGCAACCATGTTGTCTAGCAACTGCAAACATTCAACAAATTCAAGCAATGCAAGAACTTGTTGATAGTAACTGGCTTGGTCAACATATCAGCTGCATTTTCATCAGTATGAACCTTTTGCAACAAAATATCACCAGATGCAATCAATTCTCTGATCTTGTGATACCTCACACCAATATGCTTAGTTCTAGCATGATATACCTGATTTTTAGACAGATAAATGGAACTCTCGCTGTCACAATCCAACTAAACTCTACCTTTCTCAACTCTCAGTTCCTTTACTAGCCTAGCAAGCCATAAGGCTTATTTAGCACCTTCAGCTACTACCATGTACTCTGCTTCAGTTGTAGATAATGTCACAATAGACTGAACTGTAGATTTCCAATATTTAGGCCCTCCACCAAGAGTAAAACCATATCCAGTTGTAGACCTTCTATCATCCAAATCACATGTATAGTCTGAATCCACATATCCAACAACCAAAGGATCATTTTTCTAACCGCTAAAAATAATTCAATGTCCTGATATACTATTCAGATACATAAAAATCCACTTGACTGCTTCCCAATGTCTCATTCCAGGTTTAAACATGTATTTACAAACTTGACTAACAACATAAGGCAAGTCAGGACGAGTACATACCATAACATACATGAAGCAACCAACCACATTAGCATAAGGAACCTTTGCCATGTCTTCAATTTCCATATATGTCTTAGAACACTGATATGAAGAAAGCTTAAAAGGATTTGACAATGGAGTGCTCACAGGCTTTGTTTTGCTCATTCCAAACATGTCTAACCCTTTCTCAACATAGTCTCATTGAGATAACCATAGTCATTATGAGACTCTATCTCTGTGAATCTCCATTATATGAATTTCTTAAAAGTACCCAAGTCTTTCATGTCAAATTTCTAATTTAGTAAAGCTTTCAAGCCAAGAACAATTAAATGGACTAAATTTATCAAAAGGAGTGAAAAATGATCAAATTGGAAGCAAAAATGAAGAAGGTGTTAAATTGGACTGGCGACTAATGATACACCAAAAATATGTTAGGTTTTTACTATACAATTTGTAATCATATTGGGTGATATTGCTCTTTAAAGGAAGACATTCTTTATGTTTTGCTGCATGTATGATGATTTTAGATGATTGGAGCAAAAGAAAGCGAAAAGGAATGACTTTGGGGCAAAAAAAGGCAAAATGGAGAAAAAAGCTTTCTGGCACCGCCAGCTCCAGAATGAGTGCTTCTAGTGCCCACTTCCAGAGAAGTATTGAATTAAAAGGCGGCTCAACGTCGCTTGTGCCCTATCCAGCGCTATCGGTGCCCAATGTCGATGGAACTCAAATTCAATGTATTTGGATCGTTTTTTGAAGTGGTGCTTGAGGAAACTCTTAGGGAATTCATTTCTAGACTATTTTAGACAGCTATGTACGCCACTTTTGTTGGTGTGTGTGAGGGGGAGTGAGAAAGAAGTGAAGACGAGTGAAGAGAGTGTGTTAGGGTTTGTAGAGAGTATGTGTTAAGTGTTATTTTGTGAGAGATTTTTCTCTAAGGAGTGTAGGAGAAGGAGGAAAGTGAGTTGCTTCTTCCTTACTATTCTAAAGAGAGAATTGAGTGTTGAAGAGAAGAGAGAAAAGGATTCAAAGGAACTTTAAGGGATTCGCTAGGGGAAGAAAGTGAGATAAGTTTTATTTACTTTTGTAGTTTGTATGACTTTGCTTTTATATATAAAATCCATATTGTGTTGTATCTTCCTCATGAATTCTGAGTAGATTTCTTTGTCTTTCTTCTTGCAATGTGATGTGGTGAAGTGTTGATGTAGATTTGATGTGCCATAAAAATGTTAAGAAATTGTGATGGTTTTTTATTTTGAACTTTATCTACTTTTTGATCTGGCCAATTGAATTGTTAAAAGTTATTGTAAAACATCTAATTCGAAAAGACTAAGTGTTCTACAACAATAGTGGAGAACCCATTCAATTTCCATGAATGAAGTGTGTAGTTCATGGGGATTGAGTGCAAATAAATAGGAAATATGTTTTGATGGGCGTCGAATTGGAGGTTTTAGAGTGACAGGCTGAAATCCCCAATTTGTTCCTAAAGTTTGGTAACTAAAGATAGGGTTAGCCTTCAGGTGAAGGGAAGTGGGAGCTTTGAAGTGAGAGCCAGTATCCTCCCAGCCTAACCTTGGATTTAGTGACTAAGCTTAAGATTTGCTAATGTTCTTTTCATACTTGGAAGAGGGCGTACTCTGACGAGGGTAAAGAATATTAATGCTCTTGTTTGACACAATTCAAAATTACTATCAATCTATATCAATCACTCATCATATCATTGCAGGAGGAAAGATACTTTTCCATATTTAATCCTTTAAATACAAAACTTAGGGTGTGTTAATTAGTCTTGTTTAGAAGTTTAGAAAGTAATTTTAGTTAATTAAGATTAATTATATTTGCTCTAGCAATTTAAATAGTACTTGAATTTTCATTGTGAATTTATTATTAGATTTTAAATATTTGTTATAATTTGAAAAGTTACTATCTTCCTCATGGGATCGATAAACAGGACTCCATTAGAGCCTTATATTACTTGAGCGATAAGTATACTTGCGTGTACGGGGTGACTGCCTAATTATTAAAAAGAATCTTTTTGTGAAACCAAACTAAAACTATCTTTTGAATATTACTTTAGAGGCATCATATTTGGCAGCACTGAAACAACCTGGTAAAGTTTTTTGTGCCGTTGCTGGGGAAGGTATAAAATGGTAATTGTCGAAATTATAGTTTTTGAAAACCTTTACTTTGTAATTTGCACTTGTGTGTGCTTGCTTACTTTTTAGTGGTTTTGTGTAACTTTATATGCGTAGTATTGGATCTATAGTTTTTGTGCATTACGATTCAGAGTTAGAGCGTACTGTTAGAATAGTTTGAAAACAATAAAAAAATCTGCAAATCCTCACAAAATAGCGAACAATCAAAATATACCAAGGCCTTTAAGACATTAGGTTAACCCAACGCAGATGAAATTCACTTAACTATCCAAAATCTTGATGTTGCTGCTAATTCATTTGAGCTTAAACATGCTATTATCCAAATAGTACAAAAAAATTTATTTGAAGGAACACCTAATGAAGATCCTAATTTACATCTCGCTAGTTTTCTAAAACTGCGTGCTACTTTTAAATATGATGGAGTGTTGAATGATGTCGTCATACTTAGACTTTTTCCTTTTTCATTAAGGTATAAAGCTAAGGCATGGTTAAATTCGTTAGCACTTGGATCTATCAAAACTTGGAGAGAACTTTCATAAAATTTTCTGTCAAAATATTTCCCTCCATAAAAAACTGTTAAGCTAATGAATGATATTACATATTTTGGTCAATTTGAAGCTTGGGAAAGATTTAAAGATATTCTTAGGAAGTGCTCACATCATGCTTTGTCAGATTGGTTAATAATTATAGCATTTTATAATGGATTAGTGGGATCTTTGAGATCAATTATAGATGCTGCTGCTGATGGATCATTAATGTCGAAACCTTTTGATGAAGCATATTTGCTGATAGAAGAGATGGCTACCACCAAATTTCAATGGCCCTTTAAACAGGTAAATCCTTAAAGAGTAGCTAGTATTCATGATTATAATGCTATAACTATGATAGTCTCTCAAATTGCTGCACTTTCAAAGAAAATAGATCAATATGGAATGAATTATTCTAAAAAACCCCCAGTGTTAGAGAAAATTCATTAGGACAGATGACAGAATCTCAAATGCCCTATGAGACCTTAAATACTATAAATAATAGACCCAATAATCCTTATTCAAATTATTATAATCCTAGTTGGAAGAATCACCCAAATTTTAACTGGAATAATAATAATGTTATTAACCCGCCCTGGGGTAACATTTCTATGAATCCAGTAGGAAATTTGAACAACCAAGGAAACAAAAACTTTAGACCTTCTTATCCTCCAGGATTTAATAGTAACCCAAAATTTAAGGAAAGGAAGTTATCTACTGAAGAATTAATTTTAAATATGGGTAATCAATTAAAAACTGAGGGTTGCGATTAAGAACATTGAAAATCACTTATGACATATTTTCACCGTGCTTAATAATAGACCTACAGGAACTCTTCCTAGTAATATTGAAATTAATCCAAAAGATCAAAACAAAGATCAAATTAAGGCTATTCAATTAAGGAGTGAAAAAGAGTTAGAAACAAGAGTGCAAAAAGAAGTTGAAACTGAAAAAGAGAAGGTGGAAAATAAATAAGGAACTAATAAAATATACCCAGACTTAGAATATCCGCTTGAACCAATGAAACTTACTGTAGAAAAACCACCACCACCTTTTCCTCAAAGATTGACAAAACAAAATATGGATAACTGATTTACAAAATTTTTAGAAATCCTTAAGAAATTAATGGTAAATATTCTCTTTGTTGAAGTATTCGAACAGATGCATGATTATGCGAAGTTTATGAAGGATGTTCTTAAAAGGAAAAGAAAGTTCATAGATCACGAGACTGTTGCACTTAACGGTGAGTGTAATACAATTATTCAGAAAAGCTTCTTGAAAAATGTAAAGACCCTAGTAGTTTCACAATTCCGTATGCTATAGGTGAAAAATTATTCGGAAGAGCTTTATGTGATCTAAGAGCTAGTATTAACCTTATGCCTTTATCAACTTTTAAAAGATTGGGAATAAGTGAAATTTCATCTACATCTATGACTCTTCAGTTGGCTGATTGTTCCATTACTTATCCTAAAGGAGTGGTGGAAGATGTGTTAGTGAAGGTGGATAAATTTATCTTTCCTGTGGACTTTATTGTATTAGATATGGAGGAAGATAAAGAAATTCTAATTATTTTAGGAAGACCATTCCTCGCTACTGGAAGAGCTATGATTGATGTTCAAAAAGGAGAATTAACTATGAGAGTTAATGATCAAGAGGTGACATTTAATATTCTAAAATCTATGAAATATCCCTCAACAGAAAAAGATGATGAATTGACCACAGAAAAATGTATTGAGAAATTTATACGAATTTTATAAGAAATTGCACTTTAAAGAAAGGTATTTTCTTTATTTTATTGCAGGAATGAAGATTTATAAGTACTGAAAGTAAAAATCACAAAAGAAGCGGATTTGGAGCAAAAAGGACTCAATTAGATGAAAATTGAACTATCCCGCCGACGGCGAGGAAAAGGCCGCCGACGACGAGTTTTTCCCGAAATTTTTGAATATATTATAAGGAGCCCGCTGACGGCGAGATCAAGCCCGCCGACAGCGAGATCGGCGCGGTTAGCCCATCTTCTAGAAGCCCGCCGACGACGAGATCAAGCCGCCGACGGCGAGACAGTTGAAAAGAGCCAAAATACATTGAACCTGGACGCTTTTTGAAGAGATGCTTAAGCAACCTTTGGAGATTTGACCCCTTCTATAAATAGAGACGAATTCTAGTCAGTGGTGTGTCAGTTTTGTGTCATTTGTGTGGAAGTTAAGTGTAATTTAAGAGTCTTTTTAGTGAGTAGATAAAGTGTTTAGTGTTTTGGCATGCTGTATTGGAAGAAAGAGTCAAAGGAACTTCAAGGAGTCTTTTTGGGGAGAAGAATTGAGATAAGTATATTTGTTATTTGTTTGTTAACTTTAATGAAATCCATTCTTTGTGTTACTTTTCCCATGCATTATGAGTAGTTTCCTTAGTCTTTCTCCTTGTTATTGAGATTTTGTGAAATGATGAATTAAAGTAGTTGTGCCTTAAAAATATAGAAATTGTGCTAATCTTATACTTAAATATTAATTTACTTTCAATCTGGCCAATTGATTTGTTAACATATGTTGAATTATCAACTATAGTAAAGATTACATCCAAGATTCAGGGAAGTCAAAAGCCTTGGAAGGAGGGTGCAAATAAATAGGGAAATAATAACTAATGGGCGTAGAATTGGGCATTTTAGTGTGACATACTAAAATATTCAATTCAGTCTTAATGTTTGGGAGCGAAGTGTAGATGTTAGCCCTCAAGCGAGGGGAACGTTGGAGCTCTGAAGTGGCAGTCGGTATCCTCCCAGCCTAGCCGCAAATTCAGCAATCAAACATAAGACTAGTCAATGTTCTTTGCACCTGGACCAAAGGGTAATGAATAGGAATACTCCTATTTGGCACAATACAATTAAAAACTCAATTAATTCTTCATTCACTTAATTCTCTAAAACAAGGAGAAAGATACTTTTTCTGAAATCTTATATTCAACCTTTAAATCATTAGTTTATTTTAGTCTAAGTGTTCTTAAGTTCCGTATACTAGATTAGTAAGTTTAATTTAATTTGTCTTTGAAATTCTCTAACTTCCCTGTGGGATCGATATCTAGGACTCCATTAGAGCCCTATATTACTTGATAACGATATGTATACTTGCGTAGTATCCACAATATAAATCATAAATCCATAACAGAATCATCAGTATCTACATATATTCAGTGCGGGATCAAGTTTTTGGTGTCGTTGCTAACTTTTAATATCATAGTTGTAAGTATAAATATATAAAAGTGGATCAAGTTTTTGGCGTCGTTACCGGGGAAGTAAAGTAAATTAATTATTAAGATAATTAATAAAATTATTAAAATATTTACTAGAGTAACGAACTATTTTAAATATTATTTAAAAATTGTATGCGTAAATTTGGAAACGAAAATTTAATACCTTACGATTCAGAATTAGAGCGCACAATTAAAAGAATCAGAAAACAAAAGAGAGAAATTATAAATTTAACACAAATGACAAATAATTCAGAAATTGAAAATATAAACCAACAAAGACTATTAAGAGATTATGCCTACCCTACATTAGATGAAATTCACCTAACTATTCAAAACCCTGATGTAGCTGCTAACTCATTTGAACTTAAACATGCAATTATCCAAATGGTACAGAATAATCAATTTAGTGGTTCACCTAATGAAGCTCCTAATTTACATCTTGCTAGTTTTTTGGAACTATGTGCTACTTTTAAATATGAAGGAGTATCTAATGATGTTATTAGACTTAGGCTTTTTCCTTTTTCTTTAAGGGATAAGGCTAAGATGTGGTTAAATTCATTAGCACCTGGATCTATTAAAACTTGGGGAGAATTATCACAAAAATTTCTATCCAAATATTTTCCTCCTTCGAAAACTGCAAAACATAGAAATGATATAACATCTTTTAGTCAGCTTGATGGAAAATCCATATATGAAGCTTGGGAGAGATTTAAAGAACTTCTTAGGAAATGCCCACATCATGCATTACCTTTATACAAACTTTTTACAATGGATTAGAGGATCTCTTAGATCAATCATTGATGCTGCTGCTGGAGGTTCATTAATGTCAAAACCATTTGATGAAGCCTATGCATTAATTGAAGAAATGGCTACTAACAATTTTCAATGGCCTGCTGAAAGAATAAATCCTAAAAAAATAGCTAGTGTTCATGAAAATGATGCAATATCTATGTTAGCTTCTCAAATTGCTGCTATATCAAAGAAATTAGATCATTTTGGAATGAGTTACTCTCCTACTATGTTAGAAGAAAACTCATCTAGACAAATTATAGATTCTCAATCTCCTTATGAAACTATAAATTCTATTAATAATAGACCCAATAATCCTTATGCGAATTATTATAATCCTGGTTGGAAGAATCATCCAAATTTTAATTGGAATAACAATACAGCTAATCAACAATGGATGAACAACTCTATAGGAAATCCACCTAATCAAGGAAATACAAATTATAAACCTTCTTATCCACCTGGATTTAATAACAATCAATTTAAAGAGAAGAAGTTATCTATAGAAGAATTAATATTGAGTATGGGTCAGCACTTGCAAAATCAAGGAAATCAATTACAAATTCAAGGAAATCAATTACAAAATCAAGGAATAGCAATTAAAAATATTGAAACTCAACTTGGACATATCGCTACCGTGCTTAACAATAGAATTCATGGAACTTTTCCTAGTAATGTAGAAATAAATCCTAAAGACCAAGGGAAAGAACAAATTAAAGCGATACAATTATGAAGTGGAAAAGAGTTAGAAACTAAAATTCAGAAAGAAACTGATAGTAAAAATGAGGAAGTGGAAATCAAAAAAGAAAAGGATCAGCAAGATAAAAACTTAGAATATCCATTGATCCCTATGAAAATATCTATAGAAACACCACCACCACCATTTCCTCAACGACTAAAACAACATAAAAAAGATAAGCAATTTACTAAATTCCTTGAAATTTTAAAAAAACTAACAGTAAATATTCCTTTTGTAGAAGCATTAGAACAAATGCCTAATTATGTAAAATTTATGAAAGATATTTTAAATAAAAAAAGAAAATTTATAGATAATAAAACTCTTGCACTTAGCGAAGAATTTAGTGTAATTATTCAGAAAAAGATTCCTGAAAAATTAAAAGATTTTGGTAGTTTCACTATACCTTGCGCTATTGAAGAAAAATTTTATGGAAAAGCTTTGTGTGACTTAGGAGCAAGCATAAATCTAATGCCTCTATCAATTTTTAAAAGATTAGAATTAGGAGAAATTTCACCTACTTCAGTAACTCTTCAGTTAGCTGATCGTTCTGTGACTTATCCTAAAGGAGTTATTGAAGATGTGTTAGTAAAAGTGGATAAATTTATCTTCCCGGTAGATTTTATTGTTCTAGATATGGAAGAAGACAAAGAAATTCCCATAATATTAGGAAGACCCTTTTTAGCCACTGGAAAAGCTATGATTGATGTTCAGAAAGGAGAATTGACTATGAGAGTAAACGATCAAAAAGTAACTTTTAACATAGCAAAATCAATGAAATATCCTACTTTAGAAAAAGATGATGAATGTTTTCGAATGGAAATACTTGAGCATTTGGTATCGTCACCGTACCCTCGCCGTGTCGAATCCGAGACCATGTTTTCGAATTGGGAGGCTGAGGCATTATTCCATAATTTTTCAAATGTTGTGATTGACCTTTATCCATCATCGAGGTAAGACACCACATTGAATTAAATTTTGAACACAAATGAGAGTACCACTCAAAAGGTGCCCATTAATTCGAAGAAGTAACCTCTTCAAATTGTACATCATTTTCGCATCAGCAAGAAGCACCACGTAAAACTTGGATTCAGCTAGCACCACCACCATGCACTTCCTTGACTACCATACCCTCGATCTTATTAGATTAGATCGGGGGTCAGGGTCATAGTGTATACATAATGGTTAATCTTCTCGTGACATTGATTTGTATTCTTTATTATTTTCATCTTCGAGAGAGATCTTGAATCAGGTTTCTTTGATTTATCAAGGTTACTTCTTTCTTGATTTCTTCTTCTTCGAAATCGGTCTCCCAATCCACGTCGATGACTGGAAGCCTTTCTTCGTCCAACTCGTTCTAACGTCTCTTCCACGACCTCGTCCACGGCCTCGACCTCCGGTGTGAGTTCTAGAGAAACCTTCACCATCTCGCCGTATGGAAGTGGTGAGTAACTTGTTGGACTAGAATTTCCGGCTCTTTATCATTTTGCACTTCTTTTTACTTCATTTGGTATGGCATTCTCTATAAAAGATTGTTTTCTTCGGAGGCGCGTAATAGGCCGCATCTTCATGAATTCCGATTTCATGCACGGAGAACGGTTGCAAGTCACCTTTGATATTAATCGTTCTCCTCCTTCGTAATTACTCTTATGCATTAGTGCAGTAGATGATCGTACTATCCGATTTTCATGGATCCATGGTCGACCTGCAAGAGAGCGTTGAACGATGTCTCGTAATCAATTATGTGGAATTTTGCGGTTGTACACCGGTCTTCATTAATGCTGTTATCAATCCGAGTGCTCTTTCTCCTTCGACGAAGCCTCTCAATAACATCTTGTCTACTTCAAGTTCGTGAGCATCAATTTCTAAATATGCTAACGTTTGAAGGCTCATTATGTTGATTGATGCTCTCGGATTAACTAGCACTTCCGGAGAGCGTAAACTTTCCAATAGTGATTGAAATGTACAACGGTCGGTTGTGATCACGTTCCGAGTAGTAAATCATTGTCCGTGAAGGTAACACTCCGTCGTTCTTTTAACGAGCAAACCTCGCCGAAGGAATTACCTACCATTTGAGCCAAACAAATCTCCGGATCAAGTAGAGCCTTGATCAGAGCTTCCTCATCTCCTTTGACAGATCGAGCGTCGTATATGCTTAGTTTGGCTGGTAGTTTCCTAAGATGGGCTAGCACGTTGTAGTCTACTTTATTACCATGTTCCTCGGTTTCTTCCCGAATGGGTAATTCTCCGCCGTTGGCTTCCCAGCAACCACCCCCGTTTCGTTTATCCTTTGACCCATTCCCTCAGAGGTAGAACTTTTCCACTTCTGACAATTTCGCTTATTTCTTCAACTGTGCCGGCGCGAGTATTCTCGAATTGGAATGACCGGCTCTTTTGGCGTTGCTTCGGAATTTGATAAATCTAATTCTATCGCGACGGAAAGCTCCTCGAAATTCGTAAATAGACGGTTGCCATGGAGCTCTCGTAGCCATCCCCGTGAACATCTTCTTCTTTGCCATGGTCATCAAGCTTGGGAGATTTGAGAATCGTTATTTATATCGAATCGGCATCTGATTAGTTATTTTTGTTAGTTACAATCATTAGAAACAACAAAACATAGCCAACACCAAAACTCTTATTATTATAAGATCCCGCCGGGCGAGCAACAATCATACGTAGTCGCAGGTTAGAGGGATTTCTCCTAATCAAAACAACCATCCTAGGATAAGCAACCCCTAGTCTACTCTTTCGAGCCTCGATTTTCTTTCTTCACGATCTTCTCTTCCTTTTGGGGCGGTTCTTCAATCGCAAGTGATGTTGCAAGCTCGATGTGCTTCAAACTTCGAGTTGAAGCACGCACCGAAGCGTTTTGGATGTGATCTAAGATTTTCGAAGACTTTATCCAAGATTTTGGTACTCCATCCATCCCGGGTTGTTTAAGGGTCTACTCCAACAATGGGATCTCGTTGAAATACTGACTAACCTCCCCTTTGGGGTTCCTTCATGTATTCCTTCGGGATCGTTATGTTCCCTTCCGGAGATCATGTCAAGCAAACTTCAAGTGATGCAACTTTCCTCGTCTTATGCCCGAGTATCTGCAGAAGAAGGAGCTAGATGATCTTTCTTATTGACTTCTTCCGGCCTCGGGGCTCGGTAGCTGAAAATCTGGTGTCTTCATTAGATCGCGTAACTGCCTTCGCCATCGTCGGCTTTGAACGGATATTCCTTGTTCGAAAATCTTTCGTGTGGCGTCAGGACGAGTAGCTTGCCTGCGGGCCGTCGATGCGACCCGCGCCCCTGGGTCGAGGTTGATAACCTGCCGAGGTTGGCCGGTAAATACGCCGCGGTGGTTGATAGCCAGGCCGGTGGCCGCCCGGGCTGTATCCGCACCGCCACCCTTATCTACCGCCGGGACGATCTCGACTTCGAATGTTTTCACGGCTTCGTTTATCGGTCTTGTCTACGAAACTTAGCCGGCTTGGCTCGTAAGCTCCCGGCCTCGCGCGCCCTTCTCGAAAGCCTGGATTGTAAACTTTTTAAGGAGAAGTATCCGGCCATGGATACTTCTAAGCAAGATGCCACCCAGAGGTTGTTCCCGAAGCCGTGGTTCACACTTAATGCCAAGTCTTCCCATCGGGCGGAGCATGTAATCCACTAAAGTCTCGTTCGGTTTCTCGGTGTTCCACCACCAGATCACCGATGGTGATGTGGTGTCGAGCCCTCGACAAACCGCTTAACGAAAAGGTTTTCTAACCTCTGCAGTCTTAACTGAACCATTTGGCAATTTCCGTACTGTGTGAAGGCAATCCCCGACAAACTACCGACGAACCGACGAAAGAGTAAGGCGTCACTCCCACCGACATTGCAGCAACTAGCACGAAAATGTGAGATATGCTTCCGGTTTTTTCCGTTCCATCAAAAGTCATAAACAGAGGTGGTACGAAGCCTTTTGGGTATTGGACCGCATCGAGCCTTTCGGGGTGGGCGTCTACCCGTCCGAATAGATGCTCCACTCTTAGATTGTGCTGGGGCTTCTCGGCACTACGGCTCTTACCATGTTTTTAATGTCCTTTTCGGGAATCATGCTCCGTGCGTAACTTTGGTGGCTCGTCTCCATTGACGGATGTGGACTCTTTTCCTCCATCTACAATATGGAAGATTTCGGGGGTGTTTCTTCTCGAGGTCGCACCTGACTTTGAGTGCTGTGCTGTGCGCAGCCATTTCTTCCATCCTCCTCGCTATCCGGGGAAATCAGGTCACCTCTTTCCCGGCCGTGCTCTCATCACTCCTGCCCATCTCTTTTCCGTAGCCGTTGGAGCACCCCGAGGTTGGTGATGCTCGTGTTTCAACCATGCTGACCTCGGCATACTCCTCATCCATGAACTCGATGAATCAACTTCCTTTTCCAACTTTCTCCTCTTCTTTTTCGCTGTCCTGGCCAGATATCCATCCTTAGCTTTCCTATAGCATCCTCGAGGGTCTCTTCCCGACTTGCCCCGTGGTCGTCGTGCGATGGCCGTGAAATCCCTTTGGGAGTTTCTTTCACCGCAGTAGCACTTCTTCCGATTCGGTGCTCTTTAACGAGACTTTTCTTCCTCGGTGCCACGTTCGTGTTGGTCTCTACTGCACACAGGCGCTTACACCATCCTTCTTACAACAGAAGGCCTAGGACCAAAAAGTGTGGCCTGGGCTTGGTATGCCGGTATGTGGTGTCCTCCCTAATATGATGGCCGTACACAACAACAAAGAACTTCAAGCCATTTTCTTCCCCGTGGGTTTCTCTAAGCAGCTGGCAGCCCTTACCGGCGGTCCGAGGTGGATTCAGTCGGCACTCGTCCCATTCTTCTGTAGAATTTCGACAATGTGGTATCTTTCTTTTCTTTGCCAATTTTTCTATCATGGATTGCGTTCTCGAGCAAATGGCGTAGTCTTAACCCTTTTTCTTTGTAGTTACATAAGATGCGGTGGCTGGGTAGTGTAGGCAAGAATCCTTCGACTTTTCCTCATCCGATGCGCGTAGAGGGTGAAACCTAATTCTCTTACAGAGAGGTATATAATCGCGCTCTTCTTCCTCAGAATTTCTTCTGTAAAGCAACTTCAAGAAATTTCGTCTTCTAACTCGCTATCTTTCTCCGCTTCTATTTCTTCTTTGAGTCCGGAAGTTAGGGGTGCAACTTTTAACCGGACCCACCTTAAAATAGATGATTTTAGGAAGAAAATCCGTACCCTCCACGGTGACAGGCTCACGCGGGGGACGACTTCTCCCCTTCGCCGAAGTGCCGGTAGCAAAGATGACAAGACCTAGGCGTGGGTAGAGACAACAAATTCTCCTATGAATATTAGTACTTCTTTTCACTGAACTCCTTGGTGTGAGGGAATTCTTGAACCGACTTCAAGTTGAACCTGACCATCAGCTCTTCGCCTTTATGGTACTTTGTCCATTAGTGCAAAGAGAGTGACGTCAATAATCTGAGCATTCGGTGGTTGTTTAATCTCGTCCAAAACGGATGATTCCCATTGTCGCGCTCATCCTGCGAAACGGCCAAGTCCATTCCATTGGTGAAGGAGAAAATTAACTTTGGCGAGTCATTTTCTCGTTATGGTAGATTCTAAAGTATTAGTCCCGAATTATGCTTCCCTTGTCGCAAAACTTGTGTGATCGAGAAAGAAAAGAGTCCGAACACATTTTCGCTTTATCTTAATGTATTTATGATTTAAAAGAGTTTGTTTAAAGGGTTGTTTATTAGAAGATTTGTTTCCGTTAAGAATGAAATGATTAAAGGTAAGAGAAAAGGTAAAGGACCCGATTAAGAATTCCGAAAAGGAAGAGAAAGTCTCGCAAACTTCAACCCAAAGGACCGCTCCTAAGCTACACCTATCGGGGTCCACCCCACCTCGTAAAAGAGGTAAAGGATTTCAGAATCCCTCATTTAGGGGTGTCTAAACAAGGGTCTTGGCCCCGAGAAGTTATTATACTAGCTCAAGATAGAAATGAACGGTATGCCAACGAAAAAAATCAGTAGCTTCCACTGGGGACATGGATATACTACCGATTTATGAAAGCAAAACCATCTAATTAAAATGTAGAGAGGAACTAGTCCCTGCCGGAGTCGCCGGTTTTTCAGATATTTTTAGGTTGTAAGTTTAATTTTAAAAAGTGGTCATTTCACGTGTCGTTTCGCGAATTTTAAATTTTAAATTTAATTTAAATATATATATATAATTTAGAAAGTAGAAATTGATTTTGAAAATAACTTTAAGTTTGAAAATTTCAAGATATGAAATAAAACCGATCTCATTATCCCGAATAGTTGATATAAACGAGCACCGCATCACAACCGCGTGATCATCCCGAGAATAAGACCAACCCGATGATGGGGCTCTATTAAATAAACTAAGATTTAGGATATCCGTTTGGTCTCGTAACCAATTTTAAAAAGCCGATAGGCTCCCCGTTTAATACAAAGAAATTCAAGGTATTTAGACATCGGTCTATAAAGTTCCCTATAAGGGCAAGCTCTATACATTTATATATTAAAATTCTGTGACGGCGGAATCATTTAAGAAAACTCTCGATAATGACTTCATGTTTTGCTCTCAAGAATTTTAAAAGTTTAAGGTTTCAAAGGATTGAATTTTGGAATTTCAAAAGAGATTAGCTCAAATTTGGAATAAATGATTTCAAGAATCCAAAGGAAGAGAATTAGAGAAGCCGAGGATCCAAGAAGAATCTTGGCAACTTCCCAAACTATCCTATTGTTTCGTTTTCTTAATTTGCAATTTATTTAATGTTTCAATCTTGCCAATTTTAATTAATTAGACTTATGTTCGTATGACATAATCATACAAATAAATTTCGAAGATGCGGGGGTTTATGTCGTACCGAACGACTACCTGAGTCCTAAGACCGATTAGGCTTAATTTGCATAACATGATTATGCAAATGCCTAACAAAGAGTTGAGGGTTTATGTTGGACTAGGCAAACTACCTCGAAATCTTATGGCTTGTTATTTAAACTAAGAATGGTTTTGTTGATGTAGATTCCGGTTTTGCCGAAGACGGATGGCCGTGCCGCCCACCATGCCCGAGCTCCTTGTTGTTGCGTACGTTTTAGTTTTAGAAGGTGAAAATCGTGAGATGAGAGAAGTATTTTATTTAGAATTTAAAGTCCAAATATTTTCAATATTTTAATTAAAACAACTAAAGTTGTTTAAACAGTAACCAATTAAGATCCCACGATTCCGTCATCCTGCACCGTAATTTTCATCGAATTCACTTAATTCGTAAGGAATTGCTAAACTCCACCGAATGAGCTCCACACTTTCATTTAGACCGTGGGAAATCCCGTTAGCAACACGTGGTTGGCATCATCCGAGGTATTCGCATCATTCAACAAGACGTTTTAATTTAGTCAATCAGAAGGAGTGTTATGTTTAGCATTAAATTTCTTGAGTTGTTTCATATTTTTGGAATGTTGTAGTGGTGAATTTTATCTCAGATTAATTTTTAATTTAGTTTTCTTGGTTTTTAGTTTAGGTAATTATCCAATGGTTTTGGTTTCTCATAAATTTCGTTTTTAACATAAAGAAAAAGTAAAGTGACAAAGGTATGTAAGTAACTGCAATAAAACAAAAACGTACTCCTGGAGGGCCTTCCCGTCATCCCAAGCCGCACGTAAACATATATTAAGTCATTTTTAATGAATATAACAAGGACCTAGTAAAAGCTAAAGGAAGTGTTTTATTATCTACCAAAGTCCTAATCCTATCACAAATATCTCCTACACGCTCAGGTTCTTATGTTTGCTGAAGGATGATTTTCATCAAAGAACAATTAAATTCAATTGTTCTTCTAAAACATCTCATCATATCAAGAAAGTGTTTAGGACGGGTCCTAAACACCTTTTCAATACTTCGGATCATTTCGAGTCCAAATGAATTTTATCGTACGTATGAATTAATCATCTAAGGTTCTAGTTAAATTTTGTTTTGCCGTTGAATCAAAGTTACCTGACATTTCTCCCATGAGTGAAGTGACATTTCACTTAATACTCTATTTAAGAGTTATAATAGTTAAAGCCTTTGGTGGGCAAGTTGATTTGTTAAAGAATTTAACCATTCTTAATCAAGCTTGCTAATGGTTTGGAAGCGTGACCAGTTTAATTACGAGGTTTTAATTAATAATTTTAAGTTTGGAATAGTGTTCAAATTATTTTTGGTTTGAATTTATACACTAAGTGATTTTAATATTTTGAACTTGTTTTAGTTTTATTATCGAATGATGTTAATTTAATATAATTGAATTTAACTTAATTTACTTAATTTAATTTCACTTTTTTTAGATTTAATTTAGCTTAATTGCTAAAATGTTAATTTAATTTAATTTTTAATTTGAATCTCTAATTTTTACTTAATTTGATTTAATTTAATTTAATTTAATTGTTAAACCACTTAATATTTCGAGCTTTTCTTTAATTTAAGGGTTATTATTTTTATTTTTTTAATTTTTAATTTACATAGTTTGATTATCATTTTAATCTTAATTAAGAGTTAAATATTATTGAAGTGATTTATTTAGATTTTTTATTAAAGAATTAATATCCTCTCAAGTTATATCCCTATTTTTAATAATTCAAATTTTCATTAATCTTCCAAAATTTAAATTGTTTAAATAATTAAAGTTTCATTTTTTTTTTATTAAGAGTGATTAATGGGTTCCTAAATTTTTAATTTACTCAAAGTTTCAATCATCCAAGAAAGATAAAATCAAATATTTTACCCCTCCATTTTAATTAAACTCTAAAATTTTCATAAAGTGTTTAAATTCTTTAATTACCTTTATGCCCTTTTAGTCTTATTTATTTCATAACTCACTAAATTGAGTTAAAATGAACTTGAAATTTATATGTCACTTCACTCATATGTCAATTAAGACATTAGAGGAGAAAATGTGATTTTTTTGAATTTAATTTATTTATATAATTATTTTTAGTGAAAAATAGGGATTTTTAATGAAATTCAACAACATGACTACAAGGAAAGATTTTTTGTCCCAAGAAAATTATGGGATGTTCCTAATGACCAGAGGACCACTTGGACCAATTTTGGTGATTTTTTAATTTATATTTTATTTATTATAATTATTTTGATTTTTGGAGTATTAATTATATAAAATAAATTTAAAAGTTGAAAAATGAGTTTTATATTTTTTATAAATCTCTCTTAACCTCAAGAAGTTCAGAGAAACAAATTTTACAATTTTCTGATTTTTCTTCATTTGTTGGAATTAATTTAGTGAAAAGGTTGGAAAAATACATTTTTTTAATATTAAAAATTGTTTTAAGCATTTAAAATTCAATATTAACTTAGAGACTTGGGAAAAATATTTGGTTTGTTCCTAAGTGATTAAGAGTCAAAATGTGACATTTTTATGATTTTTAATATTTTTGTGATTTTTATTATTTTTTAATTATTTAAATATTAAAATACTATTAAAAATGAAAAATTTTAGAAAATTCCAATTTTAATTTTTAGACTCCTGATACCAGAGAGCCCCCACAAAACCACCTTGAGAAATTTCTTAAATGTATTTTTCAAGTTATGAATTTTTTATTTTTAATTTTGATCATGTAAACTTAATTAACCATTTAGCTGTGGGCTAAACATTTTCAATCGATCAAATTTTTACAAGAAAGTCTCTTCTGATTCCAAAGATCAGTGGAGAATTATTTTCAAGTTATTTTAATGTGTGGTTAAATCGTAATTAATTAAAGTTCAGTTTTGAGTAATTAGGCCAATAGAATTATTCTTAATGAATTAACCCAAGATATAATTATCCTAGGGTCCTCTCGGGGTCCTAAGAAACTTTCTCAAATTTTCTGGAATTTATTGAACGACATGCTACTTATCGGAATTAAAATACCAAAACAATGACCTAAGTTTGAAAAATACATAACTTTCTATAGAGATGCAATTTCTGACCTCGAAAAATTCAGATGTTCCCAAGATCGTAGACTTCAAAAGCCTTACATAGCCTCATGCCAAGCCATGAATTGTCTATGCAAGAAGAATCAAACACCGAAATAAGTAAATCATTAATTAAAAATAAAATACTCATCAAAATAATTTGATTTTTTTCCACATTATTCTCCTCTCGTTCAATCGAGCAATGGGGTATTTTTAGTTTATTTTTATGATTTTTCTGGGCTACGTAGATATGGATTTTCTAAGTTCGGGTATTTAAATAAATAAAAATTTCCATATTTTTTTCTACTTATCCACGCGCGGCGCCGCGTCAACCTCGGTAGCTCCGAAAGCCCACGCATCGCGCTCTCATTCACTCGCCATCTGACTCAGCGCCTCCAGGGCCCGCGCTCATGTAACGTTCTACCGACGCAATCAACCGTTCACTCGATACACGCTCGATCTGACGGCCATGTGTCATTGTCTACGACCGGTGTGCACCCGTGACCTTCCACACTAGAACCCTAAGAACTCTCTCATTTCTCAACGGATTTTTGTGTTCTTATGCTCTATGGATTTTTCTATGAAGAGACGAACACATCCATATGGTTTACATGCTATGAAATTAATTAAAACAAAATGGAGAATACCGGAAGATCAGAGGAAGGAATGATCCATACCTTGCTCGAGAAGTGTAGCTTCAATCGAGAGTTGTGTCACCTTCGATTGCACCCAAGGAAGCTCCGTATGAAGTCTCTGGCCTCGGGGAATTGTCTAGGGTATGAAAGTGTCCACAAACCCCAATTTCAGCTTGGAGGCTGGAGCAAATGGGTGTCCCGGAGAGGGCTTACCGGGGAACTCCTTTCTTGGTCCCGGGGCAGGTGTGGGTGAGTTTAATTTGGATTTGGTGGAGGTTTTTAGAGGTGTCCTTGCTCGGGCTGAGAATTGAGCTCCAAAATTGAGCTCAATCAATGGGGTTTAGGTCGGGAGAGCGCGGGGGATCAATTGGCCTATGAGGAGAAGGTCCTCGGAGCAATTTGCGAGTTTCTGCGAGGTCTCGGTTCATCACCTTCTTTGGCCGAGAGGGTGAGGTTTAAATAGACATGGCTGGAGGGCTCCCGTGTGGGGCAATTGAAGGCTCGGATCAACTGCTCAAGGCAAGGGAAGAATGAACATGGTGGCCATTTAGGCCGAGACAACTTAGCAAGGGGGAATTAAATTTTTAATCAATTTAGACCTCTCGACCATGGTGTTTTCCGGCGATCGTGGTGGTCGTCGTCGTGCATGGGTCAATTTCGTGTCGGGGAGGTCGTGGCTTGATGTTTGTGAGATCAATTGGTTGTTGCCATGTGTAAAGAGGCTTGATTTAAGTGGAATGGGGGAGAGTGTATTTTGGGCTCATTTTAGCCTGGGCGGCATGGTTTAGGCTAGGTGCACCTCCCGGGCTTGACTTTGGGCTGGGAGGAATCATTTGGGTCAGCCAAGAGAGAGTGGTGAGGTCTCTTTCCATGGTGAGGTGGCTAAGTCAGTTTAGAGTGCGATACGAGTATGGTTAAAAGGATTAATGAAGGATTAAGAAAGAGGCCCTCCATTTGCCATAAATGACATGGTGAGGTGTAAAGTGACTCCCATGGCTTGCATATGGCTTATGCATGGATCTATGGCTTCATTTGGCTTGGGAAATATTTGGTCAATTTCATGAAAGGGGATTTTATGTGATTCTCACCCATGCCAGTCGGAGTCGAATCATCATCCAAGACCATCAAAGCCAAGACATCTCTATCAAAAAACATGTTAAATCAAAAACAAACTTCAGAAAAACCCAAATCCTACAAACAAGGCTAAAGTCCCTCTTACATAAGAGCCTATTCCAGTAATATATCATGATCGATGTAGCATCTTCATTAAAGGGCATCGATGAAAGCAATAGCAGGCCTGTGAGAAGCCCACTGAGTGTTGGGTCAACCGGGTGGTCCTTCTCTGCAGGATAAGGTTTAGGCAGTCTAATGGAAGGTCGGGTCGGTCAGCTAAAAGTTTATTCATCTAATGTTAAGGAACAAATAAAACAATCTCACCTGATCGAACATTCGAAATAAAGACTTCTTCGCAATAACCTTTTTCCTCTTACATTTTAGACAGTCTCATCCTTTTGTTATCCCGAAAGGAAAGTAAATAAAATCTTTATTGGAATTTCACCAAAAAGTTTCAACAACTTTTCCATCGCAGCGCACAGAAGCTGGTTGGCTCAAAATAAGAAAAAAAATAAGTTCCATCACACCCTATTTATAAGAATTGGAGGCGATGTGATCAAGTGTGTTCAATTATTTAATCATTAATTAAAATTGAATGTGATATAATTTTAGAGTAAATTATCTTGTTCTTGTCACAACGACTTTCACGAAGAGTAAGAATTAGAGGATTAAAAATGAAAAATAAAAATGTGTCAGCACTGAAGTGATCAAATGGTCCAGAAAGGAAGAGCACAATGAAGGCTGGCTCACTACTAGAAGATTGTGAGATCCACTTAATCGACTGAGCAAAGCTATATGAGCCGAGCAAATAAAGGCAAACCAGCCACAAAGCAAATAAGAAAATGAATGAATAATCCAAGCATAAGACCTTCAGCCAAAAAAGAGAAGAATGGCCATCTGAATCAACTGGTAGATGCAAGGCGGTCCGCTATGATAGATGTGAAAGATGACCCACTATGATAGACTACCCTCCAGTAAAATAGATCCAAGGGAAGTTCTAATTTCACGACATCTCCAACAATCTGACAGATGCCCTAGAGACTCTTCACTGAGGATCAATGATTGGTAATTAGACTAGATCAACTGATCGACTCATGTTGATCAAGCCCAATCAACAATGCTGATCTAGTCAACCCGAAATCAACTAAGCTTATTCATTCGAGCCAGAAAGCAACCGGACGATAAGCCATGCATGTAAAATATCAGAAACATCCTAGTACAAACTTCTTCCAAACGAGAAAAAATTATAATATCATCATTACTCTCATACAATAAATAGAAGATATAGTTTATGAATAACTTGCAAAAAATTATTATTCATTAGTTTTATTCATCTCTTTTTATCTATCTATCTCTCCTTATGTTTCACTATTCCTTGCGTATATGATTCAAAGGTAAGTTTAGATTCAACACATGAAAATACATTAGAATTGTGTGATGTAAAACCCTTCCAATACTGATATATATTTCACCTGAGAGCAACTCCTGATTAAATTTACGAGGAACTAAAGATCCAACTTAATAGTGGCGAGTTATGAAGCTACAAGGCAAGTTTAAGGGCCCATTTGGTTCGACTTTTTTGTGGTTGCGTGATGCCCTGCAGCAGCTTCGTCCCGAAGTTCTCCGTTTGGTTCACAGCTTTGCTGCAAAGTTTTTGACGAAGCTGATCGAAAGCGGGCAGCGAAAATAACCCCACAGCCCGCTTTTGCCCTGGAAAAATTAACACTTAGCCCGCTCCTCTACTCTTCTACCCTAACTACCTCCCCGCTTTCTCCCTCGTGACTCTCCTTTCCATCGACAAATCTAAGATACACGAAAGCCTTTTCTCTTCTTCTAATTGCGGATCTGAGAATTTTTATGCTTTTTTTTGTCTCTGATGGTTACTCCTTCTCCCTTCTCATCTCCTTCTCTATTTTTTTGTCTCTGATGGTACACGAGGGCTTTTACTCCTTCGCATCATGATTGTGCTCTGGTTGCTTCAATGCAGTTTTAGTTGAGATTTTCCTCTGTTTTGTTGTGAAGAACTCGACACTATCTGCATGCTTTGCTCAAAATTTCCATAGAACGAAACTCTAAAGTTCATTTTTTCATAAATTTAACAAATTTTAGGACTATGATTTGATTACTTCGCCTCGGTTTTGTGTTGAAGTTGCTCGGTATTGCAGTGTGTAAGCATATGAATTTCCAAATATGATCCATGTGTAAGCTAGCCTCTTGGTTGGTCCTGGTTCTTAAAATATCAAGGACGATTCATGTCTTCAATAGCCTATGATATCTTTATCTTAAATGGGAAGCATATGAACTTCCAAAAATCATTTTCCAGCTGCTTCTTGAATAGCTCGGTTTTATGAACTTGGCCATGGTCTTGGGAGTTTTGTTTTACAGTGATTTCAAATATCAAAGTTGTATCATGTTTGCAATAGCCTCATATATGTTTATATTATATGGAAAGCATGTGAACTTGGAAAGCAAGTGACTCAGATATCGTTATCTTATTGGGAAGCATTTGAACTTCAAATGTCTCAGTTTTATGAATACCTCGGTTTTGGGTGTATAGATTTATAGTATACTTCAAATATCAATGATGTTTCATGTTTTCAATAGCCTCATATATCTCTAACTCATTGGAAAGAATTTGTACTACCTTGGTTTCTGGGGGAGTTTGGGTGTTGCTGTCGGTTTGGTGTGGGAGTTTTGATGTTGCATTTGAACTCAAGTGAATTCATAGAAATGAAGCGGAATGCATTTTAATCTGCCATTGTTTTTTTTATGGCTTATAAAGTAGCATTTTTATGATTTGCAGTTACTGCCAAGTTTGGGTTTAGATCGTTTCAATGTTATATGTGAGCAGTTATTGGGTGTGTGCAGATTTTTGGGCATGTGCAGGTTTTTGGTTGTATGCTAGTTATTGGGTATGTCCAGTTTTTCAGATGTGTGCAGGTATTGAGTGTTGAAGTTTGTATTTAAATTGTTTCATTGCTATATGTTTATATATGTAAAAATATATACATATTAGTTTGATTATTTAGATTCAATATAGGAATAGATGGAACTACAGTTCTTGTTTCTCGTGTCTTACAGAAATTCACACTCCACTGCTATGTTACAGTTGTTATTCATTTTCTATTGCTGGGCTTTGGGTGGCAAGCTTTGAAATGTTAAGAAAGCACTAGCAATTGTTAGAGCATTTCTTTCCAAACATCCCATCCTTTCTTCTATTTGATGACATTATACTCAATTGTTTTATATTGTTGTATGGTTTAAGCTTTTCAAGTACCTTCTCATCTTAATTGGGATTGAAAGTGTTTATGAAATAATTTTGAATCCAAATGTTGGAAATCAAGGAGATTGATGTGGTTGTTTCATTTCTGGTTGAGCTACAACTGTAATTTTTTTATAAGTTAGCTTATCCCATTTGTGAGAAGTTAGAATTATGTTTTACTCTATTCACCAGTTCAAGCTTTTTAAATGCTTCAGTTTCCAGTTGGTTTTTGTCGGTTAGATGTGAAAGGTTTGGTGTGTATCCTGCAGTTTCCGGGTTAGCTTGGTTAGGGCCAGTTTCTGGTTTAACTGTGTATGCTTTCAGTTTTCTGTTGGATGCGTATGCATTGGAATGCCAATGCAATTTTTTATGTAGTTTGAGGAGATGGTTTGGGGAGGGAGTCATGTTTCAATTAAAGCGTTGTATCTTCTTCTTTATTGTTGTAATAAAATTGTTTGGTTCCTTCTTCGTGGATGTAGGTCATCTTGAGATACACAGGACAATGTTGTTGTCAGTTTGTTAGATGATTTACCAGCACTCCACAGCCCAAGGCCCACTGAAATCCACTCAACAAACCGCTAAAAAGCGAGCGTCGTTCAACAGTAGGAATAAGAGCGAAGTTCCTTCTATCAGGAACTAGATATCATGCCTGATGGATTCTTCTGAAAATGCTCCACATAAAGTGCAGAAACCCTAAGTTAATGAGGTTGTTGCACTTTTAGAACAGGATGAAGATATCGCAGAAGATTATGAGCTTTACTACTTTGCTATGGAGCCGCTATCAGTTCAATACAGAGAGATTTCTTCACAGCTATTGAGAAAAAGCGAAGAGTGTCGTATCTACGATATTTTTTTGATCGGAGGAACAAGTGATTGGAGTTTCTTTAGTTTTCCTATATGTGTATTCGAACAATTGATGAAATGTTGTGTTTGTTTAAATAGTTGTTTGGATTTTCTTTAGTTATTACTAATGTTTAAATAGTTATTTGAACATTTTAAAGTTATTACTAATATTTAAACAGTTGTTTAGAGTTTCTTTAGTTTCGTTAGCTTTCCAAAAAAGTTTTTTGGAGCTTATTTAGTTATTAGTAATGCTTTATTTAGATGAGTTTTTATGTGTTTAACAATATAGTACTCCCTTTAGTGATGACTACTTTAGTAATTTAGTTTTGCTTTGTAAAAAATGTACACTATAAAGCAATATGGACCCAGAACAAGTACGCCATAAAAGGAGAAACACAACAATCAACTTGGTCGTGGAGTACTACAACACATACATCAACTGCTCCCCATGTTATACATCATCACAATTTGGGGACAAATGGGTTGGGGAAATGCTTGATGGACATCCCACAAGATTCCACAAAATTTTTCGAATGACACAATAGATTTTTACGGATCTATTAGCAGTACTCATTGGATCTCAAGGCCTCCATGGGTCAACAAGGACGGCTAACCGTGAGGTTTTAGCGATTACTCTTTATATACTCTCGCAGAACGAGTCAATGTGTGGTGCAATAGAACACTTCCAGCACTCCTCAGAAACGATTAGTGGTACTTCACAGTGGGTTTGAATGTTTGAGTTAGATAGTTAAACAAGTTATAAAGCCAATGGATCCAACTTTCGCACGTACTCCTAAAGAAATTCGCCACGATCCATGTTACATGTCATTTTTCAAGGTACTGATTTCTTTTATATTATCCAAATTTCAGTTTTGATTATATCAAATAGTTACTAAACCTACTTGTTTAGGATTGCATCGGCGCGATAGATGGAACACACGTAGATGCACGCGTTTCAAATGATGAGAAAGTAGCATTTATCGGATGTAGTGGTGTTCCAACACAATGTCATGGCAGTTTGCGACTTTAATATATGCTTTACATTTGTCATGACTGGTTAGGAGGGTAGTTCGCATGAAAGCAGGATTTTCAAAGGTGCCACACGGAATTCGTGTTACAGCTTTCCCCATCCACCACAAGGTATGCATGCGTCATAAAATATTTATTTTCTCTAGATATGTCAAACTGAAGTTTCAACACATAACAGGAAAGTATTATTTGGTGGATGTTGGTTATCCGTTACAACGAGGGTATCTCAAACCCTACCCTGATACCAGATATTATAATCAAAATTTTGAAAGAACAAGTAATATTACGCGAAACCGAAAGGAGGTATTCAACAAAAAGGATTCCTCTTTGCATGGTGTCATCGAGACGACATTTGGTGTTTGGAAGAAGAATGGGGGATATTAGGCGGTATGCCTTCTTACCCATTTCCAAAACAGATACAGGTAGTTAAAGCGATGATGACGTACTCAATTATATTAGGCGGCATCCTTTTTTATTTGACGTTGACTTTCGTAGCGTGGAATTGAATGAATAGGAAGTAGTTGCAGAAAGATCTGAAAACTAAATTGGCTCTTTTCTGTTAGGAGATGATAGCGAACAATCAACCATTTGCACTAAGAAGTAGGTGCAAATTAAATGACGACCATTCGAGAACATATTACTAATGCGTTGGTTAATATGTGATAGTCACCGCTACATGAGTTTAGTTGTTATTCTATAATGTTTTTAATTTGGCTTGAGGATTAGAACTATTTTTAAATGATTACAGACGATTATTTTTTGTTCAAATGCAGTGGAAATTGATTCGTACAATTTATACAATAGTAACTTAAAACTATTAATAATACATAAAAGAAAATAAATGTAGTTTCCTTATATATATATATATATATATATATATATATATATATATATATATATATATATATAATATAGAAAATACTTAAATTTACTCCGTATATTATTTATTTTTATTTATTTACATGTATTTTCAATTTAATATTTAAAAATATAAGATTTAAAATAGTTTTAAGAAGCAAGAGTAAAAAATTATTTTTTTTAGAAACATCTGTACCACAGTTTTTTTCAAGTAACTGCACCAAAAAAACAGTCAACTTCCCCGCAACTGTTTTTTGAGGCAGTGCAACTAGAGCTAAAGCTGCACCAAACAAACTCTAAGTTGAGCATGCGTAAAGTAAAGAGCACAAGGCAAATAAGCCAAATTGATAACAACATTAACCTAAAATAACGTAACATTATAATATTCAGCACCAGAACAAAAGAACAATAAACTAAAGCTGGTTACCAGAAAATAATAAAAAAAAGAAACCCGCAGCCATAAGCTGGAATCAAACTAAGAATATATCAGAGAATGAAGACCAATCACACTTCTAATTGAAGTAAAACATGGATTAGTTATAACAATCTCTGTTACAAGAAGGATGCACCGTTTAACCTCTTCATTTTAGGCCAAATCCTTTCTCAGTTACAACATGTACACCGATGAAAGCCATTTCAACGAACAAAGCCTCTCCTTTTTTCCTCCTACCTTGCAACGCCACCATATACGGCGCAGTTTGTCACCGGACTCTGAATCGGCTTCCACGCTGATGCTGTCAAGAGACAAAGATCTTTCCACCCAAGCTTAAGCGTGCCATTCTCCTCCATTAAAGTGTACCCATCCGAAGGAAACATACCAAGAAGAAGCGTTGCTTGAGCATGAGCGTTTCCGGCAAGAGAGACACCACGGAAGCCGGATTGGCTTAGTTTTTCCCTCCAATTCCCGAACTTGACCTCACCGGAACGTGCTGGACCGCCAACGGCGAGAACATTACGGATCTCCCTTGAAAGCAGCTGCTGTTCAACGATGTGCCTCTCCTGACTCTCCTCGCCGTAGCTCGCACCGAGTGAATCGAAAAGAGCAGAGTAGTAGTGGATAGCTTCGACGAATCGCGCCAGAAACGAGCCCGCTTGGCTCAAGTCCTGTTCCACCATCGTCACCACCTTCGGCGACAACCTGATTGATTAAAAAAGCGAGCTTTTGATTAATAATAGTAAATCGAAGCTTAAAATAATACGACCTTAAAGAGGTCAAAGATTTCAAAAAGCAAAAGTTGGAAACTTGTAATGATTACGGGAAGAAAAGCGATCAATCGACGAAGATCCAAGTACTGTAAGAATAATTACTACTTTTTAGCCTCTTCTAATCCAAAGAAGCGACCCATGAAAAAAAGAAAAAAAAATCAACTTTCCTGATCTCAAGAAGAAGACTCTGGAAAGGATGGGTCAGATTAGAGGATCAGTAAACCAAGCATTTGGCCCCTCCATTGCACGTAGAGAAGAAGAAAGAATCACCTTTTCCCCGAGAGAGAGAGAGAGAGAGATTACCTCTGAAGTAGCCAGAGGGTGTTGGTGTCGGACCCGGTGACATCGTAAAGCGAATGGTGAAGCCAATGAACAGCAACAGCCTCCCGGCGTGATACAGCAAGCCGTTCGGGATCGAGGTTACCGACCTTATCGGCGACAGCGCAGAACTCAAAAGGAAGACCAAGAGTCTCAGCAAAATCGGAGAGCCGCTTCCCTGTTGCCTGAAGAGCTTCAAGTGAAGAACCAAGACCAGTAAGACGAACACGCGGTGGTCCTCCAGGTCGAGATGCAAGTATATGAAACAACCCAGGCCACTGAAGCCCTTGCATAATATCGAGATCAATAATATGTACACATTCCTCCCGCTCAAATGCTTCTTGTATCGCTTGGTTTGCAGTAAAATGAGAAAACTTGACGAACGGGCTAATCCCATTAAATACCTGGAAGGCCGAAGACAAGCGCTGACGGTGAACAGCAATGGGCGGCAATGGCGCATAAATGCCGAGACAAGAGCTTATAAGACGAGCAGACATTGCTTCGGAGAAATAAGCCGCTACGCGCTGTGCTGATGTGCCGAAAGGAGTTGAAAGCTCCGATATTTCAAGCAGAAGACGGTTAGCTTCCTCGAGGTTGTCAGCCGCGACAGCCTCGGCGCATTGGAGAAGAAGAGTTAGCAAATGGAGTCCATCTTCATCGCGCTTCTGCTGCCGGAGCTCCTCTTTCCTTGCTGCTGAGGTTACCGACGTTGGGGGCTGCGGCGGCGGCGGAGGAGCTGCCGCTGCTTCTTCCGTTGAAGCAGAGGCAGCAGGATTTGGTGGGTAGATTGTAGCGTTATCAGGATTCTGTTGCTCTTCCCATCTCGGAACCAAATTGCATTGGGAGGGATCGCTTCGCTTATTTGCTGGCTCTGCTGGCGTCTGGGCCTCGGATGAGAGAGATCGTAGGCGGAACTCCAAAACGGCGGCGAGGCTGGGGTTGCAAGGAAAGATGACCTCGCGTACGTTGTGGATTATTTGTTGGATCGAAACGTTAGCGGCGGCACTTGTGATAAGGTCTCTAATGATGCCGTCGATCCAGGCAGCAGAGGTGTCCTCGGTATCAAAAGTGGAGTTTTGAGGGGTAGAGACGATGCGGTTGGTATCAGAAGTGAAGAGAGGGAGCCCGGAGAAGCTGCAGAGGGCAGAGTGTGGTGGGGTGGGAGAAGGAAGAGGCGGGAGAGAAGGCGTGGGTAGTGATTGGGGAATATCTGAGAGAAGTTGGTCGGAAGAAGGGAAGGGTGGAGGAGGGCGGCGAGGGGGATCGGGTTGGAGGTCGAGCTCGGAGGCAGGCCGTTTTCTCGTCATTTTTACCGGTTCGAGAGGGGTAAATGAGGGATCTTGGAGGAAGATAAGAGGGCTTTCTTCTTGTGAATTAATAGAGGAAGAGGAGGCGTTGGAGGGATCATGGGCATGATGGAGGAGGAGGCAGGAGGTGGATGCCATCAGAAAAAACAAGAAGAAATGGTTCTACGCATGCTACGCGATGGAAGAATGGAGGAGAAAGTGAGGGAGAAGATGAAGTAGGAATGCTTAAGGATGAAGAAGAAGAGTAGGAGTAGAATTTTGGTAGTGAGGAAGTCGAGGAAGAGGAAAAGAGCATCGAGGGGCCAAAGAAGGAAGCCAAAAGGATAACGGTGGGGGGATTGGGACATAGGCGGTCGGGGAAGGAGAGAGATAAAGGGAGAACAGACAGAGATCGGAGCGGCCCTTTGCTATGTTTGTGGATTTCTTTGATGACTGGTGAGGAGTCCGCGCGCGCGGTATTCTATGGGAGGTGGGATTTTGGAGGAGTTTTTTTTTATGTATTGGGTTGGGAGATGGGCTCTTCTTGATGGGGATGAGCTCTCAGATTGCTTTTTCTTTTGACTTTGGGTACTGGTTGGGATTCTGATTGATGGTGAGGAAAAGCATGTTGAATTGTATGAGCGCTTATTTGTGTCCATAAGGCAATTTGATTTTGTATTTTAAATTGTATAAATATTTTTACCACTAATTATATTTTTCTATGAAATAAAATATTTTATTTTAATAACAAATATAATGTTTACGTATATTCATTATCTTTAATATACATAGACTGGCTTGCCTTGCGCACGTTAGAGAACTGTCCTGTCCACCAATTTTTTTAGCTTAGACATTACTACCAACTTCTAAAGCAAATAACTTTATTTGCCTTATAGTACATGTTGCTGCTTAAATATTTGTATTATATATTTATTTGGATAAATATGTTTGAAACTTCATATTTTATGAAATTGTTCTCAGTTAAGGATAATCTCTTGAATTTATGGATTGTTTATTGAAGTCAGAATCTCTTCAAGCTTAAATCTAGTTTAAATTTAGATTTGGACATGATTTAAACTAATGTTTGAATTAAAGTCTAAATTTGGTGTGAATTGCGGTTTGAATGTTATTCAGGGTTTAATCTTTTGTCTCTTGCTAGGAGAAAGCATGTATATAATCTATAATATGTAAAGGAGAACAGGAGTTTGTGATGGTACTTCGCTAAGGGAAACATTAACAAGATTAATGATGTTTAAATGGAATAATATCTTGCTAACGAAAATCATCCATGAGACTTATGTGAAGATGAATCCTTGATAGCGTTTGTCAGGGAAATTATTGACATGAATAGTTTTGTATCAAAGAGAAGATGAATTTGTTATTATGGTCATTGACAAGACTAGTTTTGTATAAAGGAGAAGATGAGTATGCTATTAGCGTCATATAGTTTGATTTTGATAAAAAAAAGTTAACCACACGAACAGAAATGTTGATGGGTTGTTTTATCTTGAACAAAGTATTTGTAGCTAATGAAATAGCCATCAGGACTATGCATGAGAAGACGTGAAGATTTGAGATTTTTTCACGTTTAAAAGTCACATATTTAAGAATATATGTTGAACTCATTATAATGTATTTATTCCACCAATGTGAGTTATTATAAAGCTTTACCCAGCTCTAGAAAAAAATATAGAGATATGGGATCCTGAAATTTAATTAGCATACTATTCGTAAAGTATGATGGTCTCTATGAAGAATTTATTGGCATGTTAATTTTATGGTTTTTGATAACGCCGTATTCGGGGAGGTTTAAATGATATGACAAATCATAAAAAAATGCTACTCAAAATATAATTGATAATATTAGCATACTAAAGAATTTCAATAATTGCAAGCAGTTATTCATCACGAAAGATCTCCTATATATGAGCATGCAAAGTTTTAGATTTTTTTGCTCATGCCTAGATAAAGAATAAACTGCTTCATTTTTTATACCGCTCCTATCAATAATCTCAATATAAATTTCTTGTAACAAAAATATCAATCTTATCATATAAGATTTAGCCTCATTCCTAGTCACAAAATATTTAATAGCTGAGTGATGGATATACACTTTAACTTTAGTATTAATCATATAGGATCAAAAAACTATGGCTAGTAACTTATTTTTAATGATGGTACAATTTATTTAGTTATCATTAAGATTTCTATAAACAAAGTATATCACATCAAAAAGTTTATTTATCATTTGTCTGAGCACAGCTCTTAAGGCATTATCACTAGTATCACAAAATAAGCCCAAATAGATATAAAAAATTAGGTGTTACTATAATGAGTGTTATGATTAATTTTTGCTTTAAAAGTTTTAAAGTTGATAGAAACTCACAATCAAATTTGAAATGCACATTCTTCTCTAACAAACAACACAAATGTTTATAAAATTTAGTGAATTCCTTAAGCAATCGAGCTAAGAAAATTTCTCGATCAAGATTTTGATTAATGCTTCTCTCATCTCCTTTGACAGGATCAAAGCATCATAGAAGCTTAGTTTCTCAGGCAACTTCCTAAGATGAGCTAGTACGTTATAATCCACTTTATTTGAACCTCCAATTTCTACTTTAGCATGTATTTATTCCACCAATGGAAGCGGCTCCTCTCGAGTAACTACTTGTTTGCCTTTTTCCATTGGAGCTAATCTGGGGGTAGCACTTTTCGACTCCTCAGATTCACTTATGTTATCTCCTCTTTTTTTGATGTTGTAGCTAACTCTTCTAGTGTGGATTCTGAATCAGAAAAGTCTGAGTTGATTGCTATTGGTGTTCCATTACACGTGAGGATTGGTTCCTCGCTCCATGAACTGTCGTAACTGGTGTTGTTGATGTCTTCTTCATCTTTATCAATGTATCCTTCGTGATTTAGTATGATTTGAGGATCATTTTGGGAACCAAGATCTAGGTTAGATTGGTTGGAGTCCTTTACGTCATCACTAAAGATAGTCAAAACTTTGTTGAAATCGTCACTCTTACCCCGGAGGGGCGTAGAGGTAATCGTACAGAGTCAGTGGTTTGACAATTTTCTCCCTCAAATCTGAGACAACCAATCTAATAGAGCCAGCCCTATCCTGCCCTTCATGTTATCAACCCTTGGTTTATCCACGATCTCTTTCTTCTCGGCCTTTCATGGTGGCGACTTCTCTAGTGTAATCTCCATCTTTGGCCTGGTAGGTTGCAGACACTGAGCGGCAGCTTATTTTGAAGCAAACTAAATCTGATCTAGTATCTTCTTAGAGGAACTGGTCCAAACTGTGCTTCATCCGTCCTCCTTGTGTACGGGTCTATCACAGAGATCAGGTTGGCCGAAATCATATTTACAGAAACTATTTCAAGTTTTTTTAAATATTCTTTTAAAATCGTTATATTCTCTTCTTTAAAGTTTCTCTCGAGTCAATCCTTGAAGCTAAAACACCCCTCTATGTTGTGTCCAAGTAGTCTGTGATAAAGGTTGTAGTTGGGATGATACTTCTTATCCACCTCATCCGGTTTCTTGGCCTCAGGCAATCTGAACTCTGGCTTCTTCATTAAATTCCAAAACATCTTTACTATGACTTCATCTTTTAAGGAGTATACTCTATTGAAATATTTTGATATCATTGAACTCTGCCTTCTATCCATCCTATACGGCCTCTACTGAGATGACCGCTGAGCAGGCTGACAACTGTGGACCACACTGCTGCTGACATGGCTGACCATACTGCTATGGTGGAGGCTGACTGTACTGTACAGACTGTTGATATCTCTGACGAGGCTGCTCGGTCTAGATCCTCATTGGCTGCTTGCCTTTGTCGACCGTTGCCACTATCCTAGACTTCTTTTTAAATGCCTAAACTGGTCTGGGCTTCTCGGTCATTTTTAGAGACTTCATAAGATTAACTTCCTCTTGTATATTGTTGGCTTTGTTGAGTAGCTTCTCAAACGACTTAAGGGTACGTCCCTTAAGCATGAAGGCCACCAGACTGTGGATACTCTTAAGTAGAATCTCAATTGCATGTTATTCCTATAGTTAAGGCTCACACTTCATGCTTAAGTTCCTCTACCTCAAAATGTAGTCCACCAATGTCTCGTTTGGCTTCAGTCATTCCACAACGAGATCTCTTATAGTGACATGATGCTCTCTGGTGAATCTTTTCATGAACAAGCTCTCCAGCTCTGAGAACGTATTGACTGATCCATTGGGTAACTCCACATACCAATCAAATGCAACCCTTGACAAATTGCTTACGAACTGATGGAAAATTAATGTTTCGATACCCCTAGCATTGTAGTAACTCTCTCGGAAGTGTGCAATATACTGGCAGGGGTTTCCTGTCCAGTCAAATGTCTTTAAGGTCAGTGACACAAAGCCCTTGGGGTATGACACAACGTCAAATTTCTTCGGGAAAGGTCTACCCTTTGCAACCGATGTGTGTCCTTTCGATTGGGCTAAGGCCTCTCTTACTTGCTATTTAACTAACTGCTTGATGTCATTTTCGAATACCAAACTCTATGCTGAATCATTCTTCAGTGACTCATCCACATTAGCAAAATTGACCCCTTTTCTTTCATCTGTAAGGTGTACGACCTCGGGTTGATTAACCTTTGGAGACATTATTTGTTGTGACTGTGACTGTCCCTGTATTGTAGCCATGGCGGTCATAATGGCAGCCATCTCTTCCATTCTCTTCTCCATCAGCTGATTTGTTCGTCTCTTAATTGAATGGACCTCTATAACTGATCTGCGACATTCTCCTCTATAGAAAGTGGAGCATCGTACATAGATGTTACGGCCCTGGTTTCCATGACGTTGATTTTTGCGAAATCCTCATCCATACAGTATTTCAAATCATAATCCTCATCATCGAGATCCATCCCTCGTTCTTTTGCTAATCTGAAATCTCAGCTCTGAGTCTCCTTACTTTATCATCAATTGTTTTCTCCTTAACCATCTTGAGATCGGTAGGCCTCTCCTGAACATCATCCATTTTTGCAACGAACTCTGAAGTAGCGGTTGTAACAACAGCTGGAGCATCAGACTAGTGATCCATCTCACAGACATGCTCCCTGGCTTTTTGGAAAGCACTGGTGTAAAAACCTTAGGTATCCACACTTTCTTTCTTGATGTTGATGCTTTGGGACGAGATGTCCCTGTGGTGACATCACCGCGTCGAGAAGAAGTGTTGTCCCTATCGTGCAGACCAGGTACAGCGGTAAACGGTCTCTTCCCTTTATCCTTCATTGGGAACTCCTCATGAAGAACAACAGATGGTACCTCAGACGGGACTTGACTGATCTACTCTCTATGGGTCTCGGGACAACAGTGTCATCATCTGTAACAGTGGCAACGGTGTCGACACGGTTCCCAAACTGAATCAAACAAGAATATTTTTTTTTTAGTTTTATCGAAAGTATAAATTTATTTTTGAGTAAATATAATTTTATTTTTTGAAATTAAGCATTTTTTTAAAATATTTTATGGAGGAGTAAAATATTGCAAGTATTTAATTTTCCTATTAGAAAAGCTTTATTAAAATTAAAAGCTTTTGCTTTCAAGTTCAGTGAATAAGCTTCTTCCCGTAGAATAAGACTTAAACTCGAATTTAAAAATAATATACAACTTTGCCAAGCAAAAAGTAACTGTCATGGTTGGGATCTTAGCTATCTCGCAGACTGTACCTAGAATTTTAAACTTGTCCTTGTTCAAAGAATACATTAAACCCAAACTTAAGTAAGCATTTCCTTTTATTTATTTGGTTAATTTCTAAATTTCTAACAGTATTTCCAATGCTTGTCCAAATATAATTTAGGGTTTGAGTTCAGACAACTTCCAACTGAATTGCGCCCTTACAACTACCTTGGTTTAGCATCTTGCAATATTATTTTTTTCTCTCACACTGGTCATGTTGCCTTTGTGAAGCAAATTTTTCTTAAGATCACCGACAATGAATTATATTTATTGACTTATATGGGGCAAAATTAAATAGCAAGTTCAATAAGTACTTTACCTAGTGAATTTTACACCTCATCAAAAGTTTTTTTTACTAAGCGAAAATAAAGTTCTATTGATTAGAAAGACTAATTATAAAATAAAAAAATCAATAAATTTTATGAGTAAAAAGCCCATGGGTCATCTCTACTTCAAGTTCATAGGAGTTCTTTTCTTACATGCACTTATGACTAATATGCACTTAAGCAACTTGTTTATTTATAATATAAGCTCCTTCCCTTGAGTAGCTTATGTTTTATAAAACTTTATTACCAATCTATAGCTTTTACTATCCTTCGAACAAAAAATTGTGCATGAAATAGCTACTCTTATATATTTAGGATTTAGGAGGTTAGATTTGAAGATCAAATTGGTGAGTTAGTTCTATTCCTCGTAGTCTATTAAATCATCAAGTCTTTTTTTTTAAATTTTAAACTTCAGTTTGAACTTATATCTTTGCTAGATGTTTTGTTGGATATTAATTGTTCATCTTAGGTTGGTTAAAATTATAAGAATTCTCTAGATCTTGCTCTAAAAATTCATTCAGTGGGTTAAGGTGTATGTTGAACTTTTTTTAATAAGACAAAGCTCTCATTCAAATTAAAGAAGTCTTACTTCAGAGTCTTGATTTTGTTAGCAAGCCCACAAAATTAACATCAGATTTGCTCCACTTATATCGTTTGATGCATGATCCTATAACAATATATAACTTTCTCCCATTTTCATTGGGCCAAAGTGCATCATTTTGTAAATTATTGCCCATCCCTATTAATAAAAGCAATCTTTTCAAAATTTATTGTTATTTTTAGTTTTATCTTCAAAATGGATTAATTAAATTCAATAATTAAAATCTTATTGTTGCCCAATGTTACAAATTCGACTGATTTTATTAAAAAAAATTTGAGCTATTCAAAAAAAAATTTGAGCAAAGATTTGTGATATGAACTTAAATCATCATTTTCTATTTAATGCTCATACCAACAACACATTTTAAATTCAATTTCGATGGATAGTGCTTGCACTTTAGAAGATGTTAAATACAAATTTAAGGATGGTTGCTGCCAAAACTTACTAACAGGATTCATAAGGTGAAACCTAATAAGAATAGAAAGAAAATCTGGAGAGTTACTCTCATATTTATTTGGTTCTTTAGAAAGCATTTACTACTAGATAATTCCTCTTCACAATTTATTTGAGAAGTGAGTTTGAATCATTACCTCCATTGATTGAAGTGTTTCATTTACAACCAAGGTGAATGTTAGTGATATTCGACTTGTCGGTTGTCATAATATATATGATTATGAGGATCTTTATTGAACCTTTACTTTCAACGTAGTTCTAGGAACATGCTTTAAAATGCCTAAAGATTGCTTTCATTATTTTTTCTTCAATATTTATCAACTGCTTATTCACATAAAACCTAGTTTTTCTTTTTTTAAATCGTTAAAAGTCAACAATGTTCACAAGTTCATCTCTTTTTCTGCTCCATATTTTTCATAATATTTGGTTTTGAGTTCTTGAAATCAACTCATACTCACTGTACTTTAGATATACGAATTCAATTTTATGCATTGACAATGCCAGAATGTATTAACAAGATTTATAAGGTGAAATATAAAAAATAGAAAAATAATCTAGAGAATTGCTCAAATATTTTATTATATTTTTTATAATAAAAGAGTTTGACCCATCTCCCTGACAAATTGACCCTAATAATTCATTAGCTTTGTGCTACAAGAAAGAGTACTTAAAATAAAAAAATGTATTAAACGCTTGAACTACAAAGCGAAAAATACAGGAAATCAATTTGGATGATTGATACATGAATTGTTGTTGAACAAAGCATCTAGCTTGTGAGTTGAAGTCATTGACATGCTAGAAAAATTTGTTGGTGGACCATGTTTAATGTGGGTGAGTAACTTTTAAACTTAATAAATTCAATTTGCTCATATCGAGTTCATCATGAGTATGTCGAGTTCATTCTAATTTTAGTGATTTCATTATAGTCTAGGTGAGTTCACTGTGTTGAATATTGTTATTTGGCCAAATTACTTTACATCAAACTGTTTGAATCTTTTAATATTTCAAAATCATTAACTAATAATAATCGCGAAGCTAACGGGATGTTGGGAGAGGAGTTGGGCATAAATAGCCACACCATTAGATATAAGAGATGCCCCAAAAGTCAGAGTTGCTATAAGGTAGGTAGAAGTTCACTGAGGTTGTTGACCAAGGTGACAAAGAGATGTCGATTGGCTGCGATGAAAACTATTTTGCCAAGTTTTGTTTAAGCTATTGGTGGGATCGATGAGGAAGTTCTCAAACAAGACACATATAAGATTGTTAGTATGGTAATTCAGGAGTCTTTGAACAAATATGTCAACAAGATTGATGAAAATCAGAAGCCATCTAATTTTTCAATTAATCAAATATAAATTTTGGAAAGCTAACCCATACATTTTTTTTTCTTACTCTAAATTCTCATAAGCAATAATCAAGAGTAAGAAATTAAGCAAGCACCCCCTAATTTTGACTCGTCTATTTGGCTTTAGTTATCTCATAAACTATTCCTACAAGAAAATGTCCTCGGTGTAGATAAACATTTCTTATGTTTCTCTCGTTGTTTTGCTTTAAATTGGTTGCTATGATCATTAATGAAGGTGGCACAAAATTTGAACAACCATAATTTTGCATTTGCAAATTGCGCCTGCTCGTGGTCCTTGTGTACAAGTTGCCATGCCGTGGACCCATTTTTTAATGCCCGCTCCTCTCAATTAACTTCTCTTTGGGGATGAGGGGGGTAAAGCAGTGGAGGTTTTTTACCTTCTAACCGCTTAGAAATTATATTTGAATTGTTTCAGTAAATGTAGTTAGTTATTTATTCTAAACGTAGAACACAGGTCACCCTTAAAAACTATCAAAATTATGTTTCAAGAGTAATCTTTATCATAATAGATCTAAAAAAAATTTACATAAATACCACACAATTCTTTTATACATACATATTAACTGCTTAACTTTTTATATTTATATTTAGAATAATTTGCATATCTAGCACACATAATTTATAAGTATTTAAGTCTATCACACCAAAACTTAAGTAAAACTCAAATTTTTAGTTTTACTTTTAGAATAGGTATCTCACTTTTAAAATGTTATACCAGTGCTACTTTTTACGTGATTAAGAATTTGAATGCTATGTGTATAAATATAAAAGTTTAGATGTGAGATATGTAAATACATAAAAATTGTGTGCTATTTATATAAATGCCCTTTCATTTATTACTCTTTACTGGGATAAAACTAATCATGAAAGTATTTATTTAAATTTTAAAAATAGGTGATAATATTATTTTTGATATGATACGTACTAAATATTAAAGTTATAAATATAATTGCAAAACTACAATATATAAATTGATGAAAATAAGTGCAAAATATTGTGAAATTTGTTATGATACTCAGTTTACAAAGGCTAAGTGACAAGATTAGATTCAATAGGACATTGAAGAACTGAATGAGTTGTCCTTTAACGATTATATTAATTTCCCTTGATCATACAAGCCAATTTTATTGTGCTCCATTACTATATGAAGCCAACGCGAACATATTTTTTTATTTAATCGTAAGCTTTAACTTAATTATCCTGATTAAGCAATCAAACTCTTGCCCGTCTTAGCTAATCTACATATGTATAACCTTATTTCAGTTTTAGTTCTTCCATTCGAAGTTTAACTTTTTCCAATGATTTTATTTTATTTTTTATATAGAAAATTGTCATTGTCATAAATATATTGTCATTTTCTGATATATCTCTATCAGCATATCAAGTATTGTAGCCATAGTTATTGCTATATGTTCTCTGCTCGAAGACTCCATTTCTATGTTCGTATGTAGGTTTGTCTTTTACGACTCCTCTTAAAAATGACCGACACTTTCCTTAAAAATGACCGACATATTACTTTTATTCAAAAAAATAACCGGTTATGTATCATTATTTTAAAAAATGGTATGAAATGTATGTTATTCTTAAAAATGCCTGAGACATTATTTTAAAAATGATTGTGTTGGATCCTAAATTATCTTGTGGATCACGCTCAAGGAATAGAATGTTGGTTGAATACACAAGTAATACTTAGAGTTTTGAAAATTTTTTGGGATCCTCTCCTATTGAAAATGATCATACTATTTATAATTCTTCAGTAAGGTATCACAAATTACATGATTGTCCCACATTCAATGGGAATGTTACTATAATTGATAATCCACTACACTTTTAAATATTTGTAACTCAATTGTACATGTTTGGCCCTGTAACTGTCGTTGGCATCGTTCAACATTTGCAGCTGCTCTTGGCGCTGCTTCATGTTCGTAACTGTCAGGCATGGATATTTTGTGTTCATTCAGTCGACCCATCATCACTCTGACGATTGAGCAATCTTTGGTCAATGGAATGGTTTTCAGTCGAATGTTAATTTTTTGTAATGGTCAATGTTGGTTGAGAGAGTGTTGTGTGGTCGCGCTGTAATCATTGGACTAGTCAGTATTTCAATCAGTCAGTTTCATGGGCCGACTGACCTCATGAAGAACGTCCGAACTTAAATCCCCTTTATGTGAACCAAAGTTCTTCTCGATATTTGTGCAGACATATTCCTAAAATACAAAATTGATTCTCCAATTCACTTTTTTGAAAGTGACAACTGACATAAGAATAAGAGAATTAAATAATGACTATTCACAAATAAAAAAATAAACAATGATAATAATTATACTCTCTTGATTTTCATGCACCTTTTTTCTATAAGTAGAACACTAAAAGCCATTTATGTTTGCTTTTCTCATATCCCTTGCTAATTAGCTGGTCATTTAAACGAATGAATATGTCAAGTGCTTAAAAATCAGCAAGTGAGAAAGTTTTGATGAGAGCCTTTGCACTTCCAGATTCCAGAACTCGCCCTTCGGAAGATAAATAAAGAAAATCAAGAAATTACAGTAGAGGAAGAAGGTGCCGAAAGGTCGATGTCTTAAAAAAGAAAACTAGATGACAAGTAAAAGGTTGGTGCCAAAAGTCTACCATAAACAACAAAATATGTGAAACAGTCAACCACGAAAATACCTCGTGTGGAAGAGATTGGGAAAGCATCTCATTCTACGCCACTTCTTGAGGTGCAGAGCCTGAAAGAAAAACAAGTATTGGATAATGCACTGCTTCATCTATGTCCAGTTCTACCACCTTCTCAAGAGGGCGAACCCATGGTGGCAACCGTGTAAGTTCCGCCACCATATTTCACTCTAATTCACCCTTCGACTCTGAAGACCTTTGACGGTGATGCTACAATTCAGACACATGATCCACTCTGACGTTTAGTAGATGAGGCTATATGAAACAAAGTTCCATAGGAAAAAGATATTCCTCCTTTGTCATTGACCAAAGGGAGTCTCCACTATGGTATGTTTCCTCTCCTTGTAGAGAGCTTCCATACATCCAAAATAGAGTGCATGGTTGGTAACTTAGCTTTTCTTTTTCGTTCAATATTCCAATTTAACCTTGTAATAGATGCCCAATTACTGTAGAGGAAATAATGGATATGATTAACAATGAGCTCACAAAGACGACATACCAAACCAAAGCAGAGGACTTGGTCGATCCTTCAGCTCAAGTTGCCACCGAGGGGATATCCTCCCCACTATCTCTTTCGATCTTAACACCTCCTTCAGCCACCGACCCAGAGTGGGAGACTGATGGCTGAAGGGTGTCTCATGAGTGATTAGTTTGTTGTATGGATGATACTGTGGACTCTTTGCTTGGGTTACATATCACTAAACGTAAACCACCGTATCAAACTTGCAGGAGGAGTTGGCAGTTTTGTATGTGGACAAGGATTCTCTCCAGACCCAAGTCACCGATGTGAAGGTTCTATTGGCCAAGGTTGCAAATATTGAAGCTCTTCGGCCAAAATAGCGAGTGTTCAAACTCTCTAAGCTGAGTTGGCGACTCTAAGGGAGGAACTGGCCTAATTCCGGGTCAACAGTTTGATTTGTCATGTACAAACTAATGAAGAGATGATAGAAAAATACAATTTTGGCAGACGTCTGAAGCAGCGAACAACCCGACTGTAAACTATTTCTTTCTATAAATGAAAATTCTCTATTGTTTAGTCATTATTGTTTTCCTTTATTTTTACACAAAAATGCATCTTGATGGAACCCGATGGAACATTTTGGCTTTCTAAATGGGTGTATATAAGGGGTTGAATATATTTTAATAAAAAACTTTTCATTTTTTGCTTTTAGTTGCCCTTAGGTCATTTTATTTTCAATGCTTGATGTCTCCCAAATATTCTCCTTCGATTTTTGGCTCATTTAGGTCATCCAAGAAGTTGATCCTCACTGAGTTTGAGGTTAGGTTATCAAAAGAGACTTGTGTTTTTTAAACAAGTTTTGTTTTGGATCAAGTGGATGCACTTGTCCAGGCTATTGGTTGTCTGGGCAATGGCCTAATCCTTTATTGAGACCAGTTTCATTGTGGGCTGTGGCTACCTTTTTGTACAGAGCTCCCCTCGATTTTCAACTTCTATGGCATGATACCAGCCCAAGTGAAGCCAAATTTAATTATTACAGTGATGAAAAATGTAATGTACTAGCACAAAAGAGACATTCCTTGGCCTTGCAAATTGTTTTGCATATGTTCCCTCTTCAAGTAGAGCCAGATGGGTATGTGGTCTTTAGCAAAACTCATAAGTTTTATTTAATTGATTTGGAGAATAATATAAAAGATTGGAAGTTCAGGTTCTTGAGGGATTCCGGTGATGAATGGGATATCTCGACTAGAACCATATGAGGTTCGTATAAAAATAGTAAAACAATTTCCTCTCAGCTAAAAGTAATGGAGAAGGTCATTCCTGATCGGTAGTTGGCAGTGGCCCAATATATTGACCCCTTAGCTGTAAATCTAGTTTGAACATGGAAGATTATGACCTAATGACAGAAAAGATGTGGGCTACTTCTGATGAGGTTGAGGAGAAATACAGTTAGAGGATATTGAGCGGCTCTCGGAAAAGGAGATAAAGAAAAGGAAGAAAGCGGACGGTTCCCTCGTCAGAGAAACGGAAAAGGTAAATGAAGAAGCTGGCCAGTCAGGGGGCAGATACTAGGTTTGGATTTCATTCTTTTTGTTTCAAAAACTTATGTCGATGTTAGAATAAATTCACAGGCAAATTAATACCAATCGAACAAAATCTTCCCTCAGTATTCATATGTGGTTCAGAAGATGACGTGGCTCCCTCCCTTTTCCCGACAAATATTGAAGGATCGTCGAGGAGTCTTTTTGTAGAGGAGATCTTTCAGCAGCCTTCGACTGGTTTCATTTGTATGTTCAAAAGAGCTGAAGAAATCCATTGGTTGCCATAGATGCAAGTTGAGGGAGAGCCTGGTGGTGAAGATTCATGGGAAAACCCTGTCTCGTCTAGGACAGTTAAGCATAGAAGAAAGGGCGAAACTGTTTCCTTTTACTCTTTCATCCCTAGCCCACCAAGAAGCAAGAAATGGGGCAAGACTGATGAATTCTTCTGTAAAAAAAATCAGCTAAAGGTCTATATGAAATCTGATTTAAGTCTAAGCTTAGTTAACATTGAAAGCGATTAGTTCCCCTCAAACTTAGCATCGATGGAATATGTTTTTACAATCACAGATATCCTTTGGTTAGCGAGTTTAGACAAGAAGATTGAAAAACACTACCCACTGGAATTGTGCCAACTGCTCGATAGATGCTAACTCTTGGGTTATGCTTTTAATCATTGTTTGACTTCCATCTCCTATAGATTTGAGAGATGCTCGCTAAGTCTGAGGAGAAGGCTATGAAGTATTAGGAAAATGGCAGAGCTAGAAACAATGAGGGCGACCGAGATGGAGGCCAATCTAAAAGATGCTCGGATGAGGTTAGAGATAGCATCCAGATGGATTCTTCTGGTTCAAGAGGAAAATGTTATATTGACGAAATACATATCAACTTCGACGACCACCGAAGAACTCCTCACCACATAAGTAGAATACATGGAGGCGGGTCCCAAGATCGTGGTGGACGAGTTTGCTAGAGTGGGGATGGTTGATCCTAAATATTCTAACCTTAAGAATTGAATAAGATCTACTATGCTTATTTTGCTCCTGAACATTATGAGGAATTTGAGGGTGATAATTTGGTTGACGATGGTTCGTCAAACATTCGGCCTGAAGATCCATAGATTCATTTTTTTTTTAAATGTAAATACTTGGATTTTATAACAGACATTCATATGAATGAAATATGACATTTTGGTCAATTATTACATGTATTCTTGCATTTAACTTTGTTACCCCCTTAAAACAGTAGTTTCTTCGTTTATATAATTCACCAATTTTTCTTGGAAATTTATGAAAGAAAAATCTAACTCAAACATAAAAAATATCCTTTTGATTCGTTCCTTGGAACGTTGTTTTCAGGTTTTTTGTTGATGACCTCGTGTAGGGTGGTTTTTCAGTCATTTTATTTGCGACTAAACGTCACAATGATTTTTGGTCTTTTTTGTGACCAAGCGTCAGAGCACTTTTTGTCATCTTTTTGTGACCAAGCATCAAAATGATTTTTGGTCGTCTTTGTGAGACTAACCATTCGAATGCTCTGTAGTCATCTTTTAAAATATCTGAGTTCCCAGTGTTTCACCATGGCACGAGGTTCATGGATATGCTAGTTTCTCGAGCTTTTTTCCTAAATGTTTATTTACCACATATGTTAGTTTGTCTAAAAGAATTTTAGTCAAAATTTTTATAGTATCATTGCTTCTCAAATTTAATGAAAAATACAAACAAAAATAATCACTATTATGAATAAATTTCTTAAGTTCATTCCCATTCCATGAATGTGAAAGGACGTTCCCTGAGTATGTCTTCAATTTGTATGCTTCAAGAGTATCTTGGCGGTCAAAGATGAACATGTTGGTCCTTTTCTGATCAAGCTTGTCTACCGACTGTGCTCTCGTGATTGGGTCGGCCTTTTTCATGACTAGGTCATCGGGATAAATTATCATTTCTAGACATGTTTGTTGTAATATTGGGTAGTCTTACTTTTATTTTCATTTTATCGCAGGGCCAAGTTTGTTCGAATATCCTCTAACATATTGAGTGTGAGTGAAGCTTCTTCCTCATTTACATTTTGCAAGTTAGCGAATACCTTTCGTCAAAAAACATTGCAGTGAATACTCTGTATTGTTGTGATTATACTCGGCCAATAACATGAATTCCATTGCATTGGAAAACATGTATAGCATTTGTCCGGTCAGCCTCATTGGAGCGGCTTAGACAGCTCAAAGATCTGAAGGAAGCATATCTGCCCATCTAATTTTTACACCCTCAACCTCATTCCTAAGCAGGTTTAGATTGACCTCATTGCAGCTTTGGCTTGACCATTAATTTCTGGGTGTTGTCTGGGAGAAAATTTCAAGTTAACCCCCTGTCTCTGAATGAAATCTTTTACCCCTTAATCAACGAACTGAGTTTCATTATCTTTGATGAGTATTAGGAGCAATCATACCGACAAATTATTTTTATCCAGATAATATTCCAAACCACGCCTGTAGTGATCTGTGCAAGAGCTATTACATATATCCATTCAGAAAAGTAATCGAAAACCACCAACATAAACTTTCTTTATCTTTTAGAAGAAGGAAATGGTTTGAGGCTATCGAACCCCCACACGGTGAGTGGCCAAGTACTACAGATCGTTTGCAATTTTTGAGCCTGCAGATGCTATAACAAAACATGTTTATGAGATTGTTCACATCATTAGGAAAACTGTTCCATGTCATTCAAGAGGGTTGGCCATATATAATCCAGTATTTATACTCGATAAGCCAAAGTTTTTACCCGTGAATGGCTACAATATTCATCTAAATGTACTTCACAGAGGATTTTTTTGACTTCTCTTTCTTTGATGTATCTTGAAAACAAGGATGTGGTTTAGTTTCAGAATAAGATGTCGCCAATGAGAAGATATTGGGCATCTTTGAGCTTGATCCTTCGGAACCCATTACTGCTGCATGGATTTCCATGTTTTGAAGTAGTGGATATAAGGATCCACCTAGCTTTTTCTATCGTCTGTCTACTTGTATTACTTCTGGCTCTTTAATTGTTAATTGGGGTGCTCTATTTCCAACATGCATATTTTTTGACAGAAGATCTGTCACCTAGTTTTCTTCTCGCCCAATGTATTCGATGTAAAAGCTTAAGAATTTACTAATTTTTATTTTTACTTTATTCATGTTTTTCATAATCATTTAATTCGAGTTTTGAATTCCTTATTAACTTATCAGACAACTAGTTGACAATCAAATTTTACTATAAAATTTTGTGTGCCAATTTCTTGAGAACTGATGTTCAGCTATCAATTCTTCGTATTTTTCCTAATTATTTGTGATAGAAAAATCAATGATTGCCACACGATAAATATGCTTTATGGTCTGACAACATAATATCAAACTAATTCTTGCTTTTATTTGGCTTGAAGATCCAACCACATGAAGGATCCAAGTTTCATGTCCACCCTAGATTTGACAATTGATCCACCTGATTCTGAGAAAACCACCAAAAAGTCTATTACATCTTGAGCTTTGTTCTCAATTCAAGGGACGTATGTAAGGTCACATTCACTGAGCTCTACAGACCATTTTGAAAATTGACCCAAATATTCCAGCCAAGAGATTATGGACTTAAGAAGAAGATCAGTGACCACCTTAATAATATGGGTTTAGAAAAATGACCAGATCCTGCGAGCTTAAATAATAAGAAAAAATGTTTGTTTCAACATAAAAGGATACCTTATTTCGGCCCCTCTCAAGGCCCAACTTGTGTAATTCATTGAAAATTACTTCACAGAATCTTCTTAGATAAGGACAAAACTAATAACATCTGGACTGACTCTTAAGTAGAGTGAAAGTTCCACCCTTGGCTTCAAACTCTGCAACAATGGAGGAGAAATTAACTATTGTTTCAAATTCTAAAAAGCATGCTCCGATTTGTCTGTCCACTTGAACTCTTTTACATTCCTTAATACTTGGAACAAAATATCAACATATATACTTCTTTGGTGTTATGGGGGGATGGCACGTCGAGGAGTGCCTTCACTTTCTTAGGATTATCTCTAATGCCCTCGGGTGTCAAGAGGTAGCCCAAGAACTTTCCATCAGAGCTCTAAACATACATTCAACGTGTTCAATTTCATATTAAACTTTCTAAGTGTTTGGAGGGTTCTTTTAAATCTCACAAATGTTGTTTGATCATCTTACTTCTTACTATCACATCTTCTACATATATCTTAATGTTTCTTTCTTTTTGCTTAAGAAATATTACATCCATTAGGCGCTGATAAGTTATGCTAGCATTTTTTTAGCCTGAATGGCATTATAGTAAAACAATTCAATGCATCAGTGGTAATAAAAGTCATCTTCTCAGCATCGGTCGGGTGCATTTTGATCTAGTGATATTCAGGCAAAACATCTTGGAAACTCATGATTGAGTGTCCTACCGCAAAGTCCACCAAAGAATTAATCTAGGGTTGTGGATAATCATCTCTTTGGTAAGCAGTATTCAATTTTGTGAAGTTCATGCACATTATCTATTTTTCATTAGACTTTTGTTCCATAACCATGTTGATTCGTAAGAGGGGTATTGAACTTCTCAAGCCAGCGTCCAAATTTTCTTTGACTTCTTCACAAATTGGTTTGGTTAAATTCATTAATGTCGATCAGAGCTTCTATTTTACTGGTTGGGTGGTTAAACTGGCATTGAGTTTATGACAAGCCACGTAGATGGGGATGTCAGGTATTTCAATCACCGGCCATGCAAATACATTACAATGTTCTTGGAGAATCTGGATCAACATACCTTTTGTGACTTGCATCAAAAGTTTCACTGATAAAAAAACATTACCAGGATATTCGAGGCCTATGAGGATTTTGGTTGTAACCTCATCAGTTTCAAGGTCTCCTTCTCGTTGGTGATATATTCCCAATGTCTCATGTTCCATGCTTTCTATGGCTCGCCTGTAAAATGTTCGAACTGCTCTAGATCTTCAAGTAAAGTAACTATCACCCCATCACAGAGGAACTTCACAACTACATGGTATGTTGACACCATGACACATAAATTATTGAGGAGAGGGCGACAAAATATTGCATTATAAGTTGGTGGCACGTCGACTACCAGGAGATATTCCAAGCTAGTAAATCAATTGTCATCTTCTCCCCAGGTGACTAAGAATGCTATTACACCTAGAGCCTCCTTCCGTTCGCCAAAGAATCTATACAAAGGATTTGCATGTGCAATTAACCAGTTGGTTGTCAAATTCAACTTTTCGATTGTTGGCCGAAACAAAATGTTCTCAAAGCTCCAAGTATAAATCAAGATACTTTCTACCTTGTAGTTATTGATGTTGACCTCATTTATAATGAGTCAATACATTTTGACCTAAAAAGTCAACATTGGTCAAAATGGTCAAATCATACCCAATGACCAACCCTGTTGACCCCGCAGGTCAACCTTTTGACCTAAAAAGTCAACTTTGGTCAAAATGGTCAAACCAGACCTAATGACCAACCTTGTTGACCCCATAGGTCAACCTTTTGACCTAAAAAGTTAACATTGGTCAAAATGGTCAAACCAGACCCAATGACAAACCCTGTTAACTCCATAGGTCAACCTTTTGACCTAAAAAGTCAACATTGGTCAACATTGGTCAAAATAGTCAAACCAGACCGAATGACTAACCTGTTGACCCCATAAGTCGACCTTTTGACCTAAAAAGTAAACTTTGGTCAAAATGGTTAAACCAGATCCGATGACCCGACCTCGTTGACCCCATGAGTCGATCTTTTGACTCTAAAAGTCAACTTTGGTCAAAATGGTCAAATCGACCCAATGACGACCCTGTTGACCTGCATAGTCAACCTTTTGACCTAAAAAGTCAACATTGGTCAAAATGGTCAAACCGGACACAATGACCGATCTAGTTGACCCCATAGGTCAACCTTTTGACCTAAAAAGTCAACTTTGGTCAAAATGGTCAAACCAGACCCAATGACCAACCCTGTTGACCCCATAGGTCAACCTTTTGACCTAAAAAGTAAACTTTGATCAAAATGGTCAAACCAGACCCAATGACTAACCCTGTTGACCCATAAGTCAACCCTTTTGACCCAATGACATGTTTAAAAGCCCACAATGACAAAATCACAAATATTATGATCAAATCAACCATGACAATGTTAAAAAGGTCACATTGGACATTTCAAATTAAATTGATCAATATAGGCTGACTTAGGTCAACCTAGGTCAAAATTGGTCAACACTTATCTATTTAATCAAAGTAGATAAAAATGAAATAAAAACAACAAAATTAATCAAATAATTAATTTCAAAATTATTTTGATTAATTAAAATGATTAATGATTTAATTTTCAATATTTTAATTAAATGACATAATTAATTAAAATGAAAATTAAATTAAAATCATAAAATAACAAAAATAATAAAATTAATCAATTAATTAATTTGAAATTATTTTCAATAAATAAATTGATTAATAAAATAATTTCCAACAATTTTTAATTAATAACATGATTAATTAAAATGGAAATTAAATTAAAAAAAAGAAAAAAAAAGAAAAGACATAAGATGACACATGGCCTTCCCATAATTAATTAGGCTAAGACTAAATTAAGCTCACCATGAGACATATTAACACATAATAAAGCTTAACTTAAATCAATTTAACCACGGGTTAACACCCATCATGATGGGTAAAGTGAGGTGTCTCTTCCCCCTTCACCCTAAGCCATGACTCACCCTTACTTAGCCATGAGGTGGCCGGCCAACACCAAGCCTCATTTCCCAACTCCCAAGCTAGCCAATGGAGAGAGAACCAAACTTAAACCCACCCCTCACCATGGTTAAATGGAATCATGAGAGGAGAGCATATGTGTCACCATTTGCCAAGGCTAGAGGGTGATGTGTAAGCTCATAAGGAGGAGAAATTACAGCTCACTTAAAACCTCTTGCATGATCCAATGGAGGAGAGCCAAAACATTAAGCTCATCATGGAAAGCTTGGGAGAAACAACAATGGCTATCCTCTCAGCTGAATTTCTCCTCCAATGGGTTAATAGGGGAGATAACAACTCCCCTAGAACAACCTAAGCTAAGCCATGGCCTCCCCTTGGCTATAAATAGAGCCCAAACCCGAGCCTAGTAAGAGGAGAAGAAAAAAATTAGAAATACCTATAGGCTGCTCAAATCCTCTGACCCCCTACATAAGAACTCTTCCTAAGAGTCTTAGCAGTCCATTAGAACCAAATCCAAGCCATAGGTTGAATCCAATCAAGCCAATTTGAGCAAAACTCAAAAACAACCCAAATCAACCACTTCTTCAAAATTCTCCTTTAAGCCTGATTTCTGGATCAAATTGCTGTAGCAATAATCTCCAATGGGGTCCTAGAAGACAACTACAAGGTCTGATCTAGCTTGATTTTCTTGTGGCAAAGGTATAAAATTATTTTTCACAAAATAATTCGTATTTTTGAAATATCATGTGTTATATTAGCCCAGAAATGTTACATCACCGTATGGAAATATTCTACATGTTTAGATGATTCCATAGGTTCAAAAATCACTCAATTTCATTAAGAAATGAGTGAGATATTAAGGTTTGAAGTTTAACGGCTTGAAATAATTCAAATTTTTATTCGAATTATCTCAGCCGTTCGATCCCGCGTTTTGAGATGAACGGCGCTGATCGCACTCTGCGGTGTCCCGTGTTCGGCCTCCCGCAGCAGATCCTCCCGCCCGTTCGACGCGTATGAGGACACGTGTCGGCGGGAGATGAGTTTGGCGGCGCAAAATTGGTTAAAAATTAATTTTAACCTTAAAAACTTCAAAATTTAATATCTTTTTATCTAGAGGTCACAAAAATATGATAAAAATACCTCTGGAAAGCTCTTGAAGAGGAAAAAATTATGAATAAAAATCATAATTTTGTTTCCATTATTTAATTTTCAAATAATTAAATACTCTCTAGAGTATTTTAATTATTAAAAATTATTTATAAATCAAAAAAATATGAAACTTTGAGGCATTTATCTTTATGCTCTTAGGAATGTTTCATGATTTTTCCAAGGACAGAAAACATGTCTATGACACTTTTCTCTAATTATCAAGACATCTTGTAATTATTTTAAACAATAATTATAAAAAATTAAAAAGTAAGAAAAATAAAATGGAAATGACTAGAAATACTAGGGCAACAGACAATAACCCTAAGAAAACCATTTCTAAGTCATAGAAATAACTTTGAATGACATTTTGAATTTTATGATTAAAACTCTTTATTAATTAAATGATTTTAATCCTAAAAATAACCTTTTATAAACTTAGCTTAGTTCCATTAATAATCTACGTTTGAAATGAATTTAGTCTATGATAAGCTAATGGCAAACTTCACTTAATTCTAACATGACAAAATTAGACTTAATTAGGTTTAAAACATCATTTAAACCTATTAAACCCTAAATTTAATTAATTAGGTCTAAAATGACAAAATTAGACTTAATTAGGTTTAAAACATCATTTAAACATATTAAACCCTAAGCTTAATAATTAAGTCTAAAATGACAAAATTAGACTTAATTAGGTTTAAAACACCATTTAAACCTATTAAACCTTAAGCTTAATCAATTAAGTCTAAATGACAAAATTAGACTTAATTAGGTTTAAAACATCATTTAAACCTATTAAACCTTAAGCTTAATTAATTAAGTCTAAAATGACAAAATTAGACTTAATTAGGTTTAAAACATCATTTAAACCTTTTTAATCCTAAATTTAATTAATTAAGCCTAAAATGACAAAATTAGACTTAATTAGGTTTAAAACATCATTTAAACCTATTAAACTTTAAATTTAATTAATTAAGTCTAAAATGACAAAATTAGACTTAATTAGGTTTAAAACATCATTTAAACCTATTAAACTTTAAATTTAATTAATTAAGTCTAAAATGACAAAATTAGACTTAATTAGGTTTAAAACATCATTTAAACCTATTAAACTTTAAATTTAATTAATTAAGTCTAAAATGACAAAATTAGACTTAATTAGGTTTAAAACATCATTTAAACCTATAAACCTTAAATTTAATTAATTAAGTCTAAAATGACAAAATTAGACTTAATTAGGTTTAAAACATCATTTAAACCTATAAACCTTAAATTTAATTAATTAAGTCTAAAATGACAAAATTAGACTTAATTAGGTTTAAAACATCATTTAAACATATTTAATCCTAAATTTAATTAATTAAGTCTAAAATGACAAAATTAGACTTAATTAGGTTTAAAACATCATTTAAACCTATTTAATCCTAAATTTAATTAATTAAATCTAAAATGAAAAAATTAGACTTAATTAGGTTTAAAATATCTTTTAAACCTATTAAACCTAAAATTCAATTAATTAAGTCCAAAATGATAAAATTAGACTTAATTAAGTTTAGAATATCATTTAAACCTATTTAATTAATCAATTAAACCTTACCTAAATTAGGTTTAATTAACCTTAAATAATTAGACTTAACCCATAATAAGTCTAATTAATCAATTAAACCTTACCTAAATTAGGTTTAATTAACCTTAAATAATTAGACTTAACCCATAATAAGTCTAATTAATCAATTAAACCTTACCTAAATTAGGTTTAATTAACCTTAAATAATTAGACTTAACCCATAATAAGTCTAATTAATCAATTAAACCTTACCTAAATTAGGTTTCATTAACCTTATATAATTAGACTTAACCCATAATAAGTCTAATTAATCAATTAAACCTTACCTAAATTAGGTTTCATTAACCTTAAATAATTAGACTTAACCCATAATAAGTCTAATTAATCAATTAAACCTTACCTAAATTAGGTTTAATTAACCTTAAATAATCAAATGTAAATCAAACTTAAGTCTAACCTACACTAGGCTTAAGTCAAACCAAACTTAGGTTCAACTCAACATAAACCTAAGTCAAACCTAAATCTAACTTAAGTCTAACCTACACTAGGCTTAAGTCAAACCAAACTTAGGTTCAACTCAACATAAACCTAAGTCAAACCTAAATCTAACTTAAGTCTAACCTACACTAGGCTTATGTCAAACCAAACTTAGGTTCAACTCAACATAAACCTAAGACAAACCTAAATCTAACTTAAGTCTAACCTACATTAGGCTTAAGTCAAACCAAACTTAGGTTCAACTCAACATAAACCTAAGTCAAACCTAAATCTAACCTAAGTCTAACCTACATTAGACTTAAGTCAAACCAAACTTAGATTCAACTCGACATGAACCTAAGTCAAACTCAAACCTAACTTAAGTCTAACCTACATTAGACTTAAGTCAAACCAAACTTAGATTCAACCTGACATGAATCTAAGTCTAACCCAAACACAACTTAAGTCTAACCCATATTAGACTTAAGTCAAACTAAACTTAAGTTCAACCCGACATGAACTTAAGTCTGACCTAAACTCAATGTAAGTTCAACCCATATTGAACTTAAGTCAACTTTAAATATAGGTTCAACTTAACTTGAACTTAAGTCAAATCTTAACTTAAGACCTAACTATATTAAACTTTTAATCCAACTTAATTCAAACCTAAATTCAACATAAAATTTTAATTAAGTCTAACATCCTGAGACTTAATTAAATCATCAAGCAATTGAGATTTAAAACAACAAATCATGAACCTAAGTCTAATTTATTAGACTTAATGTCTCAATAAACTACAGCTAAATAGACTTAATTAAAACTTAAGCCTTATCTAAAAAGGACTTAGATGGCTTGCAATTCTAATTAAGTCTAATTTATTAGACTTGATTAACCTTTAGGTCCTATTTAAACAAGGCTTAAACTTAATTAAGTCTATTCTAAGTTAAACCATTTAACTTAAGTTCAGACAGACATGAACTTAAGTTAATTAGATTCAATCAATATTGAATCTAACTTAGGTTCAACCAGACATGAATCTAAGTTAATTCAATTAATATTGAATCTAAATTTAAACCTTTTAACTTAAGTTCAGATGGGTATGAACTCAAGTTAATTAAATTCAATCAACATTGAATTTAACTTAGGTTCAACCAGACATGAGCCCAAGTTAATTCAATCAATATTGAATCTAACTTTCAACCTTTTAACTTAAGTTCAGACAGACATGAACTCAAGTTAATCTAAACCAAACCTTTTAACTTAAGTTCAGCCAGATATGAACTCAAGTTAATCTAACCCAACTTTCAACTTGAATTCAAACATACATGAATTCAAGATTTAAGTTTAAACTTAAATCAAGATATAAATTCGACATTTCAAACTAAAATCGACATAACCGACATAAATTCGACATTTCAAACATAAATCAACATAACCGACATAAAATTGACATTTCAAATATAAATTTGACAAATATCGATATTAAATGAAATTAATCCGATATTTCGATAAAATTAAACATTAATCAATATAATTTGACATAAACCGACATCCAAGACATGTTAAATCAAAACAATGAACATGACATTATTTTCTGACAATCTTTTCTTTACAGGGTGAAGACAAAAAGTTTCGTTTAGATTTTCTTTGCATGTTATAGGATGTGCTAACTCTGTTTTGCAGGACGACATTCTGGACAAACAACAACAAAACCAAAAATTTTTAGGATAGCCACCAAACATAATATTTTCAAAATGAAACAAAACAACGACATGGACAAATAAAAACAAAAACTTTTAAGATAGTCACCAAAATAAAACAAAACAACGACATGAAAAACAATAACAAAACTTTAAGATAACGACATGAAAAACAAAATCAAAAGTTTAAAATAATAAATATGACATGATATTTAGGAGTGATAGTAGGTACATCTCTCATTAAAAATAAAATTTTAGAAAACAAATGATTGACATTAATCAGAAGTTTTCTTGAACAATTAAAAATTGTTTAAGATGTAATTAACTATAGAAGCTTGCTTCTATAGGAGATCTAATAGAACCCACAATAGAAATCTCTGGTTTTCCATGATTTTCTTTATATGAAAATTCTAGGATATATTATTCTAGGATATTCTTCTATAAGGATTGTCATAAACATCCTTTTCTACTATTAGCCCTAAATTCCTTAAATCTTTCATGAGATTTATAGGAATAAAATTATGTTAATATTAGATGGCGACTCCTCAATATCGACATTCCACACCAATCTCTTTCCATTCGTCGACAAGAATTGATGAGTGTTGTAGCGTAGGGATTCCAAGCTAAATGAAGGTCTGCATCGGTGAATGTGATTGGATGATTGGGCTTCCTTTTCAGATCATATGCTACAGCACAATAGTTCACCGATTAACTCTTTTCGGGTCGACCCTGACATATGAATCTCCTCCCAGCATTACTAACAATATTCTTGCTACGTAAATAACATCGGCTCGGGTAGGCTAGCTCGATTCATTTATCTTATGGAGCATTGCCCTTCCACCGAGTGCGGGCCTCTGGGGCTACAAATTCTTTGAATTTCCCAGTCTGGATCTCAACTAGGCTACGGAGGGGCCTACATTCTTCAGTGTCATGCTCGTGGTCCCAGTGATACAAATATTTTTTTGGGTTTCCTGAAGGAAGCTCTGATTTTCAATGGATTCATCTTTCAGAAATACTCTTTCTCTTCTATTGCATCTATGAGTTCCACTATCGAAAGACACAGTAGTGTAGGTCTGGATGTCCTTCAGTCTCTTGTAGACTAATCATTTGATCAGCCGCATCTACATTTGTTCCGTTCATGTTCTTTGTCTCTTCATGACAATTGGTCTCTCTCATGTTTCAGACATGAGACATCCTTCTTTCTCCATCCATTATCCCTTGAGCCATTATTATGCGATTGTCGATCCAATTTCTTGCCTCTGGAAATTGGCTGGTTCATATACTCCTCGGTCGTAATGTGATCATTGGCCAACTCTAGGAGTTTAGCTGACGACTCAGGTTTTCATAAAACTAAAAAAGAACACAATTGCGGACCTATTTGTCCTTGCGCTTGGGCCGCTATAGAAACAACCTGATCTTGGTTCCTTACTTCGAGCATCTTCTTCTTGAACCTAGTAACATATTCTTGTAAGCTCTCATTCAGTCCATATTTCACATACACAAAGAATGTGAGCCATTTCATGGCTTTTGAGCGATAGAGAAACAACTTTCTAAAGTCTTTGAAGGAATTATTAATTCTTACGAGAAGTTCATTGAGCCATTTGAAAATAAAATCTCTCAACATGGTGTAGAACAACAAACATTTTAGTGCATTGGAGATCTTTGTCTCTTCATGACAATTGGTCTCTCTCATGTTTCAGACATGAGACATCCTTCTTTCTCCATCCATTATCCCTTGTGCCATTCTTATGCAATTGTCGATCCAATTTCTTGCCTCTAGAAATTGGCTGGTTCATATACTCCTCGGTCGTGATGTGATCATTGGTCAACTTTAGGAGTTCGGTTGACGACTCAGGTTTTCATAAAACTAAAAAAGATCACATTTGCGGACCTATTAGTCCTTGCTCTTGGGCCGCCTTAGGAACAACCTGATCATGGTTCCTTAGTTCGAGCATCTTCTTCTTGAACCTAGTAACATATTCTTGTAGGCTCTCATTCAGTCCCTATTTCACATACACAAAGAATGTGAGCCATTTCGTGGCTTTCGAGCGATAGACAAACAACTTTCTAAAGTTTTTGAAGGAATTAATAATTCTTACGAGAAGTTCGTTGAGCCATTTGAAAATAGAATCTCTCAATATAGTGTAGAGCAACAAACATTTTAGTGCATTGGAGATCTTGAGAAGTCAGAATGTCAACTTAAAGGATGCAATATGGTCAGCAGGGTCGTTTTGACCTTTATATGGCTCCATAGAGAGAAATATAACTTCTCCGGTGGCTCAGGTTCCACAATTTTTTGAACGAATGCATTTCCCATCAAGTGATAGACTTCTATCGCTTCTTGCTGTGGTCCTCCCTTTGTCGCTTCTTGTTGTGGTCCTCCCTTTGGCGCGAACCAGGCTCTATCCCGTTACTGGTACTCTTCCACTCGTTTGATAGTTTGAGCCCCATATTGAGCTTGAGGCCCGGGTACAGGTGGATCAAGTTATGGAGAGGCTGCATCCTTCCCTCAAGCAACACTCAGGCCAGCTTTGTAATTTGACGTGTCATTTGGTCATGGAGCCTATGGATTTGTTGTTGCACGAATTCGTGAATGAACTGCACATTTGATGCTTCTCCTTGATGGGTTCCTTTACCCTCACACACTTCTCCTCTTGTTGAAGGCATAACTCCACATTCACCTCACCTCACGCCCAAGAAATAGATTGTTGGTCCAATGAAAGAAAGAGAAATAAAAATATAGTAATACTTAGTTTTTTTGGAAATTTTCTAGGATTACCTCCCAGTGAAAATGATCTTCATATTTATAAGTCTTCGGTAAGATATCACAAATTACATGATTGTCTCCTTATTTAATGAAAACGCCACTATAGCTTATAATCCATTACACATTTAAATATTTGTACATGAATATTACATGTTTTGGAATTGTAACCATCATTGGCGTTGTTTTATCTCTATAACTGCTCTGAACGTCGCTTCGTATTCATAACTTCCAAGCTTGGACATTTGGTTGGCCCATAATCACTTGACCGACTGAGTAATCTTTGGTTAATTAAATGTTCTTCAGTTGAATGTTGATTATTTGTCATGATAGATGCTGGTTCAGAGAGTGTTGCGTGTCGTGCAGTGTTCGTTTGGTTGGTCAGTATGTCGTTCAGTTGGCTTCATGGGCCGATTGATTTCATGACAAATGTCTGAACACGAATACTCTTTATCCGATACAAAATGTCTTCTCGAGATATATACAGATATATTTCTCATAAACAGCTTGATAACGTGCATTTGTTTTGACAAAACGACTGTCAATATATCATTATTCTAGAAAATGATCTATGGTGTGCCCATATTTTCTCTTTTTTTTCTCTCAATTTGTATTTACATATTACTTGATATTAAAGTAATTTAAATAAAATAAATTAAGATTTAAAAGAAATTAAGTGTTTCATTTGGTTCTCTGAAAAATTATTATGTAATATTATCAGAAAAATATAAAATAGATTAAAAATTTTATAATGTTGCTCAATTCTTATATGATGATGAGCTACGTGATTTTGTTTCGAGTATGTATTACTCATTTTATTTTATTTTTCCAAAAAATTATTTAAATAATTGATTTACACATCCTAAAAAAAGAGGTTGTTTGTGCCCATGATGGCGCGCATTGGTACATTTGCTTTGAAAGTATCTAATGTTAAAAGTAGTTAAACTTTTTTGGCTTAAGAGCAAATATTGAGCGTCTTTATACATACAATTTTCTTTTCATTTATTTATATATCTGATATTGAAATTTTATTTTTTATTTCTATATCACCCAAATATTTCATATCACTTAAAAATTTTACAATTCAACATTTGAAAAAAAAAAAAAGATCTTTGTATAGATGAGATTAGATATGCAAATACAGAGGAACTGCGTGGTATGTATGTAAATCATTACAAATATGAAAAAACTATTGTACAGTCTTAAGAGCATTGTGTCAGCAGAAATATTCTCGTTTTTTAAAGACATTTTAAAGGACCTAAATCTACTCAATCATAGCATAATTTTTTCTTACAGAGTAACTCAGGTCCGTTTGGGGCAGCTTTTTTGGTGCGGTAGCGTTTTAAAAATGCACCTGGCCTGTTTGGGTAAACTCCGTTTTGGCAGCTTATGCATTTTTCAAAACGCTGAAAACAACATTTTCACACCGCACTTATCTAGGTACAGTGTGAGCTTTCTGGCTGATGTCTGATTTTTCAAAAAAAAAATAAAAATTTGTAATAGCCACTGCACCTAGCTTATCAACAAATTATTTTTAATCAACTTATCAGCAAATTATTCAATAAACTACAGCTGACCCAAACAGAACCTCAACCTCATTATGAAAATGCAAGGCCAAAAGACACTATCCTAAAATCGACCAATAATATGACTTTCTAAATTAAGCTTCTCAGCTCTAAAAGTTTCCATGCTCAGAGTTTGTTTGGGATTAATTTTATTTTTTATTTTTATTATTTTTTTATTTGAAAATATATTTTTTATATATTTCATATGTTATTTTTCTCTAAATATAAATTGACATAGTTTTTTTAGAAACACTCAATATAAATCTCAGATATTTTGAGTGTCTAAAACCTATTTTATTTCAAATTAAAATCTAGATAAAATAAAATAAAAATACAAAATAAAAGAAAGAAAATAATCTCAAACAGCCCCTAAATTATTAGAAAGAGTATCTAAACTGGCAGGCAAATGGCAGGAAAATTAGAAGCTTTCTTAAATATTAAATCCACCATATGTCAATATCTTACATAAATTTGCAACACTAAAATTTTATATCTATTTAAAAATCGCATAAAATGTAAAAAAAAAGTTGAAAAAAAAAGAAGGCTAAATAAGAAAAAATATTCCGTCCGGACATCGGACTACCGACTTTGATGATGTGTATGATGATGTGATGACACGTAATTAACTATCTAGAGGTACGTACGAAATATTTTCTTGCTAAATAGAGAAGGTTTTACCCGCTAATTGTTTTCATGAATCTCCTCTTTCTTTCCGTGTAGTGGTTGCTGAGAGCAGTATGGATTTTTGCATTTGGGAAGTAGCACATAATTGAAGCAATAAAGTTCTGTACAGTAACGTTGAAAGCACTGGGTGTAAAGTCGGCCCACCAGGAAAAATAAATAAATAAAAATATGAGATTAGTATGATGCATGAATCATGTACATAAATTAACGTTTAATGCCTATGATTTTAATGACCCGGCAGAGATTTGAAGTTTGAACTACTAAACGTGTAGAGCGTCATTTAATTCGATTCTCAGATAAAGGTGCTCTCAATTAAATGTAACGTAACCCATTTATCACCTAGGAATTACTAAGGGGACGTTTGCATCAGCTTATAGGTGCGGGCCGCAAATTTAAAATATTGTCACTCCGTTTGTTTCGAGTGTTTGAAAAACTGGATAGAAAATGTGGTTTTTATGTACTTAATAGATAGGTACGCGTGATCGATCCCATAGCCCGCGTCTTATATCTATGTTAAGCGGTTGAGGGAGGGAACGATAACTAAACGGACAATATGGCTTCAGGCGGGGAGGCTATTGGCTGCGCCGTGGTGAGGAGAATGATTTTAAAGAAGATGAAGAAGATGGGCGGGATGAGGGCTATGGGGCGGGATGAATGCTCCTACGGCGGAAATTGAGCTCCACCTATGGTCGGATTCCAGAAGAGCGGCTGGATTCAAAGCGGATGAGGATTCTAGAGGATGGGGTTGTGTACTCAGCGAAAGGGTTGTTGGCGATGATCCTTCGGTACGGTATGTTGTTGAAGTGGTTCTGCATCTGACGTTTTTTAATATATATTTATGCTAGTTATTTGTGGGTTGAAATGCCAAGTAACATTTCCAGAAATACCTGTGTTGCTGAAAAGAATCTGGATGGGCTTATAGCTTAAAATGATGGCATGACATTTATAGAATATGATATGAAACTAAGAGTTATTTTTGTTCTAAACTATAAAATATATAGTCATGAGAATTCATTATGAATCTGTTGGGTAATGTGGAGCCGTGCTACATTGATTTAATTAACTTCTTAATTAAGAATCCCACCTACCGCTCACTCTACTCTTCCACCTACCGCTCACCTACCTCCCTACCTACCGCTCACTTACCTCCCACCTACCACTCTTCTGATTCTATAAATAGCCTCTTTTGGCTATTGGATGAGGTCTAGTGCGAGTGAAGAAATGCTAAGCAAAGCAAGGGCTGAGCCAAGTTCTCAAGAGAGAAAGAGAGAAGAGAGAAAGAGAGGAAGGGAGAGAAGAAAAATAGAGATTTTTTCTTGTATACGTCGAGGCGCTCAACGGTGTAATTTCTCGAAGTAATAAATTCCTCTGCAGCTCCGTGGACGTAGGCAAATTTGTCGAACCACGTAAATCTTTGTGTCGCTCTAGTGTTTTTGCGTGCAATTTTCTCGTTCCAATTTTTCGCTTCATTGTCGTCGTTTTTTCACAACAATCCAGTATCGGAGATTTAGGTTCGGATCTTAAGAAAAACGATGGGCGGAGACGAAGTGATGACATCGGGGATCGAGAAGTTCGATGGCACGGATTTTGCTTCTTGGAGGATGCGGATAGAGGACTACATCTATGGGAAGAAGCTTCATCTTCCGTTACTAGGAAAGCGACCGGAAAAGATGGACGAGGCGGAATGGAATCTGTTGGATCGACAGGTTCTGGGGGTTATATGATTAACTCTGTCGAGATCGGTTGCCCACAACGTCATCAAGGAAAGAACTATCGCGGATCTCATGGCGAACTTTATCGGGTATGTATGAAAAGCCATCGGCGAATAACGAGTGCAGCTTGATGAAAAAGTTATTCAACTTGAAGATGGCGGAAGGTGTGTCCGTTGCTCAACACCGAATGATTTCAATACTTATCACAAATCGATTGTCATCCATTGAAATTGATTTTGATGATGAAATACATGCGCTGATTTTGTTGGCTTTATTATCAAATAGTTGGGAAGCCATGAGGATGGCAATTAGCAGTTCTGCAAGTAAATCTAAACTGAAATACGATGATATTCGTGATTTGATTTTGGTCGAGGAGGTGCGCGAGAAAGATTCAGCGAGACCTCGGGTTCGAGTTCGGCGTTGATTGTTGATTCCAGAGGGAGATCACAAGACGAGAACTTAAACAGAGGAAGATCAAAATCGAAGTCGAGTCGGCGAGCAACCTCGTCGGAATTGTGCATGGCCGGCCACATAAAAAGGAACCGTAGGAATCGTATGAAAAGGAGAATGATGGCGCTAATGTTGTAACTGAAGAAATACAGGATGCGCTATTGCTGGCAGTTCACAGTTCTGTTGATGACTGGATACTAGATTCAGGGGCTTCCTTCCATACATCTTCCCACATGGAGTTAATGCGAAACTACGTTGCAGGTAACTTTGGGAAGGTACATCTGGCTGATGCAAAAGCTCTTGACGTGGTGGGGATGGGAGACGTTGATATTGCACTCCCTAACAAGAGCAAATGGACTTTGCAAAAGGTCAGACACGTTCCTGAGTTGAAGAAAAACCTCATCTCCGGTGGGCGACTCGATAAGGGCGGTTATTCGGTAGTATTCTCGGATAGCACTCGGAAGGTTACCAAAGGAGCATTAGTATCGGCTCGGGGTAAGAAAGCCGACACACTATATACGACTTCTTGGTTTACTCAACACCGTTGCTCTACTACGGTTGCGAGAGAGCATGAGAGATCCGCGGCATTGCGAGCGTGGACACATGAGTCGGAGGTGCATTATGAGGAAGCAGAAGAAGGTCAATTTCTTGAAAAGTGGCAGAGCGCCAAAGGCAGGAAAACCGGACCTTGTACAGACAAATGGTGGAGAACCACAAAGCTATGAAGAAATCTTGCAAGATGAGAACTCGAGCAAGTGGGAGCTGACCAAGGAGGAGACGGATTCCCTGTCAGGGAATCAGACTTGGGAGTTGGCAAAACTTCCACCAATGAAGAAGGCATTGCACGGCGAGTGGGTGTACGAGATGAAGATCGCGCTTGATGGCGGTAAGAGGTACAAGGTCGGACTTGTTGAAAAGGGCTTTCGGCGGGGGCGGGATAGTGCTCATGCGGTGGGAGTTGTAGCGAGATACGGGAGCAACCCGGGAAAGAGATTGGTGGTACGAGGCAACGTTGACGGTGATATGTCGGCGAGGGTGTTACTCGCGAGAAACTGAAGTTGTGCTCGACTTCAGTTGGTCTTCTGGCATGAAGACAGGGGCTTTGAGTTGCAGAGGTGGAGGATATCATGTTTGAGGAAAAGGTCGGTACAGTTAGCAGATGATGCAGACTGTAGGTGGTGCAGTGAGTGTCCCAGTCTCCAAGTGGGAGAATTGTTGGGTAATGTGGAGACCCGGTCCACATTGATTTAATTAACTTCTTAATTAAGAATCCCACCTACCGCTCACCTACTCTTCCACCTACCGCTCACCTACCTCCCCACCTACCGCTCACTTACCTCCCACCTACCACTCTTCTTGATTCTATAAATAGCCTCTTTTGGCTATTGGATGAGGTGCAAGCCAAGTGAAGAGCTAAGCCAAGCAAAGCAAGGGCCGAGCCAAGTTCTCAAGAGAGAAAGAGAGGAAGAGAGAAAGAGAGGAAGGGAGAGAAGAAAAATAGAGATTTTTTTCGTATACGTCGAGGCACTCAACGGTGTAATTCTCGAAGTAATAAATTCTCTGCAGTCTCCGTGGACGTAGGCAAATTTGCCGAACCACGTAAATCTTTGTGTCGCTCTAGTGTTTTTGCGTGCAATTTTCTCGTTCCAATTTTTCGCTTCATTGTCGTCTTTTTTTCACAACACAAACAACATAACTGTATAGGGGCAGAATGCTCATTTATTTAAAAACAGCTGCAACTCACTTGTTTTCATACGCACAAACCAAACAGCCAGTCAGTTTAACCAGATCAGCTACGAATCAGTAGCTTGTTATGATAAACTGTTTATTTGGATAAGCAGAATAAGCTAAAATTGCCCCAAACAGACTCTAATATTTAGTTGATGACTTCGATAATTTTTATGTCTCAGAAGTTCCGAGAAATGTAGCTTATTTTAGTTCAAAAAATTCGCATCAAACATGCATTCAACAAGATGGAGTATATATGTAATATTTACATGGTAATAAAAAGCAAAAGAACCACGAAAAAAAAATAATAAAGATTTCACGCTCAGTTGGAATTAAAAGAGGCCTGGGGAGACGCATCCCTTGAACTTTTTCAATTATCTCATCATCATATAATATATTGAAATTTCCTCCCCCGTAAAGTTAAGGTTTAATAATAATATAATAATTATTATATTTCAATTGAATAAATCTTTATGAATTATATTAATTAATTTATTACAAAGATAATACTTATCTTTTCAATATTAACAATATTACAATATATATATATATATATATATATATATATATATATATAATCTGAATTTTCAAGCAAATTTTAAAAATTTACGCGAACAAAAATTTATAATACATGATACATCCCTAAAAATCATATTGATCCACGGGAATCAAAAAAAAAAAAAAAAATTAAATCACATTTGAAAATATCCACATTTAATTTATGACCAAATAAAGTGTTATGGTATGACAAACTAAATGACATCAAAATAATCTGATGGGTGTCAAAATAAGTCCAGATCACGCATTTAAAAACAGATGATCTCCAATTCTGACAACTTTATTGTCAAATCCAATGTCTCGAGAAGACAAATATAATGATATCGCTTAGATCTAACATCAATATGACATTTTAATAATCCTAAAATCACATTTGATCAAGGAAATCAATCCAGGTTGTTTAATAGACTGATTCAGATTCATGCAGTGTTTATAGAGGTGACAATCCAAAATCTATAGTTAAACCCCACCTTTCAAGAGAGGGGTTGGACCTAGAGGAGAAAGCTGAAGGCGCTCCAATATCTTGAGGGTTCCCAACCTCCACCACCATTGATCACCACCATCGCTACTAACAGACCACCACTGACACCGCCAGCGAACCACTGTTGGCCGGCCACCACCTTCATCGTCAAGGGATCGTCGCTGCTAACGAACAATCGTTACCCAAACACCACCATCATAGCTCCTAGAACACCAAGACCATTTCGATCACCACTGTCATCACGGCTGTACGACTGTCATCTGACTGCTATCACTACCAGACCATCGTTGTTTGAACACAACCATCACTGCCACTAAACAAAAATCTTAGTTCATAGTCCAACCACTATCATTGTTGTCATCAGACCACCATAGTCATGCTACCACCATCACTGAACCATTGTTACCTTACCACCACCATCGATATTGTCAGACCACTACTGTCTGACTACCACTATCATCGTCCCAGGACCACTATCATCTAATCATTGCCACCATTAATCCACCACTACTCGGGTACCATTTTTTATTGTTGTTAAACCACCGAAGTCTATTCACAATCACTTTTCAGATCTCCAGTGCTTGGCGGCCGTCGTCATCGCCGTCAGATCACCATCATCTGGTCGCTACAACAGATGAGGCTGGCATTAAATTTCTTACACCGAACCTCTGTCAACGGACTTTTTTTTCAGCATCTGGTTTGTCGCCACTTTCATAACGTATTATGTGACTCCCTAAGAGGAAGTCAAGTCACATTGATAAACCTCAATTATATAATATTGCTCAAGCTATTCAAGGGCCTGTAAAGTATTGAAAATTTTGTAGACATAGTTGAATCATTTCACTGAGCTAGACTTCTTCATTTTTACCCTTTTTCATTTTCCACCAAAAAATTCCTGCTGTTATCTTTACTAGCTTTTCTTTTATCTCTGTGTGTTTCAGATCTTCATAGAACACTAGAACATTAATATATCACTATCAAATGAATGTACTAGCACACAATAGTTTGACACTAATCATGGGAAACCACTCCCACACTTGGGAAATCCCTTATAATTAATATATGGCCAACAAATTTAATAATTTCCATCTAGTATAGCTGTCGGCATATTTTTAGGTTGTGTTGTATTTTTTAAAAGGGGTCGCCTACAGAAGTTGTCGGCGAATTTTAAATTTAATTTAAATATAGATATAATTTAGAAAGTAGTATTTGATTTTGAAAATGATTTTAAATTTGAAAATTTTAAGATATGAAATCGAACCGATCTCACATCCCAAATAGTTTATATAAACGAGCACCGCATCACAAACCGTGTATCTATCCCTAAGGATAGACACACTGCTTGATGGTGGGGCTCGGTTAAATAAACTAGAAGATTTGTGACATCCGTTTGGTCTGCGAACCAACTTTATAAGCCGACAAATTCCCCTGCTTAATATGAAAACATTAAACGGGGTTTATATTACTCAGGTTCTTTAAAATTCCCTATAAGGGCAAGCCCCTATAGTAAATTACATCTTAAGTGACGGGAATCACCTAAGAAAACTCTCGATAATAATCAATAATTCTGCTCTCAAGAATTTCAAAGTTTAAGTTTTCAAAGGATTGAATTTTTGAATCTCAATAGGGAATGGATCAATTTTGGAACATTTTATTTTGGGAATTCAAAGGAAGAAAAGTGGGAGAAATTACGGATTCGAAGCGAACTTCGGTAATCTCCCGACTATCCTATTGTTTGGCTTGGATTTAGGAAAGTCCTAATGTTTATTTAATGTTTTAATCTTGCCAATTTTAGTTAATTAGGGCTTATATTTATATGATAGAATCATACAAATAGCCTGGAAGATATGAGGGTTTATGTCGTATCGGACGACTACCTCGGAATCCTAAGACCGGTTAGGACTTAATTTACATGATATGATCATGCAAATGCCTAACGAAGAGTTGAGGATTTATGTTGCACTAGGCAAACTACCTCGAAGTCCTATGGCTTTGTTGTTTAATTCTAGGAAAGTTTTGTTGAAGTGGATTCAGGTTTTGCTGATGACGATGGCCGTGCTGCCCACCATGCTCCGAGCTCCTTGTTGTTGCAGAGGTTTAGTTTTAGAAATCATAAATCAGGAGATGAGAGAAGTGTTTGGTTTAAAGAAAGTCTTAATTTCCAAGTGTTCTTTGTGTTTTAATTAAAACAAATCTTAAAGTTGATTATAACAACACCGGTTAAGATCCCACGGTTCCATCCTTCCGGCATCGTTATTTTTATCGGATTCACTTAGTCCAGATGAATTTGCTAAACTCAATCGAATGAGTTCCACACTTTCATTTAGACCGTGGGAAATCCCGTTAGCAACACGTAGGTTACATCATCCGAGGTATTCCCGATCATCCAACAAGACGTTTTAATTTAGTTGTAGTTGTAGTTTTGTTTTTTTGTTTGTGATTAAATTTTGAGTTGTCTTATATTTTGAAATGTTGTGGAGGTGAATTTTATCTTGTAGTGTCTTTTAATTTAGTTATGGGTTTCAGTTTTGGTTTCTGTCCTAAAGGTGTAGGTTTTCATGCAACTGTTGTTTATCATGCAAGAAAAATAAGTGCGATGCGATTAAATAAATTACCGTAAAGTAAATCGCAATAAAATAAAAGCGTACTTGGAGGGTCTTCCCGTCATCCCAAGCTGCACTTAAAACACAGTTAGAATATTTAAGCAAGTTCCTAGGTAAAGCTAAGGTAAGGGTTATGGTTTTCTACCAAATTCCTAATCCTATAGCTAGTCATTTCCTATGACGTCTAGGTTCCTTGTGTTTTTAGTTTGAAGACGATTTTCTTCATCGAAGAACAATTAAGTTCAATTGTTCTTATAAATATCCTATCATATTGAGGAAGTGCTTAAGAAGAATCTTAAACATCTTTTCAATATTTCTAGGATTGTTTTAAGTCCAAGTGAATTTAATTATGTAAATGAATCGATCGTCCGAGGTTTTCAAGTTTTGTTAACCTGCTTAGTGAACTAGGATATTTGAATGTCCTATAAGTGAAGTAACATTTCATTTAATACTCCATTTAGGAGTTACAATAGTAAAAGCTCCTAAGGGCAAAATGATATTTAGTGATTTATGATTCGAATTTAAGTTCAAATTAATGATTTAAGTTTGGAATAGTGTTCAAGTTATCTTAGATTTATTTTTGAGTTCTTTATGTCTTAGGTGATGTTATTTAATTCAACTTAACTTAATTTAATTTTTTTTTAATTTAATTTTTAATTTGATTTAATTTAATTCAATTTAGTTTGGTTTGATGTTACATTAAATTAATTTGATTTAATTTAATTTTTAATTTAATTTGATTTAATTTAATTTAATTTGATTTAATTTATTTAATTTAATTTAATTTTTAATTTAATTTGATTTAATTTAATTCTTAATTTAATTTAATTTTTTAATTTAATTTTTAATTTGATTTAATTTTTAATTTAATTTTTAATTTGATTTAATTTAATTTAATTTAATTTTTTAATTTAATTTTATTCATTTTAATTTTAATTAAAATTTTAAAAGAGTTCAATAATTTAATTTTAGTTTAATGATTAAGTCTTTTAATGTTTTAAATTTGAATTATCATTTTAATCAAGAATTAAACATTAATGAAATGATTAATTTAGGGATTTTTTAAATTAAAGAATAAATCTCTTCCTAATAATATCCCTACTTTAATAATTCCAATTTTATTATTCTTCCAAATTTAATCAATTATTTAATTAAAGTTTAATCATTTTAAATTGCTTAATGGGTTTCTACCCTTCAATTATTAAATTTCAATCATCCAAATCAGATTAGGATCAAATATTTTACTTGTTAATTTTTTATTAAACCTAAAGTTTTAATTAAGGATTAAAATTTTAATTACCATTTTGCCCTTTAAGCTTAATAATTTCATAACTCACTAAATTGAACTCAAATGAACTTGAAATTTTTATGTGACTTCACTCATATGTCACTAAAGACATGAGAGGAGAAAAATGTGATTTTTCTGTATTTAATTTATTTATATAATTATTTTTGGTAGAAAATAGAGATTTCCAAGGAAAATTTAATAACATGACCAAGGAAAAGTTTCTGTCCTTATGAAAATTATGGGACATTCCTAATGACCAGAGGACCACTTGGACCAAATTTTGTGATTTTTTGAATTATATTTTATTTATTAGAATTATTTCAAGTTCTGGAGTATTAATTAAATTAAAAATAAAATAAATGTTGAAAAATGAATTTTATGTTTTTCAAAAATCTCTCTGATATCAAGGAAACCAGAGAAGCAAATTTTGCAATTTTCTGATTTTTCTATGATTTATTATAATTATTTTAGTGAAAATGCTAGAAAATACATTTTTTTAATTTTAAAATTACCCTAGAACTTTAAAAATTAATATCTCACCAAATAGGCCTAAGAAAAATATGGGGTTTGTTCCTAAGTGATTAAAATTCAAAATGTGACATTTTGGTGAATTTTATTATTTTTGTGATTTTTATTATTTTTTAATTATTAAAAATATTAAAATAATATTAAAAATCAACTTTTTTAGAAAATTGAAATTTTAATTTTCTTAAATTCCCCTGATATCAGAGAGGCTCTAAAACCAATTTGGTGAATTTTTGAAAGGTATTTTGAAAGTTATGAATTTTTAAAGTTTAAAATGACTAAATGGCTTAATCAACCCAATTAATAGGGCTAACCAAGTCCAATTGACTTCAAACTTTTATGGTGGGTTCCTCTGATCCTAAAGGTCAGTGGAGAATTGATTTCAAGTCAATTTGATGTATGGTTAGCTCTAATTAATTAGAGACCTATTTTGAGTGTTTAAGCCAATTAGGGTTGTCTAAAATGAACTAACTCAAAACCTATTTTTCCTAGGGTTCTCTGGTCATAAGGAACATCACCAAATTTTCCTAGAATTTATTTCACAACATGCTATTTATTGGAATTAAAATACTCAAAACAGTGACATGAATTTGAAAAATCAATAACTCTTCATAGGGATGGCCTCGACTTTGGAAAATTCGGGAATGTTCCCAAATTCGGAGGCTTCAAAAGCCCTATGGTCTCATGCCATGGTGAATTGTATACATGCATGGAGAATTAAATGTATGCAGAGAGTAAATAAATTATAAAAAATAAAATACTTGATGAAATTAAATGATTTCTTTTCCACATTATTCTCCTCTCGTTCACTCGAGCAAGAGGGTATTTTTATTTTATTTTTATGATTTTCCTACACAAAGTTATGAATTTTTGAAGTTTAAAGAATTAAATAAATAGAAAATACCCCTAATTTTCTACTTATCCACGCGGCGCCGCGTCATCCTTAACATCTCCGAAGGCACACGCGTCGCGATCCCATTCGACGCCGCGTCATCCTTAACATCTCCGAAGGCACACGCGTCGCGATCCCATTCGACGCCGCCATCCACGTCAGCGCTCCCGGGACCCGCTGTATCGCTCCGTCTTCTGATCCAACGCGATCCCGGCCGTCCGTCCGCGCGTGTATTAAATGGACGGCATCCGTTCATCGTCCCCAAGTGTCCTCACCCGAGAGCCGTCCACACTAAATCCCTAATATCTCACTCGATACTCAATGGATTTTCATGTTCTTATACTCTCGTGGATTCGTCTTGAAGAGACGAACACATCTATACGGCTAATGTTTATTGAAATTGACTCATTTGAAATGGAGAATGTTTAGAAGCTCGGGATGAAGAATTGATCCATACCTTAGCTCGAGAGGTGAAGCCTCGATCGGAGATGCTCGGCACGTTCGTTGGAGCTGCAGGAGGCTAGGGATGAAGCCCGGGGATGTGGTGAATTGCCTAGGTGTGATTTCCACCAAGGCCGATCACGGCCTTTGGAGTCCGGAACAACTCGGGTGGCCCGGAGATGGGGCTTTTGCTGGTGGACACCTTCTCTTGGTCCGGTGAAGGTGTAGGACCAATCAATTTGAGGATTGATCCACCGTGGAGAAGTGTCCTGGTTTTGGGCTTGGATTTCAACTCGAAATCGAGCTCGCGGAGCGAGAAATGGCAGGGGGATTTCGGTGGGGATCAAGTGCTCGTGTATGGGGAGTAGTTTGGAACAATTTTGGCGAGTTTCCTTAAGGTTTGTTTCGAGCACCTCCTCATGGCCGAGAGGTGGGGGGTTTAAATAGGCGAGGGTGGAGGGCCTCCCGGGGGAGTTGAGGGTCGGGATCACTGCTCATGGCAAGTGAAGAACAGCTGCAATGGCCACTCGGGCATGGGGCGGCTCGGCGAGTGAGAATTCCAAGCTTGGATTGACATGGACCTCTCGGCCATGGAGTTTTCCGATGATCGGGGTGGTGGCCGACAGGCAAGGGTCACCCTCGGGGTCGGGTGGGTCGTGGTCGGGTGTTTGTGCAAGCAATTGGCAAATGCCAAGTGTAAAGGCTTTGATCCAAAGTAGAATGGGGCATGGCTAGTTTTTGGGTCTAAATGGGTCAACTCACCCATTTGGGCTTGGTGCACCCTTCAAGGTGGCTTTGGGTGCTGTGGGGGATCAAAGGGATCAGCTGGTTTGGCATGGAGAAGTCTCCATCCAAATATATTTGGATTAAATTTAGGTTTAGGTGAATCATGATTAAGGCTAATGAACTTTAGGGATTAAGGAAAGGGGCCCTCCTTCCTACCCAATATGGTATGGTGACATGTAAAGAGGCTCTCATGGCTTCCATGTGCCTCATGCATGGCTTCATGGCTCACCTTTGGCTTGGGAAAAGTCAAGTCAATTTCATGTAAATGGATTTAAGAAGAATTTTGATATTTTGATGTGAATTTGTATGGGGCTTGATTTGGAATTGTTTGATGATGGAATTATAACTTAGGGAATGGCTTTGATTAAATGGATGGCAAATGGAAATGTCATGTGGGCTTTAGGGCCAAATTTGGGCTTTTGTATTTGGTGGAAATGAGCTTTTAGGAAGGTTTAGGGAAGTGGGCTTTTAGGTTTGAAAATGAATTTATGGATAGAAATTTTGTAAAGAGGTTGGGCCAAATAATTGTTGAGTTTGGTTTAGGGATGTGTCATGAGTGGTTTGGAGTCAATTTGGTGTGATTTGGACTTGAATTGGTTTGAATTTGGGTTTAATTGGTAAGTGGGCCTATGTAGGTCAAATTGGGCTAACTTGGGCCAATGTTGGGCTAGAGTTGAAATTGATGTAAAATTAATGTTGGGAAATGTTTATGGGAGTGTTTCAAAGAGGTTTTGGCTTTGGTTAGGTTTTGATTTTGGGATTTGGGCTCATTTGGGCTAGGTTTGGGTTTAGGTCAAAAATGGGCCTTTTAGCTTTGGGTTGAATTTGAGTGGGGTTTGGATCAAAATCTTGGGCAAATCATGTTAGTGTTTTGTTTATGGGGATGTTAAGGAAGGTTTAGAAAAGATTTGGGGTTAATTGGAGTTGAATTGGGTGAGTTTGGGCTAAGTTTGGGTCATGGGTCCAAATTGGGCTTTAAGGCCAAAAGTGAAATTGGATCCAAATTTCAATCAAATTGGGCTTGGATTTGATCTAGATTGGTGTTGGGGATGTTGGATTGAAGTTTAGAATTGAATTGGACCAGAATTTAGGTCAATTGGGTAGGTTAGGTTTGACATTGGGTTCACTTTGGGTTAAAATGGGTCAAATTGGGGATTTTGATAAAAGTGGGGTAAATTGACAAAATTGGCCCATGGTGTAGTTGAACAAAATGAAATTGGGAATATTTGGGATTTTTTGGAATTTTCTGGGAATTTTCTGAATTTTTGGATTTTTTGGCTAGGAGGGGTATTTTGGGTATTTGGAGGGTATTGGGAGGTATTTTTGGAATTTTTGATATTTTTGGGTAGGGATGATCAATTTGAGTGATGTGTAAATGTTTGGGAATGATTTTGGAGAATTTTGGGTGATTTGGAAATTTTTGAGAAATTTGGGCTATTCAGGGCTTTGGGTAGGTTAGCGGGTGTAGGGTCCCGGGGGTCAAAAATTAAAAATTTGGAAAATTGACGATTGGGTGGATGTAAGTGGAATGAAATCATTTTTGTTGAGCCATGAAGCCATATCAAGCCCACATGAGCCATGAAGGGACTCATTTGAGGCATTCACTATGTTGTTCCTAACCCTCTTGCGCAAGGGCTTAGGGGTTAAGGACCATCCATGTGAATCACCTACATGAGTCGGGAGGTCAAGTCGGGTATGGGTGTGTTTTTAGGAAGTGTGTGAAAGTGTAGTGTGTAGGTGTAGTGTGTATGCAAGTCAACCCTTCACTGCACTGAGGCCACCTGTAGGCGGTCCTAAGGCCAAAGAGTCCTATAGGAACTCATCCTTTAAACTTCCACATTTGATTTCAACCCTCTAGGTGATTAGGGGTCTACAATCAAGTTTGTGGAGTTTGCAGGGAGTTTAGAAGTGGTTTGAATTTCTAAAAGGTGGGTCCCAATTCTAATCCTCTAAGATAGTCAAAGGAAAAGCCTAAGGCTAGATCCTAAGTACTAAAGAGAGAAGAGAAGACTTCATCAAAAATGAGGTCAACAATAGCTAGTTGACTTAGAAACCTGTGATGATCAAAAGTCTTGCTATTCTTCTCAAAATGTAATCTATGATAAGTACAAGGAGTTCCCTTTTTGGGAAAAGAATAATTTCTTGACTTACTGCTTGGGGTGTAAACAAACCGAACACGAAAGAACAAAGCTCTTGTTCTCGTTCGGTTCATTAGAAATTAAGTGTGTTTGAAATAGACTCGTGTTTGAAATTGTTCGTGAAGCTACTGTTCGTGTTCGGTTTGATTTGTTTGAAATTAGTTTTAAATGTTTGAATTGTTTGAATTGTTTGAATTATTTGAATTATTTGAATTGTTTGAAATCTTTTAAATTTGTTTGTATTTTTTGAATTTTTGATTTATTAAGATGATAATATATTTTAGATAAACTTTATAGAATTTAATTTTTTAAAATATGATAAATTTTTAGATTATATAATTATTTTTAAAATTTGATACTTTTTTATATATAATTATTTTAAATTATTTTATATTTAGAACAATAACAATTCGAACATGATCGAACACATGACTGTTTGTGTTTGGTTAGTTTATAAACAGAATATAAACAAATTGTTCATGTTCGTCTCGTTTGCTTATCGAACGAATAGAACACAAACTCTCTGATGAGCTGAACACGAACTGTTCGCTAACAACGAGCTCTTTTGACAGCCGTGCTCACTGCAATCTTTAAAGATCCTCACCCAGTCCTCCATCATCCTTTCCTAATGGGCTTTATGCTCCCAACATTGAGTTAGATGAGCAGGACTACCTTCACTACAGTCTAGAAAGGCTGCTCTTGTCAACCCCCTTGGAAAGGAAGTGATTGGGTAGTGCCATTGTCTTTCACTTGAATATCTAACCTATGAGACCTTGTTCAATGATGATGGACAACCTTTTCTAAAACCTTGATAGATCATTCACATCAATGCTTTGGGCACAATTGTGATTAAGTAGTCATCTCATTAACTATATATCATGTCTATGAGAATCAATTATATGTTGGGTGTAACTTTCACTACAACATTGAATGGTCACTCATATTAACATATTAGATATAATCATATTTAAACAAGCACTTGACATGCAAAGAAATTTTATTAACTATCTTTTATAAATATTCTCAGATATATATAAATTCTACCAATATATTTCAAGTTCTATATACAATCCCAAGTTGGACTTTTACTCCACAGATGAGGATTTACCGTGACCTTAAACGGGCTATAATGGTCTAAATACGTAATAAATTCTCTTTGATTCGGGATACAATCAATCCTAGGGGGATTCAATTCGACCTTTGAATGATTCTAATGATGTTGATATGACTTTGAATGATTATGTGACAGTCATCCCTTCCTAATTAAGATACAATCAATCCTAAGGATATTCAATTTGACCTCCTCCATGCATGTTAACATTATCGAGTTAAAGCTTTAATTCACAGCCTCAGAGGTCAATAACATTCCTATGTATCTCTTTTGTACATATTAATGTCGTGTAACGCACAAAAAATAAGCTTGGATAGTTCAAAAGTTTTTGGCGAACTTTCTTAGATCTCTTCTACATTGGTAACATTGTTTATTAATACTGTGACGAACAACCTCAAAATGATCAAACATCCTTGATGGATTTTCTTAGATCTCTTTCACATAAATTAATTTCATCAAATAATACTCTGATTAATAACCTCAAATAGATCAAACATCATTGGTGAATTTTTTTGATATCTTACATAAGTTTAATGTTATCGAGTAAAGCTTTAATGAATGACCTTACATATAGACTAACATCACTGAGTAACACACTGAAAAAGAACCACTAATATATCAACTATCCTCACTGAATTTTCTTCTATCCCTTTTGCACAGGTTAACAACACTGAGTAAAATCCTGACAAATAATCACATATAAATTAAACATCATTACTGCATTTTCATCGATATCTTATGTACATATTAACATCATTGAATAATGTAATATCAAATTGCATTACATATAGGTTAACTTCACCGAGTATCACATTAAAAATAAACTCTTATTGGTCAAACATCAATGCTAGATTTTTCTTAATCTTATTATTGCATGATGACCCACTTTTTATATGATTGCAATTTATGTTATTAGCAACGGTACCAAAAACTTGATCCCGTTTTAATATATATATTTGATTTTATGATGGAATGTATAATGTGGATTCTACACAAGTATACGTATCGTATCAAGTAATACAGGGCTCTAGTGGAGTCCTGGTTATCGATCCCACAGGGAAGTTTTTAACAGATTTGTATCAGCTAAATTTAAAGGAATTACTTACTAATATAGTAAACGGAAATTTAGAATAATTAGTAAAGAAAACTAAAGTAAACTAATGCTTTAAAATAAAGTTGATTTTAAAGATTTCAGAAAAAGTATCATTCTCCTTGTTTTTAGAAAATTAAGTGAATGATGAATCTAATAGAATTTCTTTTATTGTATTGTGACAAATAGGAGCGTTCCTATTCTTTAACCTTTGGTCTAGGTGCAAAGAACATTGACTAATCCTATGTTTGATTACTGAATCTGCGGCTAGGCTGGGAGGATACTGGCTGCCACTTCAGAGCTCCCACATTCCCCTCACCTGAGGGCTAACATCTACACTTCAGCTCTCAAACAATAGGACCAAATTGAATATTTTAGTCTGTCACACTAAAATGTCCAATTCTGCGTCCGATAAATAATATTTCCCTATTTATTTGCACCCTCCTTCCAAGGCTTTTGACTTCCCTGAATATTGGATGTAATCTTTACTATAGTTGATAATTCAACATATTTTAACAATTCAATGGGCCAGATTGAAAGTAAATTAAGTTTTAAGTAAAAATTATCACAATTTATTTTAATATTTTATGCACTTCTATTTAATTTCATCAATAAACATAATTTCATAAACAAGGAGAAAGACTAAGAAAACTACTCAGAATGCATGGGAATTAAACAAAGCATGGATTTCATTTAAAGTTAACAACAATAAACAAAGATACTTATCTTAATTTCCTCCCAAGCTGGACTCCTCGAAGTTCCTTTGACTTTTCCTTCCAAGATCAAGACACTTCTAAACTCACTAATTACTTCTAAAATAAACACCAAGTAGAAACTAATACTCTCTAAATAAACACACACATAAATAGACACCAAAAAGAGACACACTAGACACACAAATTCGTCCTCTATTTATAGAGGTAGACAAAGGTCCAAGGGGTACTTAAGCACCTCTTCAAAAAGCGTCCAGGTTCAATGTATCTGACATTTTGAACAATCTCGCCGTCGGCGGGGCTTCTAGAAGGTCTCCAAACCGCTCGATCTCGTTGTCGGCGGGCTCGGGCTCGCTGTCGGCGAGATAGTTATAAATCCTTCAGAAATTTTTTTAATAATCTCGCCGTCGGCGGGCTCGATCTCGCCTTCAGAGACATAGTTCATTTTGCATGAATTTCTTCCTTTTTGATCCAAATTTGCTCCATTTCATGTTTTTTGCTTTTATCACTTATAAATCTTCGTTTGTGCAATAAAATAAAGAAAATACCTTTCTTTAAAGTGCAATTTCATAAAAAATAGGTATGAATTTCTTAATATATTTTTCTGTGATCAAAATCCCCCAAACTTAATTATTGCTTGTCCTCAAGTAATCTTAGTACTAAATAAAAATAATGATTTTTATAATAGAACTTTTTCAAATTCAGATATACTATGAATTAAATTTAAATAATACTATAATAAAGTTAAATAAAAATATTTTCAAGTAATTAAATTAACTTTATAGATATAAGAATATTTAGTTTATCGGATCTAAGATTTCTAGTTCTCTATTTATTTCAGGAAGACTATATTTAAAAGAGTAATTTACTTAAGATATTTAGATGATAGGAAGTTCAAGAAAACACTATTTAGTAAAATACTAATCCATATATATAAGTTTAGAAATATATTTGAGTTTTACCCTTTAGGTTGATTCCATTGAAGCCAATTTTTGATAAGGCATATCCTCAAGCTTCTCCTCACTTATATTTTTCTTTTCTTTTCTTTTTTTTTTCTTTTTGGATTGATTTTCAATCCTTCTCTTTTTCTTTTTCTTTTTCAAGTGAGGATTACTATATCTGGATAGCCTGTTAATAATTTTGAACTTCAACTTTCTCTTCCTAAATTTGAAACTTAAAATATTTCTTTGCTTATATGTATTTCATAGCTTTTACTTCATTGAGTTTCAATCTCTTCTTTTTCATTTAAATACTTAAGAATTTCAATTTTAGAATATAGTTTCCCTTACTTTAAATAGTTTACTATATTCTTATTTCTTTTAACCAAATATCTTATTCTATTAAATAATTGAATTACTAGAAACATTTTATTTAACTTTCTATAATAATTAAATAAAGTAATTTATGTTTATTGAATTGAAAAATTACTATAGAAAAATCATTTAATATTAATAATTTTTTTGAAAATAGAAATTGAGAACAATTTAATAATTCAATTTGAATTTTTCCTCCCCCAAACTTAAATTTTTCTATCTATTTCTAATTGGTGAAAAGAAAAATATACAATGAATCATACCTTTAAGCCATAGGTATTTCTTTTCCTTGAAATTTTGCAGGCTTTTTCATTTATTTAAAGAACCCGTACTGTTAGTATTCTTCCACATATATAATATTTAAACGAAAGTGCTGGGATAGGAAATTTTTAATAAGTATAAAACACAACAAATGAAAACTTAATCTATTACTACACATACAATCAACTAACCTATTTAAAAAAAAATTAAAACAATCTAAACATATTAAAAGTTCATAACTTATAAAAACTTAAACAACATATTAAATAAAAAACTAACATCCTATCTAAAAAATTGCAAACTAACTTAACACACATATAAAGTCTAACGTTATAACATAAGCACACAAACAAACACATCAAAGTCATAGTCCACAGAAAGTACACAATAATTACATACATAACAATAAAGTTTTCAAAATAACAATTAACCTAATCAAACTAAACAAAGTCTCTAATCTTCCGCATCAAAATCCCGAGCTATATCATCTCCACGATCTCCGAGCCGAGAAGGTCGAGCAGGCTGGTAATGTGTGTAGCGGGGGAATTCAGGAAAGACAACATCTAAATCACCACTCCTATATCGACGTTCGACCTCATAGTATGCAATTTCGTACTCGAATATCGTCGGAGATATTCGCTATCATAATCGTGTCTTCTTTCCAAGCCATCAATTCTGTGGTCTATATGCTCAAATCTTCTTTCCATATTCTCTCCAAATTGTTCAAAACTTTTTCTACTCAGGGTCAGCTCATTCATCAGATCTTGAAGGGTAGGAGTGGTGTACTGAGGGGGTTCATAACTAGTAGAGGTGCATCTCTACTTGAAGAAGGTACATAATCCCTCGTCCCGCATCTCCATCCTTCGTGGGATTCATATTTCTTTATATTAGCTCGAGTAAGGGGTTTCATAGGTTCAACCCATTCCTCATCATCTCTTGCCTCTACCCCAGATAATCGGCAGAGTGCATAGATAAGACCAGGATGTCCTAGTCCTCCTCCACTTTCATTTCTTGAGGTGGCTAATATATTTTTATAAATTACACTTCCACATTAATGCTTTTTTTGTTCTGAATACAGAAATTCAGAACTGCTCTATCTCTTGTTACCTCACTATGGTGGTAGGTAGGTGACCCACTTTTTAATATTTTTGCAACTTAAATGATTTAATGATGGAATGTATAATGTGGATTCTACGCAAGTATACGTATCGTATCAAGTAATACAGGGCTCTAGTGGAGTCCTGGTTATCGATCCCACAGGGAAGTTTTTAATAAATTTGTTATTAGCTAAATTTAAAGGAATTACTTACTAATATAGTATTCGGAATTTTAAAGTAACTAAAGCAAACTAAAGTAAACTAATGCTTGAAATAAAATTAATTTAAATAATTCAGAAAAAGTATCTTTCTCCTTGTTTTTAGAAAATTAAGTGAATGACTAATTTAAATAGAATCTTTAAATTGTATTGTGACAAATAGAAGCATTCCTATTCTTTATCTTTTGGTCCAGTGCAAAGAACATCGACTAATCCTATGTTTGATTATCGAATCCGCGGCTGAGTCGGGAGGATACTGGCTGCCACTTCAGAGCTCCCACGTTCCCCTCACCTGAGGGCTAACATCTACACTTCAACTCTCAAACAATAGGACCAAATTGAATATTTTAGTCTGTCACACTAAAAATGTCCAATTCTACGTCCGATAATTAATATTTCCCTATTTATTTGCACCCTCATTCCAAGGTTTTTGACTTCCCTGAATATTGGATGTAATTTTTACTATAGTTGATAATTCAACATATTTTAACAACTCAATTGGCCAGATTGAAAGTAAATTAAGTTTTAAGTAAAAATTATCACAATTTATTTTAATATATTAGGTACTTCTATTTAATTTCATCAACTCGCATAATTTTCATAAGGAAGGAGAAAGACTAAGAAAATTACTCAGAATGCATGGGAATAAAACAAAGCATGGATTTCATTTTAAGTTAACAACAACAATAAATAAAGATACTTATCTTAATTTCCTCCCAGCGAACTCCTTGAAGTTCCTTTGACTTTTCCTTCTAGTACAGCAAACTTCTAACTAAATAGCACTCAAATACAAATAAACTCAAGAAACTCACTAATGACAAACAACAGACACACTTAAGACACCAAGAAGAGACACTCAGACTCTCTAAATAGACACACCTAGACACTAGAATTCGGCCTCTATTTATAGAGGTAAGCAAAGGTTCAAGGGGTGCTTAAACACCTCTTCAAAAAGCGTCCAGGTTCAATGTATTTGCATTTTAAACTGTCTCGCCGTGGGCGGGAAACGACCTCGCCGTCAGTGAGGCTTCTAGAAGGTCTTCAAACCGCGCGATCTCGCTGTCGGCGGGCTCGGGCTCGCTGTCGGCGAGGTAGTTATAATTCCTTCAGAAATTCTCCTTATGATCTCGCTGTCGGCGGCCTCGATCTCGCCGTCGGCGACTTAGTTCATTTTGCATGAATTTCTTCATTTTTGATCCAAATTCGCTCCATTTCATGCTTTTGCTTCCATCACTTATAAATCTTCGTTCCTGCAGTAAAATAAAAAAATACTTTTCTTTAAAGTGCAATTTCATCAAAAATAGATATCAATTTCTTAATGTATTTTTCTGTGATCAAAATCCCCCAAACTTAATTATTACTTTTCCTCATATAATTTTAATACTAAATAAAAATAATGATTTACGTAATAGAATTTTTCAATTCGGATATACTATGAACTAAATTTAAATAATATTATAGTAAAGTTGAATAGAAATATTTCTAAGTAATTAAATTAACTTTATAGATATAAGATTATCTAGTTATCAGGTCTAAGATTTCTAGTTTTCAATTTATTTCAGGAATAACAATATTTGAAAGAGTAAATTACTTAAGATATTTAGATGATAGGAAGTTCAAGAAAACATTTATTTAGTAAATTACTAATCTATATATAAGTTTATAAATATAATTAAGTTCTACCTTTTAGGTTGAATCCATTGAAGCCAATTTTTGATAAGGCATCTCCTCAAGCTTCTCCTCACTTATATTTTTCTTTTTTTTTTCTTTTATTTTTTTTTATTTTCTTTTATTTTATTTTCTTTTTCAAGTGAGGATTACTGTATCTGGATAGCCTGTTAATAATTTTGAACTTCAACTTCTCTTCCTAAATTTGAAAACTTAAAATATTTCCTTGCTTATATATATATTTCATAGTTTTTACTTCGTTGAGTTTCAATCCTTTCTTTTTCATTTAAATACTTAAGAATTTCAATTTTAAAATATAGTTTCCCTTACTTTAAATAGTTTACTATATTCTTATTCCTTTTAACCAAATATCTTATTCCATTAATTAATTGAATTACTAGAAACATTTATTTAACTTTCTATAATAATTAAATAAAGTAATTCATGTTTATTGAATTGAAAAACTACTATAGAAAATCATTTGATAATAATTTTTGAAAATAATATTGAGAACAATTTAATAATTGAATTTGTATTTCTACCCTCCCCCAAACTTAAATTTTTCTATCTATACTAAATAGTGAAAAGGAAAGTATATAGTAAAGTTCATCATACCTTTCGAGCTTTAGGTATTTCTTTTCTTTGAAATTTTTGCAGGCTTTTTCATTACTTAAAGAACCTGTATTGTTAGTATTCTTCCACATATAGTATTTAAAAGAAAGTGCAGGGATGAAATTTTAAAATAAGTATTAAACATAACAAATGAAAACTTAATCTATTACTACACATACAATCAACTAATCTATTTTAAAACATATTAAAATAATCTAAACAATGTTAACATTCATAACTTATAAAAACTTAAACTAACATCCTATATATATAAAAAAAATTGCAAATTAATTTAACACACGTAAGAAGTTTAATATCATAAAGATAAGCAATATACCAACATCCATAGTCCAAAGAAAGTACAGAATAATTACACACAGAATAATAAAGTTTACAAAATAACAATAAATCTAAACAAACCAAACAAACTAAACAAAGGCTCTAAACTTCTGCATCAAAATCCCAAGCTATGTCATCTCCCTGATCTCCAGGTTGAGAAGGCTGAGCAGGCTGGTACTGTGAATAGTGGGGGCACTCAGGAAAGACAACATCTAAATCACCACTCTTATATCGACGTTCAACCTCATAGTATGCAATTTCGTATTCTGAATGTCGCTGGAGATATTCACTATCATAATCGTGTCATCTATCCAAGCCTCCGATCCTTTGGTCTATATGCTCAAATCTTCTTTCCATATTTTCTCCAAATAGCTCAAAACTTTTTCTACTCAGAGTCAGCTTATTCATCGGATCTTGAAGGGTAGGAGTGGTGTACTGAGGGGGTGGATCATAACCGGTAGAGGGTATATCTCTACTTGAAGAAGGTACATAATCCCTCGTCCCGCATCTCCATCCTTCGTGGGATTCATATTTCTTTATATTAGCTTTAAGTAAGGGGTTTCATAGGTTCAACCCATTCCTCATTATCTCTTGTCTCTACCCCAGATAATTGGCAGAGTGCATAGATAAGACCAGGATGTCCTAATCCTCCTCCACTTTCATTTCTAGCGGTGGCTAAGATATTCCTATAAATAACATTTCCCACATTAATACTCTTCCGGTTCCGAATACGAAATTCGTAATCGCTTCATCTCTCGTTACCTCACTATGGTGGTAGGTAGGTAACAAAGTAGAACAAATAAAATAATGCCGAGCTTTAGATGTTGCATTTAACATAGAAAGAGGGAAGTTTACCCGTTCCCGCCGCTTTATTTTCCGGACTCCTTTCCCATCGGTGAGAAAGTCGATCACCTCTTCCAAGTGGTCCTTCCATAGTTCCAAAAGTTTCATACTCGCCGGCGTAGGTGTCTCGTACTTCATAATAAGCGTTTATTATAGCAGCGTTGAATTCTACAAAAATCCTCTAACCTTAACCGGTGCATCTTCGACTCGTGTTAAATTTGCATAAAATTCCTTTACTACTTCTACAAACTGCTCTGTTGTCACGAAACGAAGTTTTCCCATCCTCGTTCCTTAATGATTCGCTCAACTTCTCCTCCAGTGATTTTTGAAAACTCGATCTTGAATGCATTTTCTTGATTGGATATTTTGAAAATATCGATTTTGGGCTCTTGCATTTATGAATCGGGTTTCGTCATAATCTATCCGTTGTTTTTATCGTGGAGCCATTTCTCGATCTGTGAAATTTGCAAAAATCTTAACTAAACTCCAAAATATTACTAAAAAGGCTTCCTACAACATCTAAAATCCTTTTAAATCAATTTCCATGAAATTCTTCCAAGTATTTTCTCCACATTTCAGATTTTTTCAAAATTCCCCAATGTAGAAGAAATCCATGGTGAAAATAAAAAATTTTTGCATAGGAGTGAAGCTCTTACCAAGAGAAGATGAAATCCGGTGTCAAAAAGTGTTGAAATCGCCTCAAATCCGAGATCTCTCAAGCCCTAGGTAGGTTTTTTTGAAGTTTTGAGGAAAGGGATGATGAATAGTGTTGGTTGACCGGTCAAATATAGGACTTTTCGCGATCTCACTATCAGCGAGCTAATTAATTTGATAAGGCAAAAGTTTCAGGAAAAATCCGCCGTCGGCGAGCTCAGTCTCGCTGTCAGCGGGTTTTCTCACTGTCGGCGAGATCCCAAAATTTTTAAATTTTTGAAATTCGTCAATCATTTTCAACCTCGATTTGCCTTTAATCAATCTTCCGATCACTTAATTTAATAATAGTATGAAGATTAAATACTTATACTCACAAAAAGTTCACACAACACAAACAATATAACTTTATATATGAAATCCATGACGCTTACAAACTCCACACTAACAACTTAACAACATACTTAACTTAAATGTTCAAATCCATAATACTCAGCATCGCAATCCACACCACAACACTCTAAATGCCGAGACATAACAATTACATAAAATCTCATCAATTCTGAGATGATCAAATCAAAGTTCGACTCATAATAAAACCTAAATCTAAATCAACACATATATACACAAATATATGAAATAAACATAGAAATCTTTTCTACTCTTCGATTGTCCGAACTATCATCTTCTCTCGATATTCCCGATGCGACGTGTGTGCACAAATAAATTGTTAGAACGGCCTGAAAGGGAATTATGCAGTAGATTCTTCATTAATCCATCCCTTCTGTCTTAGTAAATGAATAGAACTGGCCTCCAGATGTCCAGTATGATCAAAGTGCTCCTTCATCCTCCAGTCAATGTGATCAAACATATCAGAGATATTGTCGATGGAATTCATCACATTTTGCAATTCTTTCTCCAATCCTTCAATCTTCTTCAAAATGAAATTAGTTTTATCAGTAAGGGGCCTTGGTAAAGGATTGTTCTGTGATACTCTGTCAGAAATAATGGTAATCTCATCATTGTTATCCAAAGTTGGAAACATATCCGTAGGATCAAGTGGTTTCCATGATAAAAGTACTTTTTCCCAAGCCTCATAAGAAACTTGGTACTGACTGCATAAAGCAAATATAGTCGATGGGTGTCCAAGTCCATGCACTGACCCATGCACAATCAATCCCAATGCGTACTTTACTATTATTGATCCAACATCGATAGGTAGTCCAATTTGAATACAGTAGTTTAATATAACCGCATTCCTTTGAAACATTATTTACCCTCATAGTATGTAATAGTTTTGATGATATAAAGAAATGCCAATGCTTCGAGACAGGGTTAAGAAGTGATGCAGAAAAACTGACATACCCGTCTTCGCGTAACTCCCAATCATCATGTTCGTCAGTCAGGTATCTATAGATTTCGTTCATATTGTATCTTGAAGGTACAAACTTGGAATAATGACAAACAGAGGTATTCTCTATAGAAAATACTTCATTTACCCTTGAAGGAGTAAATGTTACCCATCTTCATCTGACGTAGACATTTCCATTGTTGATCCAATGTAAATTAGAGTAAAACTCTTTAACTACTGGAATAACTACGCGGATGTCGTATAACAAAATACCTCCCAATGCCGCTGTGCGATCATTTCTTCACTTTTTGTGGTGGAATTCTCTACTCCTCTTTTGACAAATCCTCTTTCTTTAATAAGTCTTTTCTTCATCAAGCCTTTGTTGAAGATACGCTGCGCCTCCGAACTGATGAATTTTCTTCTGTTGAAAACTTCAGTTTTTGTGGTTTCTAAGAGTTTGGTGGCCATTTCGGATTGAAAGGATTGGTCTCTAGTCGTTTCTAAGGAAGAAAACAGTGTAAATTTGGAATTGGGATAATTTCCTACGAAGAAATGGCTTAGATCCGTCCAAAACCGCACTAAAATTCTTAAGAAACCAAAATTTCAACTGCCTCATTGTCGACGGGAAGTTTCTCGCCGTCGGCCGGCGAGCTAGTTATAAAACTGACTCAAGTCATGGCACACGATCTCGCTGTCAGCGGGCTCGGGCTCGCTGTCGGCGAGATTCGTAAAAATCGCCCAATTTTGCTCTGGTCCGAATATTTTCTGATCTCATCATATATGTTTAACTTTGTAATGATTCTAATTAAAAACTTGAGTAGTAAGATTAGTTTTAATAATATAGACTCACTAATTTGTAGATAATTTAAAATAAAAGACTACTATGGGTTGCCTCCAATAAAGCGCTTAGTTTAACGTCGTCAGCCCGACCTAATTTCAGTTAGTAATCAGGTTGACTGAGCATTACAACCTCTTTAAAATTTGGTCTTCTACCTTCGAAATATGGCTTTAATCTATGTCCGTTTACCTTAAATCTATGTCCTGTTTTAGGATCTTCAATTTCTATAGTTCCATATGAAAATATTTGAGTTATGGTGAAAGGTCCTAACCATCGAGATTTCAATTTCCCAGGAAATAATTTCAATCTAGTATTATATAAGCAAAACTTCTTGTCCCGGTTCAAAATTTCTCTGATTAATCTTCCGATCATGCCATAATTTCATTCTTTCTTTATAAATTCTATCATTATTATATGATTCATTTCTTAATTCTTACAATTTATTTAATTGCAACAATCTCTTCTCACCAGCTTTTTTCATATTATAATTAAATTCTTTAATCGCCCAAGATGCTTTATGTTCTAATTCAACTGGTAAGTGACAACTTTTTCCATATATAAGCCTATAAGGAGTCATTCCAATCGGAGTTTTATAAGCAAATTCCGTATGCCCATAATGCAGTATCTAGTCTTATAGACTCGCCTAATCTATTAGTGGTTTACAGATTTTTCTAATATACGCTTAATTTCTCGATTAGAAACTTCAACTAATCCACTAGTTCGTGGATGATAAGCGACTGATATCTTATGCATAATATTATAATTTTCTACTAGTTTGTGAATATATTTGTTTCTAAAATGAGTACCTCCGTCGGTGATAATCACTCTCGCATTCCAAATCTAGTAAAAATATTTTTCATTAAAAATTTTGAAACACTTTTAGCATCACACCTAGGTAAAGCTTGTGCTTCGATCCATTTGGAGACATAATCAACAGCTACTAATATATATGAGTTTCCATATGAAGGAATAAAAGGTCCCATGAAATCTATTCCCCAAACATCAAAAATTTCAACTTCTAATATAAAATTCAGAGGCATTTCATTTTTTCTCGATATGTTTCCTACTCTTTGGCATTTATTGCAAGTTTTTATATATCTATATACATCCCTAAATAGAGTAGGCCGATAGAATCCAGTATCGTAGAATTTTATACGCAGCTTTATCCGTCCCAAAATGTCCTCCAAAATCGAGTCATGACATTTTTGAATGATTGGTTCAGCTTTCTTCATAAGGCACGCATCTTCTAATAATTAGATCTTTACATTGCTTATATAAGTATGGTTCATCCCAAAAGTATGTTTTAGTATCATGAATGAATTTTTTCCGTTGTTGCAAAGTTAACATAGGTGGTAAAATGTCACTTACAATATAATTTACTATATCAAGCATACCAAGGTATTTTCCACTCATTTATATTATAAAGTTGTTCATCAGGAAAACTGTCTAAAATTTCATTATCAGTATCAGTTAATTCATGATTTTCTAATCTTAATAAATGATCAACAATTTGATTATCAGTTCCCTTTTTGTTAACGATCTCAATATCAAATTCTTGCATTAATAATATCCATCTAATTAATCTTGGTTTAGAATCTTTCTTTTGCATTAAATATTTTATAGCAGAGTGATCAGTATGTACAATACATTTAGTTCCTATTAGATAATGCCGAATTTTATTAAAAGCATATACAACTGCTAATAATTCTCTTTCAGTCACTGTATAATTTGTTTCAACATCATTTAGAGTTTTACTAGCATATCATATCTTTGCCCAAGAACTGCTCCTATAGCATAATCACTAGCATCACACATAAGCTTAAATGGTTTCTCCCAGTTAGGTGAAACTACTATAGGTGTGTTGACCTCATTTTTGATGAGGTCTTCTCTTCTTCTCTTTAGTACTTAGGATCTAGCCTTAGGCTTTTCCTTTGACTGTCCTAGAGGATTAGAATTGGGACCCACCACTTAGAAATTCAAACCACTTCTTAACTCCTCGCAAACTCCACAAACTTGATTGTAGACCCCTAATCACCTAGAGGGTTGAAATCAAATGTGGAAGTTTAAAGGATGAGTTCCTATAGGACTCTTTGGCCTTAGGACTCGCCCCAGGTGGCTCGGTCCAGTGAAAGGGCTGACTTACACTCACACTACACTTATACACTACACTTTCACACACCTCCTAAAACCACACCTATACCCAACTTGACCTCCCGACTCATGAAGGTGATTCACATGGATGGTCCTTAACCCCTAAGCCCTCAGCAAGAGGGTTAGGAACAACATAGTGAATGCCTCAAATGAGTCCTCTCATGGCTCATATAGGCTTAACATGGCTTCATGGCTCAACCAAAATGATTTCATTCCACTTACATTTACCCAATCTTCAATTTTCCAATTTTTTTAATTTTTGACCCCGGGGACCCCACACCCGCCTAGCCTACCCAAAACCCTTGAAATTACCCAAATTTTTCAAAATTCTCCAAAATCACCCAAATTACTCAAAACCAATCCCAAACATTCCCAAACCACTCAAATTGATCATTCATAGCCAAAAATACCAAAAATTCCAAAAATACCTCCCAATACCCTCCAAATACCCAAAATGCCCCTCTTAGCCAAAAAAATCCAAAAATTCAGAAAATTCCCAGAAAATTCCAAAAAATCCCAAATATTCCCAATTTCATTTTGTCCAACTACACCATGGGCCAATTTTGTCAATTTAACCCACTTTTGTTAAAATCCCCAATTTGACCCATTTTTAACCCAAAGTGAACCCAATGTCAAACCAAACCTACCCAATTGACCCAAATTTTGGTCCAATTCAATTCTAAACTTCAATTCGACATCCCCAACACCAATCTAGACCAAATTCAAGCCCAATTTGATTGGCATTTGAATCCAATTTCACTTTTGACCTTAAAGCTCAATTTGGACCCATGACCCAAACTTAGCTCAAACTCACCCAATTCAACTCCAATTAACCCCAAATCTTTTCTAAACCCTCCCTAACATCCCCACAAACAAAACTCTAACATGATTTGCCCAAAAGTTAGACCCAAACCCCACTCAAATTCAACCCAAAGCTAAAAGACCCAATTTTGACTTAAACCCAAACCTAACCCAAATAAGCTCAAACCCCAAATCAAAACCCAACCAAAGTCAAAATCTCTTTGAAACACTCCCATAAACATTTCCCAACATTAATTTTACATCAATTTCAACCCTAGCCCAACATTGGCCCAAGTTAGCCCAACTTGACCTACATTGGCCCACTTACCAAATGAACCCAAATTCAAACCAATTCAATTCCAAATCACACCAAATTGACTCCATACCATTCATGGAACATCCCTAAACCAATTTAAACATTTATTTGACATGGTCCTTCACAAAATTTTCACCCAAATGCCCATCCTAAAATCAAAAAGCCCACTTCCCTAAACCATTTTAAAAGTCCATCTTCACTAAATTTTAAAGGCCCAAAATTCATACAAAGCCCATATGACACTCTTTTTCATCATGACTTCAATTAAAACCATTCCTAAAGTTCCAATCAAATATAAATTTATTCTAAATCAAGCTTCATGTTAACCTCTCATACATTTATCAAAAATGCCAAAATCCATTTTCATACAAGTAAGCCAAGCTATGTGCAAGCCATAGGCAAGCCATGAAGCCATGCATGAGCCACATGGAAGCCATGAAAACCCTTTACATGTCACCATGCTATCTTGGGAAAATGGAGGAGGTCCTTTCCATATTCCCTTAAGGTGATTAACCATGTCCATGTCTCCCCTAAACCATGTTTAATCTTAATTGTACTTGGATGGTGACCTTTCCCCACTAATCATGCTGACCTAAACCACTTTCTCTTCAGCCCAAACTAGCCATGGGGAGGTGCACCTAGCCCAATCCATGCACTTGACCAATTTGAACCAAAATGGCCTCTCCCCCATACCATTTTAATCCAAGCCCTTTACACATGTCCATGGCCAATTGACTGCACAAACCTCTAGCCTCGACCCACCCGACCCCGAGGGTGACCCATGCCCGTCGGCCGGCCACACCGGCCGCCGGAAAATGCCATGGCCGAGACATGGCAAGGAGCCAAGCATTGAAATTCCACCTTGCTGAGTTGCTCCATGCCCAGTGGCCATTGCAGCTGTTCTTCCCTTGTCATGAGCAGCTGATCCCAGTCCCTAACTCCCCCTGGGAAAGCCTCCAGCCTCTCCTATTTAAACACCACCCCTCTCGGCCATGGAAGAGGTGCTGAACCAACCTTAAGGAAACTCTGCCAAAATCATTCCAGACCACTCTCCACACATAGAGCATTTGATTCCCACTGGATTCCGACCTCGATTCCCTCCAGTCGAGCTCAATTTTGAGTTCAAATTTCAGCATAAAAACCAGGACACTTCTTCACAGTGGACCAATCCCCAAATCGATTGGTCCTACACCTTCACCGGACCGAGGGAAGAAGTTTACCAGCAAAAGCCCCCTCACCGAGCCGGCCATTGCTTCCGACCTCCATGCTTTGTGATCGGGCTTGGTCGAAATCTTACCTAGACAATTCACTGTGCCAAGGGACTTCATCTGGAGCTTGCTTGGACCCAATCGAAGGTGACACAACTCTCAGATCGAAGCTTCACTTCTCTGAGCAAAGGTATGGACTCACTCTTCTTCCCGAGCTTACAGAGATTCTCCATTTAATTTGAGTCAATTTAAATACATGTTTACCATATGGATGTGTTCGTCTCCTCAAGACGAATCCATAAAGCATAAGAACACGAAAATCCGTTGAGAATCGAGTGAGAAATTAGGGTTAGAAGGTTGACGGTCACGGGTGCACACCGGCCGTAGACGATGACCAGGAGCCGTCGGATCGAGCGTGTATCGAGTGGACGGTTTGGATTGAGCCGGACAGCGCGTTGGTACGTAAACCGCGGGGCCCTCGAGCGCTGAGTCGGATGGCGGCGCCGAATCAGAAGACGACACGCGGCGCTTCGGAGATGCCTAGGTTGAGTTGGCGCCGTGTGGATAAGTAGGAAATTAAGTTATTTTCCTATTTATTTAATTCCCTAAACTTCAAAAATGCATAACTTTGTGTAGGAAAATCAGAAAAATAAAATAAAAATACCCACTTGCTCAGTGAACAAAGGAAAATAATATGGAAAAGAAATCATTCAATTTCATTGAATATTTGATTTTTAATAATTTATTTACTCTCTGCACATTTTCAATTCTCCATGCATGTATACAATTCACCATGGCATGAGACCATAGGGCTTTTGAAGCCTCCGAATTTGGAAACATTCCCCGAATTTTCCAAAGTCGTAGGCCATCCCTATGAAGAGTTATTAATTTTTCAATTCTAGGTTGCTATTCTGAGTATTTTAATTCCAATAATTAGCATGTTGTGAAATAAATTCTAGGAAAATTTGGTGATGTTTCTTATGATCAGAGGACTCTAGGAAAAATAGTTTTTGGAGTTAACTCACTTGGAATAACCCTAATTGGCTTAAACACCCAAAATGGAGTTTTAATTAATTAGAGCTAATCATACATCAAATTGACTTAAAATCAATTCTCCACTGACCTTTAGGATCGGAGGAACCCACCATAAAAGTTTGAAGTCAATTGGACTTGGTTAGCCCTATCAAATGGGTTGATTAAGCCATTTAGCCAAAATTAAACTTAAAAAATTCATAACTTTCAAAATACTTTTCAAAAATTCACCAAATTGGTTTGGGAGCCTCTTTGATATCAGGAAAATTTAAGAAAATTAAAAATGTAATTTTCTAAAAAAGTTGATTTTTTACATTATTTTAATATTTTGAATAATTAAAAAATAATAAAAATCACAAAAATAATAAAATTCACCAAAATGTCACATTTTGAATTTTAATCACTCAGGAACAAACACCATATTTTTCTTAGGTCTCTATGATTAGATATTAAATTTTAAAGCCCTAGGGTAATTTTAAAATTAAAAAAATGTATTTTCTAGTATTTCCACTAAAATAATTATAATAAATCAAAGAAAAATCAGAAAATTATAAAAAATGGTTCTTTGATTTCCTTGATATCAGAGAGATTTTTGAAAAATATAAAATTCATTTCGTAATCTTTATTTTATTTTTTTAAATTAATTAATACTCCAAAACTCAAAATAATTATAATAAAAAGAATATAATTCAAAAAATCACCAAAATTGGTGCAAGTGGTTCTCTGGTCATTAGGAATGTCCCATAATTTTCTTAAGGACAGAAATTTTCCCTTGGTCATGTTATTGAATTTTCCTTGGAAATCCTTATTTTCCACCAAAAATAATTACATAAATAAATTAAATACAAAAAAATCACATTTTCTCCTCTAATGTCTTTATTGACATATGAGTGAAGTCACATAAAAATTTCAAATTCATTTGAGCTCAATTTAGTGAGTTATGGAATTAGTAAGCTTGAAGGACAAAATGGTAATTAAAATTTTAGCCATTAATTAAAACTTTAGGCTTAATAAAATGAAAGAGTAAAATATTTGATCCTAACCTGATTTGGATGATTGAAATTTAAAGGGTAGAAACCTACTAAACAATTTAAAAATAATTAAAATAAACCTTAATTAAATAATTAATTAAATTTGGAAGAATAATAAAAAAATTGGAATTATTAAAATAGGAATGTTATTAGGAAGAGATTTGTTCTTTAATTTAAGAATCCCTAAATTAATCACTTCAATGATATTTAATTCCTAATTAAAATGATAATCCAAATTTAAAATTTAAAGTGCTAAAAGGCTTAATCATTAAATTAAATTAAAATTAAATTATGTAAATTAAATCCTTTTAAAATTTCAATTAAATTAATACTTTAACAATTAAAATTAAATCATTTTTTAAAACATAAAAAATAAAATATTAAATTAAAATTAAAAAATAAAATTAAATTTAAATTTAAATTAAATTAAAATCTAAAATAAAAATTAAATTAAAATTAAAGTTTAAATTAAATTAAATTAAAATCTAAAATTAAATTAAATTAAATTAAATTAAATTAAAACATATTAAATTAAATCAAATTAAATTAAATTAAATTAAATTAAATTAAATTAGAATAAAAAAATAAAATCAAGTTAAAATTAAAATTAGATTAAATTAAATAAATTAAATTAAAATTAAAAATAAACCAAATTAAGTTAAATTAAAGTTAAGTTAAATTGAATTAAAAATAACATCACTTAAGACATAAAGAACTCAAAATAAATCTAAAACAACTTGAACACTATTACAAACTTAAACCCTTTAATTGAAATTAAATTAAATCATAAATCACTTGAACATCCATTTACCCTCGAAAGCTCTTGTTGTCATAACTCCTAAACGGAGTATTAAGTGAAGTGTTACTTCACTTATACGATATTCAAATGTCCTAGTTCACTAAGCAAGATAACAAAACTTGAACTCCTGGACGATTAATTCATTTGTATAATTAAATTCTCTTGGACTTAAAATAATCCTAGAAATATTGAAAAGATGTTTAAGATTTGTCTTAAGCACTTCCTCGATATGATAGGATGTTTATAAGGACAATTGAACTTAATTGTTCTTTGATGAAGAAAATCGTCCTTAAACCAAAAACACAAGAACCTAGACGTCATAGGAGGTGACTAGCTATAGGATTAGGAACTTGGTAGAAAACCATAACCATTCCCTTAGCTTTACCTAGGAACTTGCTTTAAATGCTTAAGTATTCTAATTGTGTTTTAAGTGCAGCTTGGGATGACGGGAAGACCCTCCAGGTACGCTTTTATTTTATTGCAATTTATCTTATTGTAATTTACTTAATCGCATCACACTTACTTTTCTTGCATGATAAACAACTGTTGCATGAATTCCCACACCTTTAGGGTAGTCCCTAAAACTGAAACCAAAACTAAATTAAAAGTCATTACAAGATAAAATTCACCGTCACAACATTTCAAAATATAAACCAACTCAAAATTTAATCACAAACGTAACAACAAAACTACAACTACAACTAAATTAAAACGTCTTGTTGGATGATCGGGAATACCTCGGATGATGTAACCTACGTGTTGCTAATGGGATTTCCCACGGTCTAAATGAAAGTGTGGAACTCATTTAGTTAAGCTTAGCAAATTCATCTGGACTAAGTGAATCCGATAAAAATAACGATGCCGGAAGGATGGAACCGTGGGATCTTAACCAGTGTCGTTATAATCAACTTTAAGATTTGTTTAATTAAAATATTAAAAACACCTGGATTTTAAGATTTTCTCTAAACCGAACACTTCTCTCATCTCTTGATTTATGACTTCTAAAACTAAACCTCGCAACAAGGAGCTCGGAGCATGGTGGGCAAGACGACCATCGTCATCGACAAAACCCGAGTCTACTTCAGCAAAACTTTCTTAGAATTAAATAATCAAGCCATAGGACTTCGAGGTAGTTTCGCTAAGTGCAACATAAATCCTCAACTCTTCGTTAGGCATTTGCATGAGCATGTCATGTAAATTAAGCCCTAACCGGTCTTAGGATTCCGAGGTAGTCGTCCGATGCGACATAAACCCTCACATCTTCGAGGCTATTTGTGTGATCACATCATACGAATATAAGTCCTAATTAATTAAAAATTGGCAGGATCAAAACATTAAATAAACATTAGGGTCTTCCTAAATTCAAGCCAAACAATAGGATAGTCGGGAAATTACCGAAGTTCGCTTCGAATCTGTGATTTCTCCTACCTTTCTTCCTTTGAATTCCCTGTTGACCTCATTTTTGATGAGGTCTTCTCTTCTTCTCTTTAATACTTAGGATCTAGCCTTAGGCTTTTCCTTTCGACTATCTTAGAGGACTAGAATCGGGATCCGCCATCTAGAATTTTAAACCACTTCTTAACTCCCCGCAAACTCCATAAACTTGATCGTAGACCCCTAATCACCTGGAGGGTTGAAATCAAGTGTGGAAGTTTAAAGGATGAGTTCCTATAGGACTCTTTGGCCTCAGGATCGCCTCCGGCGGCTCGGTCCGATGAAGGGGCTGACTTACACACACACTACACTCATACACTACACTTCCATACACTTCCTAAAAACACACCCATACCCGACTTGACCTCCCGACTCATGTAGATGATTCACATGGATGGTCCTTAACCCCTAAGCCCTTGGCAAGAGGTTAGGAACAACATAATGAATGCCTCAAATGAGTCCCTTTATGGCTCATGTGGGCTTGATATGGCTTCATGGCTCAACCAAAATGATTTTATTCCACTTACATTCACCCAATCTTCAATTTTCCAAATTTTTAATTTTTGACGCCCGGGACCCTACACCCACCTAACCTACCAAATGCCCTTGAAACTACCCAAATTTTCCAAAAATTTCCAAATCACCCAAAATTCTCCAAAATCATTCCAAAACATTTCCACATCACTCAAACTAATCATCCATAACCAAAAATACCAAAAATTCCAAAAATACCTCCCAATACCCTCCAAATACCCAAAATACCCCTCTTAGCCAAAAAATCCAAAAATTCAGAAAATTCCCAGAAAATTCCAGAAAATCCCAAATATTCCCAATTTCATTTTGTTCAACTACACCATGGGCCAATTTTGTCAATTTACCCCACTTTTATCAAAATCCCCAATTTGACCCATTTTAACCCAAAGTAAACCCAATGTCAAACCTAACCTACCCAATTGACCTAAATTCTGGTCCAATTCAATTATAAACTTCAATTAAACATCCCCAACACCAATATAGACCAAATCCAAGCCCAATTTGATTGGCATTGGGATCCAATTTCACTTTTGGCCTTAAAGCCCAATTTGGACCTATGACCCAAACCTAACCCAAACTCACCCAATTCAACTCCAATTAACCCCAAATCTTTTCTAAATCTTCCTTAACATCCCCATAAACAAAACACTAACATGATTTGCCCAAAATTTAGACCCAAACCCCACTCAAATTCAACCTAAAATCAAAAAGCCCAATTTTGACCTAAACCTAAACCTAGCCCAAATGAGCCCAAATCCCAAAATCAAAACCTAACCAAAGCCAAAACCTCTTTGAAACACTCCCATAAACATTTCTCAACATTAATTTTACATCAATTTCAACTCTAGCCCAACTTTGGCCCATGGTAGCCCATTTTGGCCCACCTTAGCCTCTTTACCAAAAAGGCCCATATCCAACCCAATTCAAACCCAAATCACCTCAAATTTGTTTCAAACCACTCATGACACATCCCTAAACCAAACTCAACAATTATTTGGCCCAAGCCTTTACCAAAATTTCATCCCAAAATCCATTTTAAAATTCAAAAGCCCACTTTCCTAAACCATTTTAAAAGCCCATCCTTTACCACATCCAAAGGCCCAAAATTGGTCCCAAAGCCCATATGACATTTCCCCTCATCATACTTTCAATTAAACTCAATACCTAAGTCCTAAATTCATCATCAAATCATTCCAAATCAAGTTCCATACAAATTTCCATCAAATTACCAAAAAATTCCTATAATCCATTTTCATGAAATCGACCAAGCTTTCCCCAAGCCAAAGGTGAGCCATGAAGCCATGCATGAGCCACATGTGAGCCATGAGAGCCTTGGACACTCCACCATACCATATTGGGTAGGAAGGAGGGACCCTTTCCTTAATCCCTAAAGCTCATTAGCCTTAATCATGATTCACCTAAACCTAAATTTAATCCAAATATATTTGGATGGAGACTTCTCCATGCCAAACCAAGCTGATCCCTTTGATCCCCCACAGCACCCAAAGCCACCTTGAAGGGTGCACCAAGCCCAAATGGGTGGGTTGACCCATTTAGACCCAAAACTAGCCATGCCCCATTCTACTTTGGATCAAAGCCTTTACACTCGGCCATTGCCAATCGCTTGCACAAACACCCAGCCCCGACCCACCCGACCCCGAGGGTGACCCTCGCCCGCCGGCCGCCCACCCCGCCGCCGGAAAACACCATGGCCGAGAGCTCACATGTGAGCCAACTTTGGAATTCTCACTCGCCGAGCCGCCCCATCCCCAGCGGCCATTGTGGCCGTTCTTCACATGCCGGAGCAGCTGATCTCAGCCCTCAACACCCCCAGGAGAGCCTTCGACCATGCCTATTTAAACCCCTCACTCTCTCGGCCATGAGAGGTGCTGAACCAAACCTTAAGGAAACTCGCCAAAATCATTCCGCATCACTCTCTACACATAGAGCATTTGATCCCCACTCGAATTCCGAACCTATTCCCTCCGAATCGAGCACAATTTCGAGCTCAAACTTTAGCCTAAAAATCGGGACACTTCTCCACAGATGAGCCAATCCCCAAATCGATTGGTTCTACACCTTCACTGCACTGAGGGAAGGTGTCCACCAGCAAAAGCCCCATCTCCGAGCCACCTCGCTTGCTCCAGCCTCCAAGCTTTGTGATCGGCTATGGTCGAAGTCCAACCTGGACAATTCACTGCGACTGTGAGACTTCATCCGGAGCTTGCTAGATCCAATCGAAGGTGCAACAACTCTCGCATCGAAGCTTCACTTCTCCGAGCAAAGGTATGAACTCATTCTTCTTCCCGAGCTTACGGAGATTCTCCATTTCATTCGAATAAATTTCAATGCATGTTTACCGTATGGATGTGTTCGTCTCTTCAAGACGAATCCATGCAGCATAAGAACACGAAAATCCATCGAGAATCGAGTGAGTTCTTAGGGTTAGAGTGTGGACGGTCACGGGATCGCACCCGCCGTAGACGATGACCAGGAGCCGTTGGATCGCGCGTGTATCGAGCTGGACGGTTCGGATTGCGCCGGACTGTGGAATGATACGTGAACCGCGGGTCCCGGGACGGCCGACTCGTATGGCGGCACCTAATCACAGCCGCGACACGTACCCCTTCGGAGTCGCCGATGTTTCGCCGGCGCCGCGTGGATAAGTAGATAAATAGGGTATTTAATGTATTTATTAAATATCGAAACTTTAAAAATTCATAACTTTGTGTAGGAAAATCAGAAAAATAAAATAAAAATACCCTCTTGCTCGGTGAACGAGAGGAGAATAATGTGGAAAAGAAATCATTTAATTTCATCAAGTATTTTATTTTTTATAATTTATTTACTCTCTGCATACATTTAATTCTCCATGCATATATACAATTCACCATGACATGAGACCATAGGGCTTTTGAAGCCTCTGAATTTGGGAACATTCCCCGAATTTTCCAAAGTCGTAGGTCATCCCTATGAAGAGTTATTGATTTTTCAAATTCATGTCACTGTTTTGAGTATTTTAATTCCAATAAATATCATGTTGTGAAATAAATTCTAGGAAAATTTGGGGATGTTCCTTATGATCGGAGAACCCTAGAAAAATAGGTTTTGAGTTAGTTCATTTTAGACAACCCTAATTGGCTTAAACACTCAAAATAGGTCTCTAATTAATTAGAGCTAACCATACATCAAATTGACTTCAAATCAATTCTCCATTGACCTTTAGGAACCCACCATAAAAATTTGAGGTCAATTGGACTTGGTTAGCCCTATTAATTGGGTTGATTAAGCCATTTAGTCATTTTAAACTTAAAAAATTCATAACTTTCAAAATATCTTTCAAAAATTCACCAAATTGGTTTTGGAACCTCTCTGATATCAGGGGAATTTAATAAAATTAAAATTTCAATTTTCTAAAAAAGTTGATTTTTAATATTATTTTAATATTTTTAATAATTAAAAAATAATAAAAATCACAAAAATAATAAAATTCACCAAAATGTCACATTTTGAATTTTAATCACTTAGGAACAAACCCCATATTTTTCTTAGGCCTATTTGGTGAGATATTAATTTTTAAAGCCCTAGGGTAATTTTAAAATTAAAAAATGTATTTTCTAGCATTTTCACTAAAATAATTGTAATAAATCATAGAAAAATCAAAAAATTGCAAAATTTGCTTCTCTGATTTCCTTGATATCAGAGAGATTTTTGAAAAATATAAAATTCATTTTTCAACATTTATTTTATTTTTAAATTAATTAACACTCTAGAACTTAAAATATTTATAATAAAAATAATATAATTCAAAAAATCACCAAAATTGGTCCAAGTGGTCCCCTGGTCATTAGGAATGTCCCATAATTTTCTTAAGGACAGAAACTTTCCCTTGGTCATGTTATTAAATTTTCCTTGGAAATCTCTATTTTCTACCAAAAATAATCATATAAATAAATTAAATACAGAAAAATCACATTTTCTCCTCTCATGTCTTTATTGACATATGAGTGAAGTCACATAAAAATTTCAAGTTCATTTGAGTTCAATTTAGTGAGTTATGAAATTATTAAGCTTAAAGGGTAAAGTGGTAATTAAATTTCTTTTAATCCTTAATTAAAACTTTAGGTTTAATAAAAAATTAACAAGTAAAATATTTGATCCTAATCTGATTTGGATGATTGAAATTTAATAATTGAAGGGTAGAAACCCATTAAGCAATTTAAAATGATTAAACTTTAATTAAATAATTGATTAAATTTGGAAGAATAATAAAATCGGAATTATTAAAATAGGGATATTATTAGGAAGAGATTTATTCTTTAATTTAAAAAAAATCCCTAAATTAATCATTTCATTAGTGTTTAATTCCTAATTAAAATGATAATTCAAATTTAAAATATTAAAAGACTTAATCAATAAACTAAAATTAAACTATTGAACTCTTTTAAAATTTTAATTAAAATTAAATTAAAAATTAAATTAAATTAAATTAAATCAAATTAAATCAAATTAAAAATTAAATTAAAAATTAAATTAAAAATTAAATTAAATTAAAAATTAAATTAAATTAAATTAAATTAAATTAAATAAATTAAATTAAATTAAATTAAATTAAATCAAATTAAATAAAAAAAAATTAAAATAAATCAAATTAGTTCAATGTAACATCAAATCAAACTAAATTGAATTAAATTGAATTAAATTAAATTAAATTGAATTAAATTAAATTGAATTAAGTTGAATTAAATAACATCACCTAAGACATAAAGAAATAAGCCTAAAATAACTCGAACACTATTCCAAATTTAAACCCTTCAATCGAAATTAAGCTAAATCACAAACCATTCGAACACCAATTTACCCTCAAAAGCTTTAGTTATCATAACTCCTAAACAGAATATTAAATGAAATGTTACTTCACTTATAGGACATTCAAATATCCTAGTTCACCGAGCAAGTTAACAAAACTTGAAAACCTCTGGACGATCGATTCATTTACATAATTAAATTCATTTCGACTTGAAACAATCCTAGAAATATCGAAAAGATGTTTAAGATTCTTCTTAAGCACTTCTTCAATATGATAGGATATTTATAAGAACAATTGAACTTAGTTGTTCTTTGATGAAGAAAATCGTCTTCAAACCAAAAACACAAGGAACTTAGACGTCATAGGAAATGACTAGCTATAGGATTAGGAATTTGGTAGAAAACCATAACCCTTACCTTAGCTTTACCTAGGAACTTGCTTAAATATTCTAACTCGTGTTTTAAGTGCAGCTTGGGATGACGGGAAGACCCTCCAGTGTACGCTTTTATTTTATTGCGATTTACTTTACGGTAATTTATTTAATCGCATCGCACTTATTTTTCTTGTACGATAAACAACGAGTTGCATGAAAACCCACACCTTTAGGACGTAAACCAAAACCGAAACCCATAACTAAATTAAAAGACACTACAAGATAAAATTCACCTCCACAACATTTCAAAATATAAGACAACTCAAAATTTAATCACAAACGAACACAAAACTACAATTACAACTAAATTAAAACGTCCTGTTGGATGATCGGGAATACCTCGGATGATGTAACCTACGTGTTGCTAACGGGATTTCCCACGGTCTAAATGAAAGTGTGGAACTCATTCAGTTGAGTTTAGCAAATTCATCCGGACTAAGTGAATCCGATAAAAATAATGATGCCGGAAGGATGGAACCGTGGGATCTTAACCGGTGTTGTTATAATCAACTTTAAGATTTGTTTTAATTAAAACACAAAAAACACTTGGAAATTAAGACTTCTCTAAACCAAACACTTTTCTCATCTCCCGATTTATGATTTCTAAAACTAAACCTCTGCAACAATAAGGAGCTCGGAGCATGGTGGGCAACGACGACCATCGTCGTCGCAGAAACTTGAACCTACTTCAACAAAACTTCCCTAGAATTAAACAACAAAGCCATAGGACTTCGAGGTAGTTCGCCTAGTGCAACATAAATCCTCAACTCTTCGTTAGGCATTTGCATTGCAAATTAAGCCCTAACCGGTCTTAGGATTCCGAGGTAGTCGTCCGATACGACATAAACCCTCATATCTTCCAGTGCTATTTGTATGATTCTATCATATAAATATAAGCCCTAATTAATTAAAATTGGCAAGATTAAAACATTAAATAAACATTAGGACTTTCCTAAATCCAAACCAAACAATAGGATAGTCGGGAGATTATCGAAGTTCACTTCGAATCCATAATTTCTCCTACTTTTCTTCCTTTGAATTCCCAAAATAAAATGTTCCAAACTCGATCCATTCCCTATCGAGATTCAAAAATTCAATTCTTTCGAAAAATTAAACTTTGAAATTCTTGAGAGCAGAATTATCGATTATTATCGAGAGTTTTCTTAGGTGATTCCCGTCACTTAAGATGTAATTAACTATAGGGGCTTGCCCTTATAGGAATTTTAAAGAACCTGAGTAATATAAACCCCGTTTAATGTTTTCATATTGCAGGGGAATTTGTCGGCTTATAAAATTGGTTCGCAGACCAAACGGATGTCACAAATCTTCTAATTTATTTAACCGAGCCCCACCATCAAGCGATGTGTTTATCCTTAGGGATAGATACACGGCTTGTGATGCGGTGCTCGTTTATATAAACTATTTGGGATGCGAGATCGGTTTCGATTTCATATCTTAAAATCTTCAAATTTAAAATTATTTTCAAAATCAAATACTACTTTCTAAATTATATCTATATTTAAATTAAATTTAAAATTCGCCGACAACTTCTGTAGGCGACCCCTTAAAAAAAAAAAAAAAAAATACAACACTCAACCTAAAAATATGCCGACATTCCCAAAATAAAATGTTTCAAATTTGATCCATTCTCTATTGAAATTCCAAAATTCAATCTCTTGAAAACTTAAACTTTGAAATTCTCGAGAGCGTAACTACCGATTATTATCGAGAGTTTTCTTAGGTGATTCCCGTCACTTAAGATGTAATTAACTATAGGGCTCGCCCTTATAGGGAATTCTAAGAACCTGTGTAATATAAACCCTGTTTAATGTTTACATATTAGGCAGGGGAACTTGTCGGCTTATAAAATTGGTTCGCAGACCAACCGGATGTCACAAATCTTCTAGTTTATTTAATCGAGCCCCATCATCAAGCAATGTGTCTATTCTTCGGGATAGATACATGGTTTGTGGTGTTGTGCTCGTTTATATAAATTATTCGGGATGTGAGATCAGTTTGATTTCATATCTTAAAATTTTCAAATTTAAAATTTTTTTCAAAATAAAATACTACTTTTCAAATTATTTATTTAAATTAAATGTAAAATTCGCCGACAATTTCTGTAGGCGACCCCTTTTTTTCAAAATAAAACACATAACCTAAAAATATGCCGACAAGGTGCTGTAATTAATTTATCTTTTAATAATTCGAAAGCATTCAGGCATTCAGTTGTAAACTCAAATTTCTTGTCCTTTTCAAGAAGTTGGCATAGAGGTTTAGTAATATTTGAAAAATCTTTAATATAACGTCTGTAGAATCCAGCATGTCCAAGAAAACTTCTTACCCCTTTTACTGTAGTTAGAGGTGGTAATTTAGCTATAACTTGAATTTTTGCAGGGTTTACTTCCATGCCCTTTTCCGAAATTTTATGCCCTAATACAATGCCGCCTGTAACCATAAATTAACATTTTTCCCAATTAAGAACCAAATTAGTTTTTTCACATACTTCAAATACTATTTCAAGATGATTTAAGCATGTGTCAAATGTTGTTCCAAATACAGAGAAATCATCCATAAATACTTCTATTCCATTACCAATTAATTTACTAAATATAGACATCATACATCTTTGGAATGTTGCATGTGCATTACATAATCCAAAAGGCATCCTTCGAAAAGCGAAAGTTCCATAAGGACTAGTAAATGTAGTTTTCTCTTGATCCTCAGGCGCAATTTGTATTTGATGATAACCGGTATATCCATCTAAGAAAAAAAAAATATTTATGTCCGGCTAATCTATCTAACATCTTGTATAGAAATTGTAAAGGGAAGTGATCTTTCCTAGTGACTGTGTTTAATTTTCTATAATCAATACATATTCGCCATCCAGTAACTTGTCTTATAGGGATAAGATCATTATTTTTAATAGCTTTGACGGTCACTCCTCCTTTCTTAGGTACGCAGTGGATTGGGCTTACCCAAGAACTGTCAGAAATAGGATATATAATACCATTATCTAACCATTTTAAAATTTCTTTCTTGACTACTTCTTTCATTATCGGGTTTAATCTCCTTTGCGGATCTACTTTAGGCTTATGTTCATTATCTAAAATAATTGCGTGCATACAGTATTGAAGGACTAATTCCTTTAATATCTCATTAAAGTCCAACCAAAAATTTTATTATATTTTTTTAAAGTATTTAAAAGTTTTTGTTCTTGAGATTCATTTAATTTTGATGAAATAATAACTAGTAGAGTTGAAGAATTACCTAAGTAAGCATATTTTAAATGATTAGGTAACATTTTTAACTCAAGTTTAGGAGGTTTAATAATCGATGGAACTATATTTTTTTCAGTGTTTTCTGTATTATCCAAAAATTCAAATTTCTCTTGAATATAATCTAGTTCTTTGTTTATATCAGCTTTTTCGATTAACTAAGTATTTTCTTTTTCTAATTTTTCTTCATAGTATTCCTTAAAATGTTCTTTTTGTAAATGATCAAGTACTTCCATTCGAAAACACTCATCATCTTTTTCTAGTGCAGGATATCTCATTGATTTAGCAATATTAAAAGTAACTTTTTGGTCATTTACTCTCATAGTTAATTCTTCTTTCTGAACATCAATCATAGCTTTTCCAGTGGCTAAAAATGGTCTTCCTAAAATGATAGGAATTTCTTTATCTTCTTCCATATCTAAAACAATAAAATCTACAGGGAAGATAAATTTATCCACTTTTACTAATACATCTTCAATAACTCGCAGGGTATAGTGAAACTACTAGGATCTTTTAATTTTTCAAGAAGTTTTTTCTGTATAATAGCACTACACTCTTCACTAAGTGCGACCATTTCATTATCGGTAAATTTTCTTTTTTTATTTAGAATATCTTTCATGAATTTTACTTAGTTTGCCATCTGTTCTAAAGCTTCTACAAAAAGAATATTTATTGTTAATTTCTTCAAAATTTCAAGGAATTTAGCAAATTGTTTATCTTTTTTATGTTGAATTAGTCGTTGAGGAAATGGTGGTGGAGGTTTTTCCACAGAAATTTTCATTGGTATTAAAAGATTTTCTAAATTTGGATCTTGTTGATTCTTTTCCTTTTCAATTTCCACTTCCTCTTTTTGACTTTCAAGTTCTTTTATAATTTGAGGTTCTAATTCTTTTCCATTTCGTAATTGTATCGCTTTAATTTGTTCATTTCCCTTATCTTTGGGATTTATTTCCACATTACTAGGAAATGTTCCAGGTATTCTATTATTAAGTGCGGTAGCAATATGTCCAAGTTGAGTTTCAATATTTTTAATAGCAGTTCCTTGATTTTGTAATTGATTACCTTGTATTTGTAATTGATTTCCATTATTTTGTAAATGTTGTCCCATATTTAATATTAATTCTTCTATTGATAATTTCTTATCTTTAAATTGTGGGTTATTATTATTAAATCCAGGTGGATAATTAGGTTTATAATTAGAATTTCCTTGACTGGAGGGATTTCCTAATGGTTGTGTTATGTTATTCATCCATGGTTGATTTGTGTTATATTCCAATTAAAATTAGGATGATTTTTCCATCCAGGATTATAATAATTCGCATAAAGATTATTGGGTCTGTTATTAATTGCATTTATAGTTTCATATTAAGATTGGGATTCTATAGGTTGTCCAGATGAATTTTCTTCTGATATAGTTGAAGAGTAATTCATTCCAAAATGATCTAATTTTTTAGATACAACAGCGATTTGTGAAGCTAACATAGATATTGCATCATTTTCATGAATACTAGCTATCTTTTTTGGATTCATTCTATCAGCAGGCCATTGAAAATTATTGGTTGCCATTTCTTCGATTAGTGCATAGGCATCATCAAATGGTTTTGACATTAATGATCCTCCAGCAGCAGCATCGATGATTGATCTTAAAGATCCTTCTAATCCATTATAGAAAGTTTAAATAATTAACCAATCTGGTAACGCAAGATGTGGGCATTTCCTAAGAAGTTCTTTAAATCTCTCCCAAGCTTCATATATTGATTCTCCATCAAACTGACTAAAAGAAGTTATATCATTTCTAAGCTTAGCGAGCTTTTAGATGGTGGAAAATATTTGGATAGAAATTTTTGTGATAACACTCCCCAAGTTTTAATGGATCCAAGTGCTAACGAATTTAACCACATTTTAGCCTTATCCCTTAAAGAAAAAGGAAAAGTCTAAGTCTAATAGCATCGTTAGATACTCCTTCATATTTGAAAGTAGCACAAAGTTCTAAAAAACTAGCAAGATGTAAATTAGGATCTTCAATAGGTGAACCACTAAATTGATTGTTTTGTACCATTTGGATAATTGCAGGTTTAAGTTCAAATGAGTTAGCAGCTACATCGGGGTTTTGAATAGTTAAATGAATTTCATCTAATGTAGGGTTGGCATAATCTCGTAATGGTCTTGGTTGATTGATATTTTCATTTTCAGGAATATTTGTCATTTGTGTTAAATTTATAATTTCTCTTTTTTGTTTTCTAATTCTTTTAATTGTACGTTCTAATTCTGAATCGTATGGTATTAAATTTTTGTTTCCAAATTTTCGCATACAATTTTATAAAATAAATTTTAAAATAGTCCGTTACAATAGTAAATAATTTTTACTTCCCCGGCAACGGCGCCAAAAACTTGACCCACTTTTTAATATGTTTGCAATTTAAATGATTTAATGATGGAATGTATAATGTGGATTCTACGCAAGTATACGTATCGTATCAAGTAATACAGGGCTCTAGTGGAGTCTCGGTTATCGATCCCACAGGGAAGTTTTTAACAAATTTGTTATCAGCTAAATTTAAAGGAATTACTTACTAATATAGTAATCGGAATTTTAAAGTAACTAAAGCAAACTAAAGTAAACTAATGCTTGAAATAAAATTAATTTAAAAAATTCAGAAAAAGTATATTTCTCCTTGTTTTTAGAAAATTAAGTGAATGACTAATATTTAAACTGTATTGTGACAAATAGGAGCATTCCTATTCTTTACCCTTTGGTCCAGGTGCAAAGAACATTGACTAATCCTATGTTTGATTACTGAATCTGCGGCTAGGCTCGGGAGGATACCGGCCGCCACTTCGTAGCTCCCACGTTCCCTCACCTCGAGGGCTAACATCTACACTTCAGCTCTCAAACAATAGGACCAAATTGAATATTTTAGTCTGTCACACTAAAAATGTCCAATTCTACGTCCCATAATTAATATTTCCCTATTTATTTGCACCCTCCTTCCAATGTTTTTGACTTCCCTGAATATTGGATGTAATTTTTACTAGAGTTGATAATTCAACATATTTTAACAACTCAATTGGCCAGATTGAAAGTAAATTAAGTTTTAAGTAAAAATTATCACAATTTATTTTAATATATTAGGTACTTCTATTTAATTTCATCAATTCGCATAATTTTCATAAACAAGGAGAAAGACTTAAGAAAACTACTCAGAATGCATGGGAATAAAACAAAGCATGGATTTCATTTTAAGTTAACAACAACAATAAACAAAGATACTTATCTTAATTTCCTCCCAAGCGAGACTCCTCGAAGTTCCTTTGACTTTTCCTTCTAGTACTTCAAACTTCTAACTAAATAGCACTCAAATACAAATAAACTCAAGAAACTCACTAATGATAAACAACAGACACACTTAAGACACCAAGAAGAGACACTTAGACTCTCTAAATAGACACACCTAGTCACTAGAATTCAGCCTCTATTTATAGAGGTAAGCAAAGGTTCAAGGGGTGCTTAAACACCTCTTCAAAAAAGCGTCCAGGTTTAATATATTTGCATTTTGAACTGTCTCGCCGTCGGCGGGAAACAACCTCACCGTCAGCGGGGCTTCTAGAAGGTCTTCAAACCACGCTATCTCGCTGTTGACGGGCTCGGGCTCGCTGTCGGCGAGGTAGTTATAATTCCTTCAGAAATTCTCCTTATGATCTCGCCGTCGGCGGCCTCGATCTCGCCGTCGGCGACTTAGTTCATATTGCATGAATTTCTTCATTTTTGATCCAAATTCGCTCCATTTCATGCTTTTTGCTTCCATCACTTATAAATCTTCATTCTGCGATAGAAATAAAGAAAATACCTTTCTTTAAAGTGCAATTTCATCAAAAATAGATATGAATTTCTTAATGTATTTTTACGCTGATCGTAGGTAACAAAGTAGAACAAATAAAATAAGTGCGGGCTTTTGATGTCGCATTTAACATAGAAAGAGAAAAATTTACCCTTTCCCGCCGCTTGATCTTCCGTACGCCTTTCCCATCGCCTGAGAAAGTCAATCACCTCTTCCAAGTGGTCCTTCCATAGTTCCAAATGTATCATACTCATCGGTATAGGTGTCTCGTACCTCGTAATAAGCATTTATCTCGTTAGCACGCTGAATTCACAAAAATCCTCTAACCTTTATCGACGCATCTTCGACTGAAGTCAAATTAGCATATAACTCCTTAACTACTTCTATAGCGGCTCTGTTGGTCACGAAACAAAAATTTTCCCATCCTCGTTCCTTAATGATTCGCTCAACTTCTCCTCCAAGACTTTTGAAAACTCGATCTTGAATGCATGTTCTGGCTTGAATATTGTGAAAATATCTTGATTATGCCTTTGCATTCACAAAATGAGTTTCGTCGTAATCCAATCGTCGCTTTTGTCGTGGAGCCATTTTCGATCTGTGAAATTTGCAAAAATTTTAACTAAACTCCCAAATATTACTAAGAAGGCTTCCTACAACATCGAAAATCCATTTAAATCAAATTCCATGAATTTCTTCTAAGTATTTTCTCCACATTTCGAATTTTTTCAAAATTTCTTAATGTATAAGAAATCCATGGTGAAAATAAAAAATTTTTGCATAGGAGTGAAGCTCTTACAAAGGGAAGATGAAATCTGGTGTCAAAAAGTGTTGAAATCGCCTCAAATCCAAGATCTCACAAGCCCTAGGTCGGTTTTTTTGAAGTTTTGAGGAAGGAGATGATGAATAGTGTCGGTTGACTGGTCAAATATAGGTCTTTCCGCGATCTCGCTGTCGGCGAGATTTTTCTCGCCGTCGGTGAGCTAATTAATTTGACAAAGGCGAAAGTTTCGGGAAAAATCCGCCGTCGGCGAGCTCGTTCTCGCTGTCAGCGGGATTTTCCTCGCTGTCGGCGGGATAATTCTCGCCGTCGGCGAGATCCCAAAATTTTAAATTTTTGAAATTCGTCAATCATTTTTCAACCTCGATTTGCCCTTAATCAATCTTCCGATCTCTTAATTTAATAATTTAGTATGAAGATTAGATACTTATACTCACAAAAAGTTCACACAACACAAACAACATAATTTTATGTATGAAATCTACGAGACTTAAACACTTCACACTACTAAACTTAAATGTCCAAATCCATAATACTTAGCATTGTAATCCACACCACAACACTCTAAATGCTGAGATAACAATTACATGTAATCTCATCAAATCTGAGATGATCAAATCAAAGTTCAACTCATAATAAAACCTAAATCAAAATCAACACATATATACATAAATATATGACATAAAATAGAAATCTTTCCTACTCCTCAGTGTCTGAACTATCATCCTCTCTGATATTCCCGATTCGACGTAGGTGCACAAATAAATTATAGAAAGGCCTAAAAGTTAATTCTGCAGTAGATTCTTCATTAATCCACCCTTCTGTCTCAGTAAATGAATAAAACTGGCCTCCAGATGTCCAGTATGATCAAAGTGCTTCTTTATCCTCCAGTCAATGTGATCAAACATATCAGAGATATTGTCGATGGAATTCATCACATTCTGCAACTCTTTCTCTAATCCTTTAATCTTCTTCAAAATGAAATTTGTTTTATCAGTAAGGTGCCTTGCTAAAGAATTGTTCTGTGATGCTCTATCAGAAATAATGGTAATCTCATCATTGTTCTCCAAAGTTGGAAACATATCCGTAGAAGTGGTTTCCATGGTAAAAGTACCTTTTCCCAAGCTTCATAAGAAACTTGGTACTGACTGCATAAAGCAAATATAGTCGATGAGTGTCCAAGTCCATGCACTGACCCATGCACAATCAATCCTAATGCAGACTTTACTATTATTGATCCAACATCGATAGGTAGTCCAATTTGAATACAGTAGTTTAATATAGCGCATTCCTTTGAAACCTTATTTACCCTTATAGTGGGTAATAATTTTGATGAGATGAAGAAATGCCAATGCTTCGAGATAGGGTTAAGAAGTGATGCAGAAAAAAAGACATAACCGTCTTCGCGCAACTCCCAATCATCAGGTTCGTCGGTCAGGTATCTATAAATCTCGTTCATATTGTATCTTGAAGGCACAAAGTTCGAATAATGACGCACGAGGGTATTCTCTATAGAAAATAATTCATTTACCCTTGAAGGAGTAAATGTTACCCATCTTCCTCTGACGTAGACATTTCCATTGTTAATCACATGTAGATTAGAGTAAAACTCTTTAACTACAAGAATAACTACAGTGGATGTCGTATAGCAAAATACCTCCCAATGCCGCTGCGCGATCATTTCTTCAATTTTTGTGGTGGAATTATCTACTCCTCTTTTGATAAATCCCCTTTCTTTAATAAGTCGCTTTTTCATCAAGGCTTTGTTGAAGATACGCTGTGCCTCCGAACTGACAAATTTTCTTCGGTTAAAAACTCCAGTTTTTGTGGTTTCTAAAAGTTTGGTGGCCATTTTGGATTGAAAGGAATGATCTCTAGTCATTTTTAAGGAAGAAAACAGTGTAAAAACGAATTTGGGATGGTTTTCTACAAAGAAATGGCTTAGAACCGTCCAAAACCGCATGAAAATTCTTAAGAAACCAAATTTTCAACTGCCTCGCCGTCAGCGGGAAGTTTCTCGCCGTCTGCGAGATAGTTGTAAAACTTAAATGTTATAAGGCGCCAATCTCGCTGTCGGCGAGATCGACCTCGCCGTCGGCGAGATTTCGTAAAATTGTCCAATTTTGCTTTAATTCGAATATTTTCTGATCTCATCATATATGTTCAAAGTTGTGATGATTTTAATTAAAAAAATTGAGTAGTAAGATTTGTTTTAATAATACAGACTCACTAATTTGTATATAATTAAAATAAAAGACTACTATGGGTTGCCTCCCATAAAGCGCTTGGTTTAACGTCGTCAGCCCAACCTAATTTCAGTTAGTAATCAGGTTGAATAAGCATTAAAACTTCTTTAAAATTTGATCTTCTACCTTCGAAATATGATTTTAATCTATGTCCGTTTACCTTAAATCTATGTCCTGTTTTTGGATCTTCAATTTCTATAGTTCCATATGAAAATATTTGACTTATGGTGAAAGGTCCTAACCATCGAGATTTTAATTTAACAGGAAATAATTTCAATCTAGTATTATATAGCAAAACTTCTTGTCCTGGTTCAAAATTTTTCTGATTAATCTTCCGATCATGCCATAATTTCATCTTTTCTTTATAAATCCTATCATTATCATATGATTCATTCCTTAATTCTTCCAATTCATTTAATTGCAACAATATCTTCTCACCAGCTTCGTTCATATTATAATTAAATTCTTTAATCGCCCAATATGCTTTATGTTCTAATTCAACTGGTAAGTGGCAAATTTTTCCATATATAAGCCTGTAAGGAGTCATTCCAATCAGAGTTTTATAAGCAGTCCTGTATGCCTATAATGCAGTGTCTAGTCTTATAGACCAGTCCAATCTATTAGGGTTTACAAACTTTTCTAAAATACGCTTAATCTCTCGATTAGAAACTTCAGCTAATCCACTAGTTTGTGGATGATAAGCACTTGATATCTTATGAATAATATTATATTTTTCTACTAGTTTGTGAATATATTTGTTTCTAAAATGAGTTCCTCCATCGATGATAATCACTCTCGGCATTCCAAATCTAGTAAAAATATTTTTCATTAAAAATTTTGAAACACTTTTAGCATCACATCTAGGTAAAGCTTGCGCTTCGATCCATTTGGAAACATAATCAATAGCTACTAATATATATGAGTTTCCAAATGAAGGAATAAAAGGTCCCATGAAATCTAATCTCCAAACATAAAAAATTTCAACTTCTAAAAAAAAATTCAGAGGTATTTCATTTCTTCTTAATATGTTTCCTACTCTTTGGCATTTATCGCAGGTTTTTATATATCTGTATACATCTCTAAATAGAGTAGGCCAGTAGAATCCAGATTGTAGAATTTTATACGCAGCTTTATCCGTCCCAAAATGTCCTCCAAAATCAGAATTATGACATTTTTGAATAATTGGTTCAATTTCTTCATAAGGCACGCATCTTCTAATAATTAGATCCTTACATTGCTTATATAAGTATGGTTCATCCTAAAAGTATGTTTTAGCATCATGAATGAATTTTTTCTGTTGTTGTAAAGTTAACATAGGTGGTAAAATATCACTTACAATATGATTTACTATATCAGCATACCAAGGTATTTTCCACTCATTTATATTATAAAGGCTTTCATCAGGAAAATTGTCTAAAATTTCATTGTCAGTATCAGATAATTCATGATTTTTTAAACTTGATAAATGATCAGCAATTTGATTATCAGTTCCCTTTTTGTTAATGATCTCAAAATCAAATTCTTGCATTAATAATATCCATCTAATTAATCTTGGTTTAGAATCTTTCTTTTGCATTAAATACTTAATAGCAGAATCATCAGTATGCACAATACATATAGTTCCTATTAGATAATGCCGAAATTTATTAAAAGCATATACAACTGCTAATAATTCTCTTTCCGTAACTGTGTAATTTATTTAAGCATCATTTAGAGTTTTACTGGCATAATATATAACTTTAAAAATCTTATCATATCTTTGCCCAAGACTTGCTCCTATAGCATAATCACTAGCATCACACATAAGCTCGAATGGTTTCTCCCAATTAGGTGAAACTATTATAGGTGCTGTAACTAATTTATCTTTTAATAATTCGAATGCATTCAGGCATTCAGTTGTAAATTAAAATTTCTTGTCCATTTCAAGAAGTTGGCATAGAGGTTTAGTAATTTTTGAAAAATCTTTTATATAACGTCTGTAGAATCCAGCATGTCCAAGAAAACTTCTTACCCCTTTCACCGTAGTTTGAGGTGGTAATTTAGCTATAACTTGAATTTTTGCAGGGTCTACTTCCATGCCCTTTTCCAAAATTATATGCCCTAATACAATGCCGCATGTAACCATAAATTGACATTTCTCCCAATTAAGAACTAAATTAGTTTTCTCACATACTTCAAATACTTTTTCAAGATGATTTAAGCATGTGTCAAATGTTGTTCCAAATATAGAGAAATCATTCATAAATACTTCTATTCCGTTATCAATTAACTTACTAAATATAGACATCATACATCTCTGGAATATTGCAGGTGCATTACATAATCCAAAAGGCATCCCTCGAAAAGCGAAAGTTCCATAAGGACTAGTAAATGTAGTTTTCTCTTGATCCTCAGGAGCAATTTGTATTTGATGATAACCAGTATATCCATCTAAGAAACAAAAATACTTATGTCCGGCTAATCTATCTAACATCTGGTCTAGAAATGGTAAATGGAAGTGATCTTTCCTGGTGGCTGCGTTTAATTTCCTATAATCAATACATATTCGCCATCCAGTAATTTGTCTTATAGGGATAAGAGCATTATTTTCATTAGCTTTTACGGTCACTCCTCGTTTCTTAGGCACACAGTGAATTGGGCTTACCCAAGAACTGTCAGAAATAGGATATATAATACCATTATCTAACCATTTTAAATTTTCTTTTTTTACTACTTCTTTCATTATTGGGTTTAATCTCCTTTGGGGATCTACTCTAATCTTATGTTCATTATCTAAAATAATTCTGTGCATATAGATTGAAGGACTAATTCCTTTAATATCTGCTAAAGTCCAACAAAAAATTTTCTTATATTTTTTTAAGGTATCTGAAAGTTTTTGTTCTTGAGATTCATTTAATTCGGATGAAATAATAACTGGTAGAGTTGAAGAATTACCTAAGTAAACATATTTCAAATGATTAGGTAACATTTTTAACTCAAGTTCAGGAGGTTTAATAATCGATGGAACTATATTTTTTTCAGAGTTTTCTGTATTATCCAAAAATTCAAATTTCTCTTGAATATAATCTAGTTCTTCATTTATATCGACTTTTTCAATTAATTCAGTATTTTCTTTTTCTAATTTTTCTTTATAATATTCCTTAAAATGTTCTTTCTGTAAATGATCGAGTACTTCCATTCGAAAACACTCATCATCCTTTTCTAGTGCAGGATATTTCATTGATCTAGCAATATTAAAAGTTACTTTTTGGTCATTTACTCTCATAGTTAATTCTCCTTTCTGAACATCAATCATAGCTTTCCCAGTGGCTAAAAATGGTCTTTCTAAAATGATAGGAATTTCTTTTATCTTCTTCCATATCTAAAACAATAAAATCTACAGGCAAGATAAATTTATCCACTTTTACTAAAACATCTTCAATAACTCCCTTAGGATATGTAACATAACGATCAGCTAACTGAAGGGTTACTGAAGTAGGTGAAATTTCTCCCAATCCTAATCTCTTAAAAATTGATAGAGGCATTAGATTGATGCTTGCTCCTAAGTCACACAAAGCTTTTCCATAGAATTTTTCTCCAATAGCGCAGGGTATAGTGAAACTACCAGGATCTTTTAATTTTTCAGGAAGCTTTTTCTGAATAATAGCACTACACTCTTCACTAAGTGCGACCGTTTCATTATCGGTAAATTTTCTTTTTTTATTTAGAATATCTTTCATGAATTTTACATAGTTTGGCATCTGTTCTAAAGCTTCTTCGAAAGAAATATTTATTGTTAATTTCTTAAGAATTTCAAGGAATTTAGCAAACTGTTTATCTTTTTTATGTTGAATTAGTAGTTGAGAAAATGGTGGTGGAGGTTTTCAACAGAAATTTTTATTGGTATTATTTTCTATGTTTAGATCTTGTTGATTCTTTTCCTTTTCGATTTCCACTTCCTCTTTTTGACTTTCAAGTTCTTTCTGAATTCGAGGTTCTAATTCTTTTCCACTTCGTAATTGTATCACCTTAATTTGTTCATTTCCTTTGTCTTTGGGATTTATTTCCACATTACTAGGGAATGTTCCAGGTATTCTATTATTAAGCGCGGTAGCAATATGTCCAAGTTGAGTTTCAATATTTTTAATAGTTGTTCCTTGATTTTGTAATTGATTTCCTTGTATTTGTAATTGATTTCCTTGATTTTGTAATTGATTTCCTTGATTTTGTAAATGTTGACCCATATTTAATTTTAATTCTTCTATAGATAATTTCTTATCTTTAAATTGTGGGTTATTATTATTAAATCTAGGTGGATAATTAGGTTTATAATTAGAATTTCCTTGATTAGAGGGATTTCCTATTGGTTGTGTTATGTTGTTCATCCATGGTTGATTAGTTGTGTTATTATTCCAATTAAAATTAGGATGATTTTTCCATCTATGATTATAGTAATTTGCATATGGATTATTGGGTCTGTTATTAATAGCATTTATAGTTTCATAATGAGATTGGGATTCTATAAGTTATCCAGATGAGTTTTCTTCTAATATAGTTGGAGAGTAATTCATTCCAAAATGATCTGATTTTTTAGATATATCAGCGATTTGCGAAGCTAACATAGATATTGCATCATTTTCATGAATACTAGCTATCTTTTTCGGATTCATTCTATCAGCAGGCCATTGAAAAATATTAGTAGCCATTTCTTCGATTAGTGCATAGGCTTCATTAAACGGTTTTGACATTAATGATCCTCCAGCAGCAGCATCGATGATTGATCTTAAAGATCCTACTAATCCATTATAGAAAGTTTGAATAATTAACCAATCTGGTAATGCATGATGTGGGCATTTCCTAAGAAGTTCTTTAAATCTCTCTCGAGCTTCATATATTGATTCTCCATCAAATCGACTAAAAGAAGTTATATCATTTATATGCTTAGCAGTTTTTGAAAGTGTGAAATATTTGGATAGAAATTTTTGTGACATTTCCCCCTAAGTTTTGATAGATCCAGAGTCTTAACGAATTTAACCACATTTTAACCTTATCCCTTAAAGAAAAAGGAAAAAGTCTAAGTCTAATAAGCATCGTTAGATACGCCTTCATATTTGAAAGTAGCACGAGTTCTAAAAAACTAGCAAGATGTAAATTAGGATCTTCAGTAGGTGAACCACTAAATTGATTGTTTTGTACCATTTGGATAATTGCGAGTTTAAGTTCAAATGAGTTAGCAGACTACATCAGGGTTTTGAATAGTTAAATGAATTTCATCTAATGTAGGGTTGGCATAATCTTTTAATGGTCTCTGTTGATTGATATTTTCATTTTCAGGAATATTCGCCATTTGTGTTAAATTTATAATTTCTCTTTTTGTTTTCTAATTCTTTTAATTGTACGCTCTAATTCTGAATCGTAAGGTATTAAATTTTCGTTTCCAAATTTTCGCATACAATTTTATAAAATTTTAAAATATTTCGTTACTCTTAGTAAATAATTTCTAAACTTCCCCGGCAACGGCGCCTAAAACTTTACCCACTTTTTATATGATTGCAATTTATGTTATTAGCAACGGTACCAAAAACTTGATCCCATTTTAATATATATTTGATTTTATGATGGAATGTATAATCTGGATTCTACGCAAGTATACATATCGTATCAAGTAATACAGGGCTCTAGTGGAGTCCTGGTTATCGATCCCACAGGGAAGTTTTTAACAGATTTGTATCAGCTAAATTTAAAGGAATTACTTAATAATATAGTAAACGGAAATTTAGAATAATTAACTAAAGTAAACTAAATTAAACTAATGCTTTAAAATAAAGTTGATTTAAAAGATTTCAGAAAAAGTATCCTTCTCCTTGTTTTTAGAAAATTAAGTGAATGATGAATCTAATAGAATTTCTTTTATTGTATTGTGACAAATAGGAGCATTCCTATTTTTTACCCTTTGGTCCAGGTGCAAAGAACATTGACTAATCCTATGTTTGATTACTGAATCTGCTACTAGGCTGGGAGGATACCTGGCTGCCACTTCGTAGCTCCCACGTTCCCCTCACCCGAGGGCTAACATCTACACTTCAGCTCTCAAACAATAGGACCAAATTGAATATTTTAGTCCGTCACACTAAAATGTCCAGTCTCGCGTCCGATAAATAATATTTCCCTATTTATTTGCACCCTCCTTCCAAGGCTTTTGACTTCCCTGAATATTGGATGTAATCTTTACTATAGTTGATAATTCAACATATTTTAACTATTAAATGGGCCAGATTGAAAGTAAATTAAGTTTTAAGTAAAAATTATCACAATTTATTTTAATATTTTAGGCACTTCTATTTAATTTCATTAATTCACATAATTTCATAAATAAGGAGAAAGATTAAGAAAACTACTCAGAATGCATGGGAATTAAACAAAGCATGGATTTCATTTAAAGTTAACAACAATAAACAAAAATACTTATCTTAATTTCCTCCCGCAAGTACTCATCGAAGTTCCTTTGACTTTTCCTTCCAGTACAACACACTTCTAAACTCACTAATTACTTCTAAAATAAACACCAAGTAGAAACTAATACTCTCTAAATAAACACACACATAAATAGACACCAAAAAGAGACACACAAATTCGTCCTCTATTTATAGAGGTAGACAAAGGTCCAAGGGGTACTTAAGCACCTCTTCAAAAAAGCGTCCAAGTTCAATGTATCTGATATTTTGAACAATCTCGCCGTCGGTGAGGAACGACCTTGCGTCGGCGGGGCTTCTAGAAGGTCTCCAAACCGCGCGATCTCGCTGTCGATGGGCTCGGGCTCGCTGTCGGCGAGGTAGTTATAAATCCTTCAGAAATTTTCTTAATAATCCGCCGTCGGCGGGCTCGATCTCGCCGTGAGCGAGATAGTTCATTTTGTATGAATTTCTTCCTTTTTGATCCAAATTTGCTCCATTTCATGCTTTTTGCTTTTATCACTTATAAATCTTCATTCCTGCAATAAAATAAAGAAAATACCTTTCTTTAAAGTGCAATTTCATAAAAAATAGGTATGAATTTCTTAACATATTTTTCTGTGATCACATGAAAATAAAAATATTAATGTTTATCATTATTCAATGGATGGGTCACTCGTCTATCACTATTTTGCGATCAACTAAAAGCAATCTACATAACCTCTATTATTTGGCTATAATTATTTGGCAATAAATGTTATTCTTCAAGACATACAATGGCTTAATCTAATTTAGCTGGCAAAGTTATCACTTAAACTGATGTTGGGCAAAAACCACTACTCTCATCAACATTATCAGACTACAATCTCATGTTTGACAATGTTGCTATGACTAGAACATCGTAGTTGGGTCACCATTCGGTCAGCACGACCACCGTCATCAAATCATTTTCACCTGGTGACACCTCCAGAAAGCCACCATAATCATTTGACCGATAGATTTGTTGCTACCATTATTGGATCACCATCTTTAGCTATTCCTGTCAGCCCATCATCACCTAATCAACGTCATTGGACCAATACCAATGTTGTTAGAGTATTATTTCCCTTTTGATAGAGCAACTGCCACCATTGCCACTCGCGATCATCAAAACCCAGCCGATGTTATGCCACTATCTCCATCAACTTCAGTTCACTTTCATCACTATCAAGCCGTCATTGCTTGAACATCATCGCAGAGCTAAACCACCACCATTGGGTTGCCTTAGTCATCAGACCACCGACACGTGAACTACATCTATTTACTGATGCCAAGCCACCACTTCTATGCTAGACAACCATTGTCGGACTACCACATTTTCGCGCCACTTTTGTCAGACTATCAATATATTGCACCACCATCATGATGCTACTATCATGTCACACCACCTTCTTCGAACCACCACCATGTAGGATCACCATCACTCGACCATTACCTCCATTACATCATATAATCACTATCATCAAATCAACATCATTTCACTAGTCTAACTTTGTTTGGCTCTCACATTTGGCCTAGTCACACCATTGCTATCACTGAATCATCACTGCTTGACCACCGTCTCTATCATAATACACCATCATTGTCAAACCAGCATCATTCAACCAATGGTGATGTTTTCATCTTTATCTCCTGACTTTCACCACCTTAAATTACTGTAGCCCTACCGAAACCACTACAAACTGCCACAGTCATCATATTGTCATTATCCAACAAAAGGCAATGTCTCCATCTCTGATTTCATACAAGGACCAACATCTCTTAGCAGTTATTACCACTAGACCATTGTCACTCAACATACAACTCTATACCACGACTGTTATCACTAGACCACTATTGTCGTTGTTATTACTGTCATCGCAAATACCTCGGCCATCTTTACCGTCCCACCATCTTCATGCCCTCATTATCGAAAGTCTACCTTCACTTATTAGCCAATGAAATACAATCCCATGGCTAATGGCCTTTCTATTGCCACCATTAGGCTATAATCGGTGAACCAAAGATTATAGGCCATAACTGCTATGGCAAACTACCACCTCTGAGCTGTTGTTGTTACCACTGCCATAGTCAGATTATTGCACAACCATTGACGCTAAACCATTAACACCGTGTTCGTCCACTATTTTTGGGCTACCACTACAATGCCAAATTGTCAATGCTGGAATAGAGATATTGCTTGAATATGACATTTTATCATTGTACCATTAACAAAAAACTTCCTAAGTTACCAGAACACCAACACCTAGCTACTTTTGCTCCCAAGTCATCGTTGTCGCTGCCCATCTACTACTGTTGTTGTTATTATTGGACCACTGTTTCTTAACCACCATTGTAGGGCTAGGGTCATGATCACCTTCAAACTCAGTTTGTATAATGAGGGCATTCAATAGATGTTCAAAGCAAGACATGTGCGTCACTATAGGTCAATGGGCCTTCATCACCTTCGAACCTAGTCTATCTGATGAGATTAGTCACCACATTCTTCAAGAGAAGACAAGTGCCTCATATTATGATCATAGGCCTTGATCACCTTCAAATTCAATACATTTGACAATGACAATCAACTCCTTTCTTAAGGTGACGCCTCACCATAGGACATGAGCCTTGATGGCCAACAAACCTGGTCTTTCTGATAAGGTCCACCAACACTTTTTTAAGGGAAGGTAGGAGCCCTTGTTGTGGGAGCATGGACCCTAATGACCTCTAAACTTGATGTGTCTGTTGTGGGTTGTTAACACTCCTTCCAAGAGATGATATTTGCTTTTTCATAGGATTACAGGCCTTTATTTCCTCCAAACTTATTTTGTTTTTTGAGGACAGTCAAAACCTCTTTTAATGGAACATATTTGCCTTATCATATGACAACTATCATAGGACTATGAGACTTGATCACCTGAAAACTTGATCTATCGAATAAGGACAGTCAACACCTCTTCCAATGGAAGATAGTTTCCTTGTTGTAGGACATTAGGCCTTTATTGTCTTTAAACTCAGTTTATTCAATGTGAGTAGTCAAAACCTCTTTCAATAATAGATGGGTGCCTTGTCATAGAACTACGGGCCTTGATCACCTCTAAACCCCATATGTTAGATGAGGGGCTTCAAACCCCTCTTTTAAGAAAAGTCAGTTGCCTCATCGTAATACTGTGGGCTTTGATCCCTTCCAAATTTAGTATGACTGATGAGGGCAGTCAATAGATTTTTCAAGGGAAGTTAATTACTCACAGTAGGACATAAGCCTTAAACGTCTCCAAGTTTGATCCATCGAATGTATATGGTTAACCATTTCAATTTGCAAGGAAAGCTAGAATTTTGTCTTTGGGTACATGAATATATTTTACTAGTTTGCTCTCCATTCAAAGCCAAGACATGTGTTTATAGGCTCAAGTTGGAGAATAGGCGGAAACATTTATATGAAAAAAATTAGAATCTATTATGAATCTTGAATTCTTCTAATCTTATATATATATATATATATATATATATATATATATTCTTTTAAAAATAGTATGAAATTTTTTTAGCAAATAAAAAAAAAACAAATAAATTTTGATAATATTCTTAACACTATGATGGATGTTAATGAAAATACTAAGGATAAATGAATGACTTGATTTAACTTAAAGTATTACTATAGAAGAAGAGTTTTAGAGTTTCAACAATTAGCTAGTAGTAAACTTATGAAGCCGAAGTTCAATTACTATCTATAGTTACATAAAAAATGAATAATTTCTGAGTGGCTGTAATCTATAAAGTGTTATAACAAGTATGCGTCTAATTTGAGTTGATATGTTAAATTAAGAGAAGAAAATATATTTCAATTGAGAAACCAATTTATCATATTTCAGAATGCATGTTGCTAACTGCAGTTAGCATTTGACGAAATTAGATGCTAGTTGAAATTAAAGTTTTTTCTATGGAATTTTCTACAACACATTTATGCCTTCAAGCAACTTCAAGTGAAAATTTGACTAATGTTGTGCAAGCCTAAGAGAAGGTTTTCACAAGACTTCTTTAAATCGGTTAAACATCTCTCAATACATCTATCTTACAATGCTAGAGTTGGAGGTTCAACATGGTATTGATGAATGTATCCATTTGAGAGATAGCAATCATTAATGTACCATACAAAATTACTGATGCTATCATATCTTTTGAATAAAATTAAGATAATTGTGAAGATAACTCTTGACCTACAGGCTCAATATGCAAAACATACTTGTTAAAAAAGAAAAATTAATAATATTTTCCAAATAAATTGAGTCACAATGACACTTTGAAGATTTTCATGATGTGATGCCTTCACCAATTGTGTTTTTTATTTTTCAAAAATAAACTAAACATCAAATAGATGCATTTCATGATACCTAAATGATAAGAAGTTTGAAGAAGTGACTGTCTATTTCCTAGCAAATACAACAAAGTATAACTTTGTAAGATGGTTTATTTATTATTAGTTAATCAATTATGGGTTCCAAATATAATATTCAACTGATTTTAAAAATTTTATTAGTGAAACGAGGTTAATTTAAATCTCACTAAATTTAGATGAAAATAAAAGCAAGAGTATGAAGATTCGAGAAAGTTACCGTCATGCATGAATTAAGGTTCATATAAATTATCCTTAATTGTGAACATAACTTTTAGACTAAATTAAATAATTGCACTTACATCTTGATGTATTTATTAGGTTCACATTTGGATTAATAGAGTTAAAAATCTAGATATACTAGATCTTGCTTAAAAACCTATGCTCATTGTGAATATGTGGCCAATAGTTTATGTAAATGGTTATAGTTTTCACACAACTGTTGGTAAAAAAAACAAAGAATGAATAACTTTGGTGCTTTTATTAAAAGTAAAACACATATTTAGATGGTGAGATATAGTATTATCAAATTCTTCAAGAAATAACACAGTTGCAATATCCTGACACCATGGCAGAAGAATATATCTATTCAACTGATATAAGTTTGGTCATATTTTTATTTTTGGAACAAGGCACTAAGCCATTAATTATCACTAAAGTAAAAATAAATAGAAAATATACTTATTTTGATCCCTTCATTTTAACGTGTCAAGGCAATCATGTTTATTATTTTACTGATTTATAATAAATCAAGAGCAAATTTGAGGTTCAAAATATTATTTAACAAGCACATCGGAAAGAAGATATGTTTTATTATATTATTCCAATTAAGTCTATTAAGCAAGAGATAAGCTTAGGTGATTCTGATAGGTGATGATAATAACAAGGACATTTTAACTTCATTATTAGTTATTCATTATAGGAATCATTATAACAGGTTTACCTTGGAATAATTTCTTTTTTTTACTTCTTTATATCATGTTTTTAATTTTGCTCCATTTCATTAAAATTTAGTGTTTTGAATTATTTTACTTAATTTAATTAATTTTTTTTCTTCTTCTTACAAATGGCTTCAGGTGGTTTTAACTACCTTCCTTGCAAATTGATCACTAGCATCTTTATGGAGAAGAAGAAGATCATTTCTTGGCCCCCTTACCAGGTGAGTAAGTGTAAAAATGAGTGGTCCTAGACTGAGATATGTAAGTAAATTATTAAAAAATATTTATACTTAATTTCTATTTTAAAGTATAATTGTTAATATAATATTTTTTTCAGGTTGAACACTTTCAAATAGCAAATTTATAAGATCATGAACAATATTAGGAGTAAATATGATACCACTTACTTATCATGAAAGAAGATTTCAATCAATGTTATGGAGAGTTAGTCTAGTAATTTTGATATAAAACTTAAATAATATTGAGCTACAAGGATCTAATGTGGTATAACCAACTCAAATAACCTATATGATTTATACAAAAGAGTATTAGTGGCCATCAAAGCACAATCAAAAGATTATGCACATATTTGAGATTAGAGGTGCTTCCCATTTGTTTGATATGTTCAGAGATATACACAAGTCAGGACAGATGCCACTACGTTGGAGAGGAATTTTGGGCTTCATTATGCAGAGTCTAAGCCTCTCCAGATTATGTTCTTATTAGCCAGTAGGACAAGCAAAACTAGGCATCAGACTGTTGGGCAATGGATACCTCACTACATACTGGAGGCTCAGTTTCATATAATAGAAGGATAGAAAGTTATACTGAATTCATAAGAATAAAATGTGTAATTATTGCTAACTAAATTGTATATATGTTAATAGAAGTAAGTACTTAAAAGAGAACTCACTCCTATTGAGTTGCATAGTAGGACATACCAGCATCAGGAGGACCAATGGCGAGTTGACACCAGCTCCTAGAGAGCTTTTGTAAGTTGCATATTTATTCTTATATCCTATACTTCATTTACAAATGTACTTTATCATTGCTCACTCATGTAATTTATAAAAGTTCAATACTTAAGGTTCAACGATGTTCAGAGCCACAGTTTAAGAGGTGCTTGTAATTTTAGTGGCCAATCTAAATATTTAGGAATTAACAAATGAAGAGAAGCTATAAAAGAAAAGAAGAAGAGAATGATGTATGGCATGGAATCTCAGAGGCTAGGAAACTATGCATGAAACTCTTTCTTTGAAGAGTGCTCCACATTTATCGATGAAGTAGTAAGCAAGCGTGTCACAGTCTTTACTTTGGACATAGAAGCTGAAGTTACCACTTAGATGGATGCTCAGCTAGCTATGATGGAAGATAGAATGGAGCGAATTCGACGTGATGCACATCACCAAGGGAAAATTGATAATGGAGTAGGAGGAGGAAGATCATAATGAGACGACTAACCAACACTAGTTATTTCTTTTTTCAAGTTCATTATTACTTTTACTACACTCTGATAAAATGATATATTTTATAGAGATATATTATTTATTGTATGAATATTGTAGTTAAATTTCCTGTGATTTTCTTTATTATACATGACTTTTAGACATGATAGAGACAAATGTAGTGCAATTGGTGTTTCGATTGTTGGTGTAGAAATATAGTTGTGTTAGGTTCTTTACTATTATTACTTTTTTTTTGCTTTCAACTACAGATTTCTTACGGTCATTTTGTCTTTCTTGATGATTTTGAGTATTGTGATAGAGCTTTCAGTTGGTTATTTGCTACTTGCAAAACCAACGAATGATTTAGCCAAGATTTTAGCTGTTTTACTTCGAGTGGGTGTATCTGTTGTTTTTCTTCAAATCATTTTGATTTTAGATTGTCGATGAAAAACATTTCCATGGTGGTGGCTTCAACATCGACTATTCCGACCATAAATTTTTGGCTCTTCCATTCATCAAAATGAATTTCCGACCAAAGATCTTCCAAAAGTTGATAATTCATTGTTAATCTACCATGAAATTGATTTTCCCATAGAATATCTGTAGTTTCCTGTGGATATTTCTGCTGGAAATAGTTCTTTTTTGTAGTGGATGTTAGAAGTAAAATTATTGCCCATAAATAAGGAAAAAAATCATATATATATATATATATATATATATATATATATATATATATATATATATATACAGGGCGTATTTTCATCAGTTCTCACACTTCATAATCGATTGATTATGGTTAATCAATTTCTTTTTTCATAACTGAAGGTGATTTAGAGTAATCACTTTGCATAATGCATCCATGTATGCCATTTATGAAGAGGACAACATGTATGAGTCAAGATTGGATGGTTGATGCTGTAGGCCAATTAATAAGGTTATTATGTACTTCTCACTTCAAATGGACAAGACATAACGTGAAACTCCTGTTCTAGCTGTTGTTGAATGAACGTTATGAAATACATTTCATATTATTATTTAATTTTCATTTCAATATTTATGCTCAGTTGGAGATTTCAGTCAAAGCTTATGAAGATTTAATTGGCATAATTTCGATTTCATAATTTTACCGGCTAACAATTGAAGTTTGTTGAAATACTTGGTCCAAATTTTACTTTTTAATTTATGACATTATTTTCTGGTTATATATCATAAGAAACATATCCACTATTTTTTCAGATATCACGCTCTCGTTGATTAATAAATAATATGCCAAACTTCTAATATATAATAACACAGTGTGGAGGAGAATGATATTATTTGTTAAGAAAATAGGTCCTTTTCAAATGTACATCATCTAGTATTGGTCTCAATCCAAATCCACAATAATATTCTATCTTAAACTATCCCTTTCAAGACAAATTTCTTATAAAAAAACTAGAATGGTTTAGGTTCAACAAATCCACTTATTGCTTCAGGCTTGCAGCTTAATATATATTATTCCCTTGAATTACGCTTCGTGAGTTGATTTTCTTAATCCCACTTTGACCTCTCATAATCTTTAGTCTATTTCTAAGAAACTTTTTTCATTATTTAATATAGTTTAAAACCGAGAACCACCAGAAAGCTAAACCTGCAAAAAGTGTCCGATTTGGTAAGATAGTGATTTCTTTAAAATTATAAGTCGTGTCTTTATGATATCTTTTATTATTGTTTCTTTTTTATATTTATCTATGATTTCAAAAGAATATATTGTTTTTCATAGAAATAAATTATAAAAAAGGCTCTATGATGGAACGAAAGTGCAAAAACTAACATTTTTTATGAACAAAAATATATGTTTATTTATATTTTAGTTTTTGTTTGAAGGTATACACAAAAGTAGTTTGTACAAATCTTGAAATAATCTAATAGTTCATATAAGAAGACTATAATACCCGTAAAACTCGCTTTGAAGCAAGACTGATAATAAAATTTTATTCTTTCTTTCTATCTTCTATAAATAGATGAACTATAACATGTATTGAGCGCTTTTTGTTCATCTCTCTTGTAATCACCATATTCAGTGAAATAAAGTAGGCCTATTTCCTCTCCCTCTTTCTCTCACTCTCTTCGGGCTTGATCAGACAAATCTGGATTTAACATAGTAAAAATGTGTGGTGAGCGTGGATCATATCGTCAACAAGAAAATAAGCAACATGAAGGAGAAATTCTTGATAAAAAATACCCACAGCAGAAAGCGTACAAATGGAAACTTGCACAATAGAATATTCACTCCATTTATTTCTTACCGCTAGCGATCTCCAAGAAATTATGTTATTTCCTCGTAGATCTGTAGGAACTTCTTAAAAACACATTGTTATTTTACCATTAGATCCAATGAAGATTGAGGTGTGTGCAAAAATTGGGTGCACTCTCTCTGCTTCCTGATAATATGCGAGTATGCAAAAAAATATGATAATTTGGGTGTGAGATATGTAAATGCATAAGAATTACTACTTCCGTAAATGTCTATAATTTTTTTTTCATATGTCAGTATTTAATATTAAATTATTTAAAAAAATTACCAATAATTCATGTGGAATGACATGGTTCATCATCATGATCATTATACATTGCGGGACTAACATTGGGTCAACTTCAATTCTCACCAAATCATCACCCTTCTTGTCCTCCAACCATGGTTAACTTAAGCTTAACGAAGCAATCTTTTTATATAATTGAAACTCTCATCTTCGAGTGATGTTAAATACACAACAAAATAGCATTTTGTTGGCATGGCTTTAGAAAAGAAAAACAAAGCAATTAATATCTGTATGCTCAAATAAATATGGATAGGTCAACCAAACAAACAAAAATGTTGCATAAATTAGTGCATTAAAGAACAAGACTGATCCAATGAAAGCTAGGTTTCCATTGCCATTTCTCACCCACGTTTGCTTTCCTTCCCTTTATTTGTATAAAGTTTAAAGCTTGTATGAGGTTAGGAAATTGACCTCCAATTTCTTTTTGCTGTCATCACATGCATAATCGAAAGAGACAATGTCGGCAGTATTACTCATACGCATGGCTTCCGAAAAGCTATTTTCTTCTTTCACTACTGGTTTTTCTTTCTTGGCTGTTTTGGATTTTTTAGGCTGTGCTTTGCTAGATTTTGTTTTGTAGGCCTTTATTATTTATTTATAGAAATTATCCTTAGCGGATTAGGTTTAATGATAATAATCACTAATACTGAATTATTGTTATTTTGTGGACGCATGACTTATTTGTTTGGTTAGGCTGATAGAAAATAAATAAAACAATTATTTAGATGGTTGTCGATGGAGAAAATATTACGTGTAGGCCTTTCAGATGTGTGAATGATCAATCGGATTTGAGTACGCTGTTAAGTACGAAAATTTGGTCGAATGTTATTGATTGTTAGTGCATATCTTTCATAATATTATTATATAATAATGTGCACATATTTAACAAATAATAAACAAGTGATATAGAGTGATGAATATTGTGATGCTCAATTATAATGTCATAAACTTATAATTAATTAAATTGATAATACGGTCAAATGTAATAATATAATCAACTGATAGTGTTAACAGAATGATTAGTTTAATGAGCGTGTTTGAGCTATAAGAATAAGTAATTAGGATTGATAATTGTCAATTACCATCAGAAGTATTCATAAAATATTTGTTAATACATTATTAATACTTATATTGTTAAGCTAACTTAATGTCTTATTTTCATGTCTAACAACTATTACCCTTAGGATTACATTATGCTTTCGTAATCACACATTAGCTTCTCAAAGGTGGAGAAACTCTCACAGTCTCTTCTTTGTAAGAAGCATGTTATGACCTTAGTTATCGTAAATGCACAAACTCAGAGCCAATGTTTAACACTCTCTAAATATTTTTTTTAAAAGTGGTAATTTTTTTTTTTTTTTTTGTAACTAGGGTTATTATAATATATTAGAAGATTTAGTTCAACTTTAATATAAATAATTATTAGATAATAAAGACATTATAAAAATAAAACTTAAAGAATTTTGGTCATTTGCGAGTGCTTAGAGCTAGTAATAATATCCTAGTGTTCTCACTACAAGAGATGTAGAATGTAGCATCTGATATTTTGGTTATATTTTTCCGACATAAGTATTAACGTCAGAATTTTTACTAATTTATGTTGAAAACTGAGTTTTGATATTTGTGTCGGATTTTGCGTCGAATTTGCACCGAACAATTCGATACAAATGTTGAATTCAAAACGTGAACTGAGATGTTGGATTTCAACAGACTTTGTGTTGAATTTGCATCGAAAAAGTTTACACAATCACATACTTAATTGCTTCAAATAATACCCGATGCAAAGTCGACTAAAATTTCGAAACAAACTCCGCTATTAAATAGTTGCATCAAAATAATATGATACAAATTTGATGGAAATCGGACGCCAATGCTCTTTAATTCATTTCCTGCTCTTCAAACCTCATTTCTTCTCTCCCATTCCGAAAACATTGCTTACGAACTTCCCCTCTCCCAATTTCGCCCAATTCCGACGAAACCCTCTATTATAGGAGATGTTGTTATTAGCGTCTAATACTTGCGTCAGATTTTTCCAACGCAAATAATAGCGTCATATTTGCAGATGTTAAGCAGTGAAAAATAAATTTTGATATTTGCGGTAGATCTTGCGCCCAATAATTTGGCGCAAATAATATTCTTAAAACAATGAACTTTAAGTGGAATTGCGATGGATTTTAGGTCGAATTGTGTCCAATAAAGTGATGCAAAAACTTAATTTACTCATTAGCATTTAACTATATCTGTCGCAAATTTGACAAAAAGTCAAAGCCAAAAACCTAAAATACATTTAAATCTAAAATTTATATCCTGCTCGCATAAATTCATTTCTCCTCTGCACCTCTCCTGCTCCTCCCTTTCTGCCCGAAATCCTCGTAGCCTCCTCTTTCTCCCTCCCGTTCGGTTTTTCTCAAAACCATCCCCTTCGCTTACGAAACTTCACGATCCAATCATCATTAAAGCTAGCTGGGAAGGTGCGACCGGAAGGTAGCTTGCAGAGACCACCCAAACTTCTATATTTCTCATCTTTCTGCTCCACGCCGATCAAAAGACATCAAGGAAGATAAAACTATTCGCGCCACACTTTTACATTTTAACTTTTGAAAAGTGAAATGTTTCTTTTGATAGGTAATGTTTAGGTGTTAGGTTTGCGCATACATAAGAATCATAAAAATTGAGTGACATGCTTGAAAATCTTCATGCATATAATATGGTATGTATGTAAAAATTGAAGTTTAGATGTTAGGTATGTCTATACATAGGAGTCTAGTGGTATGTATATACAAAAATCTTCATATAAATATATATATATATATATATATATATATATATATATATATATATATATATATATATATATTTATATATATATAAGTGTTATGTATAAAAATCTTCTAAAAAATGAAGTTCAAGTGCTAGACATGTGAATACATTAAGGGGATGTTATTAGAAAGAATTCATGTTGATTGGTTGAAGTGGAGAAATGCATCAGGTCTATTGTTGAAGTGATGATGATATAGGGATATTATTATTAACAAAATTAGAGTTGGTTGGTTGAAATAGAGAAATACATCCATCGATTGGGTTCATTGTTCAATGTGATGGTGATATAGATGGGGGTGTTGATAGTAGAATTTAAGTTGGTTGGTTAAAGTGGAGGAGTTCATCTGATCTTGCTTGATGTGATGGTGATATAGATTCAGATGTTATTAGTCGAATTCATGTTGCTTGGTTGAAGTGGAGGAGTGCATCTTGTCGTTTTCTTTGAATGAGAATTAGTGCCCAAGAACTACTAAGCATAATCATTCAATGTACATGTTAATAAGTATTGACTAATTTTTATTTTCCATAACAGTTTCACAAATCTATAAAGTAACAAATATGCTATAGATGGATACTCGTAATTTGAGTGCTTGGATGTATAAGAGATTGTATCCAGGATGAAAAGGTAGAACGGATGAGTTCTTGAATGACATTGAGGAATTCGTGCAGGCGGCATCACAACTGCCCCTTTATCGTTCTGAGGGTATGTTTTTTGGTTCTTGTTTGAATTATGTGTTTATGCCACCCGAAGAAGCTAAGTTAGATCTTACAGCAAGGAATTCAATCCTAATTTTTTTATAGAGTCATACATAGAGAGCAAGAACCTGAAGTTTGGCTCGAGTAAGGAGGTGCCTTGATCCACCTTAAAATTACCTATTTTTAATGTACATTTAATGCTCATTTTATAATCATTTTAATGATATTACACTACAAAAGAAGATATTTTTGCATATTTTTTGTTTCCGGTGCAAGAAATGGAGTTTTGGAGAAAATGAAGCAAAAACTGTGTAATTTGGTGCCAAATCGAGCACATAAGAATATTCTGATCTGACGCATTTTGATATGTCTTTCTATGCTAAATCTCTTTCGAATTTATCCCATTTTTTGGATAAAATTATACTTCAAAGAGAGTTTTTTTTATATCTATCTTGTAGGTATAATACCAGGAGCAAATCTGAGCTGAAACGAGGCGAAACAGAGCCAAAATGGAGAAAAACGGGTGTGATGCCCTTAACATGGCACTATAGCACTAAGACTAGTGCCATAGCGCCAGTCATAGCTAGAAATAGAGGCTATATAACCGATTTTGGCGCCATAGCACCCGAGACGGTTTTTGGATGAGTTTTGGGCAATCTCAGGCCATTATCGGATGTTCAGGAAGCTTCTGGACAACTTACACACTCTATTGTGTGGTTCAATGAATCTAGACACTTTGAAAAGCATTTGAATGAAAAGAAGTGTCTCTTGTTGTGAAAGGTTGTGTCTCTTAGAGTAAAGGGTCATGTTTTTTTGGAAAAAAGAGGTGTTTGGTTTCTCTTTAAAATGAGGAGCTTGGTGCCTCTCGTAAGAATTAATTAGGGGGATGTTGACCTCATTTTTTGGTGAGGTCTTTTCCTTTCCTCTTAGTGCTTAGGATCTAGCCATAGAACTTCTGCTTGACTATCTTAGAAGACTAGAGATGGAACCCACCATTTAGAAATTCAAACCAAATCTTGATTCTCTTTGGAATCCTACAGGGATGGTCATTAACCTCAAATCACTTGGAAGGTTAGGACCAATGTGTGAGAAGACAAAGATGAATTCTTATAGGATTATCAAGCCTTAGGACTGCCCTGGGTGGTCTGGTCTTGGTGAGGTCTGGCTTGCACACACTGCACTCCTACACCCATCCTGAACCCTAAACTATCCCTACCCAATCTTGACTCCTGGACCAGTAGAGCACTCATGTGGTTAAGTCCAAACCCTTAGCCCTTGGCTAAGAGGGTTAAGAACAACCTATGAGATGTTCAAAATGTACATTTCTTGGTCCATGGCTCACTCTAAGCTTTTCCACCCTCCAAACCACAATAAAATTTCATTTTGCTAAAATTTCTGGTTTTGACATTGGGTCCTTAAACCTATCTAAAATTACATAAATGGCCCCTACAACCCAAAAACTCTCCCAAAATTTCCCAAAAATTACCCAAAATTCCAAAAAATCCTAAAAATCATTTTGAAACAATTCCCACCTCTTAAATCCTCCAAAATACCCCAATACCCTCCAAATAACCTCCAAATACCCTAAATACCCCTTTTAGCCCAAAATTTCAAAAATTCCAACAATTCACAGAAAATTCCAGAAAATCTCAAATATTTCCAATTTCATTTTGTTCAACTACACTATAACCTAATTTTTCCAATTTTACCCAATTTTATTAAAACACCCAATTTGACCCAGTTTGCACCCAAATGGACCCAATGTCAAACCAAATCAACCCATTTGACCTCAATTTTACCCAATTTCAATTCTAAAATTTAATTTAACACTCTAACTACCAATATAAACCAAATTCAAGTCCAAATTGATTCAAATTTGAGTTCATTCCATTTGAAATCCAAATCCCCAATTTTGCCAATTTAATCCAAAATTCCCCAATTAACCTAATGTCTACTTTCCCCACCCCCCCCCCCCAAAATTTCGATCTTAAACCTTCCATGGCACTCCCATGAAACCTATGCAACATTCAATTATCCCAATTTGAGCCCAAAGCATGATCTAAACCCACTTGAAATCTAAAATACCCCTATTTTAACCTAAATGGAATTCATGACCTAAATCTACCAAATTGATTGGCCTAATCCTAAAATTTACTCCCTATTGATGTTGGGAAATCTTCAATACATTCCCGTAAACCATTTGAAACTTTCAATTGGGTATAAACCTCACCTTAACCCAACTTGAACCCAACTTGATCCAACCTTGCTCAAATTAACCAAAATCCCAAAACCAATCAAATTGACCTATCAATTGAACTCAAAACCACTCCATGTTTTCATGAAAGTTCTGTATGGCAATCATTCCTACAATGTGCTTAAGACACTTGGACCCAAATCAAACCCAAACCCAAGTTAGCCAAACCTAAACCCAAGTGAGCCAAATTGAACCTCTGGCCTAACCTAACCAAATTAAACCAAATGAGGCTAAACTAACCTTTCCACAGCCACCATTTGAACCTTAGGAACCACCCAAGATCCACCTAGCCGAAGCTAAGTGAGCCATGGACCAAGGGTCCCCCATTTTAAGGTATTTATTCCCTTAGGTGGATAAATCTTCTTTTGCCTCATCCCAAATCCCCATGCCCGGTTAATCACCATTAAACCCCGCCACCTGACTCAGTTGACCTAGGGCCAGCTCCCCTGTCCTTGTCGGCCGGCCTAGTCGCAAGAGGGAGTCAAAACCGAGAGCCACCACCTACCTAAGCTCACCCAAACCTCCCCAACTATCCACCTCAGCAAAATTAAACCTTGGAGCCTTTCTGCCCTCCACCGAAGTAGTTGAATCCACCCTTCAATTGAACCCAAGCCCTGCCTTATGGCCCTGGCCATATAACTCACACCACTCGGCCATGATTAATCTGAGGCCCAAAAATAGGACAACCCCAAAATCTCCACGTAAAACCAAATTAACTTCTCCCACACCTTCACCAGAGGTATAGAGGAAGTTCCCCAGTGAAAGCCACCTCGCCAGGCCAGCCATTTGCTCCAGATGTGAAAACACCAAATCGAGTTTGGACGAAATCATACCTAAGCATTTCATCGGAGCAAGAGCTTAAATCTGTAGCCTCCTATGACTCCAACGAACGTGTCGAGCACCTCTGATCGAAGCTTCACTTCTCAGAGTAAAGGTATTGAGCTCTCCTTCTTACCGAGCTTTCATGGAGTCTCCATTTTGTTTTGCTTAATTTCAATGTGCATTAGCCGTATAGATGTGTAGCTCTAGATTAGATGAGCACGTAGGAAGAAACTTCACTTAATTTGGCTGAGTATCGAGTGAGATATTAGGGTTAGAAGGTGGACGGTTCTCGGCTCACACCAGTCAGGACGATGAACGGATGTTGTCGGATCGCACGTGTATCGGACGGATGGCCAGGATCGAGCCGGATGGAGGAATGGAACGCGAACCGCGGGCCGCGTGGCTGCCGAGTCAGATGGCGGCGCCAAATCAGGAGGAGATGCGTGGAGCTTCGACCCGTCGTGGGATGTCGTGGTGCCACGTCGGATAAGTAGGAAATTACCTATTTTCTGAATTAATTAAATCCCTGAAACTTTAAAAATCCATATCTTTGTGTAGAAAAATCACAAAATTAAAGAAAAATATTGTCTTGCTCAGTGAACAAAGGAGAATAATGTGGAAATAAAATCAAGTTATTTGGTTAAGTATTTAAATTTTAATGATTTTAGTACTGATTTGAGTATTTTAATTCTCCACTCACACACACAATTCACTGTGGCATGAGAACATAGGGCTTTTGTTGCCTCTAATCTTGGGAACATTCACTGAATTTTCCAAGGCCAGAGGCTATGTTCATGACAATTTATCTATTTTTCAATTTTTTATGCTTGTTTTGATATTTTAATTCCAGTAATTAGCATACTGCTTGGAAAATTCCAGGAAAATTAGGATAGGTTCCCTATGACCAGAGGAACTTGGGATAATTATGGCATGGCTTAAAATATTGTAAATAATCATAATGGCCTAGTTGACTTAAAATCAACATTGAATTAACTAAGGCAAACTAAATGTCAAAATAACTTGAAATTAATTCTCCACTGATCTTTAGGGTTAGAGAAAACCCCAAAAAAAGTTTGAAATCAATTAAAAATGGTTTAGCCTATTAAATGGATTTTCTAAGTAACATAGCCAAAATTAAACATAAAAAATTCATAAAACACAAAATATATTTCAAAAATTCACCAAATTGATTTGAGGCCCCTCTAGTATCAGAAGAGTCTAAGAAAATTAAAATTGGATATTTTCTAAAAACTTCATTTTTAACCATACTTTTAATATTTTAATAATTAAAAATTATAAAAATCACAAAAATATTAAAATTTATAAGAATGTCATATTTGGTCCCCTAATCACTTAAGAATCAACCAAATATTTTTCTTAAGTCCCAAAACAAAGATATTGAATTTTAAAGACTTAAGGCAGTTTTTAATGTTAAAAATGAATTTTCCAACCATTTCACTAAAATAATTCTAACACTTCAAATAAAAATAAAAAAATATAAAATTTATATTTCTGAGCTCCTTGGGATCAGAGAGATTTAAGAAAAATATAAAACTCATTTTTCCTCCTCAATTTTATTTTATAATTAATTAATACCTCAAAAAATTAAAATAATTATAATAAATAAAATAAAGTTAAAAAAATCACGAAAATTGACCCAAGTGATCCTCTAGTTAATAGGAACCTCCCATAATTTTTCTAGGGACAGAAAATTCCTCTTGATCATGTTATGAAATTTTCATTTAAAATCTCTATTTTCATTAAAATAATTATATAAATTAAATTAAAAATAGGAAATTCACATTTTCTCCTCCAATGTCTTAATTGACATGTGAACGAAGTGACATAAAATTTTCAAGTTCATTTGAGCTTAATTTGATAATTTATGAGATGAACAAGTTAAGAAGGGCGTGATGATAATTAAGGAATTTTAACCCTAATTAAAATTTAGGCTAAACCAAAGGGAAGGGTAAAATATTTGATCATAACTTTCCATTTGGATGATTGAAACATAGGGAATTTAAGTGGTAGAAACTCATTAAACCACCTTAAACATTAAGTAAGAAACATTAATTAAATTACATAAAACTTGGAAGATTAATTAAAGCTTGAATGATTAAGATTAAGGGTTGTAATATAAGAGAATTCTAATTCTTTAAATTAAATTCCTAATCAATAATTTGATCAAATATTATTTACACATCAATTAATGAAATTCTAAAAATTTTTTGATTGGAACTAATATCCTAAGAAAATAATGATTAAACCAAAAAACGTTAAAAGAAATTAATTTGAAATTGCTTAAAACTTAAATCAAAATAAGTTCAAAATATTAAGGTTATCTAACATGTCAAAACTTAACTGAATTAAAAAATTTGAACACTATTCGAAACTTAAAATAATTTAAAAAATTTGAAACAAATTAACCAAAATTTATAACTAAATCACTTTAAACCATTAATTCCAACCTTAATTAAGAATGGTTAAATTCTTTAATGAACCAACTTGTTCTTAAAGGCTTCCATTATTATAACTCTTAAATAAAACATCGAATGAAATGTCACTTTATTCATAGGATAATCAAACATCCTAATTCACCGAGTAAGAGTAAACCCGGATGATTGATTCAGCACCAAAATGAAACTAACTGAATTTAAAATAATCCCTAAAGTGTTTAGGAAGATGTTCAGAATTTAGTTCCAAGCACTTCTCTAACTCGATGGGATGTTTTAAAAGAACAGTGAGATTTCATTGTTCCTTGATGAAGAAAATTATCCCCAACAAAACACAAGAATCTAGACGTTATAGGAATTGACTAGCAATAGGATTAGGATTTTGGTAGACAACCAGAACCTTCCCTTAGCTTTACCTAGGTACTTGTTGCAAATATATAAATGCTTTAACATGTGTTTTAAATGCAGGTGAAAATGACAGGAGTACCCAGCAGGTATGCATTTAAGTTTATTGCAATTTAGATTCTACAATTTATTAAATGTCTTACTTTCCCGCATTTACAAATGCATGAAAATGATGTAACCCACGTGTTGCTAATGAGATTTCCCACGGTCTAAATGAAAGTGTGTAACTCATTCAGTCGAGTTTAGCAATTTCATTTGGACTAAGTGAATCCAATAAAAATAGCGGTGCCAGGATGACGGAACCGTGGGATCTTAATATGTTCTGCTTAATCAACTTTAAGATTTGTTTTAATTAAAATACTAAGCCATCTCAATTTTGAACTTTTCTAAACCAAAACACTTCCTTGATCTCTTGATTGTCACCTTCTAAAACTAAACCTCTGCAACAATAAGGAGCTTAGAGCATAGTGGGCAGCACGACCATCTTCATTAGTAAAACTTGGATCTTCACGAGCAAAACCTTTCTTAGAATTAAATAACTAAGCCATAGGATTTAGAGGTAGTTTGCCTAGTGTGACATAAATCCTCAACCTTTTCGTTAGGCATTTGTGTAATCATGTTATGTAAATTAAGCCATAATCATCTTAGGACTCCGATGTAGTCGTTTGGTACGACATAAACCCTCACATCTTCGAGGCTATTTGTGTGATTATGCCATACGAATATAAGTCCTAATTAATTAAAATTGGCAGGATTGAAACACTAAATTAACTCTCAAATTTAAGCTAAATCATAGGATAGTCGGGAAGTCACCGAAGTTCACTTCGGGTCTGTGACATCCTCTACTTTTCTTCCTTTGGACTCTTAAAAATAAACTATTCCAAATTTGAGCTATTCCCTATTGAAATTTCCAAAATCCAATTTGTTTGAAACCTTAAACTTTAAAATTCTTGAGAGCAAAACCACTGATCATTATCGAGAGTTTTCTTAAATAATTCCTGTCATTTAAGATGAAATTAACTATAGGGGCTTGCCCTTATAGGGAACTTTAAGAAGCCAGGTAATATAAACCCTGCTTAATTTCTTTATATTAAGCAGGGGAATTTGTCGGCTTATAAAATTGGTTCGCAGACCAAACGGATGTCACAATTCTTCTAGTTTATTTAATCGAGCCCCATCATCAGTCATTGTCTATTCCTTGGGATATATACACGGCTTGTGATGCGGTGCTCGTTTATATAAACTATTTGGGATGTGAGATCAGTTTGATTTCATATCTTAAAAATTTTCAAACTTAAAAAAAAAAATTTTCAAAAGTCAAATGTTACTTTATCAAACTATGTATAAATATATTTAAATTAAATTTAAAATCTAAAAAAAATTCGCAGACAACTTCTGTACGGGAACCTTTTTTTAAAAAAAAAAATACAATACTCAACCTATAAATATGCCGACAGGGGAATTAGTGTGTGTTTTAGGAGGAGTTTTTAGGTGATTTTTAGAGAGAGTTTGGCATGAGTATGGGGATGTAGATTTCTTCATTTTCTGGAGAGATTGTTGAGGGTTTTGAGAGATATGAGTAAGGAAGTATGAACGACAAATGGATCGGTAAGAGCCTTTGTTGGGGAGATTTTTCATCTTTTTTCGGAGGGAAAAAGCTAAGTATCGTGTTCTTCATTTTCTTATAATTGTTGTAAACACTTTCTAGTGGATTTTCTTTAATTTAAATGAGATTTTCAGTTGTGTTTTATCCACGCATCTTAAGTAGTTTTCTTTACTCTCTTATTTTAATATGAAGTAGATATTGATGCACCAAAAGAATGTTAGATTTTCATATATACAAATTATACTCATTTTTTGTGATATTGCACTTTAAAAAAAGGTGTTTTTCATATTTTGTTCAAAGTATGATGATTTTAGGTGTTTAGAAAGCAAAAAAGGAACGAATTTGAAGCAAAAAGAGGCAAAATGACAAAATTAGCCTACTGGCGTCAACGACGCCAGAATGGGCACCGCCGACACCCAATTCTAGAGAGCTCAGAAAATATTCAATAGAGCACACCCAACTGTGCCGATGACACCCAATCCAGCACTAACAACGCTCTATCCAGTGCCGACAACGCCCTAAGTTGATGGAGGCCAAATTCAATGTATTTAGACAAATTTTGAAGGGTTGCTTGAGGAAAATCTTGGGGAATTTGTTTTTAAACTATTTGAGACAAATTTGGATGCCAAGAATTAGAGATAAGAGAGGGAGAGGAGTCATTTTGGTGTGTGTAAAGTATGTTACGATTTTGGAGATTTAGTGTGTGTGTGTGTGTGTGTGTGTATGTGTGTTAAAGTGGTGGAATTCTTGTTTAGTAAGGGATTCTTCTCTAAAGAGTGTAGGAGAAGGAGGAAAGTGGAAGTTTGCTTCTTCAATACTACTCTAAAGAGAGAATTAAGTGTTGTTGTGAAGAGAGAAAAGGATTCGAAGGAACTTCAAGGGATTTGCTTGGGGAAGAAATTGAGATAAGTTTTATTTACTTCTTGTAGTTTGTATGACTTTGTTTTTACTTATATAATCCATGTTTTATCGTATCTTCCTCATGAATTCTGAGTAGATTTCTTTGTCTTTCTCCTTGCAATGAGATATGGTGAAGTGGTGATGTAGAATTGATGTGTCATTTAAATGTTAAGAAATTGTGATGATTTTTCTCTTTGTACTTCATTTACTTTTTAATATAATCAAATGAATTGTTAAAACTTATTGTGAAACATTCAATCCAAGAGGACTAAGTGTTCTACAACAAAAGTGGAGAATTCATTCAATGTCCATGAATGAGTTACGTAGTTCATGGGGGTTGACTGTAAATAAATAGGGAAATGTTGTTTGATGGGCGCCGAATTGGAGATTTTAGGTTGACAGTCTGAAATCCCCAATTTATTCCTACTGTTTGGTAACTAAAGCTAGGGTTAGACTTCACGTGAAGGGAAGTGGGAGCTCTGAAGTGATAGCCAATATCCTCCTAGCCTAACCATGGATTTAGGGACTAAGCCTAAGGTTTGCCAATGTTCTTTACATAAATTTGAAAAGGGGTACTCTGAAGAGGGAAAAGAATATAAATGCTCCTATTTGGAAAAATACAAGTTTATTATAAATCTATATGATTCACTCATCATAGTATCATTGTAAGGAGAAATATGCTTTTCCATATTTAAACCTTTCAATACAGAACTTCGTCTGTGTTAGTTAATTTTGTCTAAAAATTTTGAAAGTAATTTTAGTTAACTTAGTTTTAGTCATCTTTACACTAGCAACTTTAATATTTCTTGAACTTGCATTGTAAATTGAGTATTGGATTTCATTTATATACTATACTTTGAAAAGCTCCAACCATCCTCGTGGGATCGATAACCAGGACTTCTCTAGAGCCCTATATTACTTGAATGATACGTATACTAGCATATACGAGTGGCTGCCTATTTATTAAATTGATTTTATTGTGCAAATGAACTTAACCTACCTTTTGAATATTTATGTTAGCGGCAATGTGACTTGGGAGCACAAACTCTGAGCGGCGGACACTTAGCGTAATTTTAATTCTTTTTGTAACAAGTATATAATATATTCTTTAACTGCAGAGTTACTCTTTAACGCAAGTATACATATCGCTCAAGTAATACAGAGCTCTAGTGGAATCCTGGATATCAATCCCAGAGGGAATATTTTAGAGGCCACAGACTAGGATTATAGAAATCAATTCAAAATCACAACTAAATCGAAATTGCCTATCTGTCACTAATACCCAATCGACAATAATATGAAGTTTAAATTAAACTAGTTCTACTAACAGATAACTAATTTTACTAAAGTGAAGTTTAAATATATAAGCAAGAATCTTTCTCCTTTGTTAAGATATTTAAGTGAATAGATAATTAGAATTAGTTCAAAATGGTGTTATGCCAAATAGAAGGATACCAATTCTTTACCCTTTGGTCTAGGTATAAAGAACATTAGCTAATCTTATGATTGGTTACTGAATCTACAACTAGGCAGGGAGGATACCGGCTCTCACTTCAGAGCTCACAAGTTCCCCTAGCCTAAGGGCTAAGATCTACACTTCAACACCCAAACGATAGGACCGAATTGTGGATTTTTTCCTATCACTGTAAAATCTTCAATTCTACTCCCGATGAATATTATTTCCCTATTTATTTGCACCCTACTTCCAAGGACTTTGACCTCCCTGAATCTAGGATGTAAACTTTACTATAGTTGTTAAACTCAACATTTTTTAACTATTCAATTGGTCAGATTGAAAGTAAATTAAGAATTAACTAAAAGATTATCACAAATTCTTTAAATTTTTATGGCACACTAATTCTATTTATCATTTCACAAAAATTTTAAAACTAGGAGAAAGACATAAAAGCTACTCAGATTCCATGGAGATGATACAATAAAACTTGGATTTTATATATAAAAGTAAAGTTCTACAAACTAAAGTAAATAATTAAAACTTATCTTAAATTCCTCCCCAAGAAAACTCCTTGAAGTTCCTCTGAATCTCTTCATTTCTTTATAGTACGCGAAATTCTCCTTCGAAATAGCAATGCAGAAGAGATGTCTCACTTCCCTTCCACTCTTACAATTCTTCGAAGAATTCCTCACCAATATCTCTATCTGAACTCACTATTTAACACTGACTAAATAACAACAATGAACACTAGTGGACTCTCTATTTGACACTAAGTAACTATTAGAAGACTCTAATAGGACTTTTTACGGACTCTTAGTGACTTTTACAGGACTCCAAAAGGACACGTTTTCAGCCAGAATTGTTCTTTTTAAAGTTGTTGAAGAGTCTCCAAGGGTTTTCTAAGCATACCTTCGAAAATTATCCACATTCGACGTATTTTGTGAAAGAACCGTCGATCCCGCCGTCGACGGCCTCGAGCTCCACTGTCAACGGCCTTCTAAAAACACTACCTTGAATTGGCCCCGTTGTCGGTGGCCTCGACCTCCGCCGTCAGTGGCCTTCCTTGAAATATATTTTGAACTCTCGGTAAAATCACACCGTCGGCGCCCTAGGTCAAATTTTCATAATTTAGTCCTTTTTGCTCCAAATTCGCTTCTTTTTGCATATTTTCGCTCCAATGTTCTTAAATCTTCATACCTAAAGAAAAACACCAAAAATACCCTTCTTTAAAGTGCAATATCATCAAAATCAGTATAAAATAAACATGAAAATCTTAACATTTTTTTCCTTGGGTCACAATGCACCGGGCAATTTTTTGGCATTGTGTTGCCGGGGAAGGTATAAAAACAGTAACTGTCAAATTTATAGTGCTTGAAAAAATTTACTATATAATTTACAGTTGTGCGTGCTTGCTTAGTTTTAAATGTGTTTAGTGTGATTTTATATGCGTAGTATTGGATCCATAGGTTTAGTTCCTTACAATTCAGAATTAGAGCGTATTATTAGAAAATTTTGAAAATAACAAAAAAAAATCTGAAAATCTTCACAAATTGGTAAACAATTTAAATAATCAAAGAAATGAAAATGAACATCTACCAAGACCTTTAAGAGATTATGCTAATCCAACAGCAGATCAAATTCACTTAATTATTCAAAATCTTGATGTTGTTGCTAATTTGTTTACGCTTAAACCTACTATTATCCAAATGGTACAAAATAATCAATTTAGAGGAACACCTAATGAAGATCCTAATTTACATCTTGCTAGTTTTCTGGAATTGTGTGCTACATTTAAATATAACGGAGTGTCGAATGATGTTGTCAGAATTAGGCTTTTTCCTTTTTCATTAAAGGATAAAGCAAAAGCTTGGTTAAATTTGTTAGCACCTAGATCTATCGAGACTTGGGGAGAACATTCACCAAAATTTTGGTCAAAATATTTTCCTCCATAAAAAACTGCTAAGCTAAGAAATGATATTACATCTTTTTGTCAGTTTGATGGGGAATCAATATATGAAGCTTGAGAAAATTTAAAGATCTCTTTCGAAAGTGTCCACATCATGCTTTACTATATTGGTTAATAATTCAAACATTTTATAATGGATTATTAGGATCGCTTAGATCAATTATAGATGCTGCTGCCGGTGAATCATCAATGTTAAAACCTTTTGATGAAGCAGATTCTTTAATAGAAGAAATGACAACTAATAATTTTCAGTAGCCCTCTGAACGGGTAAATCCAAAGAGAGTAGCTAGTATTCATGATTGTGATGTTATAACTATGATAGTCTCTCAAATTGCTACCCTTTCAAAGAAAATAGATCAATACGGAATGAATTATTCTCAAACACCCCCAACGTTAGAGGAAAATTCAGTAGGTCATATAGTAGAACCTCAAACATCTTATTAGACCTTAAATGCAATAAATAATAGACCCAACAATCCTTATTCGAATTATTATAATCTCGGTTGCAAGAACAACCCGAACTTAAATTGGAGTAATAATAACAATGCTATTGTTAACCTACAATGGGGAAAAAATTCAGTGAACCCAGTAGGAAATTTGAACAACCAAGGAAACACGAACAATAGACTTTCTTATCCTCCAAGTTTTAATAGTAACCCACAATTTAAGGATAAAAAATTGTCTACGGAAGAATTAATTTTAAATATGGGTAATTAATTAGAAACTCAGTGACTTGCAATTAAGAACACTAAAAACTAAGTAAGATATATTTTCAGTGCGCTTCATAATAGACCTTCAAGAACTCTTCCTATTAATGTTAAGGTCAATCCAAAAGATCAAAATAAAGAACAAATTAATGCTATACAATTAAGATATGGAAAATAATTAGAAACGAGAGTGTAAAAAGAAATTGAAACTAAGAAAGAGAAGGTGGATATTAAGAAAGGAAATGATAAAATTTATCCAACTTAGAATATCTGTTTGAACAATTTAAAATTACTGTAGAAAAACCACCACCTCCGTTTCCACAAATATTAAAAAAATAAAATAGAGATAACCAATTTACAAAATTTTTAGAAATCCTTAAGAAATTAACAGTAAATATTCTCTTTATTAAAGCATTAGAATAGCTGCCTGATTATGTGAAGTTTATGAATGATATTCTTAAAAAGAAAAGGAAGTTTATAGATCACGAAACTGTTGCACTTAACGAATAGTGTAGTGAAATTATTTAGAAAAAGCTTTCCGAAAAACTTAAAGACCTTATTAGTTTCACTATTTTTTGTGCTATAAATGAAAATTTTTTCAGAAGAGTCTTATGTGATTTAGGAGTTAGTATTAACATTATGCCTTTATCAACTAACAAAAGATTGGGAATAGGAGAAATTTCACCTACTTCTGTAACTCTTCAGTTAGTTGTTCATTCTATTACTTATCCTAAATGAGTTATAGAAGATGTACTAGTAAAGGTTGACAAATTTGTCTTTTTTTATGGATTTTATTGTTTTAGATATGGAGGAAGATAAATAAATTCTCATTATTTTGGAAAGACCATTCCTTGCAGATGAAAGAGCTATGATTGATGTTCAAGAAAGAAAGTTAACCATGAGAGTTAATGATCAAGAGGTGACATTTAATATTTTGAAATCCGTGAAATATCCCTCAACAAAAAAAGATAATGAATGCTTTCGAATGGAAATTTGTGATTATTTGACAGATGATCATTTTAAAGAAATGTTTGAAGATAAAATAGTATATGACTATTTGAAATATGACGATGATAATGAAGTAGAAGAAGATTTTAATGAGATGAAGAATGAAGACTTAGATTATATTCAGGAAAGATTTGAAATATTAGATACTATAGAAAGTGATAATAAAAGTTTAATTTCATCTGTCATAAAACCTCCTGAACTTGAAATGAAAATTCTTCCAACCCATTTGAAATACATGTCTTTACGAGAATTATCAACCTTACGAGTTATTGCATCTTTGGATTTGAATTAATATCAAGAACAAAAATTATTGGATACATTAAAAAGATACAAAAAGACTTTTAGTTGGACATTAGCTGATATTAAAGGAATCCGTCCTTTGATTTGTATTCATAGAATTTTGTTAGATGAACAACATAAACTTAGAGTTGATCCGAACAGGAGACTAAATTCAATGATGAAAGAAGTAGTTAAGATGGAAATTTTAAAAATGGTTTGATGTTGTATTATTTATCTCATTTTAGACTGTGCTTAGGTAAGTTCAATTCATTGTATCCTTAAGAAAGGAGGAGTGACAGTTTATGTGAATGAAAAAAATGAAATTATACCAACAAGACAAGTCACTGGTTGGCGAATTTGTATTATTTATAAAAAATTAAGAGCCGCCACTAGGAACATCACTTTCCTCTGCCTTCTCTAGATCAAATGTTGGATAGACAAGCTGGGCACAAGATTTTTTTATGGATATACTGGTTAACATGAAATACTTATTGATCTTGAGGATCAAGAAAGGACTACATTTACTAGCCCATATGGAACTTTTGTTTTTCGAAGAATGCCCTTTAGATTATGTAATGCACCTGCAACATTTCAAAGATGATGTCTATTTTTAATATTCTACTTAACAATGGAATCGAAGTTATTATGGATGACTTTTCTATATTTGGAACTTCATTTTACATATGTTTAAATAATTTAGAAAAAGTTTTGGAGCTTTGCGAAAGAACATATTTAGTTCTAAATTAGGAAAAATGTCAATTTTTTGTTGCAGAAGGAATTATACTTGGGCATAAAATGTCTGAACATGGTATGGAAGTAGACCCTGCAAAAATTCTGATTATTGAGAAATTACAACCTCGTACTACAGTGAGAGGGGTAACTTACTGGGTTCTACAGACATTATATTAACGATTTTTCAAAAATTACTAAACCTCTATGTCAACCTTTAGATAACGATAAGAAATTTTATTTTACTGAAGAATGTTTAAATGGCTTTGAACTATTAAAAGAAAAATTAATCACTACCCCTATAATTGTTCCACCTGATTAGGAGAAACCATTTGAACTTATGTGTGATGCCAGTGATTATGCGATTGGAGTTGCTTTAGGAAAAATGTATGATAAAATGTTTAAATTTATTTACTATGCTCGTAAAACTCTTAATGAAGCTCAAATTAATTGTACCACAATGGAAATAGAATTAATAGTTATTGTATATGCTTTTAAAAAATTTAGATCATATTTGATTGAAACTAAATGTATAGTGCATTCGGATCATTCAGCTATCAAAAATTTAATGCAAAAGAAGGATGTTAAACCCAGAATAATCAGATGGATACTTTTAAAGCAAGAATTTGACTTTGTGATAGTTGATAGAAAAGGAACTGATAATCAATAGCTGATCATTTTTCTAGACTGGAACAATATAAACTATCTAAATTTGAGAAGGAAATTACAAAAACTTCCTCTGATGAACAACTTTAAAGCATTAAGGAATGAAATTTACCATGGTATGCTGATATTGTGAATTATATTGTGAGTGATATTTTTTCACCTGAATTAACAATGCAACAACAAAAGAAATCTATATATGATGATAAATTTTACTTTTGGGATGAATCGTACCTATATAAACAATTTAAGGATCTGATAATTAGAAGATGTGTGCCTTATGAAGAGATTGAACTAATAATTCAAAGATGTTGTGATTTAGAATTTGGAGAACATTTTGGAACTAATAAAACTGCACATAAGATTTTGCAATCTGGATTTTATTCGCCTACTCATTTAGGGATGTTTATAGATATATTAAATCATATGATCGATGTCAGAGAGTATGTAATATTTATAGAAGAAATGAAATGCCTCTAAATTTTACACTAGAAGTGGAGATCTTTGATGTTTGGGGATTAGATTTTATGGGACCATTTACTCCTTCATTTGAAAATTTATATATATTGGTTGTTGTTGAATATGTCTCAAAATTGATCGAAGCAATTGCTTTACCTAGATGTGATACTCGAAGTGTTTCAAAATTCTTAATGAAAATATTTTTACAATGTATGGAATGCCGAGAGTGATCATTACTGATGGTGGTTCTCATTTTAGGAATAATCTGATTCAGAGATTGGTTGGAAAATATAATATTATTCATAGAATCTCTAATGCTTATCATCCCCAAACTAGTGGTTTAGCAGAGGTATCTAATCGTGAAATTAAAAGAATTTTGGAGAAAACTGTGAATATTTACAAATTAGACTGATCTGTTAGATTAGATACTGCATTATGGGCATATAGGACTGCTTACAAGACCCCTATAGGAATGTCTCTTTATAGACTAATATTTGGAAAAAGTTGCCACTTTCCTGTAGAATTGGAATAAAAGATTTAAATTTTAGTTTGAAGAATATAGGCGAGAAAAGATTGGAGCAGTTGAATGAATTGGAAGAAAATAGAAATGAATCTTATGATAATGAAATAATTTATGAAAAGAAAATGAAATTATAACATGATCGAAAGATTATAAGAAAGAAATTTGAACTTGGATAGAAAGTTTTGTTATATAAAGAAGATTAAAATTATTTCCTAAAAAACTAAAGTTTAGGTGGATAGGACCTCTAACTGTTATAAAAGTTTATCCCTTTAAAGCTGTTAATATTGAAGATACTAAAACTAGAAAAATATTTAAAGTTAATGGACATAGATTAAAACCTTATTTTGAAGGGTATCAACTAAATTTTAAAGAAGTTTTAATGTTAAATCATCTTGAATAACTGAACATTTGTCAGGCTGACGACGTTAAACCAAGCGCTTTATGAGAGGCAACTCATATGTTTCTTTATATCTTAGTTTGTTTGTGTTAATTTTAATAATAAATTTACATGTAGTTAATCATATTTGAGTCCTACTCACTCATAAGTATCATAAAGAATGAAAATTATTGGATCGGATCAAAGAATTAGAATATTTCAGACCAAAACAAAGTTTTGTCGATTTTTTAACTCTAGCCGACGGCGCCAGAATGGGCGCCGCCAATGAACATCACCAAAATTCAGGGTTTAGGCGCCGACGGCGCCCTATTGCAGCCAGTCACAAGTGCCATATGAAAGCTGGGAAAAAGTGCTTCTTCCTTGGAAGCCCCTAGACCCAACTAACTTTCAGGCAATTAGAGATGAGAATGATATGAGCATTATTGCAGATCAACCATCTCAGAGTTCACAACCTATTCAACCTTATTTTCCTTTAATTTCACATGTAATTCTATAGAAGATCAAGGAATTAGGGAAAGAGGTACATAATATTATGAATGTTTTTAACAATATTTTCAATTTGTTTGATCACTTAGATTGTATGATGAAAGAACAATTCCCATATCGTCTCATTCATAATTTGTTCGCGAATTGTCAATCCATGGGAGATATCAAAGGAGTTGATAGTACTGAGACCGATGATGAGTAGCGAGTCTACCTTATGTTTAACACTTGGTATTTACATTTTCTTATGTTTTGGGGTGCTTAGTAGTTGGTTTGATTGACTGTGTAATTTTTGTTTGGACCTATTATGCTTGGAATTTGGGTTTATGTTTAGTTTTCAGCATTAGAGTTTTGTAGTGTGTTTGCGACACTGATTTCAATGTTATATGGCTTGATGAACTCATATAGTGAGTGTTTAAATATGTATGCTTGTCATGTAGATTTTATATATTAAAGTGATGTTTTGTGTTATTTATGTGAATTTGAGATTAGTTAATTGCTTAATTGAAGAAAAAAATGCTTAAACAGGCTAATTATATGATGGCGTAACTTAGAAACAATCGAAATCACAAAAATTTTACGAAACTGGCATTTGAACTGGCACCGAAGATGCTCAAATACAGAGACTTTCGGCATTTAATTTAAATAGGGCACCGATGATGCCCTATCCAGCGCCGAAGGCATCCGAATCCAAAACAGTCTCATATTCACTTAAAATCGTTATTTTTGCATTGGGACCCGTCATATTTGCCCTTTCCATTTTCTTCATCATTAAGCCAAGGCCGAATAGAGATCTAGGACTTGCTAGATTGCGGATTTGAAGCGATTTCAAAGCTTAAAAAGTGTAGATCTTGTCTTCTCTTGGCAAGAGCTCTACTCTAAACTAAATATCATTTATTTTCACCATGGAAATCTCTCACATTATGTAGATCCGAAATTTGAAAACTTTGATAATGCTTTGATATTATTGACCAAAGAAAAATATATTGAGAAATTCATACTTATTTTACATTGATTTTGATAATATTGCACTTTAAAGAAAGATATTTTAAATATTTTGTTGCAGGTATGAAGATTTATAGATAATGGAGCAAAAAGATGAGAAAATGAGCGAATCTGGAGCATAAAGGACCAAAAGATACAAAAGTTGACCTTGGCCACCGACGGCGAGGAATAGGCCGCCGACTGCATATTTTTCCCGAGAGCATAAAAATTGATTATAAAGGAGCTCGCCGAAGGCGAGATCGAGCCCGCCGACAGCGAGTCTTAACAGTTGGCCCATGTTCTATAAGCCTGTCGACGGCAAGAAGGACAGTTCAAGCAAAGATTCATCGAATATGGACGCCTTTTAAAGAGGTGCTTAAGCAACCTTTGGAAATATTTCTACCTCTTTAAAAAGAGACGAATTTAGGCTGAAAGGTGTGTGTGTGTGTCTAGAGTGTCCTAGAGAGTCTAATAGTGAGTTTAGTTGAGTGTGTTGTACAGGAAGGAAGAGTCAGAGGAACTTCAAGGAGTCTGCTTGAGGAGAAATTTGAGATAAGTTGTGTTTACTATTTTGTAACTTTAATTTTATATGAAATCCAAGTTTTGTGTTATTCATCCTATGCATTCTGAGTAGTCTTCTCTGTATTTCTCCTTGTTTTGAGATTTTGTGAAATGGAAAATTGAATTAGTTGTGCCTAAAATATTCAATAAAAATTGTGATAATTTTTTACTTAAAACTTAATTTACTTTAAATCTGGCCAATTGATCTGTTAAAATATATTGATTTCACAACTAAAGTAAAGATTACATCCGAGATTTGGGGACATCAAAGTCTCTAAAAGGATGGTGCAAATAAATAGGGAAATATTATTTATCGGGCGTAGAATTTGAGATTTTAGATTGACAAACTAAAATGCTCAATTCGATCCTATCGTTTGGGTGTTGAAGTGTAGATGTTAGCCCTCAGGCGAGGGGAACGTGGGAGCTCCGAAGTGAGAGCCGGTATCCTCCCAGCCTAGCCGCAGATTCAGTAACCAAACATAGGATTAGTCAATGTTCTTTATGCCTGGACCAAAGGGCAAAGAATAGGAATACTTCTATTTGGCACAATATAATTCTAACTAAATCAATTATCCATTCACTTAATTATCTTAACAAGGGCGAAGATACTTTTCTATATTGCAACTTTCCATTCAACATTAGTAATAGAATTTAGTATAATTGTTCTTTATTTACGTTTACTAGATAGTTATTTCAATTGTTGTAATTAGTTCGTAATCTCTAAAAATTCTCTATGGGATCGATATCTAGGACACCATTAGAGCCATGTATTACTTGAACGATACGTATACTTGCATTGATAAGGCGTAACTTTGCTATTATTGAATATTTATTTTTACACTTGTTAACACTTATAAAGTTACGCATCCCGCTGTCAAGTTTTTGGTGCCGTTTCCGGGGAAGCAAAGTAATTATTTAGGAAAATAACTATTAAGGTAATTACTAGTGTAACAGACTATTTTAAAATTACATAAGTTTTAATTTATATTGTGCATGCGCAAATTTGGAACCGAAAATTTAATACCTTATGATTCGGAATTAAAATGCACAATTAAAAAAATTAGAAAACAGAAAAGAAAAATTATAGATTTAAATCAAATGGCAAATAATCCAGTAATTGAAAATGAAAATCAACCGAGACCTTTAAGAGATTACGCTAACCCTACATTAGATGAAATTCACTTAACTATCCAAAACTCTGATGTAGCGGCTAATTCATTTGAGCTTAAACCTGCAATTATCCAAATGGTACAAAATAATCAATTTAGTGGTTTACCAAATGAAGATCCTAATTTACATCTCGCTAGCTTTTTAGAACTTTGTGCTACTTTTAAATATGACGGAGTATCTAATGATGTTTTTAGACTAAGGCTTTTTCCTTTTTCTTTAAGGGATAAGGTGAATATGTGGTTAAATTCGTTAGCACCTGGATCTATTAGAACTTGGGGAGAATTATCACAAAAATTTCTATCCAAATACTTTTCTCCTTCAAAAACTGCTAAGCTTAGAAATGATATAACCTCTTTTAGTCAATTTGACGGAGAATCGATAAACGAAGCTTCGGAGAAATTTAAATATATTCTTAGGAATTGCCCACATCATGCGTTACCAGCTTGGTTAATTATTCAAAATTTTTATAATGAATTAGTAGGATCTCTTAAATCTATTATTAATGTTGTCGCTGGTGGTTCATTAATGTCAAAATCATTTGATGAGGCTTAATCGTTAATTGAAGAAATTGCTACCAACAATTTTCAATGGCCTTCTGAAATGCTAAATCCTAAAAAATAGCTAGTATACATGATTCTGATGCAATATCTATGTTAGCTTCTCAGATTGCTGCTATATCTAAGAAATTAGATCATTATGGAATGAATTATTCTCATACAATGATGGAAGAAAATTCATCTGGGAAATTTGTGGATGTTCAACATTCTTATGAAACTTTAAATGCTATTAATAATAGACCAAATAATCCTTATTCAAATTATTACAACCCTGGTTGGAAGAATCATCCTAATTTTAATTGGAATAACAATTCTACTAATCAACAATGGGCAAACAACCCAGTAAACCCATTAGGAAATTCATCTAACCAAGGAAATCCTAATTACAAACCTTCTTATCCACCTGGATTTAATAATAACTTTAAATTTAAGGAAAAGAAGTTATCTATGGAAGAATTGATATTAAATATGGGTCAACAATAGCAGAATCAAGGAAATCAGTTACAAATTCAAGGAAACCAATTACAAAATCAAGGAACTGCTATTAAAAATATTGAAATTCAACTTGGGAATATCGCTACAGCACTTAATAACAGAATTCCTGAAACTTTTCCTAGTAATGTGGAAATTAATCCTAAAGACCAAGGAAAAAAACAAATAAAAGCGATACAGTTACGAAGTGGAAAAGAATTAGAAACAAGAGTACAAAAAGAAATGAAAATTAAAAAAAAAAGAAAGTGGAAACTGAAAAAGAAAAGGATCAGTAAGATCAAGATTTAGAATATCCACTAATACCAATGAAAATTACTGTAGAAAAACCACCACCACCATTTCCTCAGTGATTAAAGCAACATAGAAAGGATAAACAATTTTCTAAATTCATTGAAATCCTGAAGAAATTAACGGTGATTATTCCCTTTGTAGAAGCATTAGAACAAATGTTCAATTATGTGAAATTTATGAAAGATATTTTAAACAAGAAGAGAAAGTTCACAGACAATGAAACTGTTGAATTTAGCGAAGAGTGTAGTGCAATTATTCAGAAAAAGCTTCTTGAGAAATTAAAAGATCGTGGTTGTTTCACTATACCTTGTGCTATTGGAGAAAAATTTTTTAGAAAAGATTTATGTGACTTGGGAGCCAGCATTAATCTTATGCCTCTATCAATTTTTAAAGATTAGGATTGCGAGAAGTCTCACCTACTTCTGTAACTCTTCAGTTAGTTGATCATTCAGTGACTTATCCTAAAGGAGTTATCGAAGATGTGTTAGTAAAAGTAGATAAATTTATCTTTCCTATGGATTTTATTATTTTAGATATGGAGGAAGATAAAGAAATACCTATAATTTTAGGGAGACTCTTCTTAGCTACTAGAAGAGCCATGATTGATGTTCAAAAAGGAGAATTAACTATGAGAGTAAATGATCAAGAAGTAACTTTCAACATTGCAAAATCAATGAAATACCCTGCTATTGAAAAAGATGATGAATGTTTTCGAATGGAAATTCTTGAACATATGCGAAATGACATTTTAAAGAATATTTTGAAAACAAACAAGAAATAGAAAATGCAGAATTATTTGAAAAAGCAAAAAATGAAGAATTAGATTATATACAAGAAAGATTTGAGATGCTGGATGTTATGGAAAATGCTGAAAAGAATATAGTTCCATCGATTATAAAACCTCCTGAACTTAAGTTAAAAATTTTACCTACTCATTTGAAGTATGTATTTTGGGGAAAGTCTTTAACTTTACCGGTTATTATATTGGTAGAATTAAATGAATTAAAAAAGCAAAAAAATTTAGACACATTAAAGAAATATAAGAAAGCTTTTGGTTGGACCTTAGCAGATATTAAAAGAATTAGTCTTTCAATCTGTATGCATAGAATTATTCTAGATAATGAACATAAACCAAGAGTTGATCCCCAAAGGATATTAAACCCGATGATGAAAGATGTAGTCAAGAAAGAAATTTTAAAACGGTTAGACAATGGTATTATATATCCTATTTCGGACAGTACTTGGGTAAGCCCAATTAATTGTGTTCCTAAGAAAGGAGGGGTGACTGTTGAAGCTAATGAAAATAATGATTTGATACCTATCAAACAAGTTACTGAATGGCGTATATGTATTGACTATAAAAAATTAAATGCGGCCACAAGGAAAGATCACTTCCCTTTACCATTCCTAGACCAAATGTTGGATAGACTTGCTGGGCACAAATACTTTTATTTTTTAGATGGATATACTACCTACCATCAAACTCCTATTGCTCCCGAGGATCAAGAGAAAACTACATTTACTAGTCCTTATGAAACTCTTGCTTTTCGAAGGATGCCTTTTGGATTATGTAATGCACCTGCAATATTTCAAAGATGTATGATGTCTATATTTAGTAAATTAATTGATGATGGAATAGAAATATTTATGGATGATTTCTCTGTATTTGGAACATCATGTGACGCATGCTTGGATCATCTTGAAAAAGTTTTGGAGTTATGCAAAAAAAATAATTTAGTTTTAAATTGGAAGAAATATCAATTTATGGTTACAGGAGGAATTGTATTAGGGCATAAAATTTCAGAAAATGGCATAGAAGTAGAACCTACGAAAATTCAATTTATAGCTAAATTACCACCTCCTACTACAGTGAGAGGGGTAAGAAGTTTGCTTGGAAATGCTGGTTTTCACAGACGCTATATAAAAAATTTTTCAAAAATTACCAAACCTCTATGCCAACTTTTAGAAAAGGACTAGAAATTTGAATTTACTAAAGAATTCTTAAATGCCTTTGAATTATTAAAGGATAAATTAATCACAGCACCTATAATAGTTTCAACTAATTGGGAGAAACCATTTGAACTTATGTGTGATGCTAGTGATTATGCTATATGAGCTGTTCTTGGACAAAGATATGATAAAATTTTTAAAGTTATATGCTATACTAGTAAAACTCTTAATAATGCTGAAATTAATTATACAATTACTGAAAAAAAAATTATTAGCAATTGTATATGCTTTTGATAAATTTAGATCTTATTTAATTGGAACTAAATGTATTATGCATACTAATCACTCTGCTATTAAATATTTAATGCAAAAGAAGGATAACAAACCAAGATTAATTAGATGGATATTACTGATGCAAGAATTTGATTTTGTAGTAATAGATAGGAAGGGAACTGATAATCAAATTGCGGATCATTTGTCAAGATTAGAATATTGCAAAATATCTGACACTGACAATGAAATTACAGACAGTTTCCCTGATGAACAACTTTATAATAAAATGAGTAGAAAATTCCTTGGTATGCTGATATAGTTAATTATATTGTAAATAATATTTTACCACCCATGTTAACTCTGCAACAACAGAAAAAATTCATTCATGATGCTAAAGCGTATTTTCGGGATGAACCATATTTATTTAAGCAATGTAAGGATCTTATTATTATAAGATGTGTACCTTATGAAGAACTGAACTGATTATTCAAAAATGTCACGATTCTGAATTTGGAGGACATTTCGGGACTAGCAAAACTGCACATAAAATTTACAAGCAGAATTTTATTGGCCTACTCTCTTTAAAGATGTTTATAGATATATCAAAACTTGTGATAAATGCCAACGAGTAGGTAATATATCTAGAAGAAATGAAATGCCTCTGAATTTCATATTAGAAGTTGAAATTTTTTATGTTTGGGGATTAGATTTCATGGGACCATTTATTATTTCATTTGAAAACTCATATATATTAGTTGTTGTTGATTATGTTTCTAAGTGGATTGAAGCACAGGCCTTACCTTGTTATGATGCTAAGAGAGTTTCAAAATTTTTAATGAAAACATTTTCACAAGATACGGAATGCAGAGAATGATTATCACTAACGGAGGATCCCATTTTAGGAATAAAAATGTTCAAAGATTGGCAGAAAAATTTAATATTATTCATAAAATATCTACTGCTTATCTTCCACAGACCAGTGGATTAGCTGAAGTTTCTAATCGAGAAATGAAATGAATTTTAGAGAAGACTGTAAACCCTAGTAGATTAGATTGGTCCACAAGATTAGACACTGCATTATGGGCATACAGGACTGCTTATAAAACTCCGATTGGAATGACTCCTTACAGACTTATTTTCGGGAAGACTTGCCACTTACCAGTTGAATTAGAGCATAAAGCATATTAGGCGATTAAAGAATTTAAATATAATTTGAAAGATGCTGGGGAGAAGAGATTGTTGTAGATGAATGAATTAGAAGAATTAAGGAATGAATCTTATAATAACGATAGAATCTATAAAGAGAAAAAGAAGATATGACATGATCGAAAGATTAACGAAAAGAATTTTAAACCAGGATAAGAAGGTTTGCTTTACAATTCAAAGCTAAAATTATTTCCTATGAAATTGAAATCTCGATGGTTAAGACCTTTCACTATAACTCAAGTGTTTACATACGAAGCTGTTGAAATTAAAGATCTGAAGACCGGAAACAGATTCAAAGTAAATGGACACAGATTAAAACCGTATTTTGAGGGTATAAGATCAAAGTTTAAAGAGGTTTTAATGCTCAGTCAACCTGATTAACTCCCTGAATAGTTCGGGCTGACAACGTTAAACCAAGCCTTTTTATGGGAGGCAACCCATAGTTATCTTTATTTATATGCGATGATTATATATTTGTTTGATTTATTGTTAGTTTGTGGTATGAATGAATTCTACTACTCGAATTTACCCTTATGATCATCACGATAATTGGATCCATCGAAAAATTTGGAGCGCATTCGGACCAGTGCGAAACTGGGCAAGTTTTGCCTTGGCTGCCGACGGTGAGATTGAGCCCGCCGACAGCGCGTTTTTCCCGCCAAGTTCAATTTGTGTTATAAAAGAATCCCGCCGACGGCGAGATTGACGCCGCCAATGGCGAGTTCAGCGAATGGACGGTTCATGGAGTTATTTTGACGGTTTTTGGCAGTTCTAAGTGGTTCTAACTGCTTTTAAACTCCTAGAATTCGATTTCTAAACTATCTATCTCCTAAAAATGAATTGTCACTCCACAAAAACTCATCCCTATGGCATCCAATCACCCTGAAATCCCTAGATCTCGAGTGTTCAATAGAAGAAAATTTATCAGTTGCGAGGCTCAGCGAATCTTCAAAAAGGTAATGATGAAAAAGAGATTGCTCAAGGAACGAGGATACGTGAATCGAGGATTGGAGAATTTGACAATGACTATCGAAGAAATGATTGTGTGACGACGTTGGGAAGTGTTGTGCTATACCACTTCTGCAGTAGTCATCTCTGTGGTAAAAGAATTTTATGCTAATTTATACGGAATCAACCACGGAGTCGTCTATGTGCGAGGCAAATGGGTAACTTTTACTCCTTCTAGAATTAATGAGTTATATTAGATAGAGAATACACCCGTTTGCCTCTACTCCAACTTTGTCCCTACAAGGAATAATATGAATGAAGTCTATTGTTACTTGACTGATGAAGCGGAAGATTGGGAAACGAGAGAAAACGGGTATGTTAGTTTTTCTGCATCACTTCCAAACCCCATTTCTAAACATTGGCACTTCTTTAATTCTTCAAATATGTTACCTACTATGAGAGTCAATAAATTTTCTAAGGAGTGTGTGATTCTGAACTACTGTATTCAAGCGGGACTACCTGTTGATGTTGGTTCAATTATTGTGAAGTCTGCTTTAGGCCAGATTGTTCATGGATCACTTTATGGGCTTGGACATCCTTCTACAATTTTTGTACTCTGCAGTCAGTACTAAGTTTCATATGAAGCCTGGGAGGAGGTACGTCAGCCTTGGAAACCTTTAGATCCAACTGACATGTTTCCTACACTTGATGATGATAACGAGACATCTATTATTGTGGATCAAACATCTCAGAGTTCTTTTTAATTAAACTCTTGAATGATAAAACTGATATGACCTTATGGATAATCAAAAGACTGGAAAAAGAGGTACAAAATGTGTTGACTTCAATTAATAACATCTCCGACTTATTTGATCATATTGTAAACACTTGGATTTTACATAAAAATTGTGATGTTTGTGTTGTGTAGATCTATTTGAGTTAAAATAATATCTAATCATAGTAAAATATGTTTAAATCAATTGATCGGACGTTAATGAGGCTTAAAATGAATTAAAAATTTTTTTTTTGAAAAGGCCCGTCGACGGTGCCCTCGACGCCGCCGACGGTGGATTTTTCCAGAAAGTTGAGCCTACTTGAATTAATTAACCCGCCAACAGTGAGATTTTTCTAGCCGACGGTGAAGACCCGAAAAAAACCTTTATTTGACCGGTCAACCGCCACTATTCATCATCCCCTACCTCTAAACTCCGAAAAAACTGACCTAGGGCTTGAGAGGTCTTGGATTTGGAGCGTTGTCAACACATTTTGATGTCGGATTTCATCTTCCCTTGGTAAGAGCTTCACTCCCATGCAAATTATTTTGATTTTCACTGTGTATTTCTTCCACATTTAGGAATTTTGGAAAAATAAAAAATGTGGAGAAAATACTTGGAAGAAATTCATGGAATTCATTTTAGATTACTTTAAGTTGCGTTTGGAAGTCATTATAGTGTTGTTTTGGAATTTAGTTAAGATTTTTGTAAATTTGATAGATAGAGAAATGGCTCCACGACAAAAGAGGCGACTTGACTTTGACAAGAATTGATTTGTAAACGCTAAGGCTCAGTCAAGGTACAACTCTATCATCAAAGCGAAAAAATGCATTCAGGACAGAGTTTTCGAGAACCCGGGAGGAGAAGTGGAAAAGACTATTAAGGAGCGAAATTGGGAAAATTTTTGTTATTTGACGAACAAAGCTGCAGTAGAAGTTGTAAAAGATTTTTACGCCAACCTGACCCAGAGAGAAGACATGTCTATAAAGGTTAGAGGATTTTTAGTTGATTTTAATGCTACTAGAATAAATTCTTTCTACGAAGTGCAAGATCCTTATACCAGTGATTATGAGATGTTTGGAACAATGGAAGGTCCATTGGAGAATGTGATTGACTTTCTCACTGATGGGAAATGAACTTAGAAAATGAAGCAGCGTGAACGGGTAAACTTCCCTCTTTCTATGATGAATGCCACCTCTAAGGCTTGGCACTATTTTATTTGCTCTACTATATTACCTACTTATCATCATAGTCAAGTTTCGAGGGATAGACCAGTTCTGAATTTTTGTATTCAGAACAACTGAAAAAATAAATGTGGGAAATGTTATTTATACAAACAAATTAGCCATTGCAAAAAGTGAAATAGGAGGAGGACTAGGACATTCTGGTCTGATATATGCACTCTGCCAGTTGGCTGGAGTAGAGACTGAAGATGATGAGGAATGAGTTCATCCTATGAAACCCATTACAAAGGCTAATATAAAAACTTATGAATCCCATGAAGGAAGGAGATCTGGGATAAGGAGCTCTGCACCTTCAACTAGTAGGAATATTCCCTCTACTAGTTATGACCCTCCTGAATATAGTTCTCCTACACTCCATGACTTGATAAATGAACTGACTCTGCAGCAAAAAAGTTTTTAAAAGTTTGATGAAAGGTTGGAGCATGTAGATCAGAGGATTGAAGGATTAGAACGGAGGCACAATTATGATAGTGAATATCTCCAGAGGCATTCTGAGTTTGAAATAGCTTACTATGATGCTGAGAATCGCTATAGGAGAGGAGAGCATGATGTGAAATTTTCGAAGTGCTCTCGTTATACACACTACTAGCTCAATCCACCTGCTGACCAGGGAGATGAGGATATTGGATGGGATTTTGATATTTGACCTTAGATTCTGTGATTAGATGCTTTTGTTATGTGTGTATGTTTGTTTTATTTAATTTAGTATTTCTGATCTGTATTTGTATTTTTAATTATTTTGTTGACAATATTATTTAGATTAGTTGCAGTTTCTTAGTTTTTATTATTGCAGACTGTGATTGTAACTCTAAAAGTGAAACTAGTAAACTGTTTATGGTTGTTTTCGTGAAATGTGCTTAGTACTTTAATTTATAGAGTAATTAATTGTAATATGTATTGTGTACTTATTTCAAAATTTTCTTACCCAACAAATTCTCTAATGTTATATGTGTATAGAAAATTCTTAACAATATAGGTTAATTAAGTGATGAGATGTGAAAAGGACCTGCAAAAACTTCAAAAAAAAAAAGATAAGGAAAATACCTAAAGCATAAAGGTATGATTTAATATTACAGTATCTTTTCTTTCCACCTATATGATTAGATAGAAAAATTTAAGTTTAGGGGAGGGAAAAATAATATTAACTATTAAACAATTTCAATTAAATATTTTCCAAAAATTATTATAAAAATGGTTTTCTGTAGTGAATTTAATTCAGTAAACTAGAATTAATTTATTTAACTATTATAGAAGGTTAAAAAAATATTTGTAGTGATTAAATTAATTTTGTGGATTAAGATATTTGGAATAAGAGGATAAGAATATAGTTAACTATTTAAAGTAAGAAAAACTATATTTTGAAATATTAAATTCTTAAATATTTAGTTGAGAAAGAAAAGATTGGATCTCAATGATGTAAAAACTATGAAATACATATAAAGTAAGGAAATGTTTCAAGTTTCAAATTTAGGAAGAGGAAAGTGAAGTTCAAAATCATTAATGGGCTATCCAGATACAGTAATCCTCACTTGAAAAAAAAAGAAGGATTGAAAAACAATCCCTGAAAAGAAAAAATAATAAGTGAGGAGAAGCTTGAGGAGATGTCTTATCAAAAATTGGCTTCATTTGAATCAACCTAAAGGGTAGACTCAATTATATTTCAGGACTTATATATATGGATTAGTATTTTTACTAAGTAGTGTTTTCATGAATTTCCTATCTTCTGAATATCATAAGTAATTTAATATTGCTAAATATATTCATTCTTGAAATGAATAGAAGACTAGAACTCTTAAACTTGATGACTAGATAGCCTCACATCTACAAAGTTAATTTAATCATCTGAAAATCTTTCTAATACGCTTTACTATAATATTTATTAGTATTTCTGAATTAAAACTTTACTACAAATAATCATTACTTTTATGTTGTATCAAGATTACTTGAGGACAAATAATAGTTAAGTTTGGGGGATTTTGACCAAAGAAAAATATATTGAGAAATTCATTACTATTTTACATTGATTTTGATAATATTTCACTTTAAAGAAAGGTATTTTCTATATTTTTTTGCATGTATGAAGATTTATAGATAATGGAGAAAAAATATGAGAAAATGAGCAAATTTGGAACAAAAAGAACCAAAAGAGACAAAAGTTGATCTTGGCCGCCGTCGGCGAGGAATAGGCCACCGACGGCGTATTTTTCCCGAGAGCATAAAAATAAATTATAAAGGAGCGCGTCGACAGCGAGCCTTAGTAGTTGGCCCATGTTATAGAAGCCCTCCGACTGCGCCAACCAGCCCGCCGACTGCGCCAACCAGCCCACCGACAGCGAGAAGGTAGGTTCAAGCAAAGATTCATCGAATATGGACGTCTTTTGAAGAGGTGCTTAAGCAACTTTTGGAAATATTTCTACCTCTTTAAAAAGAGATGAATTTAGACTGAAAGGTATGTGTAGGTGTGTCCAGAGTGTCCTAGAGAGTCTAATAGAGAGTTTAGTTGAGTGAGTTGTACAAGAAGGAAGAGTCAGAGGAACTTCAAGGAGTCTGCTTGGGGAGAAATTTGAGATAAATTGTGTTTACTATTTTGTAACTTTGATTTTATATGAAATCCAAGTTTTGTGTTATTCTTCCTATGCATTCTGAGTAGTCTTCTCTGTCTTTCTTCTTATTTTGAGATTTTGTGAAATGGAAAATTGAATTAGTTGTAAATATTCAATAAAAATTGTGATAATTTTTTACTTAAATGTTAATTTATTTTCTATCTGGCCAATTGATCTGTTAAAATATGTTGATTTCACAACTAAAGTAAAGATTACATCCGAGATTTGGGGAGGTCAAAGTCTCTGAAAGGAGGGTGCAAATAAATAAGGAAATATTATTTATCGGGCATAGAATTGGAGATTTTAGAGTGACAGACTAAAATCCTTAATTCGGTCCTATCGTTTTTGGTACTAAAGTGTAGATGTTAGCCCTCAGGCGAGGGGAACGTGGGAGCTCCGAAGTGAGAGCTGGTATCCTCCCAGCCTAGCCGCAGATTCAGTAACCAAACATAGGATTAGTCAATGTTCTTTATGCCTGGACCAAAGGGTAAAGAATAGGAATGCTCCTATTTGGCACAATATAATTCTAACTAAATCAATTATCCATTCACTTAATTCTCTTAACAAGTTAGAAGATACTTTTCTATATTGCAACTTTCCATTCAACATTAGGCAATAGAATTTAGTATAATTGTTCTTTATTTACATTTACTAGATAGTTATTTCAACTGTTGTAATTAGTTCGTAATCTCTAAAACTTCCCTGTGGGATCGATATCCAGGACTCCATTAGAGCCCTGTATTACTTGAACGATACGTATACTTGCGTTGATAAGGGATAACTTTGCTATTATTGAATATTTATTTTTACACTTGTTAACACTTATAAAGTTACGCATCCCGCTGTCAATTATCCATGGTGATAGAAGTTCTTACTTACTAAGATTTGCTTTTATAGTCTTCTACATTGAGATTTTGGAATTTATAGGATTTTTTTGCATATTTTTAGGAAACTTTGATAATGCTCCAGAGACAAGTAAAGGTAAGAGGAAATTATATTTTGAAGAGGATAGATTTGTGAATGTTAAAGCACAATTTCATTTTAATTCGACCCTTTACAATAAGAAGTGTATACAAGATTAAGCTTTTAAAAATCTGGGTGGAATGGTAAAACAATTAATTGCTGATATAAAATAGGAAATATTTTGTTATTTTACTGTTGTTGTGATTATGTTTATAGTTCAAGACTTTATGCAAATTTTTCATGGACTGAAAGAGAATATGTGTTTGTACGAGAGAAAATGGTAGAATTTACCCCTGATCATATTAATGATTTTTACCAATTAGGAAGAACACCATTCTATGAATATGAGAATTTTGGTACTATAGATGTTAGACTAAATGAAGTGATTTCTTTTCTTACTGATGGTAAAGGGGAATGAAAGATAAAGCAAAGACAAAAGATTAACTTCCCTGCTTCCATGTTGAATGTAGCATCTTAGGCCTGACACTATTTCATTTAAGCAAGGTTTATTACCTTCTTTCATCACAGTGAAGTTACTAGAGACAGAGCTATTTTAAACTACTGCATTCAGAACATGAAGAACATAGATATTGGGGATATTATCTATAAGAGTATCCAGACTATTGCAAAAGGGGAAACCACTGGTGGATTAGGACTTTCTGCCATAATTCATACATTATGTGTATAGTCTGGAATAGAATTTGATAGCAATGAGGAGCTAGTCCATCCATTGAGGCATATTACCAAGGCTAATATTCGTACTTATAAGTCTCATATAGGATGGAGAGGAGGAAGTAGAAGTACTGATATTCCTTCTGCTAGCCAGAACATACCTTCTACTTCTGAGGAACCTACTTTGTCTGATGTTATGGAGCAGTTGAGGATTCAGAATGATAGTATTAAGAAACTCCATAAAAAATTTGATAGATTAAAAGCGTAGAACAATGTTAATGATGATTATCAGAGGAGGAGAGTTGATTACGACATAGCCTACTATGATGCTCAGGTAAGATTCATAAGGGGAGACACTGGAGTAATATTTCCTACTTACCCAGTTATGTTCAATACCGACCTGATTATGCAGATGAGGCTGAAGAAGCTGCTGATGATGATTGGTAGTTATGTGATTTCTGTTTTTATTTGTGTTTTTTAGTACTTCAATGTGTTAGTTATTTGTTCTCTGTGATCGTTGTAAACAGTGATTGTGTTTGTGTTAGTAATGGGAATGTAATGACCTCAGTGTTGTTTGTTTAGTGATTTGGATTGATTGTGATGCTTATGTTAAATGTTTAAAGTTAAAGTCTTTAATATTTCTTCACCCTACAAATTTTTAATATTATATATATTGCACTACTTCTAACTGTTTCATGCTTGCTAGCTTAACTTTTTTATTAATACCAACATAGCTTCAGAAGAATTTAAAATCCTAGCACAAAAAGGTTAGTTTTCTTTCTTTTATACTCTCTACCCTTACAAATTTATATGTAATGAAAAACTTAAGTTTGGGGGGTTAGAATATTAACTCTTATTTGTTCTCATTTAATATATTTTCAAAAATTATTAACATAATTTCTAGTAGTTGAACCTTTCTTTAGATAACTAAATATTTTATTTCATTTAAATATCATAGTAGTTTTGAATGGAAGTTTTTAGTAAGGAAAGTAAACTTTATGGTGTTAAGATATTTAGTATAAAAGGATTAGACTTTAGTTGACTATTTAAAGTAAAGAAGACAGTATTTTTGAAATATTATGGGACTTAGAGATTTATGTGAGAAGAAAGGATTGTGACTCTATGATGAATCATAAAGCTAATATATATCTATATAGCAAAGAGGTGGGTCAACTTCTAACTTTAAAAAAAGGAGAGTGAAGTTCAAAATTACTAAAGGCTATCCAGATATAGTAATCCTCACAAGAAAAAAAAAAAAGAGAAAGGATTGAAAGCAATCCCAAAAATTAAAAAAAAAAAGAAAAAAAAAGAGAAATGAAAAGGAAAGAAAATATATATGAGGAAAAGTTTGACGAGATGCCTAATCAAAATTTGGCTTCACTTGAATCAACTTAAAGGAAGAGCTTAGTTACATTTCTGAATTTATATTTAAAGTATTTACCTGCTTTCTAATAGAGTTTGTATGAGCTTCTTTTTCATATAATCCTTCAAAGCACCATTAATGTGAAAAATTATGGTTATTCTTGAAATGAATAGAAAACTAGAACTCTTAGACTGGACTACTAAATATTCTTACACTTATAGTCTTAACTTCAGTTACTGAACATCTTTCTAAGAATCTTACTATTATATTCATTTAGATAAAAAATTATAGTATTCTTTAAGTGAATGTTTATCACTATGAGTTATATTTATATGTAGTAAAAGGATTACTTTAGGACAAGTAATGGTTAAGTTTGAGGGATTTTGATGCACCAAAAGTACGTTAGATTTTCATATATATAAATTGAACTCATTTTTGGTGATATTGCACTTTAAAGGAAGGGTTTTTTGATGTTTTATTGCAGATATAATGATTTTAGGTGTTTGGAGCAAAAGGAAGCAAAAAGGAATGAATTTTGAGCAAAAAAATGCAAAATGGCAAAATCAGCCTACTGGGGCCGACGGTGCTAGAATGAACGCCGCTAGCACCAAACTCCAGAGAGTTTAGAACATATTCAGCAGAACAGCTCCAACGGCGTCTGATCCAGCATCGACGGCGCCTTAAGTCGGTGGAGGCTAAATTCAATGTATTTGGACGATTTTTGAACAGTTGCTTAAGGGAACTCTTGAGTAATTCATTTCTAAACTACTTGAGACAAATTTGGACTACAAGAATTAGAGATAAGAGAGGGAGAGGAGTAATTTTGGTGTGTGTAAAGTGTGTTAGGGTTTTGGAGAGTTAGTGTGTGAGTGTTTTAAAGTGTGTGGAGGTCTTGTTTGGCAAGGGACTCTTCTCTAAAGAGTGTAGGAGAATGAGGAAAATGAGAGTTTGCTTCTTCCCTACTATTCTAAAGAGGAAACTGAGTGTTGTTGTGAAGAGAGAAAATGATTCAAAGGAACTTCAAGGGATTTGCTTGGGGAAGAAATTGAGTTACTTCTTGTAGTTTGTATGACTTTGCTTATATATATATATATATATATATATATATATATATAATCCATGTTTTATCATATTTTCCACATGAATTCTGAGTAGATTTATTTGTCTTTCTCCTTGCAATGAGATATGGTGAAGTGTGATGTAGATTTGATGTGTCATTTAAATGTTAAGAAATTATGATGAATTTTTGCTTTGTACTTCATTTACTTTTCAATCTGGCTAATTGAATTATTAAAAATTGTTGTGAAACATTCAATCCGTGAGGACTTATTGTTCTACAACAAAAGTGGAGAATTCAATCAATGTCCATGAATGAGTTACGTAGTTCATGGGATTTGAGTGCAAATAAATAGGGAAATGTAGTTTGATGGGCGTCAAATTGGAGATTTTAGGGTGACAGACTAAAATCCCCAATTCGGTCCTAGTGTTTAGTAACTAAAGCTAGCCTTCAGGTGAAGGGACGTGGGAGCTCTGAAGTGACAGCTAGTATCCTCCTAGCTTAACCATGGATTTAGGGACTAAACCTAAGATTTGCTAATGTTCTTTACATAACTCTGAAGAGGGGGTACTCTGAAGAGGGTAAAGAATATGAATGCTCCTATTTGACACAATACAAGTTTATTGCCAATCTATATCAATTACTCATCATAATATCATTGTAAGGGGAAAGATGCTTTTCCATATTTGAACCTTTGAATACAAAATTTCATCTGTGCTAGTTAATTATGTCTAGAAATTTAGAAAGTAACTTTAGTTAACTTAACATTTAGTCATCGTTACACTAGCAACATTAATATTTCTTGAACTCGCATTGTGAATTGAGTATTGGATTTGCTTTATATGTTATACTTTGAAAATTTCCAACCTTCCTTGTGGGATTGATAACCAGGACTCCACTAGAGCCCTGTATTACATAAACAATATGTATACTTCCGTATAAGAGTGGTACGCCTAATTATTAGGTTGATCTTATTGTGAAACTGAACTGAACCTACCTTTTGAATACTTACGTTAGCGACAGCGCACTGGTCACATATGTAGGAAAATTTTTTTATGATAGAAATATTTTTATTTTCTTGTGATGAGTAATATCTCAATTGCTTTATCGACATAACTTAAGTGACAATAAGTTATGTTAAAATTTGTTGCAAGTGAAACTAAGACTTGGGAGAGTAGTGATCTTGCAACTTGAGTGTACTTACATTGACCGGTTGGCTAGTAAAATAGTTTAGGCGGCAATGCAACTTTTAAGGAAATATAATTTAATGATCAATTTCTATTAGACGCTTCTATGTGACAAATAGTTGCATATATATAATAGAATATTAAGCATACCTATTGACCGTGACTTTTTTTGTGACAAAAATTAGTGCAATTGATTAATAAAAAGTCACTTATATCAACACGAGTATACGTATCGTTCAAGTAATACAGGCCTCTAGTGGTGTCCTGGTTATCGATCCCACAGGGAAGCGAGATAAAAGGTCTTTAATCAAATTTTAGTTTACTACAATTACTCCTAAGTTTGGAATGTTGAATAAAATTATGTTTTATCTAGCAACTACTTCTAAATGCAAGTGTTAAATGTAAAGACAGTAACTATAATTAAATGCAAATATTAATTCTAAAGATTACCCTATTTGGATAAATTAATTTGGAGAATTTTCAGATACTAAAAACTACTATTTTTATGTAATGAAATGGATAATGTATAGGAATGAGAAGCATTAAATATTGTATGTTCCAAATAGGAGCAATCCTATTCTTTACCCTTTAGTCCAGGCATAAAGAACATTGACTAATCCTATGCTTGTTTACTGAATTCGTGGCTAGGCTAGGAGAATACCAGCTCTCACTTCGGAGCTCCCACGTTCCCCTCAGCTGAGGGCTAATGATGCACCAAAAATATATACGATTTTTTATATATAATTTTACCCATTTTTGGTGATATTACAGTTTAAAGAAAGGTATTTTTCATGATTTGTTGCAGGTATGATGATTTTAGGTGATTGGAGTGAAAAGAAGCGAAAAGGAATGAATTCGGAGCAAAAAGGACAAAAAATATGTTCTAGCACTGCCGGCGCCAGAATGGGGTCCGCCGACGCCATTTTCCAGAGGCTTCAGCATTTAATGGCACAATAAAGCGCCACCGGTGCCCGAAGTCGGTGGAATACAAATTTAAAGAGTTTTGGTGACTTTTTAAAGGGATTCCTATGAAAAATCTTGGGATTTCGTCCCTAACTTATAACTAACTATTTTTTGACGAAAAGAGGCGGGCTCTCTTGGTTTTTGCTTGCTCTCTCTTAGTGGTTTAGTGTGTGTTAAGAGTTAGGGTTTAGGAGAAGAGTGTGTAGAAGTAAGGATTTGAGAGGAATTCTTCTCTATGGAGTGAAGGAGAAGAAGTAAAGTGAGAGATTGCTTCTTCCTTTCCATTCTAAAGAGAGAATCAAGTGTTGTAAAGAAGAGAGAAAAGGATTCAAAGGAACTTCTAAGGAATTGCATTGGGGAAGAGAAAGAGATAAGTTATATTTTCTTTTGTGGTTTGTATGACTTCTCTTTTATATATAAAATCCATGTTTTATTGTATCTTATTCATGAATTCTGAGTAGTCTTCCTTGTCTTTCTTCTTGCATAGAGATGCGAGATGGATTGATGTGGATTTGATGTGCTTTTAATGTATTGAAGAAATTGTGATGGTTTTTCATTCTGAACTTAATTTACTTTACAACTTGGCCAATTGAAATGTTAAAATATGTTGTTGAACATTAATTCTGAAATGATTTAATGTCCTACAATCAATTTCCATGGATGAATGGCGTAGTTCTTGGGAATTGAGTGCAAATAATTAGGGAAATATGCTTTGATGGACTTCAATGTGGTGATTTCAGGGTGACAGGCTGAAATCCCCAAATTGGTTCTAATATTAGTAACTAAATATCATAGGTTAGCCTTCGGATGAAGGGTGAGTGGGAGCTCCGAAGTGAGAGCCGGCATCCTCCCAGCCTAGCCATAGATTTAGTGACTAAACTTAGGATATGTCAATGTTCTTTTCATGCTTAGAAGAGGGGGGTACTCTTTTAAGGGTAAAGAAACATTTATGCTCCGATTTGGCACAATAATATAGATAATTGTTTCATATCAATCCACACATCGTATTCTCATTGCAAGAGGAAAGATACTTTTCTTATATATTCAAAACCTTTCAAATACATAGTTCAGTGTGTCTGCTAGTTAATTCTGTTTTTAAAGTTGTTAGAAGTAATTGTAGTTTGATTTAATATTACTGTTTTCTTCATAGTGGTAGTAGAAGTAAGTAGTAAACATTAAGTGCAATTTAAGTATCTGATTTCAGTGCTATATTATATATATTGTGAAACACTTTCTTATACTTTGTACTCCCTGTGGGATCTATAACCTGGACTCCATTAGAGCACTGTATTACTTGATACGATACATATACTTGCGTTGAGTGCTCGAACTTTACAAAATCATTATAAACATATTTTAATTTGATTTCATACATTCTTGCATACATAAAGTCCACCGGTCAAGTTTTTGGCGCCGTTGCCGGGGAAGGTAACGAAGTAATTAAGTAAGTAAGAAAGTATAAACATTATTTATTAATAATACAGTAACAGAAAACCTTTACTTTGTAGTGTGTAATTATGTGTTTGTTTACTTTTAAAAAAGTATTTGTGTGATTGTATATGTGTCATTGTGGATCTATAGGTTTAGTGCCTTACGATTCGGAGTTAGAGCGTGCTGTCAGAAAAATTAGAAAACAACAAAAACAAATTGAAAATCCTTGCGAAATGGCGAATAATCAAGATAATCAGATAAATGATATTGGAAATTTGTCAAGACCTTTAAGAGATTATGCTAACCCAACAGCAGATGAAATTCACATAACTATTCAAAATCCTGATGTTGCTGCTAATTCATTTGAATTTAAACCTGCTATTATCCAAACGGTACAAAATAATCAATTTCGAGGAACACCTAATGAGGATCCAAATTTACATCTCGCTAGTTTTTTAGAACTATGTGTTACTTTTAAATATGACGGAGTATCAAGTGACGCTGTCAGACTTAGATTTTTTCCTTTTTCATTAAGGGATAATGCTAAGGCGTGGTTAACGCGTTAGCACCTGGATCTATTAGAACTCGGGGAGAATTATCTCAGAAGTTTCTATCAAAATATTTCCCTCCATCAAAGACTGCTAAACTAAGAAATGATATTACATCTTTTTGTCAGTTTGAAGGAGAGTCAATATATGAAGCTTGGGAGAGATTCAAAGATCTTCATAGGAAGTGCCCACATTATGATTTACCAGATTGGTTAATAATTCAAACATTTTATAATGGATTAATGGGATCATTGAGATCTATTATAGATGCTACTGCTGGTGGATCGTTAATGTCAAAACCTTTTGATGAAGCATACGCATTAATTGAAGAAATTGCTACTAATAATTTTCAATGGCCCTCTGAATGGGTAAATCCTAAGAGAGTAGCTAGTGTTCATGATTCAGATATGATGACTATGGTAGTTTCTCAAATTGCATCCCTTTCTAAGAAAATAGATCAATATGGAATGAATTGTTCTCAACCTCCTCAATTGTTGGAGGAAAATTCATTTGGACAGATAACAAAATCTCAAACACCTTATAAGACTTTAAATGCTATTAATAGACCTAATAATCCTTATTCGAATTATTATAAACCTGGTTGGAAGAATCACCCAAACATCAATTGGAATAATTACAATGCCAATGTTAACCAGCACTAGGGTAACAATTCTATAAATCCAATTGGAAATTCGAACAATCAAGGAAATACCAATTTTAGACCATCTTATCCTCCTCGATTTAAAAGTAACCCGCAATTTAAGGATAAGAAGTTTCCCACTGAAGAAATGATTCTGAATGTGGGAAATCAATTACAAGCTCAAGGTGTTGCTATGAAAAATATTGAAAATCAATTGGGACATATTTTCACTACACTTAATAATAGACCTTCTGGAATACTTCCAAGTAATGTTGAGATCAATCAAAAGTTCAAAACAAGGAACAAGTTAAGGCTATTCAATTAAAGAGTGGAAAAGAATTGGAAACTAGAGTGCAGAAAGAGTTGAAATAGAAAAGGAGAAGGTGGAAATCGAAAAAGGTTCAACCAAGATGTATCCAGACTTGGATTATCCTCTTGAGCCAATGAAGATAACTGTTGAAAAACCACCACCTCCATTTTCTCAAAGATTGAAGAAAAAAAATAGGGATAACAGATTTGGAAAATTTTTGGAGATCCTTAAGAAATTAACGATAAATATTTCTTTTGTTGAAGCATTAGAACATATGCCTGACTATACCAAGTTTATGAGGGATATCCTGAGAAGGAAAAGAAAGTTTACAAATCATGTAATTGTTGCACTTAGTGGAGAGTGTAGTGCAATTATTCAGAAGAAGCTTCCGGAATAACTTAAAGATCCTGGTAGTTTCACTATTCCATGTGCTATATGAGAAAATTTTTTCGGAAAGGCTTTATGTGATCTGGGAGCTAGTATTAATCTTATGTCTTTATCAACTTTCAAAAGGTTGGGATAGGAGAAAATTCTCCTATATCTGTGACTCTTCAGTTGGTTGATCGTTCCATTACTTACCCTGAAGGAGTGGTGGAAGATGTGTTAGTGAAAGTGGATAAAATTATATTTCCTGTGGATTTTATTGTACTTGATATAGAGGAAGATAAAGAAATTCCAATCATTTTGGGAAGACCATTCCTTTGCTACTGGAAGAGCAGTGATTGATGTTCAAAAAGGAGAATTAATTATGAGAGTTAATGATCAAGAGGTGACCTTTAATATTTTAAAATCTATGAAGTATCCCTCAATGGAAAAAGATAATGAATGTTTTAGGATGGAGGTTTGTGAATATTTTGGAAATGATCATTTTGAGAATATATTTGAAAAAGAAGTGGAATATGAAAATATGTTTGAAGAAGAAATTGGAGATGAAGAAAATTTAGATATTAGGAAGAATGAAGACTTGGAGTATGTTCAGGAGAGATTCGAAGTATCAGACACTATGGAAGGTGAAAATAAATGGTTAATTCCATCTATAATAAAACCTCTTGAACTTGAGATGAAAATTCTCCCTAATCATTTAAAGTATATATTTTTAGGAGAATCATCTACCTTGCCAGTTATTGTATCTTCGGAGTTAGATGATTATCAAGAATAGAAGTTGTTAAAAACTTTAAAAAGATACAATAAAGCTTTTGGATGGACTTTGGCAAATATTAAAGGAGTTAGTCCTTCGATTTGTATGTACAGAATTTTATTAGATGAAGAACATAAACTGAGAGTTGATCAGCAAAGAAGATTGAATCCTATAATGAAAGAAGCAGTTAAGAAAGAGATTTTAAAATGGCTGAATGCTGGAATTAGTTGTCCTATTTCGGATAGTGCTTGCGTGAGTCCAATACATTGTGTATCGAAAAAGGGAGAAGTGATTTTTGAAGTGAATGAATGTAATGAAATTATACCCACAAGACAAATTAATGGATGGGGAATTTGTATTGACTATAGGAAATTAAATGTCGCAACCAGAAATGATCACTTTCCTCTTCTTTTTCCCGATCAAATGCTAGATAGGCTTGCTGACACAAGTACTACTGTTTTCTAGATGGATATACTGGTTACCACAAAATACCTATTGCTCCTGAGGATCAAGAAAAGACAACATTTACTAGCCCTTATGGAACCTTTGCTTTTCAAAGAATGCCTTTTGGACTGTGTAACGCATCTGTAATATGATAGATAATGGAATAGAAGTTTTATGGATGATTTCTCTATATTCGGGACTTCATTTGAAATTTGCCCTGAAAACTTAGCAAAAGTTTTGGAGCTCTGTGAGAAAACAAATATAGTTCTGAATTGGGAGAAATGTCAATTTATGGTTGTAGGAGGAATTGTGCTTGGGCATAAAATTTCTGAACATGGTATGGAGGTCGATCCTGCTAAAATTAGATTGATTGAGAGATTGTCGCCACCCACTACTGTAAGAGAGGTGAGAAGTTTCTTAGGACACGTTGGATTTTATAGGGGATATATTAATGATTTTTCTAAAGTTACAAAACCTTTATGCCGACTTTTAGAAAATTATATAAAATTTGATTTTAATGATGAATGCTTGAGTGATTTTGAATTATTGAAAGAGAAATTAATCACTGCACCTATAATTGTTTCACCAGATTGGGAGAAACCATTTGAACTTATGTGTGATGCTAGTGATTATGCGATCGAAGTAGCATTGGGGCAAAGGCATGATAAAGTTTTCAAAGTCATTTACTATGCTAGTAAAACTCTTAATGAGGCCCAAACTAATTATACCACTACTGAAAGAGAGTTATTAGGTATAGTATTTGCTTTTGAAAAATTTAGAACTTATTTATTTGGAACTAAAAGTATTATGCATACAGACAATTCGGCTATCAAATATTTAATGCAAAAGAAGGATGCGAAACCTAGACTCATTAGATGGATAATTCTTCAGCAAGAATTTGATTTTATGATAGCTGATAGGAAGGGAGCTGATCATCTGTCAAGAATAGAGAATGATAAATTATCTGAATTTGAAAAGGAAATTACATAAATTTTCCCTGATGAGCAACTCCATACTATTATGGGAAGTAATTTGCCTTGGTATGCTAATATTATGAATTATATTGTAAGTGATATTGTTCCACTTGATTTAATAAGACAACAACAAAAGAATTTTAAATATGATGCAAAATTTTATTTTTGGGATGAGCCCTATCTATATATACAGTGTAAGGATCTGATTATTAAAAAATGTGTGTCATAAGAAGAAACGAATTTGATTATTCAACGATATCATGATTCTGAATTTCGAGGTCATTTTGGTGTGATAAAATTACTTTTAAGATTCTACAATCTGAATTTTATTGGCCTACTCTTTTTAGAAATGTTTATAGATATATTAAATCATGTGATCGATGTCAGAGAGTAGGTAATATCTCTAGAAGAAATGAAATGCCTCTAAATTATAATTTGGAAGTTGAAATTTTTTATGTATGGGGATTAGATTTTATGGGACCATTTACTCCTTCATTTGGAAATTTATATATGTTGGTTGTTGCTGATTATGTCTCGAAATGGATTGAAGCTTTTGCTTTACCTAGATGTGATGCTAATAGTGTTTCAGAATTTTTAAAGAAAAATATATTTACAAGATATGGAATGCCGAGAGTGATCATAACTGATGGTGGATCCCATTTCAGGAATAATCGAATTAAGAAATTAATTGAGAAATATAATATTATTCATAGAATCTCTACTGTTTATCATTCCCAGACTAGTGGTTTAGTAGAAGAGTCTAATCTTGAAATTAAAAGAATTTTGGAGAAAACTATGGATAATTATAAATTAGATTGGTCTGCTCGATTAAATACTGCTTTATGGGCTTATAGGACTACTTTTAAAACCCCTATTAGAATGTCTCCTTATAGACTTGTGTTTTGTAAGACTTGTCATTTACCGGTTGAATTGGAGCATAAAGCATTTTGGGCGATAAAAGAGTTGAATTTTAATTTGAAAAATGCTGGAGAAAGAAGATATATGCAATTGAATGAATTGGAAGAGATTAGAAATGCATCTTATCACAATGATAGGATTTATAAAGAGAAAATGAAATTGTGGTATGATCGGAAGATATTGAAAAGGAACTTGGAATTTGGACAAAAAGTTTTATTATATAATACAAGATTGAAGTTATTTCCTGGAAAGCTCAAGTTTAGATGGTTGGGACCTTTTACAGTTGTAAAAGTTCATTCTTTTGGAGCTGTTGATATTAAAGATCCTGATACTGGAAAGATTTTCAAGGTTAATGGGCATCAATTAAAGCCTTACTTTGACGGGTTTCAACCTGACTTCAAAGAGGTTTTAATACTGAGTCATCTCGATTAACTGAATGGTTTGTCGGGCTGACGACGTTAAACCAAGCGCTTTATGGGAGGCAACCCATATGTATCTTTATGGTGTGTTTGCTTGTTTGATGTAGTTGTGCTTTTTAGATAGTTGTTTTTGAATCCTAATTACTCCTAAATACTTTAGAAATTGATAAATATTGGATCAAATTGAGAATTGGAACATTTTGGGCCAAACAAAGTTCGGTGAGAATTTTTAACCCCTAGCGCCAGAATGGGCACTGTCGGCGCCCTATCACAGTTGTTACACTGAACTTACAAGTTTGAGCGCCGCCGGCGCCCAAAACCTGTTGACGGTTTTTAAGTTTTAAAATGCGAGTTTTGGCAATTTTGGGCGGAATTTTCGTCCTTATAACTCCCTAAACTCCATTTTTTGACTTCCTAACTTCAGAAAAATGAAAACTACCATTCCTAATTCGCATCCAATGGATTCCTATTCCATTGAAACCCCTCGATCTCGTATTTTTAGCCAAAGGAAGTTCATAAGTTTCGAGATGCAGTGTTTGTTCAACAAAGTTATGATGAAGAGAAGGATTATCAAGGAAAGAGACTTCATAAATCGAGGTATGGATAATCCAACTACTAGAATTGAAGAGATTATTAAGGAGAGACGTTCGGAAGTGCTTTGCTACACTACCGCTGCTGTTGTTGTTCTTGTCATGAAAGAATTCTATACAAATCTTCACGGGATCAACCAAGGGTTCGTATTTGTGCATGGTAGATTTGTGCAATTCACTCCTGCACGAATTAACGATCTTTTCATGATTGAGAATGTACCCATTTGTCATTATTCTAATTTCAATGCCACACGAGATAATATGAATGATGTGTATCGATATTTGACGGATGAGAATGAGGATTAGGAAATTAGAGAGAATGGATACATTAGTTTCCCATCTGCATCTCTCAATCCAGTGTCAAAGTAGTGGCACTACTTTATTTCGGCAAAGTTATTTCCAACATTGAAGATTAGTAAAGTAAATAAGGAAAGTGCCATTTTGAATTTCTGTATTCAAACTGGGAGACCGATTGACATTGGTAATATCATTGTGAAATCAGTTTTGGGATTAATTATTCATGGATCTAAAATTATGGGCTTGGACACCCGTCCACTATATTTCTGTTATGTAGTTAATCACAAGTTCCTTATGAAATTTGGGAAAAGGTTCTTCATCCATGGAGGCCAATTGATCCAACTAATCCTTATGACTACTAGACAGAGGGAGATGAAGATGACATGAATTTGCTTACTGATGAACCAACACATACTTCACCACCGATTTAACCCTATTTTCCTGAAGGTTCCAGAATTATATTGAAGATGATCAAACAGTTGGAGAAATAGGTACAGAACGTTATGAGTGCAATCAATAACATTTCTGATTTATTTGATCATATAGATTGGAGTATTAAGGAACAATTCGATCACACTGGTCGAATTGAGATGGGCTTTATTAACTTGATGAAGAAGAATACGGTGATTGCTGAAGAATCATCTTACGAATTTCCATTTCGTCCATTTTATAATTTGTTTGTGCATCAGCAATCGATTGGAGACATTAGAGGAGAGGATAGTTCTGAAACCGATGTGGAGTAATTAATGGATTCTACATATGCTTGTTGTGTGTTTAGTTTACTTTACTTAAATATGTTTGGTGTGTGTAGTATTTGCTTTGCTTTGTAATTTGAATTTGTATTTGGATATGCTTACTTTCATTGTGTGCTTAGATTTTAGTGTTTCCCTATCGTAGTGTACTTGCAACACTAAAACATCTAAGAGTTTTTTTGGTTTGAATGAACATATTTGGTGCTTATGTTGTAACTTGGATTTTAAATATATAAGTTTGTTGTGTATTGTTTGTGTAAAGATTTGTATTAATTATTCTTTGTGAGATGATGTAAATGCCTATTGAAGTGATAAAAAACATTGTGGATGTCAAAACGATCGAAATTACGAAAAAAATTTTGGACTCAGAAAATATTCTGGGCTAGCGCTACCGGCACCAGAATGGGTGCCGCTGGCACCCAAATCCAGAGAGTTTGGCTATTATTTTAAATAGAGTGCCTCCGGCGCCCTATTGAGCGTCGCCGGCGCCTAAATCCAGTAAAAGGTCAAAAACCCTCATTTTCGTGATTTTTACCTTAGGACCCGCAAATTTTTCCATTGCCTTCGTCTTCCTCCACCATTTTTGAGATTTTGAAGATCTATGGCTTGCTAGATCTCGGATTCAAGGTGATTTCAAAGCTTTTCGACACCGAATCTACACTTCTCTTGGTAAGAGCTTCACTTTAAGTTAAAAATTTTTTATTTTCACCATGGAAATCTCTCACATTGCTTAGGTTGGATTTTTGAAGTTTTAAAAAGATTTTGAGATTTCCATGATGAAATTGCTCTTACTTGTTTAGAATAGTATTTGGAGTTTGTTACATTATGAATTTGGGATTTTTTGGAATTTTCTTGCAAATTTTAGAAATTCACATGGCTTCGAGGATGAGTAAAGGGAAGAGGAAGTTGGATTTTGATGAGGAGAAATTCGTTAATATCAAAGCCCAATTTTGCTTTAACTCTTACCTTTACAATAAGAAGTGTATCCAGGATCGAGCTTTTGATAGTCCTAGTGGATCTGTAGAACAGTTAATTGCAAAACGGAACTGGGAGCGATTTTGTTATTTTACTGCGAATGCTGTTATGGGAGTTGTTAGATAGTTTTATTCAAATGTACCCTGGACTGAGACTGCATATGTGCTAGTTAGAGGAAAAATGGTTGAGTTTACTCCTCAGCGTATCAATGCTTTCTATCAGACTCGTGAACCATTTGTTTGTGAATACAAAAACTTTGACACTCGAGGGGAGAATATGAGAGAAGTGATTGCTTTTCTGACTGACGGAAGAGGGGAATGGAAAATAAGTCAAAAATAGTTGATTAATTTCCTCGCTTCCACATTGAATGTTGCATCAAAAGTTTGGCATTATTTCATCTCTGTGAGACTATTACCATCTTATCACCACAGCAAAGTTACAAAGGATAGAGCGATTCTGAACTATTGTATTCAAAGGATGAAAAAGATTGATATTGGAGCTGTTGTTTACAAGAACATTCAGACTATTGCTAGAGGCGAGACCACTGGAGGATTAGGACATCATGCCTTAGTTCATGCCCTGTGTATTCAGTCTGGAGTAGAGTTCAGTAGTTCTGAAGAAGCGGCTATACCGTTAAGACCAATCACAAAGAATATTATCCGTACTTATGAGTCTCATGTGGGAGCCCGAGTTGAGCGTAGGAGTACTGATATTCCTACTACGAGTTATGATGTCCCATCTACATCTGAGTCGCCTACCTTATCTCATATTATGGAGCAACTGAGATTACAGAGTGCTAGTGTGGATAGACACCATGGTAGGATGGATGTGTTTGAGGCGAGGAGTGATGTGAATGAAGATTATCTGCAGAGGAGAGTTGAGTTCGATATTGCCTATTATGATGCTCAGGTCAGATTTATGAGGGGGAGTCTGATGTGATATTTCCTACTTGCCCCAGTTATACACCATATAGACCTGACCCTGCTGTTCCTGGTGTTGGAGATTGGTAGTTTGTTTGTTTTTATTTCTGTTGTTCTTATTGTGTTGTGTTGTACTGTTATGATGTAGTAGATATTTATTTTTCATGTGATATGTAACCCTGTTGTTGTACTACTGAGATGTAGTAGTTATTTGTTTTTCATGTGATGTGTAACCCTGTTGGTCTACTGTTATGTTGTACTGAAACATTGAAATTATTAGCTGGACAGTGTAGTATTGTGATAGTTTGTTTAATATTATAGTTTTTTGTTGGATGTTTAGATGTTTAAAGTTAAATTTCTCTTTACCCATGCAAATATTTAAAATTTTTATATCACTGCTAATTGTTTCATGCCTGCTAGTTGTAAATTTTGACTAATACTAGATAGCTGTTGAAGATTTCAAGATCCCAACACAGAAAGGTTAGTTTTCTTTTACTCTCAACTGTTTCAAATTTACTGAAAATTTTAAGTTTGGGGGAGGGTAGAGAAATATTAACTTCTATTTATTCTCAATTATTATATTTTCAAAAATTATTAGCATAACTTCTGGCAGTTGAGCCTCACTGTAAGTAACTAAAACTTTTTATTTCAGTTGATTATTATGAAAGGATTGGATGAAAATTTTTAGTGATAAAGGTTAATTTTATAGAAGTAAGATATTTGGTATGAAAGGATTTGATTATAGTTAACTATTTAAAGTAAAGAAAACTGTATTTTTAAAATATTAAGGGACTTAAAGTACTGTGTGTTAAGAAGAGATTGTGACTTTACAATGAATAATAAAGCTTGCACTTAGCTATAAAGTAAGGAGGTGTCTCAAGTTTGAACTTTAGAAAGAGGAGAGTGAAGTTCAAAATCATTAAAGGCTATCTAGATATAGTAAACCTCACTAAAAAAGAAAAGAAAATAAAAGAAGGATTGAAAAACAATCCAAAAAAGAATTTAAAGGGATTTTCCAGAGACTTCAGCATTTAATGGCACAATAGAGCGCTGCCGGTGCCCGAAGTCGGTGGAATACAAATTTAAAGAGTTTTGGTGACTTTTTAAAGGGATTCCTATGAAAAATCTTGGGATTTCGTCTCTAACTTATAACTAACTATTTTTTGACGAAAAGAGGGGGGCTCTCTTGGTTTTTGCTTGCTCTCTCTTAGTGGTTTAGTGTGTGTTAAGTGTTAGGGTTTAGGAGAAGAGTGTGTAGAAGTAAGGATTTGAGAGGAATTCTTCTCTATGGAGTGAAGGAGAAGAAGTAAAGTGAGAGATTGCTTCTTCCTTTCCATTCTAAAGAGAGAATCAAGTGATGTAAAGAAGAGATAAAAGGATTCAAAGGAACTTCAAAGGAATTGCATTGGGGAAGAGAAAGAGATAAGTTGTATTTTCTTTTGTGGATTGTATGACTTTTCTTTTATATATAAAATTCATGTTTTATTGTATCTTCTACATGAATTCTGAGTAGTCTCCCTTCTCGTTCTTCTTACATAGAGATGTAATGATGGATTGATGTGGATTTGATGTGCTTTTAATGTATTGAAGAAATTGTGATGATTTTTCATTCCAAACTTAGTTTACTTTTCGATTTGGCTAATTAAAATGTTAAAATATGTTGTTGAACATTAATTCTGAAAGGATTTAATGTCCTACAACAATAATGAAAAATTCATTCAATTTCCATGGATGAATTGCGTAGTTCATGGGAATTGAGTGCAAATAAATAGGGAAATGTGTTTTGATGGACTTCAATGTGGAGATTTCAGAGTGACAGGTTGAAATCCCCAAATTGGTTCTAAGATTAGTAACTAAATATCAAAGGTTAGCCTTCGCGTGAAGGGTGAGTGGGAGCTCCGAAGTGAGTGCCAGTATTCTCCCAGCCTAGTCTTAGATTTAGTGATTAAAGTTAGGATATGTCAATGTTCTTTTCATGCTTAGAAGAGAGGATACTCTTTTAAGGATAAAGAAACATCTATGCTCCTATATGGCACAATAATATAGATAATTGTTTCATATCAATCCACACATCATATTCTTATTGCAAGAGAAAAGATACATTTCTCATATATCAAAAACCTTCCAAATACATAGTTTAGTGTGTCTGCTGGTTAACTCTGTTTTTAAAGTTGTTAGAAGTAATTGTAGTTTGATTTAATATTACTGTTTTCTGCATAGTGGTAGTAGAAGTAAGTACTAAACTTTAAGTGCAATTTGAGTATCTGGTTTCAGTGTAATATTATATATATTGTGAAACCCTTTCTTCTACTTCGTACTTCCCTATGGGATCGATAACCAGGACTTCATTAGAGCCCTGTATTACTTGATACGATACGTATACTTGCGTTGAGTCTTAGGACTTTACAAAATCATTATAAACATAAATAAATTTGAGTTCATACACTCTTGCATATATAAATTCTGTCGGTCAGCTAACATCTCCGCTTCAGTACTCAAATAATAGGACCGAATTAGGGATTTTAGTTTGTCACTCTAAAATCTCCACTTCTACGTCCAATAATTATATTTCCCTATTTATTTGCATTCAATCCCCATGAACTTTGCCATCCATGGAATTTTAATGTGGTTCATACTTAGTTATAGAAAGCACAAGTCATTTTAAAAGTGATATCAAATTAAATACAGGCTACTGAGGACAAATAAAGTTACATTTTAAAAATTTTTCTTCCCCCCAAACTTAAATTTTAAAATATTTTGCAATTAATTCCATAAAATGTTGCAAGAAGAAAAAGTAAAGGTTGAATCTACTTACTACTACAACATCCTATCAAATTCATATACATGCGTAATCATGATAGAATGACTGTAGCATAAAGTAAATCTAACTTAAAACATGCTTGTAATAAAATTACACTAAAAGGAAGTATTTTCACATTAAAATTTTATTTTTCTTCCTACCCCAAAACTTAATTTTTATCATGTATAGCATTCAGTATAGAAAATGTAAGCAGGAAGAAAAACGGTTTAGAGATTCTATCCACCACAATTGTCTATCAGAAAGTTCTTTAATTATTAATCAGAATAGAAATCATGTAGCATAAAGTAAATATAAACTATACATGTCAGAATAAAATTAACTAAACCAAAATCTAACTAGCATAGCATGTACTAGCAACGGAATATAAAAATGTTCTTCAATTATTATATAAAATTGTAACACAAACATAAACACACATAAGATAAATGAGGTTAATTCATCCTTTAACTCATCCAATCTCACTAACTTACTTCTAATTTCTAACAGAATCACTACACTAATAAATTAGGTACATTTTAAAATGATTTTATAGATTATAATCCTAAAGATAAGATTATCCCTTTAATTAAGCACCTGTAACAGTTATAAAGGTAGTGTAAGATCATCCACATGGTATTCATCAAATATGTTCGTGACTCCTACCTAATGAAAATAAAGTTATAGAAAGGAAGTAACAAATTAAGATGGAACTATCAATGTTTCAAATTCATGATTTCTCTTGTAAAACTCAAGTCTGGGTGAGACCCGAGTAATAGTGAACTCGTCAATCCAACTACTACAAGAGAACATACAAGTCTAACCATAATAAGAAGTTAAGGAATCGCCTCCCTCAAGACACATACAGAGATCAGATCAATGCACTAATAATCCAAACATCTACCAATCATCAATCAAAAAGATCAATCCACTATAAAGTAAATACAATACAACACTAACAATCATGACTCTCAACCACACTAAATCAAAGCACACTGATAACTATGGGTTGCCTCTCATAAAGCGGTTGGTTTTAACGTCACGGGCCCGACAAATGATTCCTCCTAGATCAAAATTCCAATTAAGTAATCCTCGATCAATCACCCAATCATTTCCAGATCTAGGGATTTTTATAAAATCCTTAAATTTTAATTTTTCATTCAGCACTTCATTTTCAGTTTGATTTATATCATAATTTCCCATATTTCTTTCTAGATCCAATATTATTCTATTGATTTTTTGAAATTTTATATTAATATTATCCTTGAAATTTATAAGAAATGGATCTTTATAAGTGACCCAAGGAAAAAATATATGCTTTTGGCTATATGATTTTACTTATTTTTTATGATATTGCACTTTAAAGGAAGGTATTTTTTATATTTTTTAGTTTTAGGTACAAGAAATGGTGATTGGAGCAAAAAGAAGCAAAAACGGTGCAATTTGGAGCAAAAACGAGCAAGAAATGAAATTTTGCCCTGACACCTTTTGATAAGTCTTTTGATGCTTAATCTCTTTTACACTTCTTGCATATTTTTGAATGAGATTACACTTTAAATAAAGGTTGTTTTTTGCTTATTTTGTAGGGCTATCTGTTAGGAATGCAACGCAACTAAAATGGGGCAAAAAGGAGTCAAACGAAGCAAAACGAAGGAGTTGCGCAGAGCCTGCCCGCCAACGGCGCCCTCGAGCTCGCCGACGGTGGGATTTTCTCGAGAAGGCCAAAAAATGTCCAAAAAGCTCACCGACAGTGACCTCGAACTCGCCGACAGCGCCCGGGAAGGTTCTATGCCTACTTTTGGCGGTTTTGGGCCGAAATTTGACGTATTTGGATGCTTTTGCGAAGGGGTGCTTAAAGGAACTCTTAGAAATTCGTCCATACTCTTTAAAATGGCGAATGTAGATTAGAGAAAAGGGGAGAAACAGGAGAGGAAAGTAGAGAAAAAAAGAGAGGAATGTTTAGATTCTTAGATTAAGAGTAGAAATGTAGATTTTTACCATTTTGGAGATATTGGAGAGGAGATTTTGAGAGAATTTGTAAGGTGATGTTCTAGCATTGCATGGATTGCCAGGAGACTTTGTGGTAGAGATTTTCGTCTTTCTTTTAAAGGGAAAAAGCTAAGTATTGTTCTTCATTATCTTATAATTTTGTAAACAATTACCTAGTGGATTTGCTTTGGTTAAATGAAGTTTTCGTTGTGTTTTCTTCGTGCTTTGTGATGTATCTTTCTTACTCTTTCTTCCTCTTTGGAAATAGTGGCATAAGAAAATTATGTCATTGTTTCCATTCTACTTTTCTTTCGTAATGAGTAGGATTCATGATTAGGATATTGGGATGCTTGCTAAAAGATGTTTTAATTATAAATGTGATGGTTTTTACTTGTACTTCATTTACATTACAATAAGGGCCCGTTGTATTGTTAAAATTCATTATAATTGCATTGTCCCGAATGGGTGGTGTAATTCTCAACAAAGTGGAACCACATTCAATGTACGTGAATGAATTGTGTAATTCATGAGGATTATGTGCAAATAAATAGGGAAAAATAATTATCGGGCGTAGAATTGAAGATTTTAGAGAGACAGACTAAATTCCTCAATTCGGTCCTATCATTTGGGTGCTGAAGTGTAGATTGTTAGACCTCAGGCGAGGGAACATGAGAGCTCCGAAGTGAGAGCCGGTATTCTCCCAGCCTAGCCGCAGATTCAGTAACCAAGCATAGGATTAGTCAATGTTCTTTATGCATGGACCAAAGAGTAAATAATAGGATTGCTCCTATTTGACACATACAATATTTAATGCATCTCATTCCTATACATTATCCATTTCATTACATAAGAATAGTAGTTTTTAGTATCTCAAAATTCTCCAAACCAATTCATCCAAAAAGGGTTATCTTTATAATTAATATTTGCATTTAGTTGTAGTTACTATCTTTACATTTAATACTTACATTTAGGAGTAGTTGCTAGATAAAACATAATTTTAATCAACATTCCAAACTAAGGACTAGTAGTAGTAGACTAGAATTTGACTAAGGACCTCCTACTTCACTTCCTCGTGGGATTGATACTGGGGTTTTAAAAAAAAAACTCTATATTACTTGAAACGATACGTATACTTGCGTAGTACCCCTAGTGTGTAAAATATTTTCTCAATTTTATATCATTTAAGATTTTGCACACTAGCCGCTATTTATAAATCGGGTTAAATTTTTTTCCATCTTTTGGGAGTTAATTTACTGCGTAATTGCGAGTCAGGTCAAGTTTTTGGCACCGTTGCTGGGGATGCTTTGGTAAGAACTTTAGGAGAATTTTAGTTGAAGTAATTAGGCTTAGACTTGGAAAACTGTAGTGTCGTAAAAACTGTTTTGTGTGAAAACTGTTTTTATATGAAAAAGTGTTGAAAAAAAATGAATAAAAAAATTATTTGTGTGAAAAATAAGGTGTTTGTGAAAATGTTTTGTTGTGTTGAATATATTTCATCATTTATTTGTTTAATTGTTAATGTATTGTTTGTTGTGTTACATATGTGAAAAAAAGGATCTGTAGGACTTGTACCTTATGAACCCGAGTTTGAAAAGAATAAAAAAATAAAAATACAGAAAGGACTCGAAAAACTAGAAATGGAAATGAAAAATTTTCAAGATAATAACTTAGAAAATCATCATACTTCATTGAGGGATTACTTAAATCCTACGACAGATGAAATTCACTCAAGTATACAAAATCCTATCGTAGAAGCTGATTCATTTGAAATAAATCCTGAGATTATCCAACTGGTGCAGAACAATCAGTTTGGGGGAACTCCTTCGGAGGATCCCTATTTACACTTATCAAATTTTTTAGAACTTTGTGCTATATTTCGTTATAACGGTATGTTAGACGATGTTGTTAGACTAAGGTTTTTTTCTTTCTCACTAAGGGATAAGGCTAAAATGTGGTTATACTCATTAGCACCTGGCTCGATTAAAAATTGGGAGGAGTTAACTCAAAAATTCCTAGCTAAGTATTATCCACCTTCAAGGACTACTTAACTTAGAAACGATATTATCTCATTTTGTCAGTATGAAGGGGAATCAGTATACGAAGCCTGGGAAAGAGTTAAGGAACTCCTAAGAAAGTGTCCACACCAAGCTCTACCCGAGTGGTTAATCATTCAAACTTTTTATAATGGGTTAGTAGGATCCCTTAGGTCTATAATTGATGCTGTCGCTGGTGGATCATTAATGTCAAAAACATTTGATGAAGCGTATGCATTAATTGAAGAAATGCCTACAAATGAATTTCAATGGCCATCTGTAATGGTAAATCATAAAAAATGTAGCTAGTGTTCATGATACAAATAAGATTTCAATTTTTGCATCTCATGTTGCTGCAATATCAAGGAAGTTGGACCAATTTGGAATGAACCAACCTCAATTTACTCCAGTAGGTGAGGAAAGTTCATTAGGGCTTATGATTGATTCTAAATTATCATATCAGACTTTAAATACCATAAACAACCCGTACTCTAATTTTTACAACCCATGTTGTGAGAACCATCCTAAATTTAACTGGAATCATACTACTAATAGTGGAAACTAAAAATGGGAAAATAATCATGCAAATCGTAATGGAAGTTGAATAATCAGGGGAACACAAACTATAGACCTTCATATCTACCGGACTCTAACAATGATCAACAATTTGAGAATAATAAGATGTATATGGATGAAGTGGTATTGCAAATGGGAAACCAGTTGCAAAGTCAAAATGCTGCGATTAGAAAAATAGAGAATCAACTGGGAGAATTTGTTAATTCACTTAGCAATAGACCCCAAGGAACACTTCCTAGCAACACTGAGATCAAACCTAAAGAGAACAATAATGAATAACATTCCTTATTACTGGACAAACTATGAAAGATGTGCAAAAAGGAGAGTTGACTATGAATATTAATGACCATGAAGTCACTTTTGATGTATTAAAGACTATGAAATATCTAGCTGAGAGAAAAAATGATGATTGTTTTAGGATGGATGAAATTGATTATCTAAGTAAAGACCATTTCCAAGGAAGTTTTGAGAGTAAGTTAACAGATGAGAATGAAATAGACCTTCATGATGATTCGAAAAGGTTTATTTAAAGAAGACTGTATGTATGTTCAGGAGAGGTATGAAAAGATGGACTCTACCAAAAATAGTAAACTTTTAATTCCATCTATTGAAAATTCTCATGAACTTGAGATGGATGTACCCCATACAATTTTAAAGCATATCTATTTAGGGAATTCATCTACAGAACTGGTTTTTATATCTTTAGATGCGACTCAATCAAAAGAAAAACCTGAATTGAATGATGAACAAGATAAAATTATTGAATTAAGACTTGGAAGAGAATTTGAGGATAAATTTCAAAAGACTTTGAGTTGAGAAAAGAGGAGAAGGATATTGAAAGATCATTGGAAGAAATTCCTAAGGAATTAGAAAAACCTATTTCCTCAAGTAAGATAGATCCTCCATCATTCAATAATTATAAAGGGGAAGAATTGGAAGATAACTTGAATCATAAGAATGACATAGAAGAATTTGTTCCAGAATCTGAATTATCTAAAGAGAATCCGATCCAAAATTTAGGAGATCTTGAATTATCTTATAGAGATCCATTTCTTATAAATTTCAAGGATGATATTAATATGCAAATTCAGAAAATCAATTGAAGAATATTGGATCTAGAAAGAAATGTGAGGGACAATGATATAAATCAATCTGAAAAAGAAGAGCTGAATGAAAAATTACAATTTAAGAATTTTATAAGAATCCCTCGATCTGAAACTGATTGGGTGATTGATCGAGGATTACTTAATTGGAATTTTTATCCAGGTGGAGTCATTTGTTGGGCCCGCGACTTAAAAACCAAGCGCTTTATGGGAGGCAACCCATAGTTATCAGTGTGCTTTGATTTAATATGCTTGAGAGTTATGATTGTTAGTGTTGTATGGTGTTTGGATTAGTGGATTGACTTGATCTTTATGTGTCATTATGGATTGATAAGTTTGATTGTTGATTGGTAGATGTTTGAATTGTTAGTGCTTTGATCTGATCTTTCTGTGTCTTGAGGGTGGTGATTCCTTAACTTCTTATTATGGCTAGACATGATCTCTTGTAGTAGTTGGATTAACGAGTCCACTGTGACTTGGGTCTTGCCCAGAACTGAGTTTTACAAGAGAAATCATGAATTTCGAACATTGATAGTTTCATCTTAATTTGTTACTTCCTTTCTGTAATTTTATGTTTATTAGGTAGGATTCACGAACCTATTTAATGAATATTATGTGGATGATCTAACACTATCTTTATAACTGTTAGAGGTGCTCAATTATAAGGATTATATGATGCAAAAGATTGGTGCCTAGGAACCAATTTATCAGGGATAATCTTATCTTTCGAATTAAAATCTATAAAACCGTTTAAAATGTACCTAATTTATTAGTGCAGTCATTTTCTTAGAAATTGGAAGTAAATCAGTGTGATGTGATGAGTTAATGGAAGAATTGATCTCATTTATCATATGTGTGTTTATGTTTGTGATTCAACTTTATTTAAGTCTTGAAGAACATTTTTTATTCCCTTGCTGATACATGTTATGTTAGTTAGGCTTTTATTTAGTGAATTTCATTCTGGCATGATTAGTTTAGATTTACTTTCTGCTGCATATTGTTTTGTCCTAATCAATACTTTCAAATGAATTTGATAGACATTTGTGGTAGATAGAATTTCTAAACTGTTTTTTCTTTCTACTTATATTTTCTGTACATAATGCTTTATATGTTAAAAATTAAGTTTGGGGGTAGGAGAAAAATAAAATTTTAAAGTGAAAATACTTCCTTTTAGTGTAATTTTATTACAAGCATATTTTAGGTTAATTTACTTTATCCTACAGTTATTCTATCTTAATGATGCATGTATATGAATTTGATAGGATGTTGTAGTAGTAAGTAGATTCAACCTTTACTTTTTATTCCTACTACATTTCATGGAATTAATTAGAAAATATTTTAAAATTTAAGTTTGGGGGGAAGAAAAATATTAACTCTTATTTATTCTCAATTGTTATATTTTTCAAAAATTATTAGCATAACTTCTGGTTGTTGAACCTCGCTTGAGATAACTAAAAATTTTTATTTTAGTTGCATATTATGGAAGGATTGGATAAAAGTTTTTAGTAATAAAAGTTAATTTTATAAGGATGAGATAATTGGTATGAAAGAATTTGATTATAGTTAACTATTTAAAGTAAAGAAAACTGTATTTTTGAAATGTTAAGAGACTTAAAGTATTGTGTGTTAAGAAGAGATGGTGAATTTATGATGAATAATAAAGCTCATACCGAATTATAAAGTAAGGATGTGTTTCAAGTTTGAACTTTAGAAAGAGGAGAGTGAAGTTCAAAATCAATACAGACTCTCCAGATATAGTAATCCTCATTAAAAAAAAAGAGAGAGAAAAAAAGAGAAAAAGAAAAGAGAGTGAAAAAAAAGAATTGAAAATGATCCCGAAAGAAAAGTAAAAAAAAAAAAGAAAGAAAGAAAAATATTTATGAGGAGAAGCTTGAGGAGATGCCTAATCAAAAATTGGCTTCACTTGAGTCACCCTAAAGGAGAACTTGATTTCATTTCTGAATTTATATTTAAAGTATTGGCCTACATTCTGATGAAGTTTGCATGAACTCCTTTTTCACATAATCTTTCAAGGCATTCTTAATGTAACAAATTATGGTTTATCTTGAAAAAATTAGAAGACTAGAACCCTTAGACTTGATTCGTTGAATATTCTTATACTTGTAGTGTTAACTTCGAGTTACTCGAATTTCTTTCTAAAAGTCTAACCAATATATTCTTTTAAATGAAAAAAATTAGTGTCTTATAGGTGAAAAGTACATTGCCTAGATTTATATTTTTAAATAGTAAAAGGGTTACTTGAGGACAAATAACAGTTAAATTTGGGGGATTTTGACCCAAGGAAAAAATATATGCTTTTTGCTATATGATTTTACTTATTTTTTATGATATTGTACTTTAAAGGAAGTTATTTTTAATTTTTTTGGTTTTAGGTACAAGAAATGGTGATTGGAGCAAAAAGAAACAAAAATGGTGCAATTTGGAGCAAAAACGAGCAAGAAATGAAATTTTGCCCTGACACCTTTTGATAAGTCTTTCGATGCTTAATCTCTTTTACACTTCTTGCATATTTTTTAATGAGATTACACTTTAAATAAAGGTTATTTTTATGCTTATTTTGTAGGGCTATCTGTTAGGAATGCAACGCAACTGAAATGAGCGAAACGTAGCAAAAACGGAACCAAATGGAGCAAAATGGTGGAGCTGCACAGAGCCTGCCCACCGATGGCGCCCTCGAGCTCGCCGACAGTGGGATTTTATTGAGAAGGTTGAAAAATCCCTAAAAAGCTCGCCGACAACGACATCGAACCCGCCGACTGTGCCCGGGAAGGTTCTAGACCGACTTTTGGCGGTTTTGGGCCGAAAGTTCGACGTATTTGGACGCTTTTTAGAAGGGGTGCTCAAGGGAACTCTTAGAAATTCGTCCATACTCTTTAAAATGGCGAATTTAGATTACAGAAAAGGGGAGAAACAAGAGAGGAAAGTAGAGAAAAAAAGAGAGGAATGTTTAGGATTCTTATATTAAGGGGACGTTTGGTTCGGCGTTTTTGTCCAGCGGCGCGGCAAATCGTCGCAATTTCGAGCGCCGCAGGTTCGATTCGTGAAGAATTCGTGGGGCTTCGCCGTGAAGTCGAGGGAAAGCGGGCCGCGGGATAAACCCCACGACCCTGAATTTCATTCAGCTTTTACCCTTCGCCCCGAATTTCATTGGCCTCGCTCGCCCGCTCTCCCGAGCTCTGAGCTCCCGATCTCCTTTTCCGCCCTAGATCTTCTCATGAGATCTGGACTTTTCCACAAAGAAACTAATTGATAGTTCGAATACCTCTGATCTAAATGGTATCCTTTTCTCTCGAGGCTCCGTCTCCCTCTCCCTCCCTCTTTCTCGTTCCTTCCTTCAGCATCTTTCGTTATATCTTTAATCTTGAATAGTTGGAAGCATGAATCCAGATTTAAGGCAGCTTTATTTCTCTATTTTATGAAGTGTGATTGATATTTTATCTACTAAAAGCTGATACAGGGAAGATCTATGGCAGTTTTTATTTTTGTTACTATAGGAGTTTATCATGCCATTATCTGGATCTAATGCTTGTTGTGTTCTATGGTACAAAATGTTCAAAATGTTTATGCTGTAGAAGGTCCAGTTATGTGATGTTTTTATCCTTCTTAGAGCTTAATGGCTACTACAAATTATAAATAGTTGTGTTTCAATATAGATTTTTTGCACCTGCGGTTACTCCTAACAGCTATTTAAAGAATCATGACAATTTTGAGGTCAAATTTTTTCACTGCTCCTAACAGCTATTTAAAGAATCATTAAATTTTGGTTTATGTTGTTGAAAAGATTTATTGAAAGCAATGGCTTATTTTTGAGAAGTGTTATTTTGCTAAGGATATCTGGTTAAATGCTTTTGATCTCTGCGATAAGAGGGTTAATGATATAAAGCTGGATTTTATTGTTGGCTTTCCCAACTGATTAAAGAATTATGATAGAGTGTTTTACTTTACTTCTATTCTAGTTGTATACTATTGGTTCATTCGGTTTGGTAGGAATGTAGCTAAACACAAGGGTAATTTAATATTTACACTTTCCTGTTTTACTTATATTAGAAATTTTGCTTTTAAGATGTGGAAGACACCTAATAAAGGTGTTTTGTAGTTCAACACAGAAGGTAGTTAGAATATTTTGATTGCAAGCATTGGTGGAGTTTGTTGTACCTCCATTGGCGGTTGTTTATCGTGATTTTCACGTACTGCACCTGCGGTTGCTCCTTCTACACGATATTTTTTGTCACATACCTTGCTAAATTTCCTATCATTACAGGCAAGTATTATTTGGTTGATGCTCAGAGGAGGTATCTTAAACCCTATCCTGACACAAGGTATCATATTCCAGATTTCGAAAGAGCCAGTAATCGTACAAGAACTAGAAAAGAGGTGTTCAATAAAAGACATTCATCCTTTTGAGGCATAATTGAGAGGACATTTGGAGTTTGGAAGAAGAAATGGGTAATACTTCGAGATATGCCACCTTATCCGTTTTCCAAACAGGTTCAGATAGTGTTAGCAACTGTGGCCCTACATAATTATATTAGGCGGCATCCAACTCGAGGTGATGTAGATTTCGAGCTTTTCGCGCTAAATGACAAGGTAGTTACAGTTGAAGGTTATGAAGACCACATTGGCCAATCTATGTCATGGGAGGAGAACAACAGTGCACAAATTTGCACGAAAGATGGGGAGGGTGCGAACGAAATGGCAGCCCTTCGAGAAGAGATTACTCGCTCATTAGTTGGAGAGTGATTCTATTGAGCAGTGCTATGTTTGTCTTTTACACTCGGTTGAGCACTTTCCTTCAAATTAACTGATTTGTTTCCAATAATGTTTGTCTTCTGTCTAGCTTTATTATTATCATTTTGTTTGAGAATTTGGTACTCAAATTAATTCAGTTGTATATCTGCTTGCATTTCAGGTAGACATGAGCTCCAGCATGTCGGCTACCTCTCGCCGAGTGCTATGTCACTGTGGCCTCCAGACATCTCTTTTGGCATCACGACAGCCGCCAGCTTTCGTAGAAAGTTTTATGCTTGTCCCCGGAACATTCCAGAGCAGTGCGGTTTTTTCCGATGGGCAGACAGTTTACCTGATTCTCAGGAGTCCGATGCTAGGGAGTGGACGGCTTCACCAGAAGACGGTCTGACACGGGAGCTACAGCAACTCAGAACTAAAGTGAACATTATTATCGTGTTAATTGTTGTTGTAATAGTCCTACAGTTTTTTTCTCTATACTGCTACTAGCACGTGCTTGAGAGGACTCTATGTTCATCTGTAGTACTGTATGACTTTTTTGAGATATATTAATATGAAGTATTCACATCTCTGGTTCATGCTGTATAATTATTGGAAACAAGATGAGATAATAATTAGTGATAAAATAATTAAAGTGTATAATAATTAATGATAAACTTTATAAAATTATTAAAGTTTTTATATGTATATAAACTTTAAGAAATAATAATTTATATATTGTATACAAACTTTAATAATTTTATAAAAGTTGATTTTTTTAAATGAATGTAGTGTAATATTTAATTTCATTGCAAATAGCAATAATTATATATTTTGATACTTTTTAATAATATATTATAATAATTTAAAACTTAAAAATTACATTAGCGCTTTAAAATGAGTCTCAACTTACAAACATAAATTTTAAACAATTTTAACAGATAGGGACAGTCTGGTCATTTTTACAGAAAAAGCTGCCCCGCAGCTGTTTTCCCACAGCTGCAACCAAACAGACACCTGACTTCCTCGCAGCTGCAGCTGCTTCTGCAAGCAACGCAATGTCATGTGTAAAGCTGAAAAGCTGCAACCGAACCAAACAGACCCTAAGAGAAGAAATGTAGATTTTTACCCTTTTGAAAAGATTGGAGAGGAGATTTTGAGAGAATTTGTAAGGATATGTTATAGCATTGCATGGATCACCTGGAGACATTATGGGAGAGATCTTCGTCTTTCTTTCAAAGGGAAAAAGCTAAGTATTGTTCTTCATTATCCTATAATTTTGTAAACAATTACCTAGTGGATTTTCTTTGGTTAAATGAAGTTTTCATTGTGTTTTCTTCGTGCTTTGTGATGTATCTTTCTTACTCTTTCTTCTACCTTGGAAATAGTGGTATAAGAAAAATTTTTCATTATTTCCATTCTACTTTTCTTTTGCAATGAGTAGGATTCATGATTAGGATATTGAGATGCTTGCTAAAAGATATTTTAATTATAAATGTGATGGTTTTTACTTGCCCTTCATTTACATTACAATAAGAGCCCGTTGTATTGTTAAAATTCGTTGTAACTGCATTGTCCCGAATGGGCGGTGTAAGTCTCAACAAAGTTAAACCACATTCAATGTCTGTGAATGAATTGCGTAATTCATGGGGATTGGGTGCAAATAAATAGGGAAATATAATTATCGGGCGTAGAATTTAAGATTTTAGAGTGACAGACTAAAATCCTCAATTCGGTCCTATCGTTTGGGTGCTGAAGTGTAGATTGTTAGCCCTCAGGCGTAGGGAACGTGGGAGCTCCGAAGTGAGAGTCGGTATCCTCCCAGCTTAGCCGCAGATTCAGTAACCAAGCATAGGATTAGTCAATGTTCTTTATGCATGGACCAAAGGGTAAAGAATAGGATTGCTCCTATTTGGCACATACAATATTTAATGCATCTCATTCCTATACATTATCCATTTCATTACATAAGAATAGTAGTTTTTAGTATCTCAAAATTTTCCAAACCAATTCATCCAAAAAGGGTTATCTTTAGAATTAATATTTACATTTAGTTGTAGTTACTATCTTTACATTTAACACTTGCATTTAGGAGTAGTTGATAGATAAAACATAATTTTAATCAACATTTCAAACTAAGGACTATTATTAGTAGACTAGAATTTCACTAAAGACCTTTTACTTCACTTCCTCGTCGGATCGATACTGGGGTTTTCAAAAGAAAACTCTATATTACTTGAAACGATACGTATACTTGCGTAGTACCCCTAGTGTGTAAAATATTTTCTAATTTTTATATCATTTAAGATTTTGCACACTAGCCGCTATTTATAAATCGGGTCAAATTTTTTGCCATCTTTTGGAAGTTAATTTACTGCGTAATTGCGGGTCGGGGCAATAAGATACTTCAATATCTCTCAAATTTTGGATCGAATTCTCTCTAGATAATTCAGATTCAGGATCAAATTCTTTTATGTCACTGATCGACTTAAAAAAACACACATTTTTATGCCTTATTTATGTTTTAATTCTTAAGGATATTGTGCTTTAATGAAAGGTATTTTCATATTTTTGGATGTAGATGATTAAAAAGTGCCTAAGAAGGAAAAAAAGAGCAAAAAGGAGCAAAAATGGAGCTTATGGAGCAATTTTTGGAATTATTGGCCTGGCGCCTAGGCGCCAGAGTCCGGCGCCTAAGCGCCAGTTCGATACAGACGCTGTTAAGTTTTTTTGATGACTTTGGGCAGTTATTTTGACGGTGTTAAGCAGTTATTGGAGCTTCTAGAAGACTGGAAGTTACTCCTAATATATAGGACATGTGATACAATGTATTTGGACATAAGGAAATGGTTTGGATCGCGAAGAGGTGCGACCTAAAGTGAAGAGGTGCGAATGACCTGGTCACGGAGTCCGGCGCCTTGTCGGCATATTTTTAGGTTGAGTGTTGTATTTTTGAAAAGAGGTCGCCTACAAAAATTGTCGGCGAATTTTTAATTTAATTTAAATAAATAATTTGAAAAAGTAGTATTTGATTTTGAAAATAATTTTAAATTTGAAAATTTTAAGATATGAAATCAAACTGATCTCACATCCCGAATAGTTTATATAAACGAGTGCCGCACCACAAACCGTGTATCTATCCCAAAGAATAGACACACTGCTTGATGATGGGGCTCGGTTAAATAAACCGTGAAGGTAACACCTCGTTGTTCCTTTAACGAGCAAACCTCATCTAAGGAATCTCCGGCCATTTGAGCTAAGCAAATTTCTGGATCAAGTAAGGCCTTGATCAGAGCTTCTCTCATCTCCTTCGATAAGATGAGAGCATCATAAATGCCTCGGCTTGGTCGGCAGTTTCCTAAGATGGGCTAGCACGTTGTAGTCCACTTTATTTTCATGTGTCTCTCGCTTCTTCTCGAATGGGTATTTCTTCTACTCGGGGTTGGTTCTTCTTGAACAACCACCGCTTTCCTTTGTCCTTTGGACCCATTCTCGGAGGTAGAACTTTTCCACTCCTTAAGTTGACTTCGTAATTTCCTCTCGAATCTATTGTTGAGCTCGCCGGTGTCTCTTCTTGAATCGGAATGACAAGCTCTTCCGGATTAGCTTCAGAGTCTGAAGGCTCCAACTCTATTGTGACTGGAGCTCCTCGAAACTCGCAAATAGATTCGTTGCTTGTTGAACTCTCGTAGCCTCCTTGATGGATGTCTTCTTCATCATTACGCTCGTCGAGATCGTGTATGATTTGAGAATTGTCGTTGGTATCGAAATCGATATCCGGATTATCGTTAGTTACGTAATCGTTAGAAACGATCAAAACGTAGCCAACGCCATCACCCTTATCATTATATGATCCCACCGAAGTGAGCGAGATAATCATACTGTAGTCGGGGGTTCGAGGGATTTCTCCCCGAATCGGAAACAACTATCCTAGGATAAGCAGCCCCTAGTCTAGCCTTAGGTGCCTCGGTCTTCTCTTCTTCGTCGATTTTCTTCTTTTCTTCAATCATCTCCTGTTGAGGTGGTTCTTCTATCGCAAGTGATAGTACCGGCTTAACAGGTTTCAAACTCTGAATTGAAGCTCGCACCGAAGCGGTTTGGATGCTGTCTAAAATCTTTTTCGAAGACCTCGTCCAAGCGGTAGTCCATCCATCGTCAGTCGTATAGGGATCTATCGGAATGATGGGATCAGTCGAGACAACATTGACGGAACCTCCTTTCTGGGGTTCCTTCATGTACTCCTTCGGGATCGTTATATTCCCTTTCCGCAAGTTGTCATTGAGCCAACTTTTGAAGGTAATACAATCTTCTATCTTGTGCCCAAGCATCCGGTGGTAAGGGCAAAAGTTGGGATCACCTTTCTTGTCGACTTCTTCTGGTCTCTTAGGTTCTGGTAGTTGGAAATCTGGGGTCTTCATCAAACTGCGGAACATTTTCGGCACTGCTTCATTCTTGAACGGATATTCTCTGCTCAAAAGCTCCCTTAATGTACGTTGCGGACGAGGTGGTTGTTCATACGCGCGAGATGACCGATAGCCGGGCCGGGGTTGTCGGTAATTCCGTTGTGGTTGCCGCGGCCGTTCGAGTGGTATTTGCATCGGTTGCTTGCCTTTGTCAACCGCTGCAACGATCCCAGATTTCTTTTCAAAAGTCTTTACAGGCTTTTGTTTATCTGTTTTATCGGTGAAACTTAATTGCTTTTCCTCCTCTTGCAAGCTTCCGGCCTTGCTTAACAACTTCTCAAAAGTCTTAATAAGTGAATCCCTCGAGGAGAAGTGCTATCGGGCCATGGATGCTTTTAAGTAAAATGCCGATCGCGTGCTGTTCTTGCAGTTGTGGTTCACACTTCATGCTTAAGTTCCTCCATCGACGTATGTAATCCACCAAAGTTTCATTCGGATTTTGTTTCTCTACCACTAAATCACCTATAGTGATGTGGTGCTGAGCTCCGGCGAATCGCTTGATGAAGAGGTTCTCTAGCTCTGAGAACATCTTCACCGAACCATTTGGTAATTTTGCATACCAGTCGAAGGCGATTCCTGACAGACTGCTGACGAACTGTCGGAAGAGTAATGCATCGCTCCCACCGGCGTTGCAACAACTGGCACGAAAGTGTGCCACATGCTGTCGGGGGTTCCCGGTTCCGTCGAAGGTCTCGAACGTAGGTGGTACGAAGCCTTTCGGGTATTGGACAGCCGTCGAATTCTTCCGGGTAAGGTCTACCCGTCCGAATGGATGTCCCGCTCTTCGATTGTGCTAAGGCTTCTCGCACCTCGCCGTTCCACCAAGTTCTCGATATCCTTTTCGGAGAATCATACTTTGTGTTGTATCCTTTTCACCGATCATCCCCATCGACGGACGTAATCTCCTTTCCTCCGTCTACAATGTGAATGACCTCTCGGGGGTGTCTCTCATGTGGTTGTACTTCGACTGCGGAGAGTGGCCGCAGCTACGGCCATCTCTTCCATCCTTTTCGCCATTCGAGCGATCGTGTCGTCTTTTCCCCGAAGCTGCCTTCCCATCGCCTCGGCTCCTCTCTTCTGCGGCCGCAGGAGCACCTTGCGAAGCCGCTCGAAGCTCGTGTCTCAACCATGTTGATTTCTCGCGTATTCGTCGTCCACGAATTCCGATGAATCAATCTCGTCTCCGAACTTTTCTTCTCTTTCTTTTGCCAATCGTCGGATATCGGTTCTCAACTTTTCCATGGCATCTTCTAGCGGGGCTTTCGTGTGTCTTCGTGGTTGTCGTGCGATAGCTCGCCGGGTCCCCTTCTCACGAGTCCCCTTCATCGCGGTAGCACTTTCTTCGTATTCAAGTCTCCTGGCGAGACTTTCTTTCTCGGCCGTCGTTTCAATCTCAACTCGCCCAAGTAGTGGGACGCCATACCATCCTTCTAGCAGCAGAAGGTCTAGGACCAGATGGTCTGTCGGCCAAATGCTGGAAGGTGGTATCCTCCTTAATTTGTAATCTTGAGACGACAACGGGCGGACTAGCCTTCATTCTTTTACTTGGCTTTTCTGTCATGATGGCGGGTTCTACTCGGGGCCCAAGACGGGATTTGACTGGCACCCGCCCTATCCTTCGTAGAATTTCCGATACGGGGCGCTTTTCCTTCTTTGCTAACTTTTCTACCAAAGTTCGTAGTCGAGCAAACGGCGTAGTTCTAGTTCTTTTCTTGCGGCTATCGTTGTAATATGCGGGTCGTGGTAATGTGGCAGCAATCTTGCGAATGTTTTCTTCATCTTCTCGCGGCGGAGAGGGGATGAAACCTGCTTCCTCCCAAGAGTGGTATGTATTCAGGCAGCGGTGTATATTCTGGCAGTTCTGGAATTTCCTCTAGGAAAGCAACTTCAGCAGCTCTGGCTTCTCTAGCGATCCTTCTACTTCTGTTTCTTCTTTGGGTCCTCGTTAGTGACGGAATCTTTGAACTGGACCCGATTTCGAAAACAGAAGGTCTTACAGGAAGATCTGTACCCTCCACGGTAACAGGTCCATCATAATTCTGGATTTCTTTCCCTTTGATTTGGCAAAAGTCGGGGTAGGTGCGAAACAACTAGACCAGATGGGGGTAGTAAGAACAGTCCTCCCGCGGACGACGAGTATTCCTCTTAGTCGGGATCCTTCGCGGAGGAGGGAATTCTTGGGTCGACCTAAGGTTGAACTCGAGCGGCGGCTCCTCGGCCTTCGATACCTTGTTCATCGGCGCAAAGAGGGAGACGTCGGTGATCTTGACGTTCGTGTTTTCAAATCCTTGTCCAAATCGGATGATTCCATTGTCGGGCAGACTCATCCTTATAGCATGCCGAGGTCCAGTCCATTGGTAAAAGAGAAAATCAGCTTCGGGGCTTCCATTTCGCAGGGTAGATTCTGGTTGTCGATCCCAAGTTATGCTTCTTTTCTTTAGGACGAAAAGAAAGGAATTGAAAAGAGTCCGAACTCATTCTTGTTCATGTATTTATAAGAAGGAATCACTTATTAAAAGAATCACTTATTAGAAGGTTTGTTTATTTAGAACGGAGTGTTCAAAGGTGTAGAGAAGGTAAGGAATCTGAATCGGAGTTGGAAAGGAAAAGAGAGTCTTAAGCAAGACTTCTCGACTCGAAGGATCACTCCTAAACTAACACCTATCGGGGGTCCACCCTACCTCGTAAATGAGGTAAAAGGATCTCGGAACCTCTCCGTTTAGGGGTGTCTAAACAATGGCTCCTAAATCCGAGAGAATGTTGGTTATACTTGTTCAAGGTAGAAATGAACATAGTATCCCAACGGAAAGAAGGGTAGTTTGATCCATAATGGACATGGATGCACTACCGATTTTTGAAAGCGTAATTGTTCGATTAGAATGGAGAGAGGAACACTCCCCAGCGGAGTCGCCAGAAGTTGTCGGCATATTTTTAGGTTGAGTGTTGTATTTTTGAAAAGAGGTCGCCTACAGAAATTGTCGGCGAATTTTTAATTTAATTTAAATAAATAATTTGAAAAAGTAGTATTTGATTTTGAAAATAATTTTAAATTTGAAAATTTTAAGATATGAAATCAAACTGATCTCACATCCCGAATAGTTTATATAAACGAGCGCCGCACCACAAACCGTGTATCTATCCCGAAGAATAGACACACTGCTTGATGATGGGGCTCGGTTAAATAAACTAGAAGACTTGTGACATCCGTTTGGTCTGCGAACCAATTTTATAAGCCGACAAGTTCCCCTGCTTAATATAAATGAATTAAGCAGGGTTTATATTACCTGGGTTCTTAAAGTTCCCTATAAGGGCAAGCCCCTATAGTTAATTACATCTTAAGTGACGGAAATCACCTAAGAAAACTCTCGATAATAATCAGTAGTTCTGCTCTCAAGAATTTCAAAGTTTAAGTTTTCAAGGGATTGAATTTTGGAATTTCAATAGGGAATGGATCAAATTTGGAACATTTTATTTTAGGAGTTCAAAGGAAGAAAAGTAGGAGAAATTATGGATTCGAAGTGAACTTCGATAATCTCCCGACTATCCTATTGTTTGGCTTGAATTTAGGAAGGTCCTAATGTTTATTTAGTATTTTGATCCTACCAATTTTAATTAGTTAGGACTTATATTCGTATGATAAAATCATACGAATAGCCTCGAAGATGTGAGGGTTTATATCGTATCGGACGACTACCTCGGAGTCCTAAGACCGGTTAGGGCTTAATTTGCAATGCAAATGCCTAACGAAGAGTTGAGGATTTATGTTGCACTAGTGCAAACTACCTCGAAGTCCTATGGCTTTGTTGTTTAATTCTAGGAAAGTTTTGTTGAAGTAGGTTCAAGTTTTCGCTGACGACGATGGCCGTGTCTGCCCACCATGCTCCGAGCTCCTTGTTGTTGCAGAGGTTTAGTTTTAGAAATCATAAATCAGGGGATGAGAAAAGTGTTTTGGTTTAGAGAAGTCTTAATTTCCAAGTGTTTTTTGTGTTTTAATTAAAACAAATCTTAAAGTTGATTATAACAACACCGGTTAAGATCCCACGGTTCCATCCTTCCGGCATCATTATTTTTATCGGATTCACTTAGTCCAGATGAATTTGCTAAACTCAACTGAATGAGTTCCACACTTTCATTTAGACCGTGGGAAATCCCGTTAGCAACACGTAGGTTACATCATCCGAGATATTCCCGATCATCCAACAAGACGTTTTAATTTAGTTGTAGTTGTAATTTTGTGTTCGTTTGTGATTAAATTTTGAGTTGTCTTATATTTTGAAATGTTGTGGAGGTGAATTTTATCTTGTAGTGTCTTTTAATTTAGTTATGGGTTTCAGCTTTGGTTTCGTCCTAAAGGTGTAGGTTTTCATGCAACTGTTGTTTATCATGCAAGAAAAATAAGTGCGATGCGATTAAATAAATTACCGTAAAGTAAATCGCAATAAAATAAAAGCGTACCTGGAGGGTCTTCCCGTCATCCCAAGCCGCACTTAAAATACGCTTAGAATATTTAAGCAAGTTCCTAGGTAAAGCTAAGGTAAGGGTTATGGTTTTCTACCAAATTCCTAATCCTATAGCTAGTCATTTCCTATGACGTCTAGGTTCTTTGTGTTTTTGGTTCGAAGACGATTTTCTTCATCAAAGAACAATTAAGTTCAATTGTTCTTATAAATATCCTATCATATCGAGGAAGTGCTTAAGAAGAATCTTAAACATCTTTTCAATATTTCTAGGATTGTTTTAAGTCCAAGAGAATTTAATTATGTAAATGAATCGATCGTCCGAGGTTTTCAAGTTTTGCTAACTCGCTCGAGTGAACTAGGATATTTGAATGTCCTATAAGTGAAGTAACATTTCATTTAACACTCCATTTAGGAGTTACAATAAGTAAAAGCTCCTAAGGGCAAAATGATATTTAATGATTTTGTGATTCAAATTTAAGTTCAAATTAATGATTTAAGTTTGGAATAGTGTTCAAGTTATCTTAGATTTATTTTTGAATTCTTCATGTCTTTATATTTAATTTAGTTTAATTTAATTTAACTTAATTTAATGTAATGTGGTTTAATTTAAATTAATTTAACTTAAGTTAATTTAATGTAATATGATTTAGTTTAATTTAATTTAATTTAATTTAATTTAATTTAATTTACTTTTAATTTAATTTAATTTAATTTAATTTAATTTAATTTAGTTTGATTTGATGTTACATCGAATTAATTTGATTTAATTTAACTAATTTTTTTATTTAATTTGATTTAATTTAATTTAATTTTAATTTAATTTATTTAATTTAATTTAATTTTTAATTTAATTTAATTTTTAATTTAATTTAATTTTTAATTTAATTTTTAAATTTGATTTAATTTGATTTTAATTTAATTTAATTTTATTCATTTTAATTTTAATTAAAATTTTAAAAGAGTTCAATAATTTAATTTTAGTTTAATGATTAAGTCTTTTAATGTTTTAAATTTGAATTATCATTTTAATTAGGAATTAAACATTAATGAAATGATTAATTTAGGGATTTTTAAATTAAAGAATAAATCTCTTCCTAATAATATCCCTATTTTAATAATTCCAATTTTATTATTCTTCCACATTTAATCAATTATTTAATTAAAGTTTATTCATTTTAAATTGCTTAATGGGTTTCTACCCTTCAATTATTAAATTTCAATCATCCAAATCAGATTAGGATCAAATATTTTACTTGTTAATTTTTTTATTAAACCTAAAGTTTTAATTAAGGATTAAAAGAAATTTAATTACCACTTTACCCTTTAAGCTTAATAATTTCATAACTCACTAAATTGAACTCAAATGAACTTGAAATTTTTATGTGACTTCACTCATATGTCAATAAAGACATGAGAGGAGAAAATGTGATTTTTCTGTATTTAATTTATTTATATAATTATTTTTGGTAGAAAATAGAGATTTCCAAGGAAAATTTAATAACATGACCAAGGAAAAGTTTCTGTCCTTAAGAAAATTATGGAACATTCCTAATGACCAAAGGACCACTTGGACCAATTTTGGTAATTTGTTGAATTATATTTTATTTATTAGAATTATTTTAAGTTCTGGAGTATTAATTAATTTAAAAATAAAATATAAGTTGAAAAATGGATTTTATAATTTTTAAAATTTTCTCTAATATCAAGGATTCCAGAGAAGCAAATTTTGCAATTTTCTGATTTTTCTATGATTTATTACAATTATTTTAGTGAAAATGCTAGAAAATACATTTTTTTAATTTTAAAATTACCCTAGGGCTTTAAAAATTAATATCTCACCAAATAGGCCTAAGAAAAATATGGGGTTTGTTCCTAAGTGATTAAAATTCAAAATGTGACATTTTGGTGAATTTTATTATTTTTGTGATTTTTATTATTTTTTAATTATTAAAAATATTAAAATAATATTAAAAATCAACTTTTTTAGAAAATTGAAATTTTAATTTTCTTAAATTCCCCTGATATCAGAGAGGCTCCAAAACCAATTTGGTGAATTTTTGAAAGGTATTTTGAAAGTTATGAATTTTTAAAGTTTAAAATGACTAAATGGCTTAATCAACCCATTTAGTAGGGCTAACCAAGTCCAATTGACTTCAAACTTTTATGGTGGGTTCCTCTGATCCTAAAGGTCAGTAGAGAATTGATTTCAAGTCAATTTGATCTATGGTTAACTCTAATTAATTAGGGGTCTATTTTGGATGTTTAAGCCAATTAGGGTTATTTTGAGTGAATTAACTCAAGTCCTATTTTTCCTAGGGTTCTCCGGTCATAAGGAGCATCACCAAATTTTCCTAGAATTTATTTCACAACATGCTAATTTTTGGAATTAAAATACTCAAAACAGCAACATGCATTTGAAAAATCAATAACTCTTCATAGGATGACCTCCGACTTTGGAAAATTCAGTGGAATGTTCCCAAATTCGTAGGCTTCAAAAGCCTTATGGTCTCATGCCATGGTGAATTGTATACATGCATGGAGAATTAAATGTATGCAGAGAGTAAATAAATTATAAAAAATAAAATACTTGATGAAATTAAATGATTTCTTTTCCACATTATTCTCCTCTCGTTCACTCGAGCAAGAGGGTATTTTTATTTTATTTTTGTGATTTTTCTACACAAAGATATGAATTTTCCAAGTTTAGGGAATTAAATAAATCGGAAAATACCCTATTTTTCTATTTATCCGAGTCGGCGCCGCGTCAACCTTAGCCTCTCCGAAGCGGTACGTGTCGCGCCGTGATTGGGTGCCGCCATCCGAGTCGGCCGTCCCGGACCCGCAGCTCACGTAACATTCCTCGGTCCGGCGCAATCCGAACCGTCCGCTCGATACACGCGCGATCCAACGGCTCCTCGGTCATCGTCTACGACCGGTGTGCACCCGTGACCGTCAACTTTCTAACCCTAATTTCTCACTCGATTCTCAACGGATTTTCGTGTTCTTATGTTCTATGGATTCATCTCGAAGAGACGAACACATCCATACGATAAACATGCATTGAAATTTATTCAAATGAAATGGAGAATCTCTCGTAAGCTCGGGAAGAAGAATGAGTTCATACCTTGCTCGCGAGAAGTGAAGCTTCGATCCGAGAGTTGTTGCACCTTCGATCGGATCCTAGCGAAGCTCCGGATGAAGTCTCCCGGTCTCAGTGAATTGTACAGAGTTGGACTTCGACCACAGCTCGATCACAAAGCTTGGAGGCTGGAGCAACCGGGTGGCCTAGAGATGGGGCTTTTGCTGGTGGACACCTTCCCTGGTCCAGTGAAGGTGTAGAACCAATCAATTTGGGAATTGGCTCACCTGTGAGGAGATGTCCTGGTTTTGGGTTTGGATTTCAACTCGAAATCGAGCTCACGGAGAAGAAATGGCAGGGGGATTTCAGTGGGGATCAAGTGCTCGTGTATGGGGAGTAGTACGGAACAATTTTGGCGAGTTTCCTTAAGGTTTGTTTCAGCACCTCCTTTGGCCGAGAGGGTGAGGGGTTTAAATAGGCATGGTCGGAGGCTCTCCCGTGGGGTTTAATGGTCGGGATCAGCTGCTCTGAGTGAGGAGAAGAACAGTCCGCAATGGCCATTTGGAGTGAGGCAGCTCGACGAGGTGGAATTCCAAAATTTGGCTCCTCCCAAGGTTTCGGGCATGGTGTTTTCCGGCGATCGGGTGGCCGGCCGAGCCAGGTCGGGTCACCCTCAAGCTCAGAGTGGGTCGGGGTCGGAGGCTTGTGCGATCAATCGAGGTTTGACATGTGTAAAGGAGTGTGATTTAAATGGAATGGGAGAAGGCTCACTTTGGCTTGGTTTGGGTCAACCCACCATTTTGGGCTTGGTGCACCCTTCCAAGCTCGATTTTGAGCCGAGGGAATCATTTAGGTCGGCTTAGAAGGAGTGGTGAAGTCTCCATCCATGATGAGGTGGCTAAACATGGTTTAGTGTGTGACATGATTAAGGTAAAAAGGGTTAAAGGAGGTTTAAGAAAGAACCCCCTCTTCTTGCCATAAATGGACTAATGACAAGTCAAAGCCCTCATGGCTTCATGTGGCTTGAGAATGGCTTGTTCATGGCTCCATTTGGCTTTGGAAAAGGTTGATTTGTTTCATGAAAATGGATTATAGGAATTTTTTTGGTAATTTGATGGAAATTTGTATGGAACTTGATTTGGAATGATTTGATAATGAATTTAGGACTTAGGTATTTAGTTTAATTGAAAGTATGATGAGGGGAAATGTCATATGGGCTTTGGGACCAATTTTGGGCCTTTGGATGTGGTAAAGGATGGGCATTTAAAATGGTTTAGGAAAGTGGGCTTTTGAATTTTAAAATGGATTTTGGGATGAAATTTTGGTAAAGGCTTGGGCCAAATAATTGTTGAGTTTGGTTTAGGGATGTGTCATGAGAGGTTTGAAACAAATTTGAGGTGATTTGGGTTTGAATTAGGTTGGATATGGGCCTTTTGGTAAAGAGGCTAAGGTGGGCCAAAATGGGCTACCATGGGCCAAAGTTGGGCTAGAGTTGAAATTGATGTAAAATTAATGTTGGGAAATGTTTATGGGGGTGTTTCAAAGAGGTTTTGGCTTTGGTTAGGTTTTGATTTTGGGATTTGGGCTCATTTGGGCTAGGTTTAGGTTTAGGTCAAAATTGGGCTTTTTGATTTTGGGTTGAATTTGAGTGGGGTTTGGGTCTAAATTTTGGGCAAATCATGTTAGTGTTTTGTTTATGGGGATGTCAAGGAGGGTTTAGAAAAGATTTGGGGTTAATTGGAGTTGAATTGGGTGAGTTTGGGTTAGGTTTGGGTCATAGGTCCAAATTGGGCTTTAAGGCCACAAGTGAAATTGGATCCCAATGCCAATCAAATTGGGCTTGGATTTGGTCTAGATTGGTGTTGGGGATGTTGAATTGAAGTTTAGAATTGAATTGGACCAGAATTTAGGTCAATTGGGTAGGTTAGGTTTGACATTGGGTTCACTTTGGGTTAAAATGGGTCAAATTGGGGGTTTTGATAAAAGTGGGGTAAATTGACAAAATTGGCCCATGGTATAGTTGAACAAAATGAAATTGGGAATATTTGGGATTTTCTGGAATTTTCTGGGAATTTTCTGAATTTTTGGATTTTTTGGCTAAGAGGGGTATTTTGGGTATTTGAAGGGTATTGGGAGGTATTTTTGGAATTTTTGGTATTTTGGCTATGAATGATCAATTTGAGTGATGTGGGAATGTTTAGGATTGATTTTGGGGAATTTTGGGTAATTTAGGTGATTTTGGAAATTTTGGGTATTTTCGAGGGCATTTGGTAAGTTAGGCGGGGTGTAGGGTCCCGGGGTCAAAAATTGAAAATTTGGAAAATCGAAGATTGGGTGAATATAAGTGGAATAAAATCATTTTGGTTGAGCCATGAAGCCATATCAAGCCCACATGAGCCATGAAGGGACTCATTTGAGGCATTCACTATGTTGTTCCTAACCCTCTAGCCAAGCGGCTTAGGGTTAAGGACCATCCATGTGAATCACTTACATGAGTCGGAGGTCAAGTTAGGTATGGATGTGGTTTTTTAGGAGGTGTATGGAAGTGTAGTGTATGAGTGTGGTGTGTGTGTAAGTCAGCCCCTCCATCGACCAGAGCCACCTGTGAGCGGTCCTAAGGCCAAAGAGTCCTATAGGAACTCATCCTTTAAACTTCCACATTTGATTTCAACCCTCTAGGTGATTAGGGGTCTACGAGTCAAGTTTGTGGAGTTTGCAGGGAGTTAAGAAGTGGTTTCAAATTCTAGATGGTGGATCCCAATTCTAGTCCTCTAAGATAGTCAAAGGAAAAGCCTAGGGCTAGATCCTAAGTACTAAAGAGAAGAAGAGAAGACCTCATCAAAAATGAGGTCAACACGCCTAGGCGCGACGGTTACCTTCTAGAAGATACATTGAATTTGGAAGAATTTTGAAGAGGTGTCTTAAGCAAACCCTGGTCAAATTCAGAGCTCTATAGAAAGGAGCCCATTCTACAGAGAAAATCGCACCAAACCCCCCCCCCCCCCTTTTAGTACACATACCCATTTTAGTCAATTCTAGTTTAATTTAGCCTCTTCCATACTTAGGGTGCCACTTTATTTTGTATCTAGTGAGTTTATTTTGAGTGTTTATTGTGTGTAATTGCTGTTGGAGTCTTTCATTATTGTGTTGGAGTCAGTAGAAGTCAGCGGAGCTCTTGAAGGAACACTTCAGATAAGTATTTGTACTTTGGTACAAAGTTTTATAAATATTTTTTGTTGTGTTATTTTAATGAGTTCTGAGTAGTAAGTTATCTTTCTCCTTTCAACTATGAAAAGATTATAAATTAATTAAATTTTGTAGGAGAATTAAATATAAAATATTTTAAAATATTGTGATGATATTAATACCTGATCTTAGTTTACTTTTAAATTGGCCATTTAATTTGTTAAAACCAGTTGAAGAATTTTGAGACCTATCTAGAGATAAATTCTTAACTAGTAGATATCAAATGAATCCTTAAGGTAATCGAAGGCTTTACGCGAATTATTTAAGGTGAAGTGCAAATAAATAGGAAGATATTATTTATTGGGCGTAGAATTAATTAGTTTTTAGAGTGACAGATCTAATAATTTGGTTTATAGAAAGGTAACGGGTCACTGGTAGGGCCGACCATAGCCACCCTTAGACATCTAGTAGTGTGAGCCTAGATTAACCCATTCTACTAATAATACATCCTGAGCCTAACTATAGATTAGTCAATGCTCTTTGCACCTGGACCAAAGGGTAAATAATAAGAATGCTTCTATTTAGCACAATACTATAATCTTAATTCCCTACAAAAGATAATTAATCTATTATTCTTGAATCAGTTGAAAAAGGAGAAAGTCGTTTTTATAATTGCATTAAATTTCTACTTTACTTTCCTGCTTATTGCTTACATTCTTTTAGAAAAAGTTATTAGTTGATTAAATTTGAATATATATATATATATATATATATATATATATATATATATATATATAAGTATATATAATTTGCTTAAGAAAGTTTCAAAATATTGGTTTTATATATTTTTACTTTTTGTTTTTATTATCCTTGTGGGATCGATAACCAGGACTCAACTAGAGCCCTGTATTACTTGAACGATTTGCATACTTGCGTTTAAAATTGTGACTTTTACAATAATTAAATCTAATAAAATTATAAAAGTAAACCTCGCACATCAAATTTTTGAAGCCCTTTGCCAGGAATTAAATCTTCTAAAAAGTGGTATCAAAATCTTGTATTTTAAAGCTTAATTAAAGTTGCATCGCATCAAGTTTTTGGCGCCGTTGCCGGGGATAAGATAAAGTAAAAAGTAAAAGTAAAAGTAAAAATAAAAATAAAAATAGCAAAAATAATAAAAACATAAAAACAAAACAAAGTTATTATCTTTAAATTTTTATGCGTAGTTTTGGATCTGAAGGATTACTACATTTTGATCCTGAATTAGAAAGAAAAATTAAAATAATTAAAAAAAGAAAACAAATTTCAAAACATAAAAAAATGGCTAACTTACATAACAATAATCAAAATCCAGTTAAAATTAATGAACAAAATATTTAAAAACCGTTAAGGGAATAGCAAACCCTACAGCTGATGAACTTCATGTTACTATTTAAATTCCATCTGTAGATGCTAATTTTTTTTAGCTTAAACCTTCTATTATTCAAATGGTTCAAAATAATCAATTTGGAGGAACACCTAATGAGGATCCAAATTTACACCTTACAAGTTTTTTAGAACTTTGTGCTACCTTTAAATATAATAATGTTTCTGATGATATAATTAGGCTTAGACTCTTTCCTTTTTCCTTAAAAGATAAAGCAAAGATGTGGCTTAATTCATTAGCTACTTGTTCTATTAAAACATAGGCAGATATGGCACAAAAATTCCTTGCTAAATATTTCCCTCCTTCTAAAACTGCTAAATTGAGAAATAATATTACTTCATTTACACAATTTGATGGAGAAACAATTTATGAAGCTTGGGAAAGATTTAAAGAACTATTAAAAAAATGTCCTCATCATGCTTTACCGTATCAGTTAATTATTCAAACATTTTATAATGGACTTATTGGATCACTTAGATCAATTATTGATGTTGCTGCAGGTGGTTCTTTAATGGCTAAGACATTTGAAGATCTTAATTGAAGAAATGGCTAACAACAATTTTCAATGGCCTTCTGAAAGGGTTAATCCTAAAAGAATGGCCAGTATTCATGATAATGAAGCCTTTTCTATTTTAGCTTCACAAGTGGCTGTGATATCTGACAAATTAGATAATTTTGCTATTAATGTATCGCATGTGAATAATGAAAATGCTGCAAATTCTGATGATTCTCAAACAATGGAAAATTTGCAAGCTATTGCTAGTAAAACTAATAATCCTTATTCTAATTATTATAATCCTGGTTAGAAAAATCATCCTAATTTTAATTGAGTAATGGAAATCAAACCAATCCAAATTGGAACAATCAAGGAAATTCAAACTATAAACCAACTTATTCTCCTGGTTATAACAATCAGCAGAAAATGTTGTCTGTAGAATAATTGATCTTGCAACTTAACAATCAGTTACAAAGTCAAAACACTGATTTTCGTAATATTGAGAATCAGATGGATCAAATTGCTAATTTCATCAATTACAGACCTCAAGGAACAATGCCAAGCAATGTCAAAATTAATCCTAAAGGATCTGGAAAAGAACATGAACAAGCAAAAACTGTACAATTTGGAAGTGGAAAGGAAGTAATAGAGAAAACACGGAATGAGATTGAAAAAGAGAAAGAAGTTGAAGAGATTGAAAAACCTAAAGATACCCTTTCTCCAAGTAAAGAACATACTGTTGTACCTACTTAAGTGAAAGTTGAAAGACCACCACCACCTTTTCCTCAAAGACTTAAACAGCATAAGCTTGACCATCAATTTTCTAAGTTCCTTGAAATTTTTAAGAAACTTACCATCAACATTCCTTTTGCTGAAGCTTTGGAGCAAATTCCAAACTATGCAAAATTTATGAAGGATATTTCAAGTAAGAAGAGAAAATTTGAAGCTTATGAAACTATTTTATTAAGTGAAGAATGTAGTGCAATTATCCAGAAGAAATTACCTCAGAAACTTAAAGATCCTGGAATTTTCACTATACCATGTGCTATTGAAGAAAAACTCTGTGGAAAAGCCTTATGTGATTTAGGAGCTAGTATTAATCTCATGCCATTTTCAATCTTTTGAAGGTTAGATTTAGGAGAGATCTCTCCTACCACTCTAACTCTTCAGTTAGCTAATTGATCGATCACTTATCCTAAAATGGTTATAGAGGATGTGCTTGTTAAGGTAGATAAATTTATCTTCCCTGTAGATTTCATTATTCTAGATATGGAAGAAGATAAAGAAATACCTATCATTTTAGGAAGACCTTTTCTAGCTGCCGTTCGAGCAATGATTGATGTGCAAAAAGGAGAATTAACAATGAGAGTTAATTATCAAGATATAACATTCAATGTTCTGAAATCAATGAGGTATCCTAAAAAGCAAAATGCTATCGGATGGATATTTTTTATTATATGATTGAAAAGCATTAATTAGAAAGATGTAAAGTCATTTTTGATAATAAAAACAAAGAATCTAAGTTATATGATGAGTTATTAAATGAAGAGAATTCATCTGAAGAAGTTCATTATAATCATGAAAATTGGGATATTTTAGACACAACTACAAATGAGATATTATTACCCTCAACTGAAAAAGCCCCTGAACTGGAATTAAAAATATTACCTGCGCATTTAAAGTATGCATTTCTCGGAGATTCATTAACTTTACTCGTAATTATATCTTCGTAACTAAGCAAAGATCAAGAAGAAAAATTAATTAGAGTTCTAAAGAGTTATAAGAAAGCTTTTGGTCGGACTATTGCGGATATAAAAGGAATAAGCCCTTCAATCCGTATGCATAGGATTTTAATGGAAGAAAATTGTAAACCCACTATCGAACCTCAAAGAAGATTAAATCCAATTATGAAAGAGGTTGTTAAGAAAGAAATTTTGAAATGGTTAGATGCTGGAATTATTTATCCTATTTCGGATAGCCAATGGGTAAGTCCTATTCATTGTGTTCAGAAGAAAGGAGGAGTAACTGTCATTGTTAATAAAAAAATAAATTAATCCCAACAAGACAAGTTACTGGATGGCGAATTTGCATTGATTATTGAAAATTAAACAACACCACTAGAAAGGATCATTTTCCTTTACCTTTCTTGGATCAAATGTTGGATAAAATTGCTGGACATTCATATTTCTATTTTCTAGATAGATATTTTGGTTATCATCAATTACCTGTTGCTCCTGAGGATCAAGAAAAGACAACATTTACTAGTCTTTATGGAACATTTGCCTTTAAAAGAATGCCTTTCGGTTTATACAATGCACTTGCAACTTTTCAAAGATGTATGATGTCAATATCTGTGATTTGATTGATAAAGGAATTGAAGTATTCATGGATGATTTTTCAATTTTTGGAACTTCTTTTGAATCTTGCTTGGAAAATATAACGAAAATTTTGAAGAGATGTGAAGAAACAAATTTAGTTCTAAACTTGGAAAAATGTCAATTTATGGTTACAAAAGGCATTGTACTTGGACATAAAGTTTCACAAATAGGGATGGAAGTTGATCAAACAAAAGTGAAAATTATTGCTAAATTGCAACCACCTACTATCATTACTGATGTAAGAAGTTTTCTGGGTCATGCTGGATTTTATAGGAGATATATAAAGGATTTTTCTAAAATTGCTAAACCTCTTTGCCATTTATTAGAAAAAGAAACTAAATTTGAATTCAATGAAGATTGTCTGAATGCGTTTAATATTATGAAAGAAAAGTTAATCACCACACCTGTCATTATTGCACTTGATTGGAATAAACCTTTTGAATTAATGTGTGATGCAAGTGATTATGCAATCGGAGCTGTATTAGGAAAAAAATATGAGAAGATTTTCAAAGTTATATACTATGCTAGAAAAACTCTTAATGAAACTCAAATAAATTACACAATTACTGAAAAAGAGTTGTTAGCAATAGTATATGCCTATGACAATTTTAGACCATATCTTCTTGGAACAAAATATATAGTACACACTGATCATTCTGTTATTAAGTATTTAATATCTAAAAAGGATGTTAAACCTAGATTGATCATATGGGTTTTACTTTTGTAAGAATTTGATTTTGAAATAGTAAACAGAAGAGGGACTGACCACCAAATTGTTGATCATTTATCAAGAATAAAAAACGATAATGAGAAGATTTATGAAGAAATTATAAATGAAAAATTCCCGGATGAGCAATTATATGTCATTCAAGGATTACAAATACCGTGGTATGCAGATATAGTTAACTACTTGGTTAGCAATATTTTACCATATGGGAAGAATAATAAATATATTAATAAATTCAAGAATGATTATAAATCATATATTTGGGAAGATCCTCATTTATTTAAAATAGGAAGAGATTCTGTGATTTGAAGATGTGTACTTTATGAAGAAACTTTTGCTATTATTCAAAAATGTCACGATTCTGAATTTGGAGGACACTTTGGAGTGAATAAAACTGCATTTAAAATTTTAAATTCTGGATTTTAATTGCCTACTTTATTTAAAGATGGTGGATATTATGTGAAAACTTGTGATCGATGTCAAAGAATGGGAAATATATCCAGAAAAGATGAAATGTCTCTAAATTTTATACTAGAAATCAAAATTTTAGTTGTATGGGGTTTAGACTTTATGGGACCTTTTGTACCATCATCTGGAAAGATTTATATTTTATTAGCAGTTGATTATGTTTCAAAGTGGATCGAAGCTGTAGCTTTACCAAACTGTGATTCCAAAAGTGTTTCAAAATATCAAAGAAAATGATTTTTATAAGATTTGGAATGCCTAGGATAATTTTCACAGATGGGGGAAGTCATTTCAGAAATATAAGAATTCAATCATTGCACGAAAAATTCGCAATTAAGCATAGAATTGTAAATGCTTATCATCCTCAAACAAGTGGAATGGCTGAAGTATCAAACAGAGAAATTAAAAGAATATTGGAAAAGACTATTAATCCTAAAAAACTTATTGGGTTGATAGACTTGATTCTGCATTATGGGCTTATAGAACAGCTTATAAAACACCTATCGGAATGTCACCTTATCAGTTAATTTATGATAAACATTATCACTTACCTGTTGAACTGGAGCATAAAGCTTATTGGGCAATAAAAGAGTTCAATTATAATTTGAATACTGTAGGAGAAAAACGATTATTACAACTAAATGAAATGGAAGCGATAAGAAATGAATCTTATGAAAATGCAAAAATTTATAAGGATAGAATGAAGAAATTACATGACAAAATAATTTCAAGGAAAATATTCAAGCTTGGACAAGAAGTATTATTATTTAATGCTCGTTTAAAATTTTTCCCTGGAAATTAAAATTTAAATGGATGGCACCGTTTATAATTGAGAAAGTATACCCTTATGGAGCTGTGGATATTAAAGATCCCAAAACTGGAAAAGTATTTAAAGTTAACAGATTAAAATTGAAGCCATATATGGGAAAAATGAAATTAAATTAGAAAGAGGCATATGAACTGAGTCTACTCTATTAATTCAATTAATTAGGTCGGGCTGACGACGTTAAACCAAGCGCTTTGTGGGAGGAAACATATATTTATTAGTTTGAGTTTAATTATCGTTGTAAGGTTATGCCTTGGTTTTGACTAAATTTGTATATAACTTCCGGAAAAAGAAGGCTAATGAGTCTGTATTGGCTTAAGCTAAACATTTTCTTGAAGTATATAGAAATTGGACTTTGACCACTCCATGTCAAATGTGAGTAAAAAGGAGATCAAGTTAACCTTCATTTGTGATTGTTTGTGATTGTTTGTGATTTGAGTTTTTTGTAATTGTGTTTGTATGTTGATCATATTCGTTTATTAGACCTATTTTTTACGACCAAAACTTTGTAAAATTTGACGGTAGGCAAATCGGAGTCGATCGAGGTTCCGATGCTTATGCGCCAAAATTTGGCGCTTAAGCGCCAGAATAACTGGCATATCGATGAATCTGGCGCCTAGGCGCCAGATTCCGGCGCCTAAGCGCCGCGGTTACAGATCGTGGAAAAACTGAATTTCCTCAGTTTTTCACACAAAATCTCTTTATTTATAGCCTATTTTTCATCCCCAATCCCATATGCACACTAATTTCAACCAGAGCAATTCATTTTGGAGGATTTAGGAAGGATTTGGAGGCCATGGATAGAGGAAATCATGGAAATGAGGTAAGAGACAAATCTCCTAAAGATCCTCGGCCTTATTTTAATGGTTTTATTCTTCGTTAGTTTGGAGAAAATGTTTAGTCGAATGGATAAGATTGAAGCGGAACTTCAAAGTATTGGTAATCGTCTCCATGAGATGTACCACCAATACGAACACTTGGAATGGCAAACCAAACTTCAATCTGATCACATGGCTGTCTATCAAGACGCTCAAGTAGAAATGTACACGAAGAACAAATGGATTGATGAAAAGACGGCTTTGGAACTTCCAAGGGCGTTGGTGTTCTATCCCTTTGATCCTAGCGAACTTCATCGCGAAAGAAATGGAAATTGAAAATTGAAGATTGATGTTAAATAGATTCTATGTTTGTTTTAGCTGTGATTGAGTCTTATTTTAGTGTGTTGAATATCTAATGTGTGTATTTGCTTAAATTTTTCAATGTGTGTTGTTGGATTTGAATGTTTGCTTTTAATATGTTGTTGATTGTGTTATTTATAAAATGATGAACCTTGATACAAGTCTTGTACTAAAGATTGTTGAATTTGGAATGGATATTAGGATTTTGAATTGAAGAATTTGGATACATTTATGTGGATCTATGCTTTTATTTTAAATTGATTGTGAAAATATTTGGAGGTTATAAAATGGATTAATACTCTCATAAGAGTAATTAGGAGTCGAAGTTGATAAGATTTGGTGGAAATTTTTAATTTAAATCGAATTTTTGGAAAAGCAAGTCTAGCACCTAGGCGCTGGTTCGGCCTGAACCCGAAAACTAATCTTTTTCAACCCCCCACGCCATTTTTGACACCTAAGCTTCCTTCTCCACAGTATTTGCGTGAAAATACCACCTAGAGATCCCATTTAGAGCCGGATTTGCAGGTTTTTGGGCTTGAAATCACCCGATTTCTTCATCTCGAGGTTAGATCTACTTTCTAAACTCAATATCTTTGATTTTTACCATGGATTTTGCTCTCATTAAGAAAAACTGAAATTTTGAGAAAAATTTTGATTTTTTATGATCAAATTCATGGGTGTTTAAGCTATTTCAAGTTTAAAAAGCTTAAATTAGTTTATTTTCCTAGATTCATTTAATTTATTTTGTGTTTTTCTTTTACATTTAGATGGCACCTAAATCTAAGAGAGGAAAAGAATGAGAAAACTTTGATCGTAGCAAGTTCGTCACTGTTGCTGCACACTTTCGATATAATGATTTTGCTATGACTCGGAAGTTTATCTCAGAGTGAAGTTTCTATAATCCTGGAGGAAGAATTGAGGAGACAATCGTTGCACTCCACTGGCAACGATTTTTCTATTTCACTATTGTTTTCGTTATCTCGGTGGTTAGAGAGTTTTATGCTAATTTCGTGGATGTGGAGGAATATGAGATTTCGTTCGAGGAGTTGGAGTACGATTCACTCCTGAACATATCAACATTTTTTATGGTCTGCCGCCAAACATTGAGTGTTATTACTTAGGTTTGTCTCCATCTGAGAAAGATTTGGACATGATCATTGCCTACTTAACTGATGGTACTGGAGCCTGGAAGACTCAGAATGGAAAAAGGGTAAATTTTTCATCTTCTATGCTTAATGGTGTTTCCATGGCATGGCGCTACTTTATTTCTGCTCGTCTCCTTCCATCCAATAATCTGAGTGAAGTTACCAGAGATAGAGCTATTCTAAACTACTGCATTCAAGAGAAGAAGTCTATTGATGTTGGGAGAATTATTTATGATTTTGTGGAGGCTATTGCTCGTTCTTGCACATCTATTGGACTTGGTTTTCCATCACTGATCTATTCTCTTTGTCAAAGTACTGGAGTAGTTGCTGAGCTTTCTCAAGGAAAGCTTAAGTCGATGAAGCCTATAGGAAGAGAGAGTGTCAGCATTTATGACCGACTGCGAGGTAAGAGTTCTACTGCACCTGCTAGTTCATTACCCACTTCAGGTAGAACTTCTACTTCTAGACCATCTACTTTTGCTGAGCCATCATCTACATTTTGGGAAACCATGCATGATCAGTTCATAGAGCAGTAGCATGAGTTATTCTTAACTCACTGCAGAGTAGATACCATAGACAAGAAGATTGATCATCTTTACGAGTATACACAATGAAAGAGTGATTATGATGCTGAATATTTAGAGTCTTTAGTGAGATTTCTGAAGGGTGAGCATGATGTTCAGTTCCCTACTTGTCCCAGATTTTCACCCTATGTTGATCCTAAGGATATGGAGTTCTCTTTTGGTGATGATGATGATGAAGCTGCAGACAGTTATTAGTAGCTTGATTAATCTCTAGAGATAGTTGATTCTATTTTTAGAGTATTATCTTGTTTTTTGTGATGTTATTTATTGATGTTATTTGTGAACTTTTTATGTTAAAACTATTTTTAGATTATCTGATGTGAATGAATTTCTATAAAAGTTTATTTCTGTTTCAGCCTATTGTTTAGTGTTCATGAATAGTTAGTAAATTTGCATGTTCTAAAATAATTTTTTTTTTAGAAATTAACTCCTGCTCTGCAAAACTTTTCTATATATGCTTAATCATTTTTGTTATATTCATATTGAAGCATGCGTAGAAGTAGAGTATAGTTTTTCTTTACTACATCATTGTTATACTTAGATTAATTCCTGTTTATTTCTTTCTCTCATGCTTTAGAAAATTTCTTAATTCATATTTATACTAAAGCTGAAGTTTAGGGGAGGGAAAATATTTATCAAATTTAAATATTATTTGTCCTTAAAGAACTAATATTTTCTTTAAAAATATATTAAAATAACATAAGGAATGAAAAATCTATTTAAGAATACCTAAATTTTTGAATTTATAAATAATTTAGTAAACTTAACTAAAATTTCAAAAATTTTGGTTGATTTTAAGAATAAAATTATTTAGCTTAAAGAATAATAAGATGAAAATTTTTCTATTTATAGTAAAGAGAACTGTATTTTTGAAATACTAAATCATCAAGATTATTGCTTGAAAAAGAAAAGATTGAAATAAGTTTGGAAAAATATTAATGTAATATTTATTTAGTAAAAATGTAAAAGTTTTTGAAAATAAGTTAAGAATAGTGAAGTTCAAAATCATTAACAGGCTATCCAAAAATAGTAATCCTCACTTAAAAAAAAAAGAAAAAAAGGGTGAGGAGAAACTAGAGGAAATGCCTAATCAAAAATTGGCTTCACTTGAATTTTCTTATAGTAAGAAAACTGATTACATTTTTAACTTAATTTCTATGTACATATATTTTTACTAGAAAAATATTTCATGAAAATATTTTTCTTGTAAATATTCTATGTGACCTTGATATGATAAACTACAATTATTCTTGAAATAAATGAAAAATTGGAAGTCTTATGATTTGGTAGTTAAATGTTCTTTAATTATTAAAATTAAACTTAATTAGTGAAATTTGGTTAATGATTTGCTAAAGTATTTATAAAACAAAAAACTATAAGGAATATTTAATATTTTAACTTCATTCCAAATGTTATTTATTTTATGTAATTAAAAGGGTTACTTGAGGACAAGTAACATTTAAGTTTGGGAGAATTTGATCCACTTAAAAAATGCCCATTTTTATGTCTTATTTATGATTTAATTCTTAAGGATATTATGCTTTAATGAAAGGTATTTTCATGTTTTTGGATGTAGATGATTAAAAAGAGCCCAAGAATGAAAAAAAGAGCAAAAAAGGAGCAAAAATGAAACTAATGGAGCAATTTTTAGAATTATTGGCCTGGCGCCTAGGCGCCAGAGTCCGGCCCCTAAGCGCCAGTTCGATACAGACGCTGTTAAGTTTTTTTGATGACTTTGGGCAGTTATTTTGACGGTGTTAAGAGGTTATTGAAGCTTCTAGAAGACTGGAAGTTAATCCTAATATATAGGACATGTGATATAATGTATTTGGACACAAGGAAACGGTTTGGATCGCGAAGAGGTGCGAACCAAAGTGAAGAGGTGTGAACGACCTGGTCACGGAGTCCTGCGCCTAGGCGCCAGATCCCAGCGCCTAGGCACGATGGTTACCTTCTAGAAGATACATTGAATTTGGATGAATTTTGAAGAGGTTCCTTAAGCAACCCCTTGTCAAATTCAGAGCTCTATAAATAGGAGCCCATTCTACAGAGAAAATCGCACCAAACCCTCGCCCCCCTTTTAGTACACATACCCATTTTAGCCTATTCTAGTTTAATTTAGTCTCTTCCATACTTAGGGTGCCGCTTTATTTTGTATCTAGTGAGTTTATTTTAAGTGTTTATTATGTGTGATTGTTGTTGGAGTCTTTCATCATTGTGTTGGAGTCAGTAGAAGTCAGCGGAGCTCTTGAAGGAACACTTCAGATAAGTATTTCAACTTTGGTTCAAAGTTTTATAAATATGTTTTGTTGTATTATTTTAATGAGTTCTGAGTAGTTAGTTATCTTTCTCCTTTCAATTATGAAAAGATTATAAATTAATTAAATTTCATAGGAGAATTAAATATAAAATTTTTAAAATATTGTGATGATATTAATACCTGATCTTAGTTTACTTTATAAATTGGTCATTTAATTTGTTAAAACCTGTTGAAGAATTTTGAGACCTATCCAGAGATAAATTCTTAACTAGTAGATATCACATGAATCTTTAAGGTAATCGAAGGCTTTACGCGAATTATTTAAGGTGAAGTGCAAATAAATAGGAAGATATTATTTATTGGGCGTAGAACTAATTAGTTTTTAGAGTGACAGACTAAATTCTAATAATTTGGTTTATAGAAAGGTAACGGGTCACAGGTAGTGCCAATCATAGCCACCCTTGGACATCTAGTAGTTTGAGGCTAGACTAACACATTCTACTAATAACACATCCTGAGCCTAACTATAGATTAGTCAATGTTCTTTGCACCTGGACCAAAGGGTAAAGAATAGGAATGCTTCTATTCAGCACAATACTATAATCTTAATTCCCTACAAAAGATAATTAATCTATAATTCTTGGATTAGGTGAAAAAGGAGAAAGTCGTTTTTATAATTGAATTAAATTACTCCTTACTTTACTTTCCTGCTTATTGTTTACTTTCTTTTAGTAAAAGTTATTACTTAATTAAGTTTGAATATATATATATATATATATATATATATATATATATATATATATATATATATATATATATATAAGTATATATAATTTGCTTAAGAAAATTTCAAAATATTGTTTTTATATATTTTTACTTTTTGTTTTTATTATCCCTGTGGGATCAATAACTAGGACTCCACTAGAGCCATGTATTACTTGAACAATACGTATACTTGTATTTAAAATTGTGACTTTTACAGTAATTAAATCTAGTAAAATTATAAAATTAAACCTCGCACATCAAGTTTTTGAAGCCATTTGCCAGGAATTAAATCTTCTAAAAAGTGGTATCAAAATCTTGTATTTTAAAGCTTAATTAAAGTCGCATCGCATTAGTCACTCTTCTGTTTCAAGTCTTCTTCCAATTCTGCCCTTTTATAATTATTAAATAATGGAGGATCTATCTTAGTTGAGGAAATAGATTTTTATAATTATTTAGGAATTTCTTCCATTGGTCTTTCAATATCCTTATCCTCTTTTCTCAACTCAAAGTTCGTTTGAAATATATCCTCAAATTCTCTTCCAAGTCTTAGTTCAATAATTTTATCTTATTCATCATTCAATTCAGGTTTTTCTTATGATTGAGTCGCATTTAAAGATATAAATACTGGTTGTGTAGATGAATTCCCTAAATAGATAGGCTTTAAAATTATATGGGGTACATCCATCTTAAGTTCATGAGATTTTCAACAGACGGAATTAAAAGTTTACTATTTTTGGTAGCATCCATCATTTCACACCTCTCCTGAACATACATAGAGTCTTTTTTAAATAACATTTTCGAATCATCATGAAAGTCTATTTCAATCTCATCTGTTAAGTTACTCTCAAAACTTTCTTAGAAATGGTCTTTCCTTAGATAATCAATTTCATATATCCAAAAACAAACATCATCTTTTCTCTCAGCTAGATATTTCATTGTCTTTAATACATCAAAGTGACTTCATAGTCATTAATATTCATAGTCAACTCTCCTTTTTGCATATCTATCATAGCTTGTCCAGTAACAAGGAAAGGTCTCCCAAAAATAATTGGAATTTCTTTATCTTTCTCCATATCTAATACAATAAAGTCCAAAGGAAAGATAAATTTATCCACTTTAACAAGCACGTCTTCTGTAACTCCTTTTGGATAAATGATAGATCGATCAGCTAACAGAAGGGTTACAGTAGTGGGAGAAATATCGACTAAGCCTAACCTTCTAAATATAGATAGAGGCATCACATTGATGCTCACTCCTAAATCACATAAAGCTTTTCCACATAACCTTTTTCCAATTGCACAAGGAATTGTAAAGCTACAAGGATGTTTAAGTTTCCAAGGAAATTTTTTCTGAAGTATAGCGCTGCACTCCTCACTTAGTGCAACTGTCTTGTAATCCCCAAATTTCATTTTCCTGTTTAATATATCCTTCATAAGCTTTGCATAACTTGGCATCAGTTCCAAAGCTTTAGTGAAAGTAATATTTATCGTTAACTTCTTAAGTACTTTTATGAACTTTGAAATTTTTTTATCAACTCATGTTGTCTAAGTCTTTGAGGAAATGGAGGTGGTGGTCTTTCCAAACTGATTTTAGTTCGAGATATTAATTTTTCCAAATCCTTAGAAACATGTTCTTCAGGTCTTTTAGTTTCCTTTGTTTCTCTCACAACATCTTTCTCTTTTCTAACCACATCCTCTATCTCTCTTCCACTTTTTAATTGGACAGCTTATACTTGTTCATTAGTGTTCTCTTTAGGGTTGATCTCAATGTTGCTAGGAAGTGTTCCTTGGGGTCTATTGCTAAGTGAATTAGCAATTTATCCTAGTTGATTCTCTATGTTTCTAATCACAGCATTTTGACTTTGTAACTAGTTTCCCATTTGCAATACCACTTCTTCCATAAACATCTTCTTATCCTCAAATTGTTGATCATTATTAGAGTCTGGTGGATATGAAGGTCTATAGTTTGTGTTCCCCTGATTATACCAACTTCTATTATGATTTGCATAATTATTTTCCCATTTTTTGTTTCCACCATCAGTAGTATGATTCTAGTTAAATTTAGGATGGTTCTCCCAACCTGGGTTGTAAAAGTTAGAGTACGAGTTGTTTATAGTATTTAAAGCATCATATGATAGAATCAATCATATGCCCTAATGAACTTTCCTCACTTACTGGAGTAAATTGATGTTGGTTCATTCCAAATTGGTCCAACTTCCTTGATATTGCAGCAACCTAAGATGCAAGAATTGCAATCGCATCTGTATCATAAACACTAGCTACATTTGTATGATTTACCCTTGCAGAGGGCCATTGAAATTCATTTGTATCCATTTTTCAATTAACTCGTACGCTTCATCAAATGGTTTTGACATTAATGATCCACTAGCGGTATCGTCAGTTATAAACCTAAGGGATCCTACTAACCCATTATAAAAAGTTTGAATGAATAACCAATCGGGCAGAGCATGGTGTGGACACTTTCTTAGGAGTTCCTTAAATCTTTCCCAGACTTCGTATATTGATTCTCCTTCATACTGACAAAATGAGATAATATTTTTTCTAAGTTTAGTAGTCCTTGAAGGTGGAAAACACTTAGCTAGGAATTTCTGAGTTAACACCTCCCAACTTTTAATAGAGCCAGGTGTTAATGAGTATTACCACATTTTAGCCTTATCCCTTAGTGAGAAAGGAAAAAGCCTTAGGCTGACAGCATCGTCTGACATGCCATTATAAAGAAATATAGTACAAAGTTCTATAAAATTTGATATGTGTAAATAGGGATCCTCCAAAGGAGTTCCCCCAAACTGATTATTCTGCACTAGTTGGATAATCTCAGGATTTATTTCAAACGAGTCAGCTTCTACGATAGGGTTTGTTGACCTCATTTTTGATGAGGTCTTCTCTTCTTCTCTTTAGTACTTAGGATCTAGCCTTAGGCTTTTCCTTTGACTATCTTAGAGGACTAGAATTGGGATCCACCATCTAGAATTTCAAACCACTTCTTAACTCCCTGCAAACTCCACAAACTTGACTGTAGACCCCTAATCACCAGAGGGTTGAAATCAAATGTGGAAGTTTAAAGGATGAGTTCCTATAGGACTCTTTGGCCTTGGGACGCCCTACAGGTGGTCCGGTGCAGTGGAGGGGCCGACTTACACACACACTAAACTCATACACTACACTTCCATACACCTCCTAAAACCACACCTATACCTAACTCGACCTCCCGACTCATGTAAGTGATTCACATGGATGGTCCTTAACCCCTAAGCCCTTGGCTAAGAGGGTTAGGAACAACATAGTGAATGCCTCAAATGAGTCCCTTCATGGCTCATATGGGCTTGATGTGGCTTCATGGCTCAACCAAAATGATTTTATTCCACTTATATTCACCCAATCTTCAATTTTCCAAATTTTCAATTTTTGACCCCTGGGAGAGCCTCCAGCCATGCCTATTTAAACCCCTCACCCTCTCGGCCAAAACAGGTGCTGAACCAAACCATACCAAAACTCTGCCAAAATCACTCCTCACTCCCCTCCAGACTTAGAGCAATTGATCCCCACTGTCCTCCTGCTCACAATCCCCATTGCGTCGAGCTCGATTTCGGAGCTCGATTCTCGAGCCGAACGGGACACTCCACGAGATCTTCCACCAAAATCAAATTAAACTCACCTACACCTTCACCGAGCCAAGAGAAGAAGTTTTCCGAGTGAAAGCCCCTCTCCAGGTCACCCAGTTGTTCCGGACTCCAAAGGTTGTGATCGGCCTTGGTGGAAATCACGGCTAGGCAATTCACCACATCCCAGGGCTTCATCCCTAGCCTCCTGCGGCTCCAACGAACGTGCGCGAGCATCTCCGATCGAGGCTTCACCTCTCGGAGCTAAGGTATGGATCAATTCTTCATCCCGAGCTTCTAAACATTCTCCATTTCAAATGAGTCGATTTCGATAAACATTAGCCGTATAGATGTGTTCGTCTCTTGAAGACGAATCCATGGAGTATAAGAACATAAAAATCCATGGAGAATTGAGTGAGATCTTAGGGCTAGAAGGTGGACGGTTCTCGGGTTAGGAGGCTTGGGGGACGATGAACGGATGCCGTTCATTTAATACACGCGCGGACGGACGGCTCAGATGGCGTCGGACGAGGAGATGATACATGAACCGCGGGCCGCGTGGCGGCGAGTCGAAGGAGGCGTCGAATGGGAGCGTGCGCGTGTGCATTCGGAGGCTGCCGAGGTTGACGCGGCGCAGCGTCACTTAAGTAGAAAAATAGGGTATTTTCTTATTTATTTAAATACCAGAACTTCAAAAATCCATATCTTTGTGTAGAAAAATCACAAAAATAAAATAAAAATACTCTCTTGCTCGAGTGAACGAGAGGAGAATAATGTGGAAAAGAAATTAATTAATTTTGTCCAGTATTTTATTTTTGATTAATTATTTACTCCTGCATTGTTTTAATTCTCCATGCATTCATACAATTCACTATGGCATGAGACCATAGGGCTTTTGAAGCCTACGAACTTGGGAACATTCCACTGAATTTTCCGAGGTCGGAGAGCCACCTCAATGAAAAGTTATTGATTTTTCAAATGCATGTTGCTGTTTTGAGTATTTTAATTCCAAAAATTAGCATGTTGTGAAATAAATTCTAGGAAAATTTGTTGATGTTCCTTATGACCGAGAGAACCACTAGGAAAAATAGGACTTGAGTTAATTCACTTTAGATAACCCTAATTGGCACTAAATACCCAAAATAGACCCCTAATTAATTAGAGTTAACCATAGATCAAATTCACTTGAAATCAATTCTCCACTGACCTTTAGGATCGAGAGGAACCCACCATAAAAGTTTGAAGTCGATTGGACTTGGTTAGCCCTACTTAAATGGGTTGATTAAGCGAATTTAGTCATTTTAAACTTTAAAAATTCATAACTTTCAAAATACCTTTCAAAAATTCACCAAATTGGTTTTGGAGCCTCTCTCGATATCAGGGCAATTTAAGAAAATTAAAATTTCAATTTTCTAAAAAAGTTGATTTTTCATCATTATTTTAATATTTTAATAATTAAAAATAATAAAAATCACAAAAATAATAAAATTCACCAAAATGTCATATTTTGAAATATAATCACTTAGGAACAAACCCCATATTTTTCTTAAGTCTATTTAATGAGATATTAAATTTTAAAGCCCTAGGGTAATTTTAAAATTTAAAAAAAATGTATTTTCTAGCATTTTCACTAAAATAATTATAATAAATCAAAGAAAAATCAGAAAATTGTAAAATTTGGTTCTCTGGAATCCTTGATATTAGAGAGAATTTTAAAAATTATAAAATTCATTTTTCAACTTATATTCTATTTTTAAATTAATTAATACTCCAGAGCTTAAAATAATTCTAATAAATAAAATATAATTCAAAAAATCACAAAAATTGGTCCAAGTGGTCCTCTGGTCATTAAGAATGTCCCATAATTTTCTTAAGGACAGAAACTTTCCCTTGGTCATATTATTAAATTTTCCTTGGAAATCCTTATTTTCCACCAAAAATAATTATATAAATAAATTAAATACAAAAAAATCACATTTTCTCCTCTAATGTCTTTATTGACATATGAGTGAAGTAACATAAAAATTTCAAGTTCATTTGAGCTCAATTTAGTGAGTTATGAAATTATTAGGCTTGAAGGGCAAAATGGTAATTAAAATCTTAACCCTTTAATTAAGACTTTAGGCTTAATGAAGATAATAGGCAAAATATTTGATTTTAATTTGATTTGGATGATTGAAATTTAGATAATTAAGGGGTAGAAACCTACTAAACAATTTAAAACAATTTTAATAAACCTTAATTAAATAATTAGTTAAATTTGGAAGAATAATAAAATTGGAATTATTAAAATAGGGATATTATTAGGAAGAGATTTGTTCTTTAATTTAAAAATCCCTAAATTAATCATCCCAATAATATTTAATTCCTAATTAAAATGATAATCCAAGTTTAAGATTTAAAATGCTAAAAGACTTAATCATTAAATTAAATTAAAGTTAAATTATTTAAAACAAATCCCTTTAAAATTAAAAAAAATTAAATTAAAAATTATATTAAATTAAATTAAAAATTAAAAATTAAATAAAACTAAATTAAATTAAATTAAATTAAATTAAATTAAATCAAATTAAATTAAATTAAATTATATTAAATTAAATTAAATTATATTAAATTATATTAAATTAAATTAAATTAAATTAAATTAAATTAAATTGAAACTAAATTAAATCAAATTAAATCAAATTAAATTAAATTAAGCTAAATCATATTACATTAAATTAACTTAAGTTAAATTAAATTAAATTAAACCACATTAAACTAAATTAAACTAAGTTAAATTAAATTAAATTAAATTAAATATAACATCACTCTAAGACATAAAGAAATTCAAAATAAATCTAAAACAATTTGAACACTATTCCAAACTTAAATCCATTAACTAAAATTAAATCACAACCTACTTGAACATCCTCGAAAGCTCGTGATGTCATAACTCTTAAAAGGAGTGTTGAAAGAAGTGTTAATTCACTTATAGGATATTCGAATGTCTCAGTTCATCTGAGCGAGACAACAAAACTTAAACTCTCGGACGATTAATTCATTTGTGTAATTAAATTCATTTGGACTTAAAACAATCCTAGAAATATTGAAAAGATGTTTCAGATTCGTCTTGAACACTTCCTCAATATGATAGGATATTTATAAGAACAGTTGAACTTAGTTGTTCTTTGATGAAGAAAATCGTCCTCAAATTAAAATACAAGAACCTAGACGTCATAGGAAATGACTAGCTATAGGATTAGGAACTTGGTAGAAAACCATAACCTTTCCCTTAGCTTTACCAGGAACTTACTTTAAATGCTTAAATATTCTAACTGTGTTTTAAGTGCGGCTTGGGATGACGGGAAGACCCTCACGGTACGCTTTTATTTTATTGCCATTTACTTTCTTGCAATTTATTTAATCGCATCGCACTTACCTTTCTTGCATGATAAACAACGAGTTGCATGAAAACCTACACCTTTAGGACGAAAACCAAAGCTGAAACCCATAACTAAATTAAAAGACACTACGAGATAAAATTCATCGCCACAACATTCAAAATATAAAATAACTCAAAATTTAATCACAAACAAAACAACAAAACTACAACTACAACTAAATTAAAACGTCTCATTGAATGATCGGGAATACCTCGGATGATGTAACCCGCGTGTTGCTTAACGGGATTTCCACGGTCCAAATGAAAGTGCGGAACTCATTTAGTTGAGTTTAGCAATTCATCCGGACTAAGTGAATTCGATGAAAATAACGGTGCGGGATGACGGAACAGTGGGATCTTAATCGGTTCGTTTAATCGATTTTAAGACCTGTTTTAATTAAAATATTAAAGACACATGGAAATTAAGACTTTCTCTAAAACCAAACACTTCTCTCATCTCCTGATTTATGACTTCTACAACTAAACCTCTGCAACAACAAGGAGCTCGGAGCATGGTGGGCAGCACGGCCATCGTCATCAGCAAAACCCGAGTCTACTTCAGCAAAACTTTCCTTAGAATTAAATAACCAAGCCGTAGGACTTCGAGGTAGCTTGCACTAGTGCAACATAAATCCTCGAACTCTTCGTTAGGCATTTGCATGATCATATCATGTAAATTAAGCCCTAACCGGTCTTAGGAATCCGAGGTAGTCGTCCGATACGACATAAACCCTCACATCTTCGAGAGCTATTTGTATGATTTTATCATACAAATATAAGTCCTAACTAATTAAAATTGGCGAGATCAAAATATTAAATAAACATTAGGACTTTCCTAAATTCGAACCAAACAATAAGATAGTTTGGGAAGTTGCCGAGATTCTTCTTGGATCCTCGGCTTCTCCTACTTTTCTTCCATTGGACTTCGAAAATAATCATTCCAAACTTGATCCATTCCCTATTGAAATTCTAAAATTCAATCCCTTGAAAACTTAAACTTTGCGATTCTTGAGAGCGAAACTATCGATTATTATCGAGAGTTTTCTTAGGTGATTCCCATCACTTAAGATGTAATTAACTATAGGGGCTTGCCCTTATAGGGAATTTTAAGAACCTGAGGTAATATAAACCCTGTTTAATGTTTTTATATTAAACGAGGGAATTTGTCGGCTTATAAAATTGGTTCGCGAGACCAAACGGATGTCACAAACCTTTCTAGTTTATTTAATCGAGCCCCATTATCGAAGCGATGTGTACTATTCTTCGGGATAGATACACGGTTTGTGATGCGGCGCTCGTTTATATAAGTCTATTCGGGATGTGAGATCGGTTTGATTTCATATCTTAAAATTTTCAAATTTAAAATTATTTTCAAAATCAAATACTACTTTTCAAATTATTTATTTAAATTAAATTAAAATTCGCCGACAATTTCTGTAGGCGACCCCTCTTTTCAAAATAAAACACATAACCTAAAAATAATGCCGACAGGGTTTTGTATACTTGAGTGAATTTCATCTATTGTAGGATTTACGTAATCCCTCAAAGAAGTATGATGATTTTCCAAGTTATTATCTTGAAAGTTTTCCATTTCCATTTCTAGTTTTTCGAGTCATTTCTGTATTTTTATTTTTTTATTTTTTTTCAAACTTACGATCATAAGGCATAAGTCCTACAAATCCTTTGTTTCGCATACGCAACACAACAAACAATACATTAACAATTAAACAAATAAAAGATGAAATATATTCAACACAACAAAACATTTCCACGAACACCTTATTTTTCACACAAACAGTTTTTTTCACAACACTTTTCACACAAAAATAGTTTTTACGACACTATAATTTTCCAAGTCTAAGCCTAAATACTTCAACTAAAATTCTCCTAAAGTTCTTACCAAAGCTCCCAGGCAACGGCGCCAAAAACTTGATCGTGACGTTTTATGGTGATAAAAATTAGTGCAATTGATTAATAATAAAGTCACTTATATCAACACAAGTATACGTATCGCTCAAGTAATACAGGGCTCTAGTGGAGTCCTGGTTATCGATCCCACAGGGAAGTGAGATAAAAGGTCTTTAGTCAAATTCTAGTTTACTACAATTACTCCTTAGTATGAAATGTCGATTAAAATTATGTTTTATCTAGCAACTACTCCTAAATGCAAGTGTTAAATGTAAAGATAGTAACTATAATTAAATGCAAATATAAATTCTAAAGATCACCCTTTTTGGATGAATTGGTTTGGAGAATTTTGAGATACTAAAAACTACTATTCTTATGTAATGAAATGGATAATGTATAGGAATGAGATGCATTAAATATTGTATGTGAAAAATAGAAGCAATCCTATTCTTTGCCCTTTGGTCCAAGCATAAAAACATTGACTAATCTTATGCTTGTTTACTGAATCTGTGGCTAGGCTGGGAGGATACCGGCTCTAACTTCGGAACTCCCACGTTCCCCTCGCCTGAGGGCTAACATCTTCGCTTCAGTACTCAAACAATAGGACCGAACTGGGGATTTTAGTCTTTCACTCTAAAATCTCCACTTTTACGTCTAATAATTATATTTCCCTATTTATTTTCATTCAATCCCCATGAACTTCACCATCCATGGAATTTGAATGTGGTTCGTACTTAGTTGTCGAAATCATAACCCTCTTAGATCGTATGTTTTCACAACGAATTTTAACATTACAAAAGGCCTTAATTGCAACGTAAATGAAGTGCAAGTAAAAACCATAACATTTATATATAAAACTTCTTCTAGCATGTATCTCAACATCCTACATATGAATTCTACTCATTACAAAAGAAAAGTAAAATGAAAAGAATGGCATAATCTTCTCATGCCACTATTCCCAAAGAAGAAGAAAGAGTAAGAGAGATACGTCACAAAGCAAGAAGAAAACATAACGGAAACTTCATTTAACCAAAGCAAATCTACTAGGTAAGTGTTTACAAAATCATAAGATAATGAAGAACAATACTTAGTTTTTTCCCTTTGAAAAAAAGATGAAGATCTCTCCCACAAATTCTCCCATCGATCCATGCAATGCTAGTGCAATCCCTTACAAATTCTCTCAAAATCTCCTCTTCAATCTCTCTAAAATGGTAGAAATCTACATTTCTACTCTTAATCTAAGAACCCTAAACATTCTCCAAGTTTTTCCTAACATTCCTGTCCTTTTTTTCTAAAATAAAATCCCTAGTTTAAAGAGTATGGACAAATTTCTATGAGTTCCCTTAAGCACCCCTTCGAAAAAGGGTCCAAATACATTGAATTTCAGCCCAAAACCACCAATAGTTGGTCCATAGTCGTTCGGGGCACTGTCAGCGGGTTTGAGGGAGCTGTCGGTGAACTTTTCTGTCATTTTCAGCCTTCTCAGGAAAATCTCACCGTTGGCGAGCTCGAGAGCGCCGTCGGCGAGTAGACTGCTGCGCAGCTCCACCGTTTTGCTCCGTTTGGCTCCGTTTTAGCTCTGATTCGCCCCGTTTCAGTTGCATTGCGTTCCTAACAGATAGCCCCACAAAATAAGCATAATAAAAACCTTTATTTAAAGTGTAAAATAATTCAAAAATATTCAATAAGTGTAAAAGAGATTAAACATCGAAAGACTTATCGAAAGGTATCAGGCCAAAATTTGTTTTCTTCCTCGTTTTTGCTCCAAATTGCACCATTTTTACTTTCTTTTGCTCCAATCTTCATTTATTGTACCTAAAACTAAAAAACATACAAAATACCTTCCTTTAAAGTGTAATAATATCAAAAATGAGTAAAATTATATAGCAAAAAAACGTGTATATTTTAGGCGTGTCACATATACACTTTGAAGAGGGTAGGTAGTCATATGTTCCTTGTTGGCACATAATTTATTATTTAATTTCATCAATTCTTTTACTGATTATGTCATTATCTTCATTTTAATTTTCTTTTTGAAATGAACTGGATGCATGTTTAGGAATCTTGATTTGCTTAGATATTCTATTATTTTATTAATGTAATGATATTTTCACCAGTTCTTAATTTACTTTGAAAACTAATCACTTATGAGGTTAAAATCCATTGTGAAACATAATGGCTTAGGAGGGCTATGATTTCACTAACTAATGAGTACCACACTTCACTCTGGAAAGAGCTATTGTGATCGTCTAAGGGGGAGTGTAAATAGATAGGGAGATAAGTTATTATGGGTGTAGAATTGATTTTCTAGGGTGACAGACTATATTCTTTTATCAATTCGGTTTAGAGTTTGGTAACGGTTCCTAGTAGGTCCTATAAATAGGGCACAGTAGTGTCGGCATATTTTTAGGTTATGTGTTTTGCAAAGGGATCGCCTACAGAAGTTGTCGGCATATTTTAAATTTAATTTACATATATATATAATTTGGAAAGTAGTGTTTTGATTTTGAAAATAATTTTAAAAAATTTTAAGATATGAAGTCGAACTGATCTCACATCTCGAATAGTTTATATAAACGAGCACCGCACCACAAGCTGTATATCTATCCCGAAGAATAGATACATCTGCTTGATGATGGGGCTCGATTAAATAAACTAGGAGATTTGTGACATCCGTTTGGTACGCGAACCAATTTTATAAGCCGACAAGTTCCCTGCTTAATATAAATGAATCAAGCGGGGTTTATATTACTCGGGTTCTTAAAGTTCCCTATAAGGGCAAGCCCCTATAGTTAATTACATCTTAAGTGACGGGAATCACCTAAGAAAACTCTCGATAATAATCGGTAATTATGCTCTCGAGAATTTCAAAGTTTAAGTTTTCGAGGGATTGAATTTTTGAATTTCAATAGGGGATGGATCAAATTTGGAACATTTTATTTTAGGAGTCCAAAGGAAGAAGGGTAGGAGAAATCACAGATCCAAAGCGAACTTTGGTAATTTCCCGATTATCCTATTGTTTGGCTTGAATTTAGGAAGGTCCTAATGTTTATTTAATGTTTTAATCTTGCCGATTTTAATTAATTAGGACTTATATTCGTATGATAAAATCATACAAATAGCCTCGAAGATGTCAGGGTTTATATCGTATCGGACAACTACCTCGGAAATCCTAAGACCGGTTAGGGCTTAATTTACATGATATGATCACGCAAATGCCTAACGAAGAGTTGAGGATTTATGTTGCCCTAGGCGAACTACCTCGAAGTCCTATGGCTTGGTTGTTTAATTCTAGGAAAGTTTTGTCGATGTAGATTCGAGTTTCTGCCGACGACGATGGCCGTGCTTGCCCACCATGCTCCGAGCTCCTTGTTGTTGCGAGAGGTTTAGTTTTAGAAATCATAAATCGGGGATGAGAAAAGTGTTTTGGTTTAGAGAAGTCTTAATTTCCAAGTGTTTTTGTGTTTTAATTAAAACGGATCTTACGATTGATTAAACGGAACCGATTAAGATCCCACGGTTCCGTCATCCCGGCACCGTTATTTTCATCGAATTCACTTAGTCCAGATGAATTTGCTAAACTCAACTAAATGAGTTCCGCACTTTCATTTAGACCGTGGGAAATCCCGTTAGCAACACGTGGGTTACATCATCAGAGGTATTCCCGATCATTCGATGAGACGTTTTAATTTAGTTGTAGTTGTAGTTTTGTTGTTTTGTTTGTGATTAAATTTTGAGTTATTTTATATTTTGAATGTTGTGGCGATGAATTTTATCTTGTATTGTCTTTTAATTTAGTTATGGGTTTCGAGTTTTGGTTTACGTCCTAAAGGTGTAGGTTTTCATGCAAGCTGTTGTTTATCATGCAAGAAATGTAAGTGCGATGCGATTAAATAAATTGCGATAAAGTAAATTACGATAAAATAAAAGCGTCACTGGAGAGTCTTCCCGTCATCCCAAGCTGCACTTAAAACACGATTAGAATATTTAAGCATTTAAAGTAAGTTCCTAGGTAAAAGCTAAGGGAAAGGTTATGGTTTTCTACCAAGTTCCTAATCCTATAGCTAGTCATTTCTATGACGTCTAGGTTCCTTGTGTTTTAGTTTGAGGACGATTTTCTTCATCGAAGAACGACTAGAGTCAAATTATTCTTATAAATATCCTATCATATTGAGGAAGTGCTTAAGACGAATCTTAAACATCTTTCGATATTTCTAGGATTGTTTTAAGTCCAAATGGATTTAATTATACAAATGATATTAATCGTCCGAGAGTTTAAGTTTTGTTAACTTGCTTCGAGTGAACTAGGATATTTGAATGTCCTATAAGTGAAGTAACATTTCATTTAATATTCTATTTAGGAGTTATGATAACTAAAGCTTTTGAGGGTAAATTGGTGTTGAATGGTTTGTGATTTAGCTTAATTTCAATTGAAGGGTTTAAATTTGGAATAGTGTTCAAGTTATTTCGGGCTTATTTCTTTATGTCTTAGGTGATGTTATTTTTAGTTCAATTTAATTTAATTTAACTTAATTTAATTTGATATGGTTTAATTTAAATTAGTTTAACTTAAGTTGATTTAATATAATATGATTTAGTTTAATTTAATTTAATTTAATTTAATTTAATTTAATTTAATTTAATTTAATTTAATTTAATTTAATTTAATATAATATAATTTAATTTATTTTAATTTAATTTGATTTAATTTAATTTAATTTAATTTAATTTAATTTAATTTAATTCTTAATTTTTTAATTTAGTTTTTAATTTTAAAGGAATTTGTTTTAAATAATTTAACATTAATTTAATTTAATGATTAAGTCTTTTAGCATTTTAAATCTTAAACTTGAATTATCATTTTAATTAGGAATTAAATATTATTGGGATGATCAATTTAGGGATTTTTTAAATTAAAGAATAAATCTCCTCCTAATGATATCCTTATTTTAATAATTCCAATTTTATTATTCTTCAAATTTAACTAATTATTTAATTAAAGTTTAATCATTTTAAATTGCTTAATGGGTTTCTACCCTTCAATTATTAAATTTCAATCATCCAAATCAGATTAGGATCAAATATTTTACTTGTTAATTTTTTATTAAACCTAAAGTTTTAATTAAGGATTAAAAAAATTTTAATTACCACTTTACCCTTTAAGCTTAATAATTTCATAACTCACTAAATTGAACTCAAATGAACTTGAAATTTTTATGTGACTTCACTCATATGTCAATAAAGACATGAGAGGAGAAAATGTGATTTTTCTGTATTTAATTTATTTATATAATTATTTTTGGTAGAAAATAGAGATTTCGAGGAAAATTTAATAACATGGCCAAGGGAAAGTTTCTGTCGCTTAAGAAAATTAGGGGACATTTCTAATGACCAGGGGACCACTTGGACCAATTTTGCTGATTATTTGAATTATATTATTTTTATTATAAATATTTTAAGTTCTAGAGTGTTAATTAATTTAAAAATAAAATAAATGTTGAAAAATGAATTTTATAATTTTTAAAATTCTCTCTGATATCAAGGATTCCAGAGAACCAAATTTTACAATTTTTTGATTTTTCTATGATTTATTATAATTATTTTAGTGAAAATGTTAGAAAATACATTTTTTTAAATTTTAAAATTACCCTAGGGCTTTAAAATTTAATATCTCATTAAATAGACCTAAGAAAAATATGGGGTTTGTTCCTAAGTGATTAAATTTCAAAATATTACATTTTGATATATTTTATTATTTTTGTGATTTTTATTATTTTTTAATTATTAAAATATTAAAATAATACTAAAAAATTAACTTTTTTAGAAAATTGAAATTTTAATTTTCTTAAATTCCCTGATATCAGAGAGGCTCCAAAACCAATTTGGTGAATTTTTGAAAGGTATTTTGAAAGTTATGAATTTTTAAAGTTTAAAATGACTAAATGGCTTAATCAACCCATTTAGTAGGGCTAACCAAGTCCAATTGACTTCAAACTTTTATGGTGGGTTCCTCTGATCCTAAAGGTCAGTGGAGAATTGATTTCAAGTCAATTTGATCTATGGTCAATTCTAATTAATTAGGGGTCAATTTTGGATGTTTAAGCCAATTAGGGTTATCTTGAGTGAATTAACTCAAGTCCTATTTTTCCTAGGGTTCTCTGGTCATAAGGAACATCACCAAATTTTTCTAGAATTTATTTCACAACATGCTATTTATTGGAATTAAAATACTCAAAACGGTGACATGAATTTGAAAAATCAATAACTCTTCATAGGGATGGCCTCGACTTTGGAAAATTCGGAGAATGTTCCCAAATTCGGAGGCTTCAAAAGCCCTATGGTCTCATGCCATGGTGAATTGTATACATGCATGGAGAATTAAATGTATGCGAGAGAGTAAATAAATTATAACAAATAAAATACTTGATGAAATTAAATGATTTCTTTTCCACATTATTCTCCTGCGATTCCTTTGAGTAAGAGGGTATTTTTATTTTATTTTTCGATTTTCCTACACAAAGTTATGAATTTTTGAAGTTTAGGGAATTAAATAAATAGAAAATAACCTAATTTCCTACTTATCCACGCGGCGCCGCGTCGGCCTCGGCGACTCCGAAGGGGGTACGGTCGCGTTGTGATTGGGCGCCGCCATCCGAGTCGGCCGTCCGGGACCCGCGGTTCATGCACCATTGCACAGTCCGGCGCAATCCGAGCCGTCCGCTCGATACACGCGCGATCCAACGGCTCACCGGTCATCGTCTACGGCCGGTGTGCACCCGTGGCCGTCGACCTTCTAACCCTAATTTCTCGCTCGATTCTCAACGGATTTTCGTGTTCTTATGCTCTATGGATTCGTCTTGAAGAGACGAACACATCCATACGGTAAACATGCATTTAAATTGACTCAAATTAAAATGAGAATCTCTGGAAGCTCGGGAAGAAGAGGAGTCCATACCTTTGCTCGGAGAAGTGAAGCTTCGATGCGAGAGTTGTGTCACCTTCGATTGGGTCCAAGTAAGCTCCGGATGAAGTCCCTTGGCACAGTGAATTGTCTAGCTATGAAAGTGACCACGGCCGATCACAAAGCTTGGAGAGCTGGAGCAATCAGGTGGCTTGGAGATGGGGCTTTCGGTGGGAAACTTCTTCCCTTGGTCCGGTGAAGGTGTAGGACCAATCAATTTGGGAATTGGTTCACTTGTGAGGAGATGTCCTGGTTTTTGGGTGAAATTTCGGTTGAGAAATTGGATTACGTCGGTGGGGATTAAAGCGAATTGACACCTGGGGATCAGCTGCTCTAAGTGTGGAGTAGGGTTTGGAACAATTTTGGCGAGTTTCGGCAAGGTTTATGCAACTCTCTTCCATGGCCGTGAGGGGGTCGGGTTTAAATAGAGGTGGCTGGAGAGCCTCGCGGGGATGGCGAGGGTTGGGATCGGTTCGCTGCAGGCATGGGAAGAACGACCATGGTGGCCATTGGGCATGGGGCGGCTCGGCGAGGTGGAATTCCAAGGTTTGGCTCCTCCCCATGTCTCGGCCATGGCGTTTTCCGGCGATCCGGGCGGCTGGCCGGCGGGCATGGGTCACCATCTTGACCGGGGAGGTCGGGGCTTGGCAATGGTGAAGTCGATTGGGCTTGGACATGTGTAAAGTGTTTGGATTAAAATGGTATGGGGGAGAGGCCACTTTGGCTTGAAATTGGTCAACCCATTGGTTTGGGTTGGGTTCACCTCCCCATGGCTGGTCTTGGGCTAAGAAGATCGGTTAGGCTAGGCTGAGTCGAGAGGTGGTGATGTCCTTATCCAAGAATATTTGGATTAAATCTTGGTTAAGGGGAAACATGCTTAAGGCTAATGACTTTTAGGAGATGGTTAAAGGACCTCCTCCTTTTGCCATTAATGGCATGGTCACATGCCAAACTTTCATGGCTTCATATGGCTTGTGAATGGCTTATCCTTGGCTCCATTTGGCTTGGGAAAAGCTTGGGTCGATTTCATAAAAAGGGATTTAAGAAAACTTTGATATTTTGATGGGAATTTGTATGGGGCTTGATTTGGAATTGTTTAATTGATGACTTTGGAACTTAGGGACAATTTTGATTAAATGGATGATGAGGGGAAGTGCCATGTGGGCTTTGGATGAATTTGGGCTTTTGAATTTGAAAGAAGTGGGCTTTTAGGAAAGTTTAAGGGGAAATGGGCTTTTTGATTTTAGGATGGGCATTTGGGTAAAGATTTTGTGAAGGACCTTGTCAAATAAATGTCATAATTGGTTTAGGGATGTTCTATGAAGGGCTTGGAGTCAATTTGGTGTGATTTGGGTTTGAATTGGGTTGGATATGGGCCTTTTTGGTAAAGAGGCTAAGGTGGGCCAAAATGGGCTACCATGGGCCAAAGTTGGGCTAGAGTTGAAATTGATGTAAAATTAATGTTGGGAAATGTTTATGGGAGTGTTTCAAAGAGGTTTTGGCTTTGGTTAGGTTTTGATTTTGGGATTTGGGCTCATTTGGGTTAAGTTTGGGTTTAGGTCGAAATTGGGCCTTTTAGCTTTGGGTTGAATTTGAGTGGGGTTTGGGCCTAAATTTTGGGCAAATCATGTTAGTGTTTTGTTTATGGGGATGTTAAGGAGGGTTTAGAAAAGATTTGGGGTTAATTGGAGTTGAATTGGGTGAGTTTGGGCTAAATTTGGGTCATGGGTCCAAATTGGGCTTTAAGGCCAAAAGTGAAATTGGATCCCAATGCCAATCAAATTGGGCTTGGATTTGGTCTAGATTGGTGCTGGGGATGTTGAATTGAAGTTTAGAATTGAATTGGACCAGAATTTTGGTCAATTGGGTGGGTTTGGCTTGACATTGGGTTCACTTTGGGTTAAAATGGGTCAAATTGGGGATTTTGATAAAAGTGTGGTAAATTGACAAAATTGGCCCATGGTGTAGTTGAACAAAATGAAATTGGGAATATTTGGGATTTTTTGGAATTTTCTGGGAATTTTCTGAATTTTTGGATTTTTTGGCTAAGAGGGGTATTTGGAGGGTATTTGGAGGGTATTTGGAGGTATTTTTGGAATTTTTGGTATTTTTGGTTATGGATGATCAGTTTGAGTGATGTGGAAATGTTTGGGAATGATTTTGGAGAATTTTGGGTGATTTGGAAATTTTTGAGAAATTTGGAGTTTATTCGAGGCTTTGGGTAGGTTGGCGGGTGTAGGGTCCGGGGGTCAAAAATTAAAAATTTGGAAAATGGAAGATTAGGTGAATGTAAGTGGAATAAAATCATTTTGGTTGAGCCATGAAGCCATATCGAAGCCCACATGAGCCATGAAGGGACTCATTTGAGGCATTCATCTATGTTGTTCTAACCCTCTTAGCCGAGGGCTTAGGGGTTAAGGACCATCCATGTGAATCACCTACATGAGTCGGGAGGTCAAGTCGGGTATGGGTGTGTTTTTTTTTAGGAGGTGTGTGAAAGTGTAGTGTGTAGGTGTAGTGTATAAGTGTAGTGTGTGTGTAAGTCAGCCCCTCACCAGACCAGGCCACCCAGGGCAGTCCTAAGGCCAAAAAAGTCCTATAGGAACTCATCCTTTAAACTTCCACATTTGATTTCAACCCTCTAGGTGATTAGGGGTCTACAGTCAAGTTTGTGGGGTTTGCAGGGAGTTTAGAAGTGGTTTGAATTTCTAAAAGGTGGGTCTCAATTCTAATCTTCTAAGATAGTCAAAGGAAAAGCCTAAGGCTAGATCCTAAGTACTAAAGAGAAGAAGAGAAGACCTCATCAAAAATGAGGTCAACACGTAGGAAATCTGGAAGTAAGATGCTAGAATCTACTCAGCACTACTACACAAGCTGGTGAAAAACTCTTGGTTAGCAAATGTTCTTTGCTAGCACCACGTGTGGGGGTAAAGAATATGTATGCTCCTATTTTTCACTACTATATTAGCTTCTAAGTATTTCATTCCTACACATTATATAGGTCTTTAAACGAGAAGGGTAGTTTTTAACATCTCAAAATTCTACAAGCCATTTTATCTAGATAAGTTGTCTTTATATTTAAGATTTTTATTTAGAAGTAGTTGTTAGAAAAACCGCTTTAATCGATATTCCAACATAAGGCCTGATAGTAGTATACTAGAATTAGCCTAAAAAATTTCTTACATCGCTTCTTTGTGAGATCGATGCTCTGAGTCATAAAATAAAAGTCTATATTACTTGAAACGATACGTATACTTGTGTAGTGCCTCTAGTGTGTAAACTACTTTCTAAAATTTATAACATTTTGATTATGCACACTAGACACTAAATATAAATTAGGCTAAGTTTTTTGCCATCATTTGGAAGCTAAATTACTGTGTAATTATGGGTCAATTCATGCCTCGATAAGTTATGCCCCTCTTGTAGATGATTTTGATCCTAACACATATGAATAAATGATTCATGATGCTTAAAGAGCTCACTTTGTTGAGAGCATTCAACACAAACCTGAAACACTGAACAAATATTTTATTTTTTGGACATACCCCAACTTCGCTTCCATGCATACAACCCCTCAGATGACTAGACACAGTACTGGATTCGTTAATACTAACTCGATGACTCATCCATCACATGGGTTATGTGCAAACAGCTTCACTCTGTATAGTCACGTCGTAACACCATTCCTATGTTGGTCAGTGATCATTACACAGTACAATTTTCCCCTTAATATGTGCATGACCGTGACGTTCTTATTTTTTACATTGATGATACCAGGTCGACATAACGCAAAGAGAAAAATCAACATCAACTTACAACCTTTCATTAAAAAATCTCAATGTTATGGGAGATAGTTTTGCTTATGTATGACATCACTATGAAATAGAATTTCCAATTGAGAGCGGCTATTATGTGGGCAATTAGTGATTTCCTGGCTTATGGTATACTAGCTAGTTGGAGCACAGTCTGAAAATTGGTCTCTTTTTACTGCATGAATATTTTAAAGGCTTTTACTCTAAAACATGGTAGGAAAAATAGTTGGTTCAATTGACACCGAAGATTTTTTCACCATGATCACCTATTTAGTAGGAACAATGATGTATTCAAGAATAGGATTGACCGATCAAGTTCAACCCCAAGGATTTCTGGAGTCGAATTATTACTGATGATCAGTGAATTACCGAAGATCACTGAGATGTCAGAGTTAGCTTCAGCTTATCTTTATGATTTCAGTGTCACGCATAATTGTACTAAGCGCAGTATATTCTGTGATCTACATATTGGAAGACTAAAAGTGATTAGACATAATCACAATGTTATACATATTGAGAAGAATTATTTTGATAACATGTTCCATATTGTGATAGTATCAAGGGTAAAACAAAAGATAGCGTGAAAGCTAGAATGGACCTGAAAGTGTGTTGCAAAAGGAGGACCTTAGAACTTCATGAAAGAAATAGAACTAGATTAAAAAAGTCGAAAGCTGCATACTATTTTACACCAGATCAGCGGAGGATAATATTTGAGTGGGTGAATTCTCTGAAGTTTTTCTGTGGCTGTGATTCAAATATGAGTCATTGTTTTGACTTGGGAATATGTAAGGTATTTGGCATGAAGAGTCATGACTAACATATTTTTTTTTCATGCTTATTACTTATTCCATTTTATCATTCGTCAAAGTCAGTGCTTGATCACTTAATCAAAGTTAATATACTATCCAGAGAGTTGTGTGCAGGGATACTGAATGTTGACTCGTTGATGCAAGTATTCCTCTATTCTATGTAAACTTGAGTGGATATTTCCTCCTGGTTTCTTTGACTATATGGAGCACCAGCCTACACATTACGTGGTTAACTGTGGGTTCCATTGCAGTACAGATGAATGTATCCCTTTGAGAGATATATATTCCTAATGCATACATTGTGAGTAGCATTTTTTTCTATAGAAAACAACCACCATTATCAATGTAAAGTATCTTTATGCTATGTATTTTAATTAAAATTAATATATATATATATATATATATATATATATTAAGAATAAAGCACATCCTAAGGAATTGATCTGTGAAACATATCTATTGTAGGAGATGATATTTTTATTCTCATATTATTTTGACTGAGGCCATCAAATACGTCATATTATAGTTGGCATGACTTCACAACAAAATTATCCCTATATCATATGTAAACAAAGCCATCAGGGAGACGTGTTATTTGATATCTAAGTGATAAAGAGATACAGGGAGCTGCATTGTATGTCTTGATGAAATGTGACGAAGTCCAGTCATTTATACAGTATGATTCACGGTCCCCAAACTCAATACTGTCATTTATTATTCAAAGTATTATTTATATACTAAATAATTCGAAATTACAAATAAGAATGTTGTGAGCAGATTACTTATCGACATCTTGGACATGGAAGATAATTCTATGATAAGTAGAAAGGTCGAAGCAGAATTTTTAACATGGTTCAAATTATGCATATATAGAAGCATCTCTTCAAAGCACATGTGTGTAATACATTTGTGACATTTAAGGTTACACTAATAGTACCTTTGAATTTGCTATAAGTTCACAATATAGCCAATGGAATCATTGGTAAGAGATCACTATATATTGTATGGGGATGAACTGTAGTTTTACTAAATGACAAATATTTGATTTAAAAGGTTATAGATTCCATACAACTTTCAGGTCTGAAGGAAAGAAGGCATATAAGTTTTGTGTCATTGTTAAAGAAAACATAGATACAAATAGAGAGATTAGCTATTGCAGTGTACTTGATTAAGTCATTTTGCAATATCCAGGTAATACCAGCTACATTGTATACTTATTCAACTATTAGTGGTTCGCTCCTATTTTGAACTGAGGAACCTGAAAACTTACGCTTTATGATATAACTAAAGTCAAGTTGAGCAGATGATATGCTACGTTCAATCTATTTGCTCTAGCACACCAAGCTACACAAGTTTATTACCTTCAGTGCCCTAGTATAGTAAGGGAAAATGTTAAGTAGGATGTGGTTATGAAGAATAAACCAAGGAAAAATATTAAGCTGCAAAGTACTATAGAACCAATTCACCAGGAGAAAGGCATCCAGACTTTCATATTCAGGGCAGTACAAACAATGAATTATTTGTGCTAAAGGATACTTGATCCACTGAAAATTTGATAGCTTTTTAATGTCCATTTCATACCAATTTTTGATGATATTGCACTTTAAAGAAAGATATTTTTTATGATTTCATGCAAGTGCAATGATTAGGCCTTTGGAGCAAAAGGAAACAAAAAGGAGCAAATTTAGAGTAAAATGGATCAAAAGTGCATTTTATTGAACTAGCGTTGAACGTCGCTGTCACCAGCATTTTGACCAGAAGGCGAAAAATAGTGCCGGATGTAGCCCTATCCTGCACCGGACCGCGCCCTATCCCGATTTACAACTAGATTCAATGTATTTGGCTGGATTCTGGAGGGATGCTTAAGGAAACTTTTGGGAAATTAGTTATAGCCGAATTCAAGATGCTTTGGAGCCAAGTTTAGAGAGGGGAAGAGAGTCTTTAGTGTGTGTGAGTGAGGAGAGAGAGTGTCTTTTCATTATTGTAGTGTAGAGAGTCTATCTAGGGTATGTGTGTGTTCTCTTATAAGGATTGTGGGAGAATAGGAAAAGTGAGATTTCTTCTTCCTTACTTATCTAAAGAGAGAATTGTGTGTTGTGAAAAAAAAGAGGAGTCAAATAAATTCCTTAAGATTCGCTTGGGGAAGAGTTTGAGATAAGTTATCTTTCTTTACTCTGTTTGTATGACGTTGCTTTTATATATATAATCCATATTTTGTCGTTTTTTTCTTATGAGTCTTGAGTAGATTTCTTTGTCTTCCTTCTTTCCATGTGATTTGTTGATGTTTTTATATGGAAATGATGTGCCGATTTGTTATTGAGAATTTGTGATGACCTTTTCACTTCATACTTCATTTACTTTTTGATCTGGCTAATTGAATTGTTAAAACTTGTTGGGAAACATATGCTCCAAAAGGATTATGAGTTCCACAACAAAACTGAAGGTCACATACAATGTCCATGAATGAGTGACGTAGTTCATGGAAGTTGAGTGCAGATAAATAAGGAGATATATGTTAATGGGCGTAGAATTGGAGATTTTAAAGTGAGAGGCTGAAATCCTAAATTTGGTCCTAGGGTTTGGAAACCAAAGCGAGAGTTAGCCTTCAGGTGAAGGAAAGTGGGAACTCTGAAGTGAGAGCCAGTATTCTCCCAGCCTAACCACGGATTTGAGGACTGAACTTAGGATTAGCCAATGTTCTTTATGCGTTTGGAAGAGGGTAAAGAATAGAAATGCTCCTATTTGGCACAATACATTTGCTTCACTGATCTATATCACTAAATCATCACTTTATCATTGGATAGGAGGAAGATTCTTTCTTGCAATTGAACTTTTGTTATAAATTTAGTCTTGTGTTAGTTAACTTTGTTAGGAAGTTGGAACGTACTTTAGTAGAATTATTAACTGCGATTGTTTGTTCATCTTTAATAATTAGTAAATACTGCAATTGTGTTGTGATTCGTGAAGTGATTTTGTGCTACGTTACAAACTAAATTGCCTCCTCATTGGATCGATTACTAGGACTCCATTAGAGCCCTGTATTACTTGAGTGATACATATACTTACGTTTAATTGTGTGACTCAATAGAAAACTAAATCAATATATATATATATATATATATCTATCTGAATTCATAAATTTTGGCAAATTAAAAAAGTCGCACCAACATCACAGGGATTTTTGAAGAGGTTCCTCATGGTATGGACTAGGATGACGATGAGAGTAAAGAAGAAATGTTAAGTTCATCTTTGACGATGAGTTCCTCTAATGAAATTAATAAAAAAGTATGTAATTTTATATTAGTGGGCACTATAGCTACTTTTCTCTTTGACTTATGTTGTTTTAAGGCATAGTGTTTACTGTCATTTTTCTTGTTCTTAGATATAACTACTACTTGTGTCTTACCTTTATTGCATCATTTCTTTCTACGCGTGATTATTTTTCCTGTCAGTACTAATCTTACTAATGTTATTCCTTTGTTTATAAATGGTCACAGGTGGTGCAGGTGGTCAGCCACCTTAGAGACCCCGTATTCTAGGGACACTAGAGACCACCTATTGTAGAATAAAGAGGACATCATCTACTTTTGCTAGTGCTTCCACAACTGCTCCCCCACCTGCTCCTGCACTAGCTGCTGGTACCCCTCCTGTGATACCTGCTCCTGCACCCATTGCTGCCACCCCTCCTATGACACATGCTTCTGCACTCGCTGCTGCCACCTGCTTCGCACCCACAACTATACCATCTCCTATAACACTGCTTCCGCGCCTACTCCTCACTTGCTGCGATTTTTATTACTGCTTGCACACATACTACCCTCACCACTTCCAGGCCCACCTGCTTCGATCCACTTGAGCATGGCCAGTCGACTCTTGTCCCTCGTTAAGGTACATTTACAGAGAGAAGGGAACTAGTAAGTTATTTTAGTATTATATTATGTTTTTTTTGCAATATATTTTATTGTAATTAATTTGTTTCTTAAGCAGATTAATTCCCCATAAGTTGTATGTCACTTGCAACAGAGAGATTATCGGGAGTTGGTACGATCATGCCTATCTCTTAAGGAGCGGACCCTTGCAGCCACTTGGGACTTGTTCAGGGAGTTCAAGGTACGATCATGCAATTTAAATCAGATTTGTATATTTAAATTTATTTTTTTATATTACAACATCGATTAATTTTTACCCATGAACACCTAGCTCCCAGTGCACTACAATTAGATCCATTGAATCTTCGAGATTTGAGATAGGCATCACCCTGGAGACATGTTCATGATAGCCTGTCGAAGGGGTAAGTAGCTTGTCTGGATAGGTGAGGGGCTTTGGAGTCAGTTGACCACAATTTCAGCTTATGCTGATTATGAGAGGAAAAGGAGGATGAATTGGGTGAACTAGGAGACACAAGGGTCCATGGGAGCTGTGCTCCATATTGGCATATCAATCCCCCATACAAAGCACTACAAGAGGCTGGTAAGCTTCTTTTAAATATTTAAAAATTTAATCTTTGAAGCAATTTTGTGGTGCGGACCAATTTTATACGCTACACTGACCAAGGACCTCAGTCGTGCTCCATTTGTTGTGGAGCTGCATGTCCGAACTTATCAGCTCCCAGGAACCGTGCAATGGGTCTCGGGAGCATTTTGGGCGGGTTGCTACAATTAAAAAAAAATTTAAGTTTATTTTTACTTTAACTATTGAAATTATAATTATATTGAAGGAGTTTGAGCAACTTCGAGAGAGGAACTTGACCACTCAGGCCTAGACTTCAGCCAGCAGCACTGGTAGTCAGTCTACCACCCGGTAGTCCGAGTACGTGTTTTGGTCCATTGCTGCGATGAAGAAGAATGGGAGGGTCTATGGCCTTGGTGCAAAGAGCATAGCCTTCAAGGTTGAGCTCTCTCGTGGTTTCGTACTGAGTTCCCTTAGCTCCTTAGAGCCATACCAAGAGGCTCTTATCAGACAGGTGGTTACAATGACGAAGAGATTCGCCAGTTGTGAGAGTAGATGCTAGAAGGACGACATAGGTTTGAGGACTATAGCATGCATGGTGGAGACTTTAGCAAATCGCTGGGGCAAGCGGTCAATGAACATCCATAGAGGAGGAAGAGAAGGAGAAGGAGGAGGAGGAGGGAAATGATGAGTAGTTTCCAATTACGGTTTTTTTAAAATTATTTGGAAGCATTATTTTGAACATTTGTAGTGAAATATTTGGTTAATTTTAGTATTCTTATTTGGGAAAATTTGTTAGAGTATCTTCTTTTTCATTAATGATATGTATTTGAGCTTTGATCTGTGATAAGGTTGGATAAAATTTCGTTGCGATGTGAATATGGAATTTCCATCTCAATATGTATTGAGGAGGAAGTGGAGGAGGACGAGGAGGGAGATGATGAGAAATTTCTTTTTATATTTTCTTTTATTTGTCATCATTAGTTTGAATATTTACTGTGAAACTTTTTGTAAACTTTATTATTCTTATTTGGGACAATTTGTTACAGTATCTTAATTTTATTAATGATTTGTATTTGAGTTTTGATCTGTGCTGATATGGCTGAATAAAATGTGTTTGAGATGTGAATTTTTTATTGTGTTCAGTTTGTGGAAATATAATTGCTCGTTTACATTTTTTTTCTATGTTGCAGGTTTGCATCTATTTTGCTATGAATAATCAAACACTAGATTGATAATATTATTCCATCGTTCTTCGATATCGCCCCCCCCTCCCCCCCCCACAAATGTGAAGATAATTACATGGACTATATTATCGGTCGATGTTTTTAGATGCTAAATTCAATGCATCGGTAGCCTATGCAAATCTGATGGTAATATAATGCAGAAACCGACTCAAATGCTTTACATCAAAATATTTTGACACAATTTACTACCACAAAAGGGCATTAACGGAGGAGGTATTGAAAGCCATATGAAATAAGCTTTTTCAAGTGCTTCATACACATCAGAGAAGGGCCCACGTTAGAGACTCCTCTAAGTTAGGGCTGTCAAAAAAGCTCCTTGTTCATGAACAGTTCATGTTCAGTTCGCCAAGAAGTTTGTGTTTGATTTGCTCGATAAGCAAATGAGACGAACACAAACAATTTTTTTCGTTCGGTTTGTTAAACGAATCAAACACAAACAGTGATATGTTCGAACATTTCAAACACGAACACTAACTCTATTCATTCGTGTTCGGTTCGTTTACACCCCTACTCTAAACATCATGTTTAGTTGCTTAATTAGCCTATTTCTAATAGTTGAATGAATTTTCTTTTAAGAAAATAAATTTTCAAATAGAATTATTATTGCAAGCTAAAAGATATAGACACTAAATCCTGCAACCAAATAGCCTCGTGAATAATACAATGAAATCAATTCGCATATCTTTTCGCCACTACCCTCTAATAAAATTGGGCGGGCTGGCTGATGATGACGCTATTCTGGCGACAATTCATCTTCGGTCGTGTCAGCGACCCAATTTCCCAGAATGGCAGCCTAGCGTTTGACATTTTGCAACCAACCCCACCACTACCTTTCTCTCTTTAATCCTTACCCTTATTATATATTTTCGGTAATTACAAAATTGCATTTCTAATAAACCTTTTTGTAAGGGGGGCTTTTCTGGGATTTTATCTTCGCTGTAATCGACGTCATTTGCTGTAGGCCCCACCATAGCAGGAGGCTTTGCTGCTGGTATCTTGTATTGGAAAGGCCGCCGGCGCGGGCCTCCCGGGACTCTTTTGTCCTCCACGTGACGATTTGACACGTGGCATAGAATGGGGCCGATCATTGGTTTCTTACCGTACGAGCACCGATTGGCTTCAGAATTAGCATGAGTTGCTTCCATTGTTATTATTATTTTTTTAAGAACTTAAGGAATTATATTTATAAGTTTAACATCTAAAAGTTATTATTTATATTGATAACAGCTAAATAGCTTTAATAAATCATAAATGTCACTTCGTTGCAACTACCGAAATGCGTAACAAGTGTGCCTACAAAGGCAGCCAAAAGTGACTCCGTAACTCGTTTCTATGCTAACTCCGTCAAACAGGTGACCTCAGGTAATTCAGAGCCTTGAGTGTCAAAGTGACTCGCTCCATTCAGTTTGTAGGCACGCATCAAAAACACTCTTGAAACTTGGTATTGAGAATTATAGGGCGAGGTAAAATAATAATCGATATAAATTCAGAAAAAATAGAGGGATTTAATGAGGTTCGGAAAAGATGTTTGCGTCTTCAGGAGCATAGCGACAATTTTTCTTTCAATTTCAGAAAAAAAGAATACATAATACACTAAGCCCTAAGGTTACAAACATGAATATATATATAACCATAGATGTACAAAATGTAATTATCAAATTACTCATGTACCGTACCGCAGGGCGTTGCCCCCGCACGCCAATCCACATAACGTAACTCCACAGATGTGCTCGCTCCGCTCCAACATCTGTCCACTATTTGATATATGAGTCATACCTAACACTTGGCAAGAAAAGCAAATCTCGACGACCAAACTAGGAGAATTATCCTGGAGAACCAACGGTCATAGAAATCAAGAGGTATAGAGATACTTCCAACCCTTTTGAAAAAAAGCTAACTTTGAAAAACAATCCAAATATAAAGCTTAAAGTGATAGTAATGAAAGGATGTGAATCCAAGCAACTATAACATATACTGCCTAAAAAAGCTTAACAACTTTTTCGAGGTTTGCATAGTAATCTTTCTCATCATCCGATTTATTATTTACATTAACACAAATGCCAAAATTTCAAGTCTTTTTTTCTACTGACATGGATCTCATATGAAACAAGTAGCAATTTACATCATAAATTTATCAACATTTTACGATGCGCATAGGTCCTTAAGCCCTAAGCAAGATCTATCAAGTCCGTATCTGTTACTACATTGTTTCGATCATGAATCTAGTAATTCACAAAAAAAAACTCTTGTGTCATTGAAGATGCCAAATAACAATTAACTTAGTTCTATGATAGTTTTGCTAAACTTTTACATGTGTTGTGAATCATCAGAGAAATTATTCTCTATCTCCTGGCTTATGATTTCATCCTCAACTGAGTTCAATGAATCAAAGAATAAATTGTTACCACAATGAATAAACTATGGATTAGCACACTATAATATTTTCACCCGGAAGAATAAACTATTAATAAAATTTAGTTTCTTACTCAGTAAAGGCTTGAACATGATCACAAAAACAAACATAAAGTGTCACTGCTCAAAGTTCCTGATCACTAAAATAATGTGATGTGTACATCCCTGATGATTCACTAAACTGCTAAAAAATAGAAAGTGTTGAGGGAGGGACCATAGCTAAAGTTGTGGATTCTTCTTGCAAGAAATAGTAGGAAAAGAAAGAGGTGGCCTCCTGCAGTAGATATGTCTCACATATGGATTTTTCTAGTTGTGCTTTATTCTTGACAGTTTACTTCAGTTTATTCAAAAATCTATAAATAATTATTAATCAGCATAATTTCACAATATTATTTATGAAGTATTACCTAAAAAGTTTATGTACCTCTTAAATGAATACATCAAGTGATATTGTACTTGTCCTCAAAGTAAGGTCTCGTGAGGTAGATGTACCGGTAGATGCTCCATGGAGTTGGAAAGTCTAGGTGGGAATATTCTTTTCAGTTTACATAATATTATTGGAATGTTTACTTTATATATCACCTTGAAGAACACACTAATTTCAATCTATGGATTAAAATATCTCTCAAAAAATAGCTAAATGTGGTTGGCATCAATTTTTTTAGAATAATATGACATTCTTGGCTTTTCATTTTAAATATTTCTTTCATCTTCACATCAATACATTGACTCAAATTTGAAGCACATCTGCTAGGGAATTTAAAAGCTTGAAGCTACTCACAAATTAATTTTCATTGTGTCAAAGTAAGAGAATATTATACTTTTAGGCTTCAAAAGCTTGTCAGCAACAGTTTTCTGGATCTCTAGCTCCCGTCTTATGCAAATCTCCTTCAATTATAGTCTGGAATTCACATTATCTTTAGTTTTTCATTTAGCATCCATTACAGTGTTGAATATATTGTCAAAGAAATTTTTTTTCATGTGCATCACATCGAAATTATGTCTAATCATGTTATCCTTCCAATAAGGTAGATCCCATAAATTGATTTTTTTTTTGCCAGTTATGAGTAATACTAAAGCCTGATGGACGGTGCAAAAAAAGCTCAGGATTAACAGTAATATTTGGAATGTCTCTAACAATCTAAAATAAATCTTCTCTAGAAACTACTAGATGTGACATTGGTTTTCAAATTTTATTTCTTCTGAATGCACTTCAGTTTCTCCTAAAGGGATGTTCAACATCTAGAAACAGACAGTGGCAGCCAAGCCATAAATTTTTCTTGCCATACAAAAGTGTGAATGCCTTAGATGAATTCATGAAATATGAAAATGTTAACTTTCCTCCAATTCTCCATTCAGATAATATTTCATACAGGAAAATCACTTATTATCCACATTAATGTTGCTTACATAAAAAGATTATGTTTCAAGGTAACATTATAAGTCATGAAGCCTTTTCCCAGAGAATCTGCAGGTCATCAGTGGGTACAAGTATACATCAATTTGACCTTTAGGACTACTGGGACCTGGTATAATCATGGTCAGGAATAAGAATGGAGTTGCCATGCACATCTTGGGGAAGATTCTATGAGGTAACGATCACTGACCAACTAGAGTAGAGAGTCACTGTCTGGCCAAACAGTCATAAGCCATCTGAGCATATGTCAAGCTTCACGTTATGTGCTTTCACAGCAAACTCGAGATGTATATGATCATAAATTTTCATGCCTCACCATCTACAGGAAGACTCATTGAATTGATGATCTGTTAGTTATTTATGGTACATGAAAATGATTAAATCTAGTATATATATAATTTTAAATTTAAAAATGAGAATTTTTTAATTTTAAAAAATGAGACTAAACAGCTCTCATATATTCAATAGTTTAAATAACCGAGCATGATATTAGAAATGATGCTTAAGAAAGATGAGAATATCACTCAATAATAGTCTCAATTATTTAAATCGAAATATTTTTAATATTTATTTGATCTACAAAATTTTCAGTGGATCATTCTCCTAAATAATATAAGGGTAAATAGAGTTTATTTTATCTGGGTTATTGATTCTCCTATACGCGCAAGCCCTTATATTTAATTACATATTAAGCAAATGAAGTCACTTAAGCAAACTCTCGGTTAATATCTTGGTTTTATTTTTAAGAATTCAAAGTTTAGTTTTCACGATTGTTCATAGGAAAACCAAGTGGGAATGGCTCAATGTGGAACAGTTATTTTTAGAATCCAAAGTAATAAAATATATGGGATGTCATAGATTATGTGGAGAACCTCGATAACTTCCAAAACTATCCTATTGTTTAGCTTTGCACTTCTGAAATGATGTTATTTGATGTTTACTCATGTCATTTATTTTTTAAATCTAGGACTTATATTGCGTGACACACATCAATAGAGATAGCCTATGAAGATATGAGGGTTTACATCATACCAAATTAATAAACTTAGAATCCTAAAAGGAGTTATGACTTATATCATATGATACACAATCATGCTACGTCATGCTAGACAAACAACCTCAAAGTCTTAAGTGTTTATGTTGTTTAAGTCTATCTTCACTTCATGTTTTGTCTTGATCATTTCTTGAAGGTTGTCCACCACTTAATCGCATCATCTCGCCTTATTCTATGAAAAAGGGAGGGGACAAAGAAACCATGCCTCAAACGACCTATCCTAAGTTCTTTGTTTCAGTGATTTTTGAAGGTTTACTTGAGTTGGTGATGATGACGATGATGATGATGATTATTATTATTATTATTATTATTATTATTATTATTATTGTTGTTGTTGTTGTTGTTGTCCTCCTTTATCATTTATTCAATGTGTGTAAGAACTATTAACATTTATGTCAAGCTATTATATTGCTCGTATGTCATAGGCTTTCAACAGGAACATAATTCATATGTCCTCTATCATAGGGCTTCTAAGTGTAAAATTTAGGGGTAGAATATGAGAAGATTGATTGTTGTGATAACCACTGCATGATATATTATATGGTTGATGCAGTCAAGACAGCTTGCCGATTTTGTGGTGTAATAGTTTCAAGTAAAGAGGTGGAAAGGGTAAAAATCAAAAAAATATTCCAAACAAGTTTCTCTTTCACTTTCCGCTTGTACCTCTTCTTCAAAGGTCGTTCGCTTCTATGTGTATAGCTCCTTACATGATTTGACATAATACTTGTCTGATTATACATAATCTCGATGTTATGCATATTAAGAAGAGATTTTTTAAATTTCTTTAATATTGTGATGAATATAATGAGTAAAATAAAAGATAATGTGAAAGTTAGATTGAACTTGAAAGGGTATAGCAAGAGTAGGACCTTAGAAACCCAAGAGGCAAATGCAGATAAATTAATAAAGCTCAAAGCTACACACTATCTTACACTAGATCAGCGGAGAAAAATATTTGAGTGGGTGAATTCTCTGAAGTTTCCTATTGTGTCTCAAATTTGAGCCACTATTTTGACTTGGGAATGGGGAAGGTTTTGGCATGAAGAGTCATGATTGTCATATATTTTTGCAGTGTTTATTACTTATTGTATTTCATGCACTCCCAAAGCTAGTGCTTGATACCTTAGTTGAAATAAGTTGATTCTTTAAGGAGTTGTGTGTAAAGACTCTAGATGCTGACTTGTTGAGAATATTCCCCCTGTTTTCTTTAACTCTATGGAGGATCTGCCTATACATCTATGTTATGAAACTATACTAAGGGGTCCAGTGCAGTACAGAAGGATGTATATTCCTTTGAGAGGTTTGACTTCCCGATCTATTGCAATTTATTTCAATCTAAACTACTGCCATATTCAATGTAGAATATCTCTGTGTTACAGATTTTTAAATAAAATAAATAAAATTATTAAGAATAAAGCAAATCCTAAGGGATCAATATGCGAAGCATACATGCTACAGAAGACAATTACTTCCTGCTTCTATTATTTTGAACAAGGAAATCAAATAGGGCATACTGTTGGTGGCAATTATTTTTGTTTTTCTTTTATATTATGTCGTAAATCTGCCATTCATCATATGCAAAAACTTCACGTCAGATTTTTCAGATGCAAATTGAGACGTAAAAATTGTCTCAATAGTAACTGATACAAATAAGATATACATCAGATGCAAAAAAACTTACGTTGAACTATTTTCGACGCATATTTGACGTAAATTACATTATCAACTCTTAATTTACCCATGAAAACAAACAAACAAAAACATACGCAAAGCTGACGATAATATTGTATTATCGTCGAATTTTTCGTTGTTTTGAATATGATATGTCCAACACATAGTTGCTTAATTATGTAGTGTTTTTACCAATATTTGACCTGCCATTTAGGCATGAGCGAGCAAAATAGGTTCCCTATAAAATCTAGAAGTTACATGTAAAAGTTGAAAATGACAAAGGGCCCAAGTGGTTGCGGAACTGTGGCTGCCTCCATCTCCGACTTCACCCGGCTGATATGGTTCGCCACCTTCCTCATTAGAATTTGTGAAGTGGGTGGCCAGTTGATCCATGTCTATCCAGTTAGGCTCCACCAACCCTCTCTTGGCAAAGCGCTTGACAGTCATAGCCTGCTGCACCGGTATTTGCTCGGAGAGTGCTCCGGCATGGTCTTTTTATATGAACATCCCGGTCTCCTAGAGCTCCTTATTTCCCTTAGCCAGAGCTATGTCTATCTGTTTATGCTCTTTCTCCCTCAACTCCAGCTCTCAGGTCATTTCCTATAACTTCTTCTCCAAACGGGCGAGCTCCGCTTTGGACACCAATTGATTGGTCGCTTTTCTCTTCCTCTCCTTACGGACAAGGGACTTCAACTGGAAATAGTATCAACAACACGGGTAGACTGAATTGGTCGGTAGTCTCCCCATGATCAACGTTTCTCTTCCCCCTTAAAACGGAATCCAGACTATTTGGTAAGATCTACTACCCTACTTAATATTTTAATTCCATCATTTTTCTAATGCTTAGGCATTTCATTTGGTAAAATTTCAAACAAACCCAATTATGCATTACCAACTTTCATCCATTAACCTTTCATATGGTTTAGATCAGATTGTGCTAGACAATTTGACATAAAAAATTAATTTTTTTATTAGGTTTTTAATGTTGTATAATATTTTATGCATTTCAGCGAGTTAATTGAACCCAATAAAATTTACGATAAAGCAAAATAAAGACTTCAAAATATTATTCCAATTATTGTATATAAATAGTTTTGTAAATAATAATTTTAATGCAAATTAATTTCCCAACAAATTTCACTTTTAATTATATATAATGGTTTGTACTGATTCTATGGCAAAGAAAAAAATATATTAGGCAGAAGTGCAGGTGACTATATGACTGGGTGGCTATATGTTATGTGCATTTAAGCATACTTGCTGTAGACTTACTTTTGTCATATCACTTTGATATGATCTAAATGATTTTTTTTATATTTATATCTTACAATGTTTTGATAATTTTAGTGACTCAGTGTCTATAAAAATTAAAAAAAATAAATAAAATTCATTTGATCTTCACATCAGACCATCCACCTCGATATAATGAGTTGCATTGCATTGGGTGGTGACAAATAATCTGTACTTTCTTGAGCTAGATATGCTTCAAAATGGACCCTTTCAAATGAGTTTTAATTTGTTAGTATTATCTTAAATTTGTTTAAATATCAAAAAAATGTTGGAATAAAATAAATAGTATATTCAGAGTTCCATATTTTATTTATTTGCATATTAAATAGACGCATTTGTAGATATTTAATTTGGCTACCAACTCTAACCTCATATAGCAGATGTTTTTAAAGATTTTTCATCAAGTTAAAGAAAAACCGATGAAAATATTCTCTCTAATTTGCAAGTTATGAACGAATTATTATTTTCGGGATGCCGCAAGCAGTTCTCAGTTCAAATTGTACAGAGCAAATCCTTAAAGAATAAACATAATCAATTAATAGATTTAATGCTTATTTTTATATAATACTAATTTAAATGGACATCTAACACCCTCTGAAGATATGACATTTAACATCTTCAATTGTTGCACTGAATTACAAGATAATATTTCGGTTTAAGCTTTAGGTTTTTTCTGACAAGATTTTTTTTAAGCTGTAAACCTCTCTTTTGCAACTTCAAATCCATCCTTCCTTTCATTTTTTTCATTCATTTTTGCTTACACTAATCATAATATTGAATATATTTCAAACACGTTTTTATTTATATAAATCAAATTGAGATGATATCGAATTAAATTTGGTCTCCAATTAGGGGTGTAGAGCGAGCCCAGGCTCAGCTCGTGTTCGGCTCGTTTATATTTCGAGCTAAAAAAGTGTATGGCTCGTTTGCTTAGCGCACCGAACACGAGCTGTTCACAAATAATCGTTTTGACAATTCTAATCACGTCACCATAAGATGTTAAGCGTTCGGATAAAATTTAAAAATTATTGTTTATATTAAAACATCATTTGAATTTAATTTAATAATTTTTTTCTATTTTCTTAATTAATACTTTTAATTGCTTATAAATCTTTGTAATCATAAAGTCAATTAAACATTTTAAAAATACTAATCATTAATATATATATATATATATATATATATATATATATATATATATATATATATATATATAAAGTATTTCGAGCCAAAAAGAGCCGAGCAAGAACAATTAAATCTTTTTTTTTTATATTTAGCTCATTAATTTAGCGAACAAGCCGAACACAAACTTCTTAACTAGCCGTACATAAATTGTTCGCGAACAACGAACTGTTTTGACAGCCATACCTCCAACAGGGTAGGTCCCCAAAAAACTACCGGCTGCCTTCCAGTTATAATTATGCTATAATGAGGGAGGAGAGTCCACCCACTAACCTAAGCAACTGTACAATTCTGGCAATTATATCAAATTCAAAAATGTAAATGTGTCGAATTGAATGATCTTTTTGTAATTGGAAAATCACGATGAGATAACCTCTCTGGCTATAAGGATGCAAGTTAAGAGCACAAATCATTTAATAATTAATTTTTAATTTTTTTTATTATTTGAGTTCACTCATTCTGTTGTAGGCCTTAAAATTCAAAATTTGTGTCAATATTTGTTCTTGACTAAGCTAATCTTTCTGCTACTGCACTAAATTAGTATGATTTTAACAAACATTTATTTAAATTATTAAGCTATTGTTAAAATGCTGTTAAATTTAAGGAAATACCTTAATCAGCTCACCCGCTCTCAGGCTGGCTTCACGTGTTGGCATGAAAACAATAATATTTGAGCCCATAACTCGCAGGTTCCAAGACTAGACTTTTGGCTGTACTCATCCATGATACACGTACTTTATCTTTAATCTGGCATGCCTTTATCAAACTGATGTTGAAACGATAAACAAATGGTGATAAAAACTGGCATCATTAGGTTAAAAGGCTAATACACCTTTTGCATTGTTAAAAGGTAGAGATCAGTGTGAAAAGGATAGAGAGAACTGTCGGAAATATAAAATAGGCCATCTCAAATCCAAGACAACCTACTCTTTTAATAATAGTAATTAGGTTTTGGCTGTCTCGTAAAGCTTTGAAAAGCCATAATTTTTCAATGTAAAAGGGGTTTTTTCTCATTAATATATAGACTGGGAAAGGTTCACTTTACGCCAAAGTAGATTATTATTATTTTTTTATTTGTAGGCGTTTGATTAATTGAGTTAATAATTGTCTGTTAATCTTTTAGATGTATTTTGAAAAACAAAAAGTGCATGCTGTTCCACTCCATAAAAGTATGTTCATTTGTTCATTGACAGCAGGCAATCCTGATCAAGTCTAAATAAACTTAGTTGATCAAAATTAGTGATTAAGCACCATTCCTGCCATTAAACACCCCCAACACTTTTGATAAACACTGCTGGATCAACTAGGGGGATGAGTTGTGCGAGAAATGAACAATAATTCAAAATTGAATTTTGAACTGATTATAATAGACCTTATCAAATTTAAATCATCAATTAATAAAATATTTAGACTTTAAAAAACTCCAAATGACAAATTTGTTTTCATAAAGCCCGTTTCATCAAAATGACATCAAAATCAATTAAATCAAAGTTTAGAGAAAATTGAATGAGTTGAACTATAATAAAAAGTATGAAGTCAAGTTTTTCCTTCCGCGTGCATAGAGATCCCATTCATTTGAAATTAAGGGGGTGGCAGTTGTCACGGGTCATTGGCCAAGAGAAAGGAATGCAATATAATAAACTAACCATAAAAGTCTATTTTGTGAACAATGCTTAAATGATGTCTAGTTGGGCAACATATTCCACTGTGCATGATTCACCCAAAATGTTCTATCTTCTTAAAATTCCTAAAAGCCCCATATACTTATGTCTTGAGTCATTTTTATTCCGAGTAATTTGAAGCATATCAACATCATTTTTTATGTATCTAAATTTACTCTATAAATCTTGTTTTATATATTATCAATAATCTGATAATCAAAATTTCATTTGGTTGAATTGTGGGGTTGTGGGATCAAGATCTTTAAACATATACAGTTTTGTATGTTGACTGAAAATTTAACTAGTGATGGTAAGAAATATTCAAACCACTAACACCATGCCTAGTCAACTATTTAGGCTAACCTGGTGTCAGACCAGTTGTTCATTCAAGTCAGTTGACTGATTGCTCGATCACATTTTACTTGAAAAATGATATGGGATTGTCCATCTTTTGTTGATATGTGTAAATATTACTCTACAATAGTTTATGTTAGGGAATGAAATAACCCTTCAAATTACGAAAATGGTCACAAATCTGATTATTTGGATCTTTGAACTTCTATATGATCAATTTTGTTATATTAGGATCAATCTTACGGAGAGTCATCTTTTACTTATACCTCACCCCCACACTTCCTTAATAGTATCATACTTAAGTTGTATAATCCATCCCCCATTTAATTTGAGAAACACTCAACCCCTTATATGATTATCTTCATGACATTGATCCCCTTCCTTATGAATTTGGGACTATAGAATTACTCTTCTATCTACATAAAATTCTAGCAAAATGTTTATAGCATTGCAATGAGAATGAACGCTTAAGTAAGACCAAACTAGTTGATTATTGATTTGCTAATAAAATGACTTGTTATTAAGATGTCGATAGAACTAATTAATGAACATTATGAAAGGCGTTAACACATTTTGCATGATAAATTGAGCTCTAAAATAATGCTAAAAATCTCATAAAAATAAGAATCTAGCAATGAGAATAAAATGGTAATATAAGGAAGTCCTATGAAACTTTGGAAAATAGTTATGCTATATACAATTATAGAAATTATTTTTATTAGAAATCTTTTGCAATAAATTGAGACATGTTGTCTTAAAAGCTTTTTTTAAGGTTAAATGTCCAACTTAATTAAGATGTATTTCTATTGGAATAGAAATTACATTATAAAATAAGCATTACAAGCACTTAAGATTATTTGCATTTATATATATATATATATATATATATATATATATATATATATATATATATATATATATATATATATATATATATATATATATATTAGAGAGAGAGAGAGAGAGAGAGAGAGAGAGAGAGAGAGAGAGAGAGAGAGAGAGAGAGAGAGAGATTATATATATATTTTTAATATTTTAGTTTAAACTAGAGAAAAATAGGCTATTTAAATGTTAAATAAATTTCAAAAAGGATCTCATTAAGAAATTTGACATGAAAGGACATATTGTGTATATAAATAGATAAAGAGCCTAACGAAATGGCTATTATCATAAAGTGATAGTAAAGTATGATTGAATAATTACTACGATATGATATTTCGATATTATGTTTTATTTATGTTAATGTGAATGATTTAAAAGTATATCGTAAGGTGTATCACATGATGGCAATAAAGCATATTTTTGGATACTTATTGATAAATCAAGCTTAAGAATCCGGAATCCTAGGACTAGCACAATAATCAACCTCCTTAATCATTACAATTCTAATATTTCGAGAATACAATTTATAAGAAGATAACATAATTAATATAAAATTCATTAGCCATTCATTACTTTTACGGTCAATTCAAAAGAGACTTTTTTGTGTATTATCTACTGTGATTAAGTCTAAAAAAGTTTTCTGGTGCATTATCTGCTACTGAGGTACAATAGATGACAACATTTACTTGTATTTCCAAGTTTCATGGCTCAAGTAATAACTCCTTAGTTTTGGAATTTAGCAGAAAATTTTGAATATGTATGATAATACTAATGTAATTTTTAATTCAAATGCTCCAATACAACACTTTAAAATGAAGCACATTAACATTCTTTATTATTTCACCTGTTAGTTTATTGACATAAAAAATTAGTTGGCAAATATATTTGAAAATTTTTTAGGTCCTTACCATTTTAAGTATAAAATTAGGAGTCATAGACTTAAACACTTGAATTTTCATTATCATGAGTTTTTATTTATATTAATTAATTAATTTATTTATTCACATATATTCCTAGGATAAGCTGTAGAAACGTGTGATCCAAACGGTACCGCGGCGTTTTAAAAAAATGCACCCACACTTATAAGCTGCTCCAAAAGAGCCCTCAGACGGCCTCTAAAATGTATGTAACACATGAGCGAATTATGTATTTGTGACTTCAATTGCTTTTTATAGCTAGCTTTCAGGCTTGGAACATTTTAATTACGCAACATGTTTGCTATAATCAATAGTGAATTCCTCTCATTAACCCCCTCAAGTTTGGAAGAGGAAATTTTAAAAAAAATGGTAGTTTTATAAACTTTGTTCCCCTAAAGAACCAACATTTTTATATAATAAATTAAGAGAAAGGATATTGTACTTGGAGGCACGGCGAATATTAATTGTCTTCACTTCGGCGAGAAAGGAAATCTCTCCTTTTTTTTTTTCTTTTTCTTATTGCGCTGAAAAGAAATTAAACAACCACTCTTTCTATTTTAAATCAAGCCTTTTTCGGTGGCTTAACATACATTCCACATAATTCTTATGTATTTACTTATCTTACATCAAAATTTATTTTTAGGTGGCATATATGTTAATCTCGTTTTTTAATTTAGAGCATCGTGTTAAATTTAATTTTAATTGTTAATATTATTTTTTTTATTTGATATTACTATTTACATTTTAATTAAAAAGTATTTTAATTATTGAATTTAAGTTTTTATGTGTGTGTGTACCACGAATTCTTATGTACTTGCATTTCTAAACCCTAAAATTTATTTTTTTTGGTGGTATGTATGTGAATCTTCTTTTTTGTTTAACTTAGATCATTGTGTTAGTTTTAATATTAATTAATTAGTATTATTTTTTATTTGTTATTATTAATTAAGAAATTGTTTGTTTTAGAGTTTTGTTTTATGCATTTATGTTTATATTTTCTTAAAATTAATTTCTTATATCCTTATTATTATAATTTAACATTATCATCCATACTTTTTTGTATAATTTATTTTGATCATTTTACTTAAGAGTAAAATCCTAATATATATATATATATATATATATATATATATATATATATATATATATATATATATATATATATATATATATATATATGAAACTTTTAAAAGGTAAATGCTATAGTTATCCTCATCGTGTCTAATTACTCGATTCCACTCTTGCCAAAAAGCAAGACTAATACGACAAATAAAAAAAAAAAAAATGGTTGTCACTGTTTAACTCCACATTAATATTTCTCCAGCAGTACAGATCCTGTTTTTATTTTGTTTGACTGCCATGGTCAAACTCCATTGTAGATTCCTCACTTTTTTTTTTCTTAAATGCTTAATTCTTAATTTTGAATGGTTCAAACAAGTTCACTCTAGTGAGTTCAATGAGTGCTGTTAGCCTAAATAAGTTTCAGATTTAGAGAACTCATACATCATCTCAATGTGTAGTGTGACTGCAATTTTTAAGTCTCATCTGGAGCAACTTTTCTCTCCCTTATTCAACTCAATAAAGATTTTTTTTTTCTTAATCCATAAAGTTGCATATACCGTGCTTATGTACAAATCATCAGTGAGTGTCAGAAGTAACATTCCATCAGCCTACAGTCTTTCAGTTGATCGATTGAAATATGCATCTGATATTGCGATAAAACTATAAGCATGCATCGAAGAAAAGAACCAGGTTAAATCTCTGCAATGAGAGGATAATTCATTCAGATATACTTAGAGTGTGTTCATGATATATTTATGCGAGTACACCCAATTCGAACTATAAATTTAGGTATTTTCAGGGAAGTACATTTTTAATACAATTATGTATTTATCCAGACGTAATATTCTTTTTTTCTCTACGTAATATTCATAATAAATAGACATTGTTCTGAAGCATGCAGAGATATGATTGCATCATTATTGGAAACCTATATATACATAAATTTAGATTGTAACCACTAAGGTTGAAGAGCTATTATTGAATGACTTGTGCTTCCAGACGTAAGTATTTGCTCCAGTTTGATGAATGCAAAAATAATGTCTGGCTTCTCTGCTTGTCCTATTACTCATTTACAGCATCCATGTTTCACACTGATTTGAGCGCTTGCGTCTCTTTCCGAGTTGTACATATATGGAGATGAATATTTGTAGCTGTACCTGCTACATGTGAACCAACTTTATAGCTTTCCACTGTTTTGAGATCTTAAATATATATAACTTTATAATTGTTTAAGTGATTTGGATAACATTGGGATGATGGCATTATTTTTTGTTGATTTTTTCTGTGTAATTTAGTGGCAATGTCTAAATGAGTTGGGCTGTAATAGCACTTTATTCATATTGTTATTATCTGAGGTCATCAAACGTTAGTGGAAAAATGGTTCGATATTCTTCATGCACTACTGGTTGTAAAATTAACTTCAGCACTACTTTAGATTAACTAGAATTCTTAGTCAAGAGCCAAATAGTCGAATTTATTCTATGTTTCTATGGTTCGGCCTATATCAAATCAACTCTTTGTTAGCACAATTTCTTTTTGAATTCATGAATGCATCCATCTTTCCAATTTTTATACTATATATATATATATATATATAGATCAGCACTAATCTCATGGCAGATGAACAGCTCGGGAAGTAGCTACGACCTATCGAACATAGCCTTCGACAATCATTTTTTGGCTAAATATTGGTAAGCAAAGAGACTTGTCCAAACAATCGAGGAAAGGTGCCAGGATAAGCTTCCGAAGGGATGTAATTAGCCTTCAGGTCGACCGATAGAGAGCACTCTTTCAGACTAGATATCGATCGAGTCAAGGCTTATCAGATGATCGACAAGTCTCATCGATCGAACTAAACCTCAGTCTTATTATATGTGAATAACTCTATAATTACCAAAAAGTCTCCCTGAAAAGTTAATGATAAGAGCTAATATCTACTTTTGTAATGCTGGGGCAGTCAAATATTTTAACCAAAACATACGCGAAGAGAAATTTGCCCCAGAGGACCTGGTACTGAAGGAAGTCGACCCCGCCGCCAGGGAGCAGGCTATCGGGAAATTGGATCAAACCTAGAATGAGCCCTACATCATCCACCAGAGAGCAAGACCCGTAGCATAGAAACTGAAGACATTCGCAGGAAATGACATCTCTCGAACTTGGAGTGATGACAATCAACATAATTCTTCCCTTAAAGCTATCCCTACTTATAGAAGTAACATTGTTACAATTGTTTTGTATAACTCTTCTTACTTTTAAAAACTAAAAACATTCATAGCATCTAAAAGTTTGAAATTTCATATATTCAATATCTCTAATAGTACTTTCTCTGATTATTTTAATGTCAGGGAACTAATGTGGTTACACTCAGAGGACTAACGCAATTATGCTCGGGGAACTGATGTAGTTACACTCGGGAAACTGATGCAGTTGCACTCGGGGAATTGACGCAGTTACGCTTGGAAAATAACCTTGCAAGTGGTTAAAACCTATCAATCCATGCAGAGATATTCAAGTAGTCATTGGGACGTATCGACACCTGGCAGCGACAAGCTCTGTAAGGGGTGCACATGATTGTTCTATGCCCTACGTTAAGTGTTAACACGCAGTAATGACAAGCTCTACGATGGGAGTCTAATTGTCGTCTGCCTACGGGAATCACTCGCAACGACAAACTTCGTGAGGGTTACGTCACCTTACCATAAGGATTAACACCCAACAGTGACAAGCTCAGTGAGGGGGTGTCATCGTTAGTAGCCTATGGGATGCATCAGCACCCGGTAGAAACAAGCTCCCGGTAGTGAAAAAGAAGCAAAAAGGAGCAAAAAGGAGCAAAAATGGAGCCAAAATATAAAATTGTCAAAATTATTGGTCTGGCGCCTAGGCGCCAGAATACGGCGCCTACGCGCCAGGTCGATACGGGATCTGTCAAAATTTTTGATGACTTTTGGACGGTTATTTTGATGGTGTTAGAGGTTATTGGACCTTCTGAAGGCCGCAGTTGTTCTCGGTTTATAGGACATGTGATACAATGTATTTGGACGCTTGGAAATGGTTTTAATCGCGAAGAGGTGCGATCCAAAGTGAAGAGGTGCGAAGAACTGGACGCAGAGTCCGGCGCCTAGGCGCCAGACACACCTTCTAGAAGATTCATTGAATGTGGACACATTTTGAAGAGGTGCCTTGAGGCAACCCTTGAAGCCTATAAATAGGAGGCTACTCCTCCAGGCCCAATGCCCAACTTAGTCCCCCTATCTAGAGCCCCATATAGAGAGAGAACTAGAGAGATACTTTTGGGCCACATTTTACTATCCTTCATAAATTAGTTAGTTATTTTATTTAGAGTTTGTATTGAGAGTTTAAAGAGTTGGTGCTTTTGAAGATTATTTGCTTTGCAGTCAGAAGAATTCAGAGGTTCAATAGGAGAAACACTTGAGATAAGTATTTATAATTTTATTCAAAGTTTTATTATCATGTTTTGTTGTTTAAATTTAATGTGTTCTGAATAGTTAGTTTACTTTCTCCTTTCAATTATGAAAATATAAATAAGATAATATAAAATTCGTTAGAGAATTAGAAACTATTTATATTTTAAAATATTGTGTTGATATTAATACCAGATCTTAATTTACTATTTAAATTGGTCATTTAAACTGTTAAAATCTGTTGAAGAGTTTTGATACTTAGAAGGAGATGAATTCTTAACTAGTAGATATCACATGAATCCTTGGGTAGTCGAAGGCCTTGTGCGGGTTATTCAAGGTGAAGTGCAAATAAATAGGAAGATATTATCTAATGAGCGTAGAATTGATAAGATTTTAGAGTGATAGACTAAATTCTTGTAATTTGGTTTATAGAAAAGGAAAGGGTCACTAGTATGGCCGACCATAGCCACCCTTGGACATCTAGTAGTGTGAGCCTAGATTAACCCATTCTACTAACAATACATCCGGACTCGATCTATAAGTTAGCTGATGTTCTTTACACACTGGATCAAGGGTAAAGAATATGAATGCTTCTATTTGGCACAATACCATAAATTTATATTCTCCACGAATACTATCATTATCTTAGAAAATCTTGGATTAATTGAAAGGAAGAAAGTTGTTGTCTTATTGCTTATTTACATTAATTATTTCATTACTCGCTTTATTATTGCATCTAGTAAATTAAAAATATCAAATTTATAACTATAAAAGAAATACTTAAAAATAAAATTAAAATATTTAAAAATCCATAACTCACTCCTCGTGGGATCGATATCTGGGTCTTCGTTTCAAAACCCTATATTACTTGATACGATACGTATACTTGCGTAGTACCCCTAGTGTGTAAAATATTTTTGATAAAATTATATTTATATACACTAGTTGCTATTATTATCTATTACATTTTGAAAGCATTAATTATTATATTTTTCATTAGCGGATTGCGGGTCAAGTTTTTGGCACCGTTGTCGGGGATTGAATTTTTAGTACGCATATATTTAGCGTGGGTCAAGTTTTTGGCGTCGTTGCCCAGGGAGGACCGGAGGCAAATCTTTAGATTTTAAATATTTTTATTTTATTTTATTCATTTTATTTTATTATCAAAAATATAAAATACCAAAAAAATTTAAAAAATAAAAAAATATATAAATTTTTTTTTTTAATAAGTAAAGATTTTATTTTTGTTAATTTACTTTTTATGCGTAATGCTAGATCTGAAGGATCATTACCTTTAGATTATGAATTAGAAAGAACTTTTAAAAGAATTAAAAAAGGAAAACAAACTCAAAAATTCCAAAAGATGGCTAATTTACATAACAATTTACAAAATCCAATTGAAATTAATGAACAAAATGTTTACAAATCATTAAGGGATTATGCTAACCCTACAGTTGATGAACTTCATAGTAGTATTCAAATACCTGCTGTAGATGTCAATTCTTTTGAGCTTAAACAATTTATCATTCAAATGGTTCAAAATAATCAATTTGGAGAAACACCAAATGAGGATCCAAATTTACACCTTACTAGTTTTTTAGAACTTTGTGCTACCTTTAAATATAACAATATTTCGATGATGCTTATTAGACTTAGACTTTTCCTTTTTCTTTAAGAGATAAAGCAAGATGTGGTTGAACTCATTAGCAATAAGTTCTATTAAAACATGGGCTGAAATGACACAAAAATTCCTTGCTAAATATTTTCCTCCTTTTAAAACTGCTAAATTAAGAAATGATATTATTTCATTTAGTCAATTTGACGGGGAGACAATTTATGAAACTTGGAAAAGATTTAAAGAACTATTAAGAAAATGTCCTCATCATGCTTTACCTGATTGGTTAATTATTCAAACATTTTATAATGGTTTAATTGGATCACTAAAATCAATTATTGATATCGTCATTGGAGATTCTTTAATGTCTAAATCATTTGAAGAAGCTTATACTTTAATTGAAGAAATGGCTAACAATAATTTTCAATGGCCTTCTGAAAGGATTAAACCTAAAAGAATGTCAAGTATTCAAGATAACGAAGCCTATTCTATCTTAGCTTTACAAGTAGCTGCAATATCTAAGAAATTAGATAATTTTGCCATCAACATATCACATAACAACTCACCTAATATTGAAGATTCTCAAACTATTGAAACTTTACAAGCTATTGCTAGTAAAAATAATCCGTATTCAAATTATTATAATCTTGGATGGAAAAATCACCCTAATTTTAACTGGAATAATCAACAACAACAATGGGGTAATAATCAATCCCATCTAACTGGAATTTGGAATAATCAAGTAAATTTAAATTATAAACCACCTGGATTTAATAATCAACAGAAAAAGTTATCAATAGAAGAATTAATTTTATAAATGAGTAATCAATTACAAAGTCAAAATACTGCTATTCGTAATATTTAGAATCAAATGGGACAAATCGCTAATTTAATTAATAACAGACCTCCAGAAACACTTCCTAGTAATGTTGAAATTAATCCAAAATAAACTGGAAAAGAACATGAACATGTTAAAGCTGTACAACTTAGAAGTGGAAAGGAATTAAAAGAAAAAATGCAGAACGAAATTGAAAAAGAGATTGAGGTTAAAGAAATTGAAAAACCTAAAGAAACTCCTTCTCCTAATCAAGATCAAACTAATATTTCTAATAATGTAGAAGTTGAAAAACCACCACCACCTTTTCCTCAAAGATTAAAACAACAGAAGCTTGATCATCAATTTTCTAAGTTCTTTGAAATTTTTAAGAAACTTACCATAAACATACATTTTGCTGAAGCTTTGGAACAGATGCTAACTTATGCAAAATTTATGAAGGATATATTAAGCAAGAAATGAAAATTTGAAGCTTTTGAAACTGTTGCATTAAGTAAATAATGTAGTGCAATAATTCAAAAGAAATTACCTCAGAAACTTAAAGATCCTGGAAGTTTTACTATACCTTGTGCTATTGGAGAAAAATTTTGTGGAAAAGCTTTATGTAATTTAGGAGCAAGTATTAATCTCATGCCATTTTCTATTTTTTGAAGGTTGAATTTAGAAGAGATTACTCCCACCACTGTAACCCTTCAGTTAGCTGATAGATCTATCACTTACCCTAAAAGAGTTATAGAGGATGCACTTGTTAAAGTAGATAAATTTATCTTCCCTGTGGATTTCATTGTACTTGATATGGAAGAAGATAAAGAAATACCAATTATTTTAGGGAGAACTTTTCTAGCTACTGGACGAGCTATGATTGATGTGCAAAAATGAGAATTAACTATGAGAGTTAATGATCAAGAGATCAAATTCAATGTTCTTAAATCGATGAAGTATCCTGACAAAGAAAAATGATATCGTATGGATATTTTTGATTTTATAATTGAAAAACACTATCGAGAAAAATGTAAAATCATTCCTGAAGAAGAAATTGAATTTTAACTAATGAAAATGAAGAACTAAAAAAAAGAATTACTTAAAGAAACTCATTATATTAAAGATAATTGGGAAACTTTAGACATAACTCGAAATGATATACTTTTACCCTCAATTAAAAAAGCCCCTGAACTGGAATTAAAAATGTTACCTTCACATTTAAAGTATGCATTTCTTGGAAATTCATTAACTTTACCTATTATCATTTCTTCTGAGCTAAGTTTAGATCAAGAAGAAAAATTAATAGGAGTGTTAAAGAATTATAAGAAAGCTTTTAGTTGGACTATTGCTGATATAAGAGGAATAAGCCCTTCCATTTGTATGCATAGAATTTTAATGGACGAAAATTTTAAACCTACTATTGAACCACAAAGAAGATTAAATCCTGTCATGAAAGAGGTTGTTAAAAAAGAAATTTTAAAATGGTTAGATGCTTGGAATTATTTATCCTATTTCGGATAGCCAATGGGTAAGTCTATTCATTGTGTTCGAAGAAAGAAGGAGTAACTCGTCACGATCAATGATAAAAATGAACTAATTCTCGCAAGACAAGATTACTTGGATGACGAATTTGCATTGATTATCGGAAGTTAAATGACGCCACTAGAAAGGATCATTTTCCTTTACCTTTCTTGGATCAAATGCTTGACAAATTAGCTAGACACCCCATATTTCTGTTTTCTGGATGGATATTTTGGTTATCATCAATTACTTATCGCTCCTGAGGATCAAGAGAAAACAACATTTACAAGTCCTTATGGAACATTTGCCTTTAGAAGAATGCCTTTTGGTTTATGTAATGCACCTGCAACTTTTCAAAGATATATGATGTCAATATTCTGTGATTTGATTGACAAAGGAATTGAAGTATTCATGGATGATTTTTCAGTTTTTGGAACTTCTTTTGAGTCTTTGTTTGGAAAGTATTTCCAAAGTTCTGAAAAGATGTGAAGAAACAAATTTAGTTCTTAACTGGGAAAAATGTCAATTTATGGTCACAGAAGGCATTGTACTTGGTCACAGAGTTTCACAAAAAAATGATGGAAGTTGATCAAGCAAAAGTGAAAATTATTGCTGAACTGCAACCCTATACTACTGTTACTGAAGTGAGAAGTTTTTTGGGTCATGCTGGATTTTATAGAAGATATATAAAGGATTATTCTAAAATTGCTAAACCTCTTTGTCATTTATTGGAAAAAGAAGCTAAATTTGAATTTAATGAAGACTGTGTTAAAGCTTTCAATATTTTAAAAGAAAAATTAATAACTGCACCTATAATTATTGCACCTAATTGGAATAATCCTTTTGAATTAATGTGCAATGCAAGTGATTTTGCAATTGGAGCTGTATTGGGACAAAAATATGAGAAAATTTTCGAAGTTATATATTATGCTAGTAAAATTCTGATCGAAACTCAAAGAAATTACACTACTACTGAGAAAGAGCTTTTAGCTATAGTAAATGCCTTTGATAAATTTAGACCTTATCTTCTTGGTACCAAATGCATAGTTCATACTGATCATTCCGCTATTAAATATTTAATGTTAAAAAAAGATGTTAAACCTAGACTGATAAGAAGGGTTTTACTTCTACAAGAATTTGATTTTCAAATAGTGGATAGAAAAGAAACGGACAACCAAATTGTTGATCATTTATCTAGAATTAAGAATGATGTTATTACTGAAGAAAATATAAATGAGAAATTTCCTGATGAACATTTGTATGTTATTCAAGGATGCCAAACACCTTGGTATGCATATATAGTTAACTATTTAGTTAGCAATATTTTACCTTATGGATTGGATAACAAATTTTATAAGAAATTTAAAAATGATGCTAAATCTTATATTTGGGAAGATCTTTATTTATTTAAATAGAAAGAGATTCTGTAATTCGTAGATGCGTACCTTATGAAGAAACTTATGCTATTATTCAAAAATGTCATGATTCCGAATTTGGAGGACACTTTGGAATAGATAAAACTGCATTTAAAATTTTAAATTCAGGATTTTATTGGCCAGCCTTATTTAAAGATGTGAGACATTATGTGAAAACATGTGATCGATGTCAAAAGATGTGAAATATATCCAAGAAAGATGAAATGCCTTTAAAATATATATTAGAAGTTGAAATTTTTGATATATGGGGTTTAGACTTTATGGGACCATTTGTACCATCTTCTGGAAAATTTATATTTTATTAGTGGTTGATTACGTTTCAAAGTGGATTGAAGCTGTAGCTTTACCTAGATGTGATTCCAAAAGTGCTTCAAAATTTTTAAAGAAGATGATTTTTTCAAGATTTGGAATGCCTAAGGTAATTATCACAGATGGTGGAAGTCATTTTAGAAATATAAGAATTCAATCATTATTGGAAAATTTTGGAATCAAACACGAAATTGCAATCGCATATCACCCACAAACAAGTGGAATGGCTGAAGTATCAAACAGAGAAGTTAAAAGAATTTTAGAGAAGACTGTTAATCCTAAAATAACTGATTGGGTTGATAGACTTGATTCTTTATTATGGGCTTATAGAACAGCTTATAAGACACCAATCGGAATGTCACCTTACTGGTTAGTTTATGGTAAACATTGTCACTTACTTATTGAACTTGAACATAAAGCTTATTGGGCGATAAAGGAGTTTAATTTTGATTTGAATATTGCAGGAGAAAAACGATTATTGCAATTAAATGAGATGGATGAAATAAGAAATGAATCATATGAAAATGCAAGGATTTATAAAGAGAAAATGAAAATATTACATGATAAAAAGATTTCAGGAAAAATATTTGAGCTCGGACAACAAGTATTATTATTTAATACTCGATTAAGACTTTTCCCTGGAAAATTAAGATCAAAATGGAGAGGACCGTATATTATTGAAAAAGTATACCATTATGGAGCTATGAATATTAAAGATCCCAAAACGAGAAAAATTTTTAAAGTTAATGGATTAAGACTAAAGCCTTATTTGGGAGATATTAAAAAGATTTATAAAGAGGCTAATGAGTTGAGTCTACCTGATTAAAAACTTAATTAGGTCGAGCTAACGACGTTAAACCAAGCGCTTTGTGGGAGGCAACCCATAGTTATTCATTGTTTTGTGTGTTTTTACATTTTTAATGTAAGGTTATGCCTCGGTCTTGTTTAATTTTATATTACTTTAGAAAATTTGATGCTAACAAGTCTCTATTGACTTATGCTGAAAATTATCTCGAAGTATATAAAGTTTAAACATTGGATCACTCTATTTCATGTATGAGTAAAAAGGAGATCAAGTTAACCTTCATTATGATTGCTTATAATTTGTGTTACTGAGTCTATATTGATCTTACGATTCTAAATTACCTATTTTGGAGAACGAAACTTTTAAATTTAACGTTAGGCGAAACGGAGTCGAACATGGTTCCGGCGCCTAGGCGCCAGATTTGGCGCCTAAGCGCCAAAGTATACTATGTGTCGATGAATTCGGTGCCTATGCGCCAGATTTGGCGCCTAAGCGCCACAGTTACTGGATCATGTCAAAAACAAAAATCTTTAGTTTTTCAAACAATTTTCTCTTATAAATGACCCTATCTTCGTCCCTAATCCCTATGCAATCATTATTTCGACCCATACACTCCATTCTTGAGAGATTAGAAAGGATTTTTGAAGAAATGGAGAGGAGAAATCTTGGAGAAGAGGCTAGAGACAAGGTCTCAAAGGATCCTCTACCCTACTTCAATGGTTTCATCGCTGTAAGTTTGAAGAAAATTCCTAGTCGTCTATATAAGTTTGAAGCAGAATTTAAAAGCATTGGAGATCGCCTCCATGAGATGTATCATCAAATTGAACATCTAGAATGGCAGACGAAACTTCAATTTGATCATCTAGCGGCTTATCAAGATGCTCAAATGGAAATGTGTGCGAAGAACAATTGGATCGACGAGAAAACGGCTACGGATTTTTCGAGAGCGTTAGTATTCTTCCCAGTAGACGAAGCAATCTTCATTGTGAAGATAATGGGAATTAGATAGTGATATGGTGAGATTGTGATTTATCTAGTGTGTCATTGTATCAATTTAGTGAATCGATTGTGTTTGTTTGTGTGTTTGCTTTCATGTTCAATGTGTGTTGTATTTGCTTTCAAATTTGTGTTGTTTGATCGTTGTTAGAACTTGAATCATGTTATGATACTTGTCTGAATTGTATTGAGCTTGAAATTGAAAATCATGAATGGAATTAGAAGGGTTTGATTTAAACTTGTGTTTAATTGGTAGATTTAATTTTTAATTTTTAAAATTTTTGGAAAATATTTTGGAAGATGGAAATTGAAGCAATACTCTTATATGAGAAATTAGAAGTTTAAATTATGAATTTTGGTGGAAAATAAAATTTTTAATGTGATTTTTTTGAAAGGCGAGTCTGGCGCCTAGGCGCCGGTTCGGCCTGCTTACCCGAAAATCTCCATTTAAACCCCCATTTGCCATTTTTGACGCCTAAGCTTCATCCCCTTCCTCTTTTTTTGCGAAAACCCACATTCTAAATCCATTTTGAGGTCAAAACATCAAGATTTTGAGCCCGAAATCACTTGGTTACTTCATCTCAAGGTCAGATCTACACTCTAATCCATTTATTTTTTATTTTCACCATAGTTTTTCCTATTTTTGGCTAAAAACCGAAATTTTGAGAAAAATTTTGATTTTTAATGTTTCTCCATGAATTTCTAAACTCATTTTAAGTTTCTTAAGCTTAAAAAGAGTTTAAATCTTTGATTTCTTAATTTATTTGTGTTTTCTTTCATGTTTAGATGGCACCAAAATCTAAGCGAGGAAAGACACGAGAAAATTTTGACAGTAGCAAGTTCGCGACTGCGGTAGCGCATTTTTGATATCACGAATTTGCGATGTCCAGAAAATTTATCTCAGAGCGAAGCTTTTACAATCTCGATGAGATGATCGAGAACACGATGGTTGCACACAACTAGAAACGATTCTGTTATTTCACCGCTGTTGTTGTTATTCCAGTCGCGCGCGAATTTTATGCTAACTTTTTGGATGCAGAAGACTACGAAGTCTTCGTTAGAGGTGTGGGAGTAGGATTTACACCAGAAAGGATCAATGTTTTTTATTGACTGCCACCTACCATCGAGTGCTACTATTCTGGATTATCTCTATCTCAGGGAGATCTTGAGATGATTATTGCTTATTTGACTGACGGCACTGGAGCTTAGAAGATCCAGAACAATAAATGGGTAAATTTCAAATCTTCTAAGTTAAATGGTATTTCAAAGGCATGGCATTACTTTATTTACGCAAGACTTATACCTTCCAACCACCGAGCGAAGTGACTAGAGATCGAGCTATCTTAAACTACCGCATTCAGGAGAGGAAGCCGATAGATGTCGACAGTATTATTTATGATTCTGTGGAGTCTACTTCTAGATCCAGTACTTCTGTAGGACTAGGATTCTCATCCCTGATTTATACTTTATGTGTGAACAATGGAGTCGCTGTTGATATTGCTGAGGAGAAATTGAAGTCTACTAAGCCAATTGGGCAGGAGAGTGTTAGTATCTATGATCGTCTTGGTGGGAAGAGATCTACAGCCCCTTCTACTTCTGCATCTACTCCAGGTAGAGCTTCCACTTCCAGACCTTCTACTTCTATTGCTGAGCCACCGTCTAGTTTTTGGGAATCGATGCATGATCGATTCGTTGGAGCGACGAGAATGAGTTATTTCTAACTCACTGCGGAGTTGATACTATGGATAAGAAAATTGATCACCTATCTGATTACACCCAGAGGAAGAGTGAGTATGATGTTAAGTATTCAGAGTCTTTAGTTAGATTCTTGAAGGGTGAGCATGATATTCAGTTTCCACCTGTCCTAGATTTTCACCATATGTTGATCCTAAGGATGTGGAGTTTTCTTTTGGTGATGACGATGACGACGCTACAGACAGTGATTAGTAGTCTGATTTACCTCTGAGATGTGCTGAGTCTATTGTTAGTTTAGTTTTTGTTTGCTAGTACTGATTGTTGTTTGCTGTTGGCTAGTTTAGATTTGTTTATGAGACTTTGTATGAAGTGTTTGATGTTGAGACTGTTTTAGATATTTAGTTGCAGACTGAAATTTGAATGAATTTGTGTTTATTTTTGTTTCAGCCTACTGTTTAGAATTCTAGAATAGTTAGTAATGTTATTCTATTTCTGTTAGTTATGTAATTATTTAATTCAACTACTGTTATAAAAAAATTTTGAGCCTGCTTACTTTTTCTGTAATATTCATAAAAAACATGTGTAGAAGTAAATTATATTTCTTTCTAGAATTTTTTTACATGCTTATAAAATTCCTTTTTAAATTATACTTTTCTTTCTCTCATACTTTATTTTTTTATGATATACCAAAACTTAAGTTTGGGGGAAAGGAAAATACATGCAAATTTAAATTTTATTTGTCCTTAATAAACTAATATTTTCTAAAAAAATTCTTAACATAACATAAGGAATGAAAAATCTATTTAAGATCACTTAAATTTTTGAAATTATAAATATTTTAGTGGACTTAACCAAAATTTTAATAACTTCGATTGATTTGAAGAATAGAATTATTTAACTTAAAGAAGAATAAGATTAAGAAATTTTTCTATTCATAATAGAAATAATTGTATTTTAGAAGTATTAAGAAATCAAAAAAATTATAACTTGAAAAAGAAAAGATTGAAAGTCTTTTTGAAATTCTATTCATGTTATAATAATTAAGTGAAAATGTAAAAGTTTGAAAATATAAGTTAAGGATAGTGAAGTTTAAAATCATTAACAGGCTATCCAGATAGAGTAATCCTCACTGTGAAAAAAAAAAAAGAGAAGAGAAAAAAGAGGAGAAGCTTGAGGATATGCCTAATAAAAAATTGGCTTCACTTGAATTATCTTATATAAAGAAAACTAGTCACATACTTTACTTAATTTTTATGCATGAATCTTTATTTAGGAATGATTTTTCTTGAAAATTTTTTTCTTGTAAATAATCTTTGTGACCTTAATATAATAAACTTCTATTATTTTCGAAATGAATGAAAATTTTTTGAAGTCTTATGATTTGGTAGTTGAATATTCTTTAAATTCTTAAAATTAAACTTATTTAGTGAAATTTGGTTAATGATTTACTAAAGCCTTTATAAGATCAAAAATTACAAGGAGTCTTAAATATTTATCTTTCATTCCAAATGTTATACATTTTATATAGTAAAAAAGGTTACTTGAGGACAAGTAACGTTTAAGTTTGGGGGATTTTGATCCATGAAAAAAATACCCATTTTTATGCCTTGATTTTTATCAAATTTTTAAGGATGTTATGCTTTAATGAAATGTATTTTTGTGTATTTGGATATAGGTGATGAAAAAAATATTCAAGAAGAAAAAAAAGTGAAAAAGAAGCAAAAATGGAGCAAAAATGGAGCCAAAATGGAGCCAAAATGCAAAATTGTCAAAATTATTGGTCTGGCGCCTAGGCGCTAGAATCCGGCGCCTAAGCGCCAGGTCGATACGGGATCTGTCAAGATTTTTGAAGACTTTTGGATGGTTACTTTGACGGTGTTAGCGGTTATTGGACCTTCTAGAAGACTGGCAGTTGTTCCTAGTTTATAGGACATGTGATACAATATATTTGGATACTTGGAAACGGTTTTAATCACGAAGAGGTGCGATCCAAAGTGAAGAGGTGCGAAGAACTGGGCGCAGAGTCCGGCGCCTAGGTGCCAGATTCCGGCACTTAGGTGCCAGACACACCTTCTAGAAGATTCATTGAATGTGGGCACATTTTGAAGAGGTACCTTGAGGCAACCCTTGAAGCCTATAAATAGGAGGCTACTCCTTCAGGCCCAATGCCCAACTTAGTCCCCCTATCTAGAGCCCCATCTAGATGGAGAATTAGAGAGATACTTTAGGGCCACATTTTACTATTCTTCATAAATTAGTTAGTTATTTTATTTAGCGTTTATATTGAAAGTTTAAAGAGTTGGTGCTTTTGAAGATTATTTGCTGTAGAGTAAGAAGAATTCAGAGGTTCAGTAGGAGAAATACTTGAGATAAGTATTTGTAATTTTATTCAAAGTTTTATTATCATGTTTTGTTGTTTAAATTCAATGTGTTCTGAGTAGTTAGTTTACTTTCTCCTTTCAATTATGAAAAGATAAATAAAATAATATAAAATTCGTTGGAGAATTAGAAACTATTTATATTTTAAAACATTGTGATGATATTAATACCAGATCTTAATTTACTTATTTAAATTGGTCATTTAAATTGTTAAAATCTATTGAAGAGTTTTGATACCTAGAAGTAGATGAATTCTTAACTAGTAGATATCACATGAATCCTTGGGTAGTCGAAGACCTTGTGCGGGTTATTCGAGTGAAGTGCAAATAAATAGGAAGATATTATCTAATGGGCGTAGAATTGATAAGTTTTTAGAGTGACAGACTAAATTCTTGTAATTTGGTTTGTAGAGAAGGAAAGGGTCACTAGTAGGGCCGACCATAGCCACCCTTAGACATCTAGTAGTGTGAGCCTAGATTAACCCATTCTACTAACAATACATCCGGACTCGATCTATAAAGTTAGCTGATGTTCTTTACACTCGGATCGAAAGGGTAAAGAATATGAATGCTTCTATTTAGCACAATACCATAAATTTATATTCTCTACGAATACTATCATTATCTTAGAAAATCTTGGATTAATTGAAAGGATGAAAGTTGTTGTCTTATTATTATTTACATTAATTATTTCATTACTGCTTTATTATTGCATCTAGTAAATTAAAAATATCAAATTTATAACTATCAAAGAAATACTTAAAAATAAAATTAAAATATTTAAAAATCCATAACTCACTCCTTGTGGGATCGATACTGGGGTCTTTGTTTCAAAGCCCTATATTACTTGATACGATACGTATACTTGCGTAGTACTTCTAGTGTGTAAAATATTTTTGATAAAATTATATTTATATACACTAGTTGCTTTTATTATCTATTACATTTTGAAAGCATTAATTATTATATTTGTCATTAGCGGATTGCGGGTCAAGTTTTTGGCACCGTTGCCGGGGATTGAATTTTTAGTACGGATATATTTAGCGTGGGTCACTCATCCAAATATTGTCTCCTTGATTATGCGAGAATGCTCACTTAGGCGAAACCACCCCTCTTGCACTGGAGAAATGGGCAAGTCGGCATCAGGGTACAGGAGCCTTTCCTTTTCTCCGAAGGGCGTCGCTCTCTATTCTATGCACGACCCCTCGTTCCTCCTCAGAATCAATCTCAACAGATATACGACGGGAGGCGAGACTCACCTCACCTCGCTCCTGCAGAGGTATGAATGACCCCCGTGGCCGCCACAACTCCTCCAGCATACTGGAGCATTGATGGGCCTCCGAACTCAGGAAGGCTAGGCGATCAGGAAGAGTTCCCCTCGCTCCCTTCAAAAGAACCTAGCAACAAATTACATAAAGTTCATGAATATGACTTTTACATACAAACAGTAAAGAAGATAAATAACACCAACCTTCATCATCCCCCTCAGCCGAGCGGAATGAGTCAGGCAGACCCCTGCCTCTGCCTAATGAGGGAGGACCACCTCTCCCCCAAGGCCTTTTCAAAGCCACCCTTTCTCCAGCTGCTCTCTCGATCTCCACAAATCCTCGATCATGGTATCAATATCATCCAGAAGAATCAAGTGTTTGATCACTTTAGGGTCAAAGACACTGAAACAAAGAGAGGTGCTGACCCTGAATGAGTTCCTTGTGGTCTTGAATATTCTTTGGCAAAGTCCTAACTTCCTTCACCTTGCACTCTGTAGGAGAAGCGTGAATCCCCCGTCCATCCACACATGAGGCGATCAAGAACTTCATCTTTGAGTCTTTCATCTTGTTCTTAAGCCCTAGCAATTGAATCTTATTATTGGCGGCAAACTGGATATATCCATCACGACCAATCCTGAAGAAAAGAAAAGATTGAAGAGTTTGATTGAATATGAGATGTTTATCCTCCGAAACAAGAGAACATAAGTCATGACGGCGGCAATCAAGTTGGGAAGGATCTAAGCAGGGATGGTACCATGACAATTAATGATCGACCACAAATCTCGACAAATCAGCAGCTAAATACCCATTTTAAAGTGATATTTATAAAATATAAGGTCAGAATAGAAATCAACTATAGCTCACTCATTGTTGGTGGTCAATCACAAGAGAATCATCAAATCCATAACACAGCTTTCTGAATATCTTCTACGTCTGTCATGGATAGGACTGAAAACTCCATAACTAGAATAACACCAAACAATTCTTGGGAGTATTTCCAAACCATTGAGCCTACTATACTATGCAGGAAAGAAGAAGGGATTAACGAAACCCAGAGAAGGGAAAGAAAATGACAGCATAAATCGAGGAAAAAAAAAGAATGAAGAAATAAAAGGAAAAGAAGCCCTCGGCGATTGCATATATATATATATATATATATATATATATATATATATATATATATATATATATATATATATATGGCGTCTCCCACGCTCGGCTCTACAAGGCTTTCACCTCATGGCGAACCCTAGCGACTCATACACGATTTATTGCATCGCCTCTGGTTCCCGTGTCTTCTCCTGGCATCATTCATCGCAACTCTTCGTCTTCGTCGTGCCTATCGATGGCTTCACTGCTCTTCATGTTCGTCAATGGCCTAAGCTCGCAGACAGCTTTTACTCGTCTGCTGCTGCGTCTATGGAGGAGCTCGTCGTTTCCAGTGTCTTCTCCTGGCGTCGTTGCTCTTCAGCGTGCGCGTCTGTCGTGCAGTCAATCCGTGCTCCACCAGACTGCGTCGTCTGCTGCTGCAGATTTCGTCTGGAGGCCGATCAGTTGCGCCAAGTACTTCTCCTAAAGTGTGAAGCACGCTAATGGCTTCAGGGCTTTCCTACACCGTCGCCCTCGCCGGTAACAACTCTGCCAAACCTTCCAATACTACAGTGGCTCACAAACGTAGCTCTCCTTTCCACCTCGCCGACAGTCCGATATTCCCCCCAGTTTCACCATGATTCTGTTGCAGGATATGAAGATTGCAATCTCATTAAACGAGTAAGGAAAAAGGCGGGCAAACCAGCACTATTCTTCTCTTATGTTGAAATCTCATCTCTTGCAGAAAAAGACAAATTTACACTAATTAGCAAGTTCCAATTATTCATTTTCAAAGATTTCAAGCTAGTTGGGTTTGGTAGGTGGGCCTTCTCGACGGAAGACATGTTTTGATTCAGTTGTGCATAGAAGAAGACTACACAAGAATTTTCTCGAAAAAATTCATCACAATTGAGGGTAAACATATGAAGTTACTCAAATGGACTCCTGAATTTGATCTCAATCAAGAACCCCCCTTTGCGCCTATCTGGTTTGCATTACTTGAACTCAAGCTTTAATTCTTTGATTATCTTACCATATATGCAATTGGGAATTTCCTTGGAAAACCTATGCACGTAGACATACCTACAGTTCATTGTTCAAGACCTTCTACTGCAAGGATTTTGATTGAAAGGGATATTAAACTACCAGATATAGAAAAAATTTGGCTTGGCTTTGCGCACAATGGTTATTGGCAAAAAATTGTTATGGACCAAAAACCTCACTACTGCAAGCACTGCAAGATGTTCGGACACCCGCAGGAGAAACTTTTCAGATTGCACCCACAGTTGAGAACCTATAGTCAAAAGCAGGACCCCACTGCTCTGGACACATTGGCTCCACCAGAGGAGGGACTTACCAGTAGACAGGAGTTGGTATCTGATGTAATTCAAGAACTCTCAACTACTCTAGACACATTGGCTCCACTTGAGGAGAGACTCACCACAAGACCGAAGTTAGTATCTGAAGCAATTGCCCCTACCTCTGACCTTACTGAAAGAGATAATGTTTGGATTGCAAATCAGGATAGCCCTGCAGCTCCTCTTCAATAAGCAGCAGGGGCAGACGTGACATAACAAATTAAACCTCTTGCAGTTACAACAGTTGTCTTTCCTTCTACTACAGTTCTACAATCTAATTAGACTGGGGATCGTAAGAGTCAATCTTCATATGAAGAATGGCAGGTTCACACTTCTCGGTGGAAGAAGAAGGCAGGGGGCACACTCTGCTTAGAAACTTAATGGATGACACTTTGGTTACTCCTAGCAATGACACGACACTTCAAAGTCTGTTATCTGGCTTCGTCCCTAAAACTAGAGAAAGAGGCAAGACAAAAATGGCTCGTCCTACCTACTTGTTTTGTTTTGTATGTTCTATAATTTTTTTTAAGTCTGTATCCTTTTATGTTGTAGTTTTATTGTATGTTGTTATCATATAGGTAGGGTGTCTTTTTTAGGTCCTCTCACAGACCTTTGATGTATCCTTTCTTTTTCAATAAAATCAGCCCTTTGAGCTTTTATAAATATATATATGCGAAAATGAGACTAGGAAGCCGAAATGCCACCGACACGACTGTTGCAATGGAACTACGTGTTACCCAAGTAAATTAATCACTACCAGAAATAGAAAAATACTTTATTTTATTCATTCCACTTTTATTTATATATGTTGGCCTCATTTCTGATGAGGTCTTCTCTTCTTCTCTTTAGTACTTAGGATCTAGCCTTAGGCTTTTCCTTTGACTATCCTAGAGGATTAGAATTGGGACCCACCACTTAGAAATTCAAACCACTTCTTAACTCCCTGCAAACTCCACAAACTTGATTGTAGACCCCTAATCACCTAGAGGGTTGAAATCAAATGTGGAAGTTTAAAGGATGAGTTCCTATAGGACTCTTTGGCCTTGGGATCGCTACTAGGTGGCCTGGTGCGGTGAAGGGCCGACTTACACACACACTACACCTATACACTACACTTTCACACACCTCCTAAAAACACACCCATACCTAACTTGTCCTCCCGACTCATGAATGTGATTCACATGGATGGTCCTTAACCCCTAAGCCCTCAGGCAGAAGGGTTAGGAACAACATAGTGAATGCCTCAAATGAGTCCCTTCATGACTCATGTGGGCTTGATATGGCTTCATGGCTCAACCAAAATGATTTCATTCCACTTACAATTACCCAATCTTCAATTTTCCAAATTTTTAATTTTTGACCCCGTGGACCCTACACCCGCCAACTTCTACCCAAAACCCTCGAAATTACCCAAATCCTCCAAAATTTCCAAATCACCCAAAATTCCCCAAAACCATTCCTAAACATTTCCTCACCAATCAAATTGATCATTCATAGCCAAAAATACCAAAAATTCCAAAAATGCCCCCAATACCCTCCAAATACCCAAAATGCCCCTCTTAGCCAAAAAATCCAAAAATTCAGAAAATTCCCAGAAAATTCCAGAAAATCCCAAATATTCCCAATTTCATTTTGTCTAACTACACCATGGGCCAATTTTGTCAATTTACCCCACTTTTATCAAAATCCCCAATTTGACCCATTTTTAACCCAAAGTGAACCCAATGTCAAACCAAACCTACCCAATTGACCCAAATTCTGGTCCAATTCAATTCTAAACTTCAATTCAACATCCCCAACACTAATCTAGACCAAATCCAAGCCCAATTTGATTGACATTTGAATCCAATTTCACTTTTGACCTTAAAGCCCAATTTGAACCCATGACCCAAACTTAGCTCAAACTCACCCAATTCAACTCCAATTAACCCCAAACCTTTTCTAAACTTTCCTTAACATCCCCACAAATAAAACACTAACATAATTTGCCCAAAATTTAGACCCAAACCCCACTCAAATTCAACCCAAAGCTAAAAGACCCAATCTTGACCTAAACCCAAACCTAACCCAAATAAGCCCAAACCCCAAAATCAAAACCCAACCAAAGTCAAAACCTCTTTGAAATACTCCCATAAACATTTCCCAACATTAATTTTACAACAATTTCAACCCTAGCCCAACATTGGCCCAAGTTAGCCCAATTTGACCTACATTAACCCCTTTACCAAAGAAGCCCAAATCGAACCCAATTCAAACCCAAATCACTCCAAACTTGTTTCAAATCAATCATGACACATCCTTAGACAAAACTCAACATTTATTTTGCATGTCCCATTGCAAATTTTTCTATTCAAAAGCCCATTATCTAACCTAAAAGCCCACTCGCTTAAACCTTCATAAAAGCCCACCTTTACCAAATTTTAAAAGCCCAAAGTCCATTTTTAAGCCCACATGAAACCTTTTCTTCATCATTCCTTTGATAATCCTATTTGACCAAAGTCTTAAACCATCATGAAATCAACCCATTTGTAGCATCATGACAAATCCCATCAATGGAATCCAATGTTTTCAAAATTCCAAATAACCCTTTTCTATGCAAGTGAGCCAACCTTTTCCCCAAGCCATGAGCAAGCCAAATGAAGTCATGGAGCCATGCATAAGCCATATGCAAGCCATGGGGAGCCCTTTCCACCTCACCATGCCACTTATGGCAAGGAGAGGGAGCCTTTCTTAAGCCTTCACTAAACCTTTTTTAACCCCATTCATGATACACTTTAAACAAAATTGGCCACCTCACCTTGGATGGGGACTTCACCACATATGTGAGGCTGACCCAAATGATCTCACATCAGCCCAAATCAAGCCTTGGTGAGTGAACCAAGCCAAAACCATGAATTGACCCAAATTGGACCAAAAATGCTCCTTACACCCATGCCATTTAAATCCTTGACTTTACACATGGCATAGCCCAATTGATTGCACCAAGATCAAGCTCAATCATGTGAGTTTTCCTCAGCCAAAAAACCTTGATGAATGAACCAAGCCAACCCTCATGGCCACCCAAGCTCCACCATAACCTTCCTTATTTAAACCCCACCTCCATGACCAAGTGGAGGAGATGCAAAGATTACCTTGGGTAAACTCTGCCAAATTGTTCCCAAAACTTCTCCAAGCACTCCTAAGCTCAATCCAATCATTTCCAATTGAGGCCTCACCTCTTGGACAAAGGTATCAAATTTTTTCTCCTCCAACCGAGCATGTTTTAATTTTATGTAATTATTCACACGTTTTAAGTATATTATCACCGTATAGATGTGTGATACTCGATTAGACGATCATTTTAAAAAAAAATTCATTCAATTTCGTTGAGAATCGAGGGAGATATCAAGGTTTGAAGTTGGACGGTTTTGGGTGAATAGAACTAGGGGAGAGAAGCAGCAGCCGTCCGATCAGGCGTGTATCCAACGGACGGCGCTGATGGAGTTGGACTGTAGCTACATCCATGAACAGAACCGCGCCAGCCAATCAGGGAGCGACACGTGGAGATTGAGCGGGAAAATGAAATATTTTATTTATTTTTGACCCTAAACTTCAAAAATGCATAACTTTGTGTAGAAAAATCATAAAAATAAAATAAAAATACTCTCTTGCTCAGTGAACAGAAGAGAATAATGTGGAAAAGAAATCATTTAATTTCATTGAGTATTTGATTTTTAATAATTTATTTACTCTATGCACATTTTCAATTCTCCATGCATGTATACAATTCACCATGGCATGAGACCATAGGGCTTTTGAAGCCTCTGAATTTAGGAACATTCCCTGAATTTTCCAAAGTCAGAGGCCATCCCTATGAAGAGTTATTGATTTTTCAACTCTAGGTTGCTAGTTTGAGTATTTTAATTCCAATAATTAGCATATTGTGAAATAAATTCTAGGAAAATTTGGGGATGTTTATTATGACCAGAGGACCCTAGGAAAAATAGGTTTTGAGTTAACTCACTTGGAATAACCCTAATTGGCTTAAACACCCAAAAATGGAGTTTTAATTAATTAGAGCTAATCATACATCAAATTGAATTGAAATCAATCCTCCACTGACCTTTAGGATCAGAGGAACCCACCATAAAAGTTTGAAGTCAATTGGACTTGGTTAGCCCTATCAAATGGGTTGATTAAGCCATTTAGCAAAAATTAAACTTAAAAAATTCATAACTTTCAAAATGCTTTTCAAAAATTCACCAAATTAGTTTTGGAGCCTCTCTGATATTAGGGGAATTTAAGAAAATTAAAATTGCAATTTTCTAAAAAAGTTGATTTTTTGCATTATTTTAGTATTTTTAATAATTAAAAATAATAAAAATCACAAAAATAATAAAATTCACCAAAATGTCACATTTTAAATTTTAATCACTTAGGAACAAACCCCATAATTTTCTTAAGTCTATATGATGAGATATTAAATTTTAAAGCCCTAAGGTAATTTTAAAATTAAAAAAATGTATTTTTTAGCATTTCCACTAAAATAATTCTAATAAATCAAAGAAAAATCAGAAAATTGTAAAAATTGATTCTCTGATTTCCTTGATATCAGAGAGATTTTTTAAAAATATAAAATTCATTTTTAAACCTTTATTTTATTTTTAAATTAATTAATACTCCAAAACTCAAAATAATTATAATAAAAAGAATATAATTCAAAAAATCACCAAAATTGGTCCAAGTGGTCCTCTGGTCATTAGGAATGTCCCATAATTTTCTTAAGGATAGAAACTTTCCCTTGGTCATATTATTAAATTTTCCTTGGAAATCCCTATTTTCCACCAAAAATAATTACATAAATAAATTAAATACAGAAAAATCACATTTTCTCCTCTAATGCCTTTATTGACATATGAGTGAAGTCACATAAAAATTTCAAATTCATTTGAGCTCAATTTAGTGAGTTATGGAATTAGTAAGCTTGAAGGGCAAAATGGTAATTAAATTTTTAACCTTTAATTAAAACTTTAGGCTTAATAAAATGAAAAGGTAAAATATTTGATCTTAATCTGATTTGGATGATTGAAATTTAAATAATTAAAGGGTAGAAACCTACTAAACAATTTAAAAATAATTAAAATAAACCTTAATCAAATAATTAATTAAATTTGGAAGAATAATAAAATTGGAATTATTAAAATAGGGATATTATTAGGAAGAGATTTGTTCTTTAATTTAAGAATCCCTAAATTAATCATCTCAATAATATTTAATTCCTAATTAAAATGATAATCCAAATTTAAGATTTAAAATGCTAAAAGACTTAATCATTAAATTAAATTAAAGTTAAATTATTTAAATTAAATCCTTTTAAAATTTCAATTAAATTAATACTTTAACAATTAAAATTAAATCATCTTTAAAACATAAAAAATAAAATATTAAATTAAAATTAAAAATTAAATTAAATTAAAATTTAAATTAAATTAAATTAAATTAAATTAAATTAAATTAAATTAAATTAAATTAAATTAAATTAAAACATATTAAATTAAATCAAATTAAATCAAATTAAATTAAATTAAATTAAATTAAATTAAATTAAATTAAATCAAATTAAATCAAATTAAATTAAATTAAATTAAATTAAATCATATTAAATTAAATTAAATTAAATTAAATTAATAAATAAAATCAAGTTAAAATTAAAATTAGATTAAATTAAATAAATTAAATTAAAATTGAAACTAAACCAAATTAAATTAAATTAAAGTTAAATTAAATTGAATTAAAAATAACATCACCTAAGACATAAAGAATTCAAAAATAAATCTAAAACAACTTGAACACTATTCCAAACTTAAATCCATTAATCGAAATTAAATTAAATCATAAATCACTTGAACATCAATTTTCCCTCGAAAGCTTTTGTTGTCACAACTCCTAAATGGAGTATTAAGTGAAGTGTTACTTCACTTATAGGATATTCAAATGTCCTAGTTCATTCGAGCAAGATAACAAAACTTGAACTCCCGGACGATTAATTCATTTGTATAATTAAATTCTCTTGGACTTAAAATAATCCTAGAAATATTGAAAAGATGTTTAAGATTCGTCTTAAGCACGTCCTCGATATGATAGGATGTTTATTAGAACAATTGAACTTAATTGTTCTTTGATGAAGGAAATCGTCCTCAAACCAAAGTACCGACACTTAGACGTCATAGGAGATGACTAGCTATAGGAGTAGGACCTTGGTAGAAAACCATAACCCTTCCCTTAGCTTTACCTAGGAACTTGCTTTAAATGCTTAAATATTTTAATTGTGTTTTAAGTGCGACTTGGGATGACGGGAAGACCCTCCAGTGTACGCTTTTATTTTATTGCAATTTACCTTATTGCAATTTATTTAATCACATCGCACTTACTTTTCTTGCATGATAAACAAGCCGTTGCATGAAAACCCACACCTTTAGGATAGTCCCTAAACCTGAAACCAAAACTAAATTAAAAGTCATTACAAGATAAAATTCTCCGCCACAACATTTCAAAATATAAAACAACTCGAAATTTAATCACAAACGAACAACAAAACTACAACTACAACTAAATTAAAACGTCTTGTTGGATGATCGGGAATACCTCGGATGATGTAACATACGTGTTGCTAACGGGATTTCCTACGTGCCTAAATGAAAGTGTGGAACTCATTCGATTGAGTTTAGCAAATTCATCCGGACTAAGTGAATCCGATAAAAATAACGATGCGGGAAGGATGGAACCGTGGGATCTTAACCGGTGTTGTTATAATCAACTTTAAGATTTGTTTAATTAAAATATTAAAAAACACCTGGATTTTAAGATTTTCTCTAAACCGAACACTTCTCTCATCTCCCGATTTATGACTTCTAAAACTAAACCTCCGCAACAAGGAGCTCGGAGCATGGTGGGCGAGCACGACCATCGTCATCAGCAAAACCTGAGTCTACTTCAGCAAAACTTTCTTAGAATTAAATAACCAAGCCATAGGACTTCGAGGAAGTTTACCTAGTGCAACATAAATCCTCAACTCTTTGTTAGGCATTTGCATGATCATATCATGTAAATTAAGCCCTAACCGGTCTTAGGACTCCGAGGTAGTCGTCCGATACGACGTAAACCCTCACATCTTTGAGGCTATTTGTATGATTTTATCATACGAATATAAGTCCTAACTAATTAAAATTGGCAAGATCAAAATACTAAATAAACATTAGGGCTTTCCTAAATCCAAGCCAAACAATAGGATAGTCGGGAAATTACCGGAGTTCGCTTCGAATCCGTGATTTCTCCTACCTTTCTTCCTTTGGATTCCCAAAATAAAATGTTCCAAATTTGATCCATTCCCTATCGAAATTCCAAAATTCAATCCTTTGAAAACTTAAACTTTGAAATTCTTGAGAGCAGAACTACCGATTATTATTGAGAGTTTTCTTAGGTGATTCCCGTCACTTAAGATGTAATTAACTATAGGGGCTTGCCCTTATAGGAATTTTAAGAACCTAGTAATATAAACCCTACTTAATTCATTTATATTAAGCGGGGGAACTTGTCGACTTATAAAATTGGTTCGCGGACCAAACGGATGTCACAAACCTTTCTAGTTTATCTAATCGAGCCCCATTATCAAGCGAGTGTGTCTATTCTTAGGGATAGATACACGGTTTGTGGTGCGGTGCTCGTTTATGTAAATTATTCGGGATGTGAGATCGGCTTGATTTCATATCTTAAAATCTTCAAATTTAAAAATTATTTTCAAAATAAAATACTACTTTTCAAATTATTTATTTAAATTAAATTAAGAATTCGCCGACAATTTCTGTAGGCGACCTCTTTTCAAAACAAAACACTCAACCTAAAAATATGCCGACAATATACACAAAAAAGAGGGGGGACTTCGCACCAACCTTTGGTTATAACTGTGGGAAGAAAAATCTAACTGGGGTTGTTTGGGGTGGCTTATAGGTGCATGTGGCGTTTTGAAAACACCACCTTGCCATTTGGATCGTGTGTTCGGGGATTATGGAGAAACACAAATACAAAATCCTTAATAAGGAGGTTCGCAGGATCGACCATACCCCGCGGCCTGTGTCTTCGACACGTGTTCTACTATTTCTTTCCTTTCGTATCATTCTTTTGTCTGTCTTCTTCCTCACTCGGTCTCTCTTACCCTAGGTCGATCCCACGTCTCTTTCCCTCGCCTCGCTCGAATGATCTTGATCAAATCGTAAGAAAAGGGGGGGTACAAATGCATAAAATTATTAGAAGCTTCAATGCAAATCTATCATGGAGGAGGGGAATTCCACTTCCCTCTTTGAAACCTGGGCAGAAATGGGCACCACTTAGCTCCGTTGTGCTCCCTGTTCTGGTGGAGCGGAGCTCAGAAGCCTTCCCTTGCAACTCAGTCACTACTGAGAGCCTTGTTTCCCAACACTGATCACGCATTCACAAGGTTCCTTTGAATCCTACCATTGATCCCTTGTTGATTGTGATTTGGTGAAAGAGTGACTAAATTTTTTTTCTATTATATTTTTCTTTCTGTTTTTCTGTGTTTTGTAGGTCCTCATTACAGGGGGTGTCGAAGCTGTGAGAAGGAATCAAAGCCAGAATAAGCTACTACTAATTGTACTTGGCTAATATTTTCATAAATGGAAGGAGGTTAAGGGTACTTTGATTGTTTGAAAGTTTTATGGGTGTGTAGTTTTTAATGTCAACTCCAAAGCTATGCTTGAATGATTTCCTTTTGTTGGAGGACAAGTGGGATATGATAAATTTTCAAACCTATGGTGTTGAGCTCAATCACATTAACAATGGGAGCTCCTTTTACTCAATATCATTCCTTGTGTGAGTGGAGAATTGAATATGTGGTTGAAGCTTTGAGATAGGTGGTGATAGTAGTTTAACTCGTTCATTACAATTTGCACAGTTACTTAAGAAACACAGAGTTTTTATCAAGATTCGTGGTTATGAATTTATGTTTGGATCGTTGGATTAAGTTCATTTTGGTTGATGACGAGATTAATGAGGTGGGTAGACATTCAGCTTATCCACATCAGAGGTGGAATGATCATTTATCCAGAAATAGCTGCAAATCGGTTGTTTTACAAACGCACTAACCAAACAACCAACCAGTTTATCTGGATTAGATGATGATCAGCAACTTATCAGGATAAGTTGGATAAGTTGTAACTGCCCTAAACATACCTTAAGTGTTCGTTTGCGGCTGCACCCGAGACAAACCCTTGATGGTGAAGACTTTCATACATAAACTCGACGCCCAACCTGAAAAGTTCATTATGGCTATCCCTACGCTGAGCAATGAGGGCCTCTCTAACGGTTGACATTTTCAAACATAGACGCATCACTTCCCAACATCAGTAAGCATCCCCCCCTCGTGGAAAACCACAAGTTCTTCGTGTAGTGCAACAACTTCCCTCTCCACAAGTTCAACTCTCTCAAGAACCTTAGTAATTTTTTTGTCACCGTCTCCTCCAGGATACCCCATAAAATGAAGAAAACCCTATTCCATCTCTACAAAGCGCAAAGTATGAAATCAGCAAACACAATGCGCCCCCAGTCGCCTCCTCTTCAATTGCATTATCGAACGAAAACTGACGGTCCGCACCTTGGCCTTCACAAGTCTGGCCTTCGACACCTGATTCTGGACATTCCGCTCAACACCTTGCTACAATGTGCTCAGTTTCTCCATATTTGCTCTCCTCGTGACAACATATACCATATTCACTCCCTTGAGTACAACCCAATCCACAACCTCCGCGTCATCCTCAGGACCAGCGTCAACAGCATCGGTTACAAAATTTACAATCGGGAATTCAGTTGCTGCACCATGGAAAAAGGATGAAAAGGTAATTCAAGCTACATACCAAAAATATGCCCCCATTCAGATGTCGTGTAAGAAAAAAATGTCCTCATCGGCTTTTCTTTGTACTCCACCTTCATAATAAAGACAACTCTTATTCGATCGAAGTCACGTCTCAACCTTAACCGCTGCCTCCATAGGGCCCCCACAACCACTTGGATGAACAATCTCTCTCCCACATCCAGATCACTCACCCCTGGTGAGTGTCCCATAGGATGATCGTTAGGATGGCCTTAGTCCGTCTTACAGTCCTCTCCTAGGGTGAGCCCACAAGGAAACTGAAAGGACGAGCTCGACTCTCACTATTGTCAGTTCTTTGCTTGGGCACAACTCTCTTCCTACTAACCCCTTCCGTAAATACCTCACCCGCCAGCTTACGCTTCACGTCCAACTTATGAACTTGCGCCCGCATATCACTCATGGATTTAAGGTGGACACTCTTATCAAAAGGTGGTGTTTCTTCGCTAGACATTGTGAGAAACAAGAAAAGAGAAGGACGTGAGATAAAGGAGCAAGAAGAAATAAAGACAGTGCTAACCTCCCTTGCCTCAAAGCCTATTTATAATGGCCCGGGCAAGGAAATTCAGAGAAGTTCGTTATTGTGCAATAATGTCTTTAATTATTTCATACAAGTTAAAAAGATTCTCTTATATTCATGTATTGTACAATTTTTAGGGTTAAGGGAAACGAGGAACTGAAAATGTGCATATAAAAAGATGTTAGCACGAATCTCAGGGCGGATGAACGACTCTAGGAAAAAAATGTGGTCGATCGAACAAAGCCTTCAAAGATCATTTTTTGGCTGAATATTGGCAAGGGAATTATTTTGTTCAAACGATCGGTGGAAGGTGCTAGGAGAAGCTTACACAGAGCGGTAATCAGCCTTCAGAATGATCGACATAGACACTATTTCGGACTAGATATCGATCGAGTTAAGGCTTACCAGGCAATTGACAACTCTTATCAATCAAATCGGTCCCAAGTTTTATTATATGTGAATAACTATGTAATTAACAAAAAGTCCTCCTGAAAAGTTAATCATCAGTGGACTAATATGTACTTTTGTAATGTTATGAAATATGTCAATAAATAGGGGTCTATGTCATGAATAAATGACACTCTATTTTATTGTTCCCTACTTATGCAACTTTTTTTATATGCAAGGATTTATGAATACTAGTTATATAATAATTTTTATAAATTCACAATGATACAACGCAAGTATACGTATCGTATCAAGTAATACAGGGCTCTAATGGAGTCCCGTTTATCGATCCCACAGGGAAGCGAGGTAAGAGGTTCTTAGTCAAATTCTAGTCTACTACTAACAACCTTAGTTTGGAAGGGTGATATAAGTGGTTTTTCTAGCAACTACTCCTAAATGCAGATGATTATATGTAAGAATAATAACTACTCCCTAATGCAAATATTAAACATAAAGATAGCCTTTTTTGGGGAAATTGGTTTGGTGAATTTTGAGATAATAAAAACTACTATTCTCATGTAACGAATTGGATAATGTAAAGGAATGAGATGCATTAATTATTGTTTGTGTCAAATAGGAGCAATCCTATTCTTTACCCTCTTCCGAGTACCCCCTCTTTGGAGTGCTATAAAGAAGATTGTCAAATCCAAGGCTTAGTCCCTAAATCCAAGGTTAGACTGGGAGGATACTGGGTGTCACTTCAGAGCTCCCACTTCCCTTCACCTGAAGGCTAACTCTAGCTTCAGTTACCAAACTTTAGGACCAAATTGGGGATCTCAGCCTGTTATCCTGAAACCTCTAATTCGACGCCCATGAAACCATATTTCCCTATTTATTTGCACTCTATCTCCATGAACTACGCAATTCATTCACGGCCATTGAATGTGGTTCCACTTTGTTGAGAATTGCACTGCCCTTTTGGGTCAATGCAATTACAACAAAATTTTAACACTACAACGAGCTCTTTTTGTAATGTAAAAGAAGCACAAGTAAAAACCATCACATTTATAAGTAAACTTCTTTTAGAAAGCATCTCAATATCCTAAACATGAATCCTACTCATTGCAAAAGAAAAGTAGAATGAAAACAATGACATAATTTTCTTATGTCACTATTTCCAAACGAGAAGAATGAGTAAGAGAAAGACATCACAAAGCATGAAGAAAACGTAACATAAAAATTCATTTCAAAGCAAATCTATAAAATAAATGTTTACAAAATCATAAGTTAATGAAGAACATAATACTTAACTTTTTTTCCTTGAAAGAAAGATGAAAATCTCTCTCATAAAGTCACCCGCGGATCCATGCAATGCTAGAACATTCCCTTACAGATTCTCTCAAAATCTCCTCACCAATCTTTCCAAAAAGATAGAAATCTACATTTCTACTCCTATTCTAAGATCTCCAATCATTCTCCACGTTTTCCCTATCATCTCCCCCATTTTTGGCTTCAAATTTGGTTTAAAATAGTGTAGGGACGAAATTCCTAAGAGGTGCATGAAGAAACCTTCCAAAAAACATCCAAATTCGATGTATATGGCCAAAAACCGCCTAATATCGCATCCTAACAGTCCGGAGCGCCACCGGCGCCGAATAGGGCGCTGTCGACGCCCTATTTTGGTGGTCTCGGGTCTCTGACGCCGCCGGCGCCGGTTTGGGCGCCCCCGGCACCCATCCTGATAGCTCCACCATTTTGCTTTGTTTGGCTCCGTTTTAGCTCCGATTCGCCCCATTTCAGTTGCGTTGCGTTCCTAACAGATAACCCTACAAAATAAGCATAAAAACAAGCTTTTCTTTAAAGTGTAATCTCATTCAAAAATATGCAAAAATTGTAAAAGAAATTAAACATAGAAAGACTTATCAAAATGTTTCAAGCCAAAATTTACTTTCGTGCTCATTTTTGCTCCAAATTGCACAACTTTTGCTCTGATTCGTCCCGTTTCAGTTGCGTTGCGTTCCTAACAGATAGCCTTACAAAATAAGCATAAAAACAAGCTTTTCTTTAAAGTGTAATCTCATTCAAAAATATGCAAAAATTGTAAAAGAAATTAAACATAGAAAGACTTATCGAAATGTTTCAGGTCAAAATTTACTTTCTTGCTCATTTTTGCTCCAAATTGCACAATTTTTGCTTCTTTTTCCTCCAATCACCATTTCTTGTACCTAAAACTAAAAAACATACAAAATACCATCCTTTTAAAGTGTAATATCATCAAAAATAAGTAAAATTTTATAGCAAAAACCGTATATATTTTAGGCGTGTCACCTATTGTGCTCACTCTCGCTTTCTTTCTCTCTCTCTTGCCCTAATCACTTCCTAGAGAATTTTGATTCCCTCCACCACATGCAGACACACACACAAAGACATATCTGTGTGTGTGTTTCACATAGATATATATATGTGTGTGTGTGTGTGTACATGTCCATGTACATATATATGTATCTGTATGTACATGTATATGTATGTATCTGTATGTATGTATGTGTATATATATATATATATATATATATGTATGTATGTATATGTATATATGTATGTATGTATATGTATGTATGTATGTATGTATATGTATGTATGTATGTATGTATATGTATGTATGTATGTATGTATATGTATGTATGTATGTATGTATGTACATACATAGATACATACAATATATACATACATGTATGTATGTATGTATGTATGTATGTATGTACATACATACATACATATACATACATACATACACACACATACATACATACATACATATATATATATATACTAAAAATATACATAAGAGGAATAGTTTGTATCGAATCGGATAAAAAATAATAAGCTAGTCATTTTTGGAGTTGAGATCAAATTAACCACCCCACTCGTCCACCCGCGCGCACGCGCGCACACACACACACACACACATATATATATATATATATATATATATATATATATATATATATATATATATATATATATATATATATGTGTGTGTTTATCTTCTTAGAAGGCTAAAAATATATATAAGAGGAATAGTTTGTATCGAATCGGATAAAAATAATAAGCTAGTCATTTTCAGAGTTGAGATCAAATTAACCACCCCACCCCACCTCTCCCCCTGCGCACACGCATATGTGTGTGCATATATATATATATATATATATATATATATATATATATATATATATATATATCTCCTTAGAAGGCTAAAAATATATGTAAGAGGAATTATTTGTATCGAATCAGATCAAAAATAATAAGCTAGTCATTTTTGAAGTTGAGATCAAATTATCTTATTTTATAAGTAAATATAACTCGTACATTAAAAAAAAAAATGATTGAGTTAAGCTTTTATCCCTCCGAACGGAAATATTCCTTGTCCAAGGTGGGTATGGCCATTGGCACAGTACCATGGACGGCATTGGTTGCATCAATACTGTATCACTGCCTGCTGCACCCTTAACTCTCATTAAAGTAAAATGTTAATTTATTATTTTAAATATGTTTTTAAATAATTATGTTGACCACCATCAGACTAATGATTATTTTGTTAATGAAAAGTTATGGAAATAATAACGTTAATTATACATCATCAACGAAACCTTAAGGCTCTGTTTATTAGTTATTATGTCATAGGCGAATCGTGACGGTAGAGGAGGTATTCGGCGTAAGTTATTCTGCCATATGCGAATCACGGCGGCATATGAGGCGTTCGGCGCAAGTTATTCTGTCATAGGCGAATCGCGGCGGCATATGAGGCGTTCGGCGCAAGTTATTCTGCCATAGGTGAATCGCGGCATCTCACTGGAGGTTCGGCGAGGGTTTTCACGATTCAGCGAAGCAAAGTCACTGAGGAGGTTGACGCGGGACAAGAGAAGTTTCGTTACCAGCAGAGGAGGAGAATCTCCAGTAGGTCCAGGTCCGACGGAGGAAGGAGCGGGAATCTAGTGGAATATCCCTCCTGAGAAATCCTTTTTGCAGGGGCAGGAAAAGAAAGAAAATTAAATTCCTTTTGCAAGAGTCAGGAAAAGGAAAGAAATAATACTGCTGTAGGAAGGAAATAAAATTGCTTTTGTCCGGAAAATGAAAAAATTTTAATTAAGAGAAATTACTTTTTTGGAAAGCTTAATTAAAGAATACTTAATTAATTCTCTTTCTTGCTGAAAGGAAACCGTTGTGAAAGACAATTATTTGTCTATACAAGAAAATTGCTCAATTAAAGGAAATACATAATTGGAAATATTTCAAAATTTTATGCTGGGAAAGGAAATTTCTGGTCCGCGGAAATAGAAATAAGGAAAACTTAATTAAGGGGAAAATAGTGATTTTCGGCTTCAGCAATTTAGTAACAAAGCAAAGGAGTTCGGCGCGAACAGAGGCGTTCGCGGCGTTCAACGAGATGGAGTTTGCTGCGACGAGGCGTGACAGGTTTGTACAGGTTCTGTGCAGTTCACGTGCAGTTAGACTGTTCGCACAACAGGTTCAGGGAGGCTCGAGCAGGAGAATTCATGTGCAGTTACCGCGAAAAGGAGTAACAGTTCACGAACGGAGAAGTTCGAAGTGTTCAGCGAGGTGGAGTTTGCGCGGCCAAGCACGAAGGTTTCGCTGAGGTATTTTCACGAACAGGTGCGACGGTACTTCGGTAGTTCGCGAACGGTGTTCTTCGGTTGCGTGGAGTTCTGAGGTTTGCCCAAGAAGGCGCGGTTCTGCGCACAGGTGGAGTCGAAGGGAAGAATATTCATTCCCTCCTAAACTGGGGGCGAAGGAGATCTCCTTCACGCAAAAGAGAGTTCGTGGGGAGTTCGGTGGAGTTTGCAAGTTTGTTGCTGGAGGATTTGCGACAGATGGAGTTCGGTATGATGCAGGACGAGAGCAGACGTGACTATTTGTGAACAGGGGGTTTCGCGGAGGTATTCCGCGAATAGGCGTGAATGGATTCGGGGTTCGCAAGACAGCACTTTGGCCGAGGTGCTAGTGCAAATAGGATAAGGGCTTCGAGTAGGCATGGTTTCCCAATCCATTTTGGTATAAGAAACTCCATGATGTATTTCTCCTAAGGGGCGGATAATCGCCAAGGTAGAGATTTGTTAGGAATGGCTCATATACCAAAATTTGGAGTCTCTTGGTAAAAAAGATGTGTCTCTTGGAATTTAGAAGGTTGGGGAGAGCAAGGGCGTTTTAGTAATTTATCTGTGGGTTTTATCTATAAATAGATGTGTAACTCTATGAGTATGTAACCGAACCATGGAACTCCTCTGAAATAGTGAATTAGCTGCGCTGCTCCCGAGGATGTAGGCATCTTTGCCGAACCTCGTTAAATCTGTGTGCTCTTCTTTTTGATTTGCGTTTTTTTCGCCCTAACTTTCTCAACAAATCATAATGAAGAAATGGAAATAAAATAGAATAAAATGATAAAGATTTGAGATGAAGTAGTTTTCAACTATTTATTTTGGTGAGAACTAACCAATTTTTTGTTTTAATTATGAATTCCAAAAATTGTTTTCTAATTTTTTGTTAAATTGAATAAAGTATTACGAATGAAAAAAATGTTTGTTAACATTATCTCCATAAATCTAATTATTAACTAATTATATTAAAGTTAAAATTCTCAATTAAAAAAAAAAACTATTTAGGGAGAAACAATTCATTCCCTTCACTTGTTTAACCCCTGGGAGCCTAAAATAACAATTTCAACGGAATCACTTTTCAATGTCGCCATAAAAACTAACGGCCTAAAGCACTTCTATCATCAGAATTGGGCTGAACAATGCTGATTACTGCCTGTTTTTTACTCCCCATTAGCCAATGATCCAATTCCTATTGACCAGTCATAATATGAATCTGTAATCAATATATCTTAATGATTTAAGCAAAATAGTTAGTGGCTTTGGTTACAAATAGAGTAGAAATGTCTCATTTTTAAAAACTTGTAGACATTCGCACTATATGGACTAAAAGCAGAATTACAGAAAAAGATCAAAAGCAACACGAAATGAGATCCTAAAAGAGAGCTTGGTTGCTGTAATAGATTTCTAATGGTCTAGCTACAGCAAGTGGATTTCACAAGGATTGTAGTATCTATCCAACTAAGTAGATTTCACAAGCAGTAGTATATGTCCAAGTTTACGTAATCCACCGTGTAGATTTCATAATAAGAAGTATATGTTCAAAATAATGTCTGACCATACAAAAGATAGAATAAGAGGAATTCAAAGGGTGAACGCCGATCAGTCGGTACATTCAGAGCTATTTGGACAGCCGGTTGAGCCCATTTATCAAGTTGCGGGCAAAATCAAAGCTCCTACAAAAAAAAACCCAAAAAACCAAAAAAATCAAGTAAGAAAATTCCATCCAGGATGTTATAAGTGAGAGAGTGTGGGCTAGTCCAAGCATCAAAATAGGAGAGATCTTCACTAATGATGCAAGGACTAGCAACAAATAATAAAAGTCCATAAGAATGAATCTCCATGCATGAAATGATGCCAAATAGAAATATCAATGAATTTGCAAATTTATAAGAAAAAAGAAAATAAACTAAACTGCATATCAAATTAGTGACATCTAAAGTTAAGAACCTCCATGATATAGGTTACAATATAATGTTCATGTGGTACAACAACAGACGGCAAATTAATGTAATTTCATACCTCTTGAACCTTCTTTTTATCTATATAGGAGGTAATGGCGTCTGTATTGAGTAAGGCGATATACCGAGGCTATCTACTAGGTTTTCTTTCAGTTTTCTTACCTCTCGTATATCCCTTATGTATTCATATAATTTTTCAATAGTTTCTCATGATATCAGCGTATTGAACTCAAGATTATTTGAGCATCTCTCCTTCTTCATTATCTCCACCGATCTCATATAGTGGATCAAAATTTGTTCAGCTTGACACAAATCGAGTCCTCAAGGTATGTAAACTTCAGAAAACATCAATGCATCAGGAATAGAGATGAATGCCACAATCTCTATCCTCTCTCTCTCTCTCTCTCTCTCTCTCTCTCTCTCTCTCTCTCTCTCTCTCAAATTTCTCATGAGTAACCTCAAACATCAATCCCAAAACCCACTCACTACTAAGGACTGCCCTACTTGGAATACATAAGTTCTCAAGGTGTTCACTGCAAATGGGTATCAAGGATTTTTGGACTGCAGCACCAATATTGCCCTTCTCAATTTTCTGAATACAGCATCGATCTGCTGGCCGGTCTATGTCTCATGGAGCTTAGTGGATCAAAACTTAGTTGTTATACGCTACTCAATTATTTCTTCACCGATTCACTCCTATGCGTTGGACGTCTCTACTACAGTCAAGACCTGACATACCATTGTTGAAAAACTTGAGACAACGAATTGCTCCAGACTCACCTAACTGAATTCTCTTAATACTCTCTCGATTAACAATCAGACAATGACAATACTTGTCTAGCATCAAGACACCAGTCAATAATATTTTTGCTACTATGGTAAACCAGATAGCGAGGATTACATAATATACAAACTCAATGGGTTGTCGATGACATGCGAAGGGTTGAATATAGCAATTCATATGAAGTTGCAACTTTTTCATCTAGATAATTGCTACTCTTTTCTATATAATGAGGAGATCAACATTGTAAGTGATAAATAAAAACTTGATCATCCCTCTAATCCTCAACTCGCTCTCACAGCAACTAATGGTCCACTGGCCTTCGATGGTCGTGGTCGGGAACGAGCTCAGCATTAGTCTTAGTCTAGGAGGGCCGAAGCACTCCAAGAGTCTCTGTTACATGCCAAATCTAAAATAATTTTAACCACTCCACTTTGACATGCTGGCAACAGTCGAATCTTGATTACAAACCTACCAAACAAGCTTTGCAAGCCACTACTTCTTGCGTACTTGATTTTGAAGCTACAACACATCTTTCCCCGTACCTCAACCACCTACAACCAGTTACTATGGCAACTAGTTCTGAACAAGTCATGGTGGGTACTGGTCAATCCATTCCAATTGCACGTATAGGCATGGTCATCATTCTTTCTCTTATCTCAAATTTGGCATGCTCCATCTCTCTCACACATTCTATTATATGTTCATAAACTGGTTTATGACAATAATATTGCTATTTTTTTTATCTGAATGGCATTAACATATTTGATCTCAAGACAAAACTACCTTTACTCTAGGGACCCAACTCTAAGGGCAATATTTGCTCACCTCCACTCAATTCAATCTCTCACCATATCCATAAAAAAATCCATTCTCTTGAGCAAACATTTTAAGGAATCCACATTTAGAATTCCTCAAGCTTGTCTAAGAGTCAACCAAGTCTATACATGGTTATACATACTTCTCTTTGCAAAATTGCAGTTGCAACAAAAGTCATAGACAACCTTTTCTATTGCTTACTTTACATACATATGCTCCTTTGCATTTAATACATTCTGATGTATGGGGTCCTCGTGGCTATAAATACTATTGTTTCTTATTTATGTTTTTTCACGCTTTTGTTGGGTTTTTCTTATGATAAGAAAATAGGAAACCACTCACAAATGTATTTAATTCATTAAAATGATACACACCCAATTTAATGCTATCGCTTGTTTACTTAGACCTGATGGTGGGGGTGAATACAGATGTAACATTCTCCTAACATTTTTAATCCACAATAGCATCCTTCATCAAAAATCATGTCTTCACTCTTCATAACAAAATGGAGTTGCAATACACAAACATCAACATCTTATGGAAATTGCAAGCACTGTTCTCCAAGGTGCCTCTCTTCCACCTTCCCTTTAGTTGGCCTATCTCATCAATAAATGCCATCTATAAATACTAAAATCAAATCCCTCTATGAACTTTTCTACAAGAATATACCCTTGTACTACCACCTTAAAGTTATTGGATGTAGGTGATATCCATGGATGCGTTCACATACACCACATAAACTCACACCTTGCTCCCAACCATTTGTTTTTCTTAGATACTCTATTAATCATATGGGCCTCAAGTGTTATCAACCCACCACTGATGAACTCTTTATCTCTCGTCATGTAACATTTGATGAACACATCTTACTATACCAGTCGATGCCATCTCCACCAAAACTTCCCTCTCCCCTCTTTCCTCTGAAAATCTCTTACTTCTTAATCATCCACATATCTCCTCCTCACCACAATCTCGAGAACCAGTTGAACTAGCTATCTTCCCTACACTAAACCTCGCACCACCACCAAACACACCTTTCAAATTACCTGCACTCCCCCCCCCCCAAGCCGACAACACCACTCAATTCCACCTCTTGATGGGACATCTGAAGCCAGTCAACAAGCACAATCTTCTCCACCAACTCAAACACCCTTATGATCCTACAAAATACATCCAGTTTGCCAAGTATGCCCTCTGGCGCTCAGCCATGAATAAAGAAATCTTTGTTTTACCTGCTCAAGCTACTTGGGTCTTTTCTTCAACACCAATTGACCAACTAATCCTTAGATGTTGGTGGACATTTTGCACTAAATATAACTCTGATGGGATAACAACAACATACAAATCTTGCTTCATGGTGTAAGGCTAACTAAGAATATGGAGTTAACTATTGTGAGAATTTTATTCTTGTGTCCAAGTTGACTACTCTTTTTGTGTTGTTTACTATTGTCTTTAGTCGACAAGGGCCAATGCTCCAATTTGATATCTCAAATGCTTTTCTCCAAGTTACATTACTTGAAATAGTGTATATGAAGCAACATCCCAATTATATAGAGTTTCAACATATGAATTACATATGCCTCCACAAAAGGCATTATACATCTTAAAACAATATTCTATGCAATGATTTTTCATCATCTCAAAATTTTCATCCATGCGGGCTTCTACATCAGCAAGTTGGATCCCTCACTGCTTATTTCTCAAGATCATGGTTCTAAGATCTTTATTGTTGAATATGTCGACAACGATATTAATGATAAGGGAAGTATGGTTGCTATTCAACCATTTATTACAAGTCTTTACGTCTGGTTTCAGGTATTGGGCTTTGTTTCTTAGTTTTAGGCATTCAAGTCACTTGAACGGACATATTTTTATTCCTTGACCAACATAACTGCCTCACTCAACTTCTTCACTAACCAGATATGTTAGGTTGCAAATCAATCTACACACCACTACTAACTAAATGGGACAATGTCGAACACATCCTTTTATAGCCATTTGAATTTTATTTTGAGTAGCCTTTAACTCTTTTAACCTCTTTGGAAGTGCATATGCACCACCTTCTTGGGTTGGAGCATTTGGGAGAAGTGGCAAGATGTGCTTAAGCATCAACTTGAGTGGTGCGAAAGTGCTGGAGTGGTGTGAAGTGCCACCTCTAAGCACGGGTGCTCCCACGATGTGGCGGAGGCACGGGTGCACCATCTTCAAGTACAAGTGCGCCCAAGTACTGAAATTTGGTAGTGATAGCCATAAAGACAACTATTTCATCTTGAAAAGGACAAAAAAAAACATTGAATCCAATATTGAATTGGTTTTGATCGAAGTAGTCTCTTTATCATGGAAATTCATGCCAAAGTGTGGGGGCCAAGAGAAAAAATCGAGATTTTATTATTAAAACTTAAATGAGATTTAAATTATTTAATTTTGATGTATTTAGCTCAATTGGACCATATTTTGAATTTAGAGTAGATTTGAATTAATTTTGAGGGTGAAATCATAATTATCGTCCAAATTATCTTCAAATTCTCGTAAGCTAGATGAGCTCCAAAATGAAGTCAGATTTGGCCATAGAGGGGCTCATATGAAAAGCTTTGATGATCCACACACATTTGCAAAGTCCGTTTTGTATAACGATGCTTCGATCAAAATTTTTTTATGCTAGATCAAATCTCATGCATGAAAGCTTGCCACATAAAATTTCAAGTAAAATGTTTTCTGATAGCCATCAAAACTTATTGCATATTTTTCATACATTAATATTGAACTAAATATAGCTTATATCATATAATTTCAAGCACTAAATGATCTGTAGAAAAAAAGATAATTTTAAGACGTAAAAAAATTTCAAAATATTCTCTAATCGAGCTGTCCTATGATCCAATTTTTGGATTTAATTGAAGTTGATTATGTTTCTATTTTATGTAATTTATTTTAAGTTTGTCTGAAAGATTTGAAGTAAATGAAGATTTGACTAAAAATGGAGTCAATAATGAACCCCTAATATGTGTGACAGACTATTCAATGTACGACGCACATATTGGCGTTAACTAAAACCATGAACCAAGTCTGAAGAGAGCATTGAAATTAAGGATTTGAGTTTTAAATTTAGGAAGATGATTTGGAGAGATTTAGAATCCCTGATTTGTGATCTTTGTAGTCCCTATCCTATAGATATGACTTATTTTTAGAAAATATATTACAATTAATATAATGTAATTTGGATCACTGATGAAAAACTCCAATCTTTTCAAAAATTTATATTAAAGGCATTTACATATATATCGCATAATTCTAATGTAATCAATTATCTAACATCAAAATTTGTATATTTGCATTACATTTCAATCTTTAATATTATATACAAACATTTTTATTAACTCTTTCAAAGTTAAAGAAGATTTATCGCATCAAATTATTATAATTATAAATGCCAAATTTTAAGTATTAGATAGGTAAATATATGAAAATTGTGTTCTGTATATAAATTTTCCACACTAAACTTGAAACCTGATCAAACGATTCGTGCTCCGGACTAAAGGTGTGATCTGCCGCAACACATTTTTCAGAAGGGTGCACTAATATAATGAATAACTTACTAAAGTTGTAGGTATAGCGGTCGAGGGAAGCTTGTTTTCAATTGCGGGCCGGAATTGGCTTGGGAGAGACGACAGGTAGTGCTTCAATATCTATCATTAATAAGTCCTCTGGATTGTCAGGTAGCAGTCCTATAGCAAATGAATATGAGTAGGTCAAAGGCACAGCTAGAACGAAGGGATATTTATAGGGATGTGGCCAGTTTTGAATGATTCTTGACGTAATGTATTTATGAGTTTTGAGCTTATAATGATAATTGACTCGGCCAAAAGCTACTTTCATTAATTTGAGGAGTCTAGTTTGTTTTTTATACTCTAATCAATTGATCTAGGATGGAGACTTACTTTAATTTGGTTTAGCGTAGATTTACAGAATTAACTCAAGTTTGTTAAGATCCGACTTTTGGAAAAACTTGGCCACTAGGCTTGCCTTGGGTAGACCAATTGGGTCATATGGGCTTAGTTTTGTCTATTTGGATGGTCTGATGTGAGTCAATGGGATTAGGTACCACAAGCTAAATGAGGACTTAATTTGAGTTTAAGCAAGCTAACATGATTTTGCCTTTTTGTAAACTTGATTTTGACCTAGATTTTGATTTACTTTATGTTAATTTACGTGAATATTACGTATCAATGATTTTAGATTTCTTAATCAGCTTAATGTGGCTATAGGTCATATTAAGTTAGAGACTAAATTTTAGTTCGGGTCCTAACTAGCCAAGTTTAATGATTTGTTCTGCTTGATTAGCATTGGTTTAGGGGTGACCTACTGAGTCCTGAAAACTCACAATAGTTCTACTTGACTTTAGATGGTCATTGCTAACCAATTGAACTTGTAACGACTAAGATTGAGTGTATTAAGTTTGAGGCTAATTTAGATCAATGTAATGTATGTAGAAATAAAATTGGTTGCTTATGCAATAAACAAATTATAATTTATATTTTTAAAAATGCTTATAACAGTGGTTCAAAATTATTGCCATTAATACCAAAAATTTATTCATAATTCACTTTTTACTTTAAACTCATTTTTATCATTTGAAGTTATTTACAAAATCTAAATTTTAATTATTTATACCAATATTTTAAACATAGAAAGCATATATCTAGAAATCAAATTTTTAATCATACAAAAGACAGAAACATGTACCTAAATTTTGAATGAAACCTAGAAGATTTTAAGTGAATTAGGGTGTTTGGTCAGTAACACAATTCTTATTCATTTAATATTCATTTATAATCATTAATTTAAATAATTGAGAGATTTGAATAAAGAAGTAAAAGTTTAACATATAATTAAAAGCATGAATATTAAATAATTATTTTATTTATATTTGGACACATACTCATTTGTTATTAAAATAATAGATTGTAAAAATCTCAATAAAATATTGATTTGATATATATGTGTGTGTGTGTGTATATATATATATATATATATATATATATATATATATATATATATATATATATATATATATATATATATGATCGAGAGAATGGCCAGAAGCTCTGATACGAGCCTCCAACCATCTTCATGTGTCTAACCATTTGATCTCGTGACTGTACGATAAATGTCTTTCGACGGGATCGAACTCGTGACCACAGGGGACTTATATGTGTGTGTGTGTGTGTGTGAATTTTTCATTTAAATTTTGTCTATAGTATTAAAGATTCATATATGTTGAAAACATCAAACAAATACGAAAATATTATAAATTATTTTCTTACAAAAAAATGTAACTTTGCTAAATAATATAAATAATACTTATAAAATTTTATTGACTTCAATCAAAATTTAGATCAAGTTTTATTTAAAAACAAGGCTATAGATGTAAATTATCAATTCCAAATATAAAATTACTTGAAATTCAATTTTGATTTAGATTTTATAAGAAAACTAGCTAATTCGTAAATTTGATATTTTTATCCTATCTTCTTCAGATTAATATTGGCTGGAGCTCAATTATATATATATATATATATATATATATATATATATATATATATATATATATATATATATATATATATATATATATATATATATATATATATATATATATCTATATATATATATATCAAACATTAAAAAAAATAATGTCCTTCCTAATTCCATTCATTTGTAGACATAGCTAATTGGCATTTGTAGGCAAGGGGTCTGAATTGGGCATGGCCAAAGTTTGCGCTTATGGGCCGTCGGTTTGGTTAATTGAATTAGTAGTGCAACATATATATGTTTTGAAGGAATTTGAGATAATTCTGTGTTTAATATGGAATTTACAAATATAATGTAAATTTTTAATGAATTTTATAGTTTATTTTAGCTGAATTTAGGATCCGATCGAATTTAAATTATATCATTCAAGTAATATGTTATAGGCAAGTCCCTGACGCCTGTTTCCATCGTAGTCAGCTGATGCCTGCCGTCGCCTCCTCCTCCTGCCCACCGTCCCAGCCGCCCTCTACCGCCGCCTCCCACCCTTCATTGCTCATTGCTGTCACCAGCATTGCATCCCTCGCGGCTGCCGCCTGCCCGTCGTTTCCTGTGGCTATTACCTGCCGGCTGTTGCCCGCTGCCGCTGCCAGCCCACCTGCCACTGCTCGCCACTGCAACCCGCCTGCCGTCTCTGCGCCCCACCACTAGTCATCGACACTGCCTCCTGCCGCCTCAGCAGGCAGCCCCCGGCTCCCCGCATGTTAGTCCATTGTCGCACCCCGCCCGCAGCCACTCACCTTCTCCGCCGCTTGCTTCTCTTTGCCCAAATAAAAATATTTTTTCAATCTACTTCAAACAAAATAAAAAAATATATAATTTTAAATTTATTTTTTAGTGAATTAAATAATTAGAAAGTGTTTCAAATATATTATAATCGTAATATTCCATAATTTTGTTTACATTACATTTCATTTTGAAAAATAAAAGGACCCCCAGGCGCATGAATGAAAAAATGCATTATCTTTTTTTTTTTTTTTTTTTTTTGAGCTAAAGAGATCGGAGTTGCGATAACAATTGTAACGTCTAAATATATATATGTATTTATGTATATAAGCACGAGCCGTGGCTCATTGGTAGCGGCCTTTGGCATAAGTCCCTCGGGTTAGTGGTTTGAATCCCACCCCTTACGGGAGAGTTTGAATAGCACACAGGACTGGAAGGAGGGTTCGTTTCTCGGTCAGTTCAACTTATAGGAGTTGATCGGCGGACTCGGATTATCGATAAATCTTTATATATATATATATATATATATATATATATATATATATATATATATATATATATATATATTTGCTACTAGTACGAACAGTGCAAATTTTTAGGAGAAGTTGGCCCAAAGAGCCATTATTCCATACGGAGAACGTACGCATCCACACCCATCTCCCACTAATACCCATCCAATACCCTCTAATACCCATCCAATACCCTCCAATACCCATCAATACTCACCTAACATCCAATACCCAATATCCAATACACATCCATACCCATCCATACCCTCCAGTACCCCTCCAGTACCCAAAAAATCCGCACCCAGCCCCTAGGTACGTGCTCCGCATGGAATAATTTATCCCAAAAAAGAAACGCTGATTACTACATTGTTCTTCAAAGTAATTAAAATGATAATTTTAATGTGGTTAGTCCAATTTTTCACATAAATGGTTATACCTAAATTAAAATAACTTAAACTACACTGTTAAATTTATGATCATGATTAAGTTCACTTAATCGTAAATCTTGCTTTGAATAATGTAATAATTAAACATCATGATTAGCTAAGGATATGATTTCATTAGAGTATGCTAACAAACAATTTTGTCAAACTTATGCATCATTTTCTTCTAGTTAACCACTCTTAAAACCTTCACCTTATTATGACTAGATTATAATATAACTTATACCCGATCCACAAAAAATTTATTGTATCCGGTGTCCGGACGCAAGCTACGTCGGACGCGAAACACCGGAGGTAAGTTTTTTTTTTTTTTTTTTTGTCCTCCGCTCCATTCGGTCTATTGCATCCATTGTCCGAACATAACATTACGTCCGGACTCCGAACATAATATTTTTTCCCGATTAAACAGAACTTGAAAAGATGCTTAGAGCAATACACTTTTGGCGCCTGAAATGATGCTAAGTAAACTAGTAAATGATTCCACACAGTGTTTACCTTTGCAGATATACCGCGACTATTTTGATCAAATTTCTAAGTACTCTTAGAAATTCTTAGAAAATGTTGAGCAATTTTCTTTCTTTTTTCTTTTGTCTCGAAGGTTTTAGGCATAAATAATTAAAATTTTGAGACTATGAAGCCAGTATGTAGAATTCCATCAGGTCACTTATTTATATGAATAAAAAGTAAGATTTCGTCAATCTATTCTCTCAATTGATCAATTAAGAGTCTGTTTGGGGAACTCGCGAACTTCTCGCTTTTTCAATCTGTAATCTGCACTGCCTCAGAAGTTCGATGCAGGAAAAGCTCGTTGTGGAAATTTGGATGCATGTTTGTTGCAGTTGTGCGAAAACAGCTGTGGGAGATATCTTTCTGGAAAAATGATCATTTTATCCCTATTTAGTAAATATGTTTTAAAACAGAACTGTAACAACCACATATTTGATAGTTCATAAGATGAAATTCATTTCAAAATAGAATAAAAATTCAGATACACAACTCACTTAACACTATGCCATAGCACCATGTTACACCCATAATACAATGTCACATAACACCATGTCAACTCACATGCAAAACCCAAAGGCAAAGCCTATCCAACCCAACCACTGCAAAAAACAATAACAATGCCTAAGCCGCATCTACAATAAATTTTTTCCCCTAATTTTATTGTTCGATCCTCATGTAGAGACCAACAAAACCAAGCCAATATAGAGCCTCTATTTAAAAAAAAAAAAAGAAAAAAAAAAAGCCAACATCAGATTGTTGCATCCCCAATCCATGAACGAATTTTATTTTTTCACACAGCTATCCAAACAAAAATCAGGCCACAAGAAAGTATATCATTTACATCGAATCCCTACTTCCAATCCATACAAGTCATTCACATATATTCCAGTAAAAGAGCTATTCGCATTCGCACAAAGGAGGAGGTTGATGAACCAGACCAAAAATAAAAAATCAAGGAATTCACATGTATTCTAGTAACAGAGGAGGAAGTCGACAAACCAACAAGCAAGAGATGCATCGGAGAAGAGGAATGAGGAGAGTGAGAGGGAAAATCGCACCTTTCTTGCTCAAGTGCAGAAGGAGGTAGGAGGGGATTGGGGCAGTATCGCAGGGGCAGGCGAGTAAAAAGCCGAAGAGAAAAAGCGGGTCGACGCTGTGTCCTGCAGTTATGTGATATCGCGGGGTACCGCGGCTGCCCCGCTGCTCAAAATAACGCCGAATCGCGGCTCCCGCTGCGACGCAGATCCATCACCACCACAAATTGGCCTAAAATATCCACGAAATGTTACAATAAAAAATAAATTATTGCATCGACAAGACTAAGATAATTAGCTCGTCATTAAATATATTAAATTCATAAACAGACCGTGTGAGTGTGTGTGTGAGAGAGAGAGAGAGAGTGAGAGATTTTACATAGGTATCTACGTAGTCATTTTATAGTATTATTTTAATTAGGGATAATCTTATCGGTCCTCTTCTATATAGAAGACGCTGTGCTTTAGGGATAATCTTATCGGTCCTCTTCTATTGTACATCAAACTGTTTTTCCTTTTCTCATTTTCTGTATAGTTTTCACATAATAATTAGTATCATTGTTGTGAGATCCGTCGTAGATGTTACCGATAATTTTTATAGCAGGTGATTTGACGTGCTTTGCCAACAATTTTGACAATTTTTGCAATAATCCCGGTGGCAACTGGCAACGGCGCGGCTTGGGGGGTCTGGCGGCAGACCGGTGAGGTATGACGTGAAAAGGCAGCAAGCACCCAAGGCAAGGTTCTTTGGTTCAGCCTTTCATGAGAGCTGGAGAAGAAATCTTTCCATTCTTTCTTATGCAGTGCTGTTACATGTAGGGCTGTCAAAAAAGTTCGTTGTTCGTGAATAGTTCGTGTTCGGTTCGTCAAGGAGTTCGTGTTTGATTCGTTCGATAAGTAAACGAGACGAACACGAACAATTTTTTTTCGTTCGGTTGGTTAAACGAACCAAACACAAACAGTGATGCGTTCATTCGTGTTTGAATCGTTATTGTTCGAAATATAAAATAATTTAAAATATATATATATATATATATATATATATATATATATATATATATATATATATATATATAATATAATATTTTAAAAAATTAAATTTTATAAATTATAATATATAATAAATTAATAATAGAAAAATATTCAATATACTATATTAGTATATACTAATATATATATTTATATAATATAAGTTATATAATTAATATAATATATTATTTATATATATATTAATATTAGAGCTGTCAATTGGCTCGTCGTTTGCGATCAGCTCATGTTCGGCTCGTGTTCGACTCGTTCGTTAAGAAACAAACACAAACAGTGATTTCACGAGCAATTTTGAACATGAACTTATTTCAAACAAATCAAATTTCAAAAGAACTGAACACAAATACAAACTATGTTCATTCGTGTTCGGTTCGTTTACACCTCTAATTAGAGGGAGGAGTAATTTAAACAAAGAGTGGTTAAGTGAATCTATAGAAGGAATATTCCCCCCAATTTCTTGCATGCTGAAGCCCGTCACTAGAGAAGATTTTGCGAAATTTTCTTGGGAAAATTTTCTCCGCATTAAGGAAAAAGCCTTCCCCGTCGGAGAAGGGAAGTTGGAAGTTCTTATATTGGAAAGCAGAAGTTGATTTCGGTTCTTTTTGAGAAAAGCTTCAAGTTTTTTTTATTTTGAAATAAAAATGGACATTCTTTTTGTGGAAAAAAAAAAAAAACAAAAAGTCAAAAAAAAAAAAAAAAAGAAAATTTCATTTTAAAAAAGGGGAAATTTTTCAAAAATTTATTTTTCATATAACCTTTTTTTGCTGTTGTTTTTTTTTTCTCCTTTTTTTAGTTTTTTTTTTTTGAAAAAAATATTCTAACAATGTTAGCTATGAATGATAGCACGATGAAATGTTTTTCAACGTCAACTATTATAGTGGAAAAGTCAATTCATCAAGTGGTTACGTTTTTTGTTAAAATTAGTGTGACTAAATTTGACAACAAATGAAACTTTGGCCTGTAGGTTGCGTGATGATGAATACGCTGCGTCCTCAAAATTTGGAGAAAGCCTTAGATAGTTAGGAATATTTCGAAGAAATGTTAGAGAGAAATTGATGCAAAAAGTGCTTTTGGATTGATCCAAAATCCAAGAAATCAAATATAGGGTAATTATGGAGACTTTTGTAGGAAATTGAGAAGGATGTTGAAGAATAAATATCTCACAAATAGTGTGGAGAACCGTCTCTATATGAAAATTCGTGACAGTGTTTAGCTTAATAAGAAGTTTTAGTGTAGGTGCAATAAAGTTTTCAATATATGCGCAAATAATTATAATTTATCAACGCAAGTATACGTATCGTGCAAGTAATACAGGGCTCTAGTGGAGTCCTGATTATCGATCCCACATGGAAGTTGAGATTACGAACCAACTAATTTCTATCGAATATACGTAAATTAAATGGAATCTTACTAAAATTTATCAACTACTACTACTACTACTACTGATTATGAAAATTTAATATAAGAAAGTATCTTTCCCCTTATTAAGAGAATTAAGTGAATGATAAATCAAATTAATTTAATTGTATTGTGCAAATAGGAGCATACCTATTCTTTACCCTTTAGTCTGAGCATAAAAAACATTGACTAATCCTATATTTGTTTACCGAATCTGCGGCTAAGCTGAGAGGATACCTGCCGTCACTTCGAGCTCTCACGTTCCCCTCACCTCGAGGCTAACATCTACACTTCAGCACCCAAATGATAGGACCAAATTGAGGATTTTAGTCTGTTACTCTAAAATCTCCAATTCTACGCCCGATAAATAATATTTCCCTATTTATCTACACCCTCCTTTCAAGGACTTTGACCTCCCCAAATCTCGGATGCAATCTTTACTTTTAGTTGCAAACAACAGATTTTAACATTTCAATTGGCCAAATTGATAGTAAATTAAGATCTAAGTTAAAGATTATCACAATTTATTTAATTTTATAGGCACATTAATTTTGATTTTCCATTTCACATAATTTCATAACAAGGAGAAAGAAAATAGAACTACTCAGAATGCATGGGAAGAACACAATAACACTTGAATTTCATATATAAAATAATACAAAAACACAACTTATCTCGAGTTTCTCCCCACTCGTACTCCTCAAGTTCCTTTGTCTCTTCCTTTTCGTACAATTCACACTCAATTTTTACACTTAAAAACTCTAAACTCACAATAAAACTCTACTATAACACTCAATAGACTCTCTAATGACTTCTAGTGGACTCTCTTCTCCTTTTCGTCTCTATTTATAGATGTAGGAAGTTCTCCAAAGGTTGCTCGGCTCCTCTTCAAAATGCGTCCTGATTCGATGAATCTGTGAAGAAATAACTGTCTCGCCGTTGGCGGGCTCGATCTCGCCGTCGGCGGGCTTCTAGAAGCAGGGTATTCTTAATTGTCTCGCCGTCGGCGGGCTCGATCTCGCCGTCGGCGGGCTTCTATATAATATTAGCCGAATTCTCTGGAAAATCTCGCCGTCGGCGGGCTATTCCCGCTGTCGGCGGGATAGTTCAAATTTCTTCTTTTTTTGCCCTTTTTGCTCCAAATTCGTTCCTTTTTGCATTTCTTTGATAATTTTTCATTCCCGCAACAAAACAAAGGAAATACCTTCCTTTAAAGTGTAATATCAGTTATTTTAATGCAAAATCAATACTAAATTATCATTATATTTTTCTTTGATCAATTCGATTATAAAAATTTCAGATGAGACGGGGGTGACTGTTGATGAGCACTTGAGTGACTTCACTAAGTTATTGATAAACTTATTAAACGTGGATGAGGAGGTTGGAGATGAAGACAAGATGTTTCTTCTGTTGAACTCCCTCCCGAATGAGTACAAAAACTTCACTATGACACTCATTCATGGGAAGAAAGTATTGTATTATGACGAAGTAACTATGACATTGTTGAATCTCGAGTTCTGTTGAAAGGACAAGGAATTTGTAAAGATAAAATCAATTGAAGCACATAACTCCAACGTGACAGATCTGAGAAGAAGAATAATAATTGGTCAAAGAAAGGCGGCATCAGCGACACTTCTAAAAAACAGGGCAAAACTAGTTGGTGTAGTCTTAGGAAAAATCAACATGTTTTTTTTGTTTAAGACTGGTAATTGGAAGAATGATTGTTCGAAGGTAAATGAGAAGGGAAAGAAAGTTGCATCGGAGGCGAAAGCCAATTTCATTGTGGAAAGGTGTGAAGAGGCGGATTCAAATATATCGCTATCTGTAAATTATCACTGTTTCATTATAGATGATTCTTGCTGGATTTTGGATATGGATGTTACCTAACATATTTTTCCTCATCGAGGATGATTCTATATGTACAAGAATCTAGATAGTGGTACAGTGAATATGGGAAATGATCAAGCTTATCGTATTATTGGTGTAGGGAGTATTTTTATTATGATATATGATGGTACTGTGAGGGAGTTGATCGATATTAAATATGTTCTAGTTATTAAGAAGAATTTGTTGTCAGTTAGGGCTACAGTGAAGTTATTGATCACATAAATTATGAGGATATTTCATGGTGCAATAGTTTTTATGAATGGAGTTCGCCAACACAATCTTTACCATATTCAGGATAGTACAATGACTAGATTGGCTGCTATTGTTGAATATTATTTTAACTCCAATTTGTTGTGGCATATGCGACTAGCACATGTTGGAGAGGCTTTAATTCAAGTTTTCTTGAAGAAAGGAATGATAAAAGGAGTAAGCACATGCAACTTGATTTTTTTGAACATTTCGTGTTTGACAAGAAGGCACAAGTATCTTTTGGGACTATCATCTACAGTAAAAAAAGTTATTTAGAGTACATTCACTCAAATTTTTCGGGGCCGATGAAGATAAAATCAATCAATGAACGAAGATACTTTGTCTCTTTTATTGATGATTACTCTGGATATGTTTGGATGTACACCATGAAACGTAAAAGTGAAATGTTGGCTATTTTCATAACTTAAAAGAAGTGGATTGAGACTCAGACTGGTAAAAAGATATGGTGTATCAGATCAGATAATTGGGGAGAATACACTTCAGTTGCGTTATTGCATGAATGATAGAGAGCTGAGATAAAGCACCACTTCAGTGTTCTAGAGACACACAGTCGAACAGGGTGATAGAAAGGATGAACCGGGCTTTAGTGGAGAAAGTTCCATGTATGTTATCCAATGTTGGGTTGGATATAATCTATAAGCTGATGCCATATAATATGTCGGTCACTTGGTGAACGCTCTGTCTTCTGTAGGTATTGGAAAGCAAACCCCAAAAGAGATGTGGCCAGGGTATCTTGCTATAGATTATGAGCACATGAGAGTGTTTGGGTATCTAACATACTACCACGTGCAAAATGATAAACAGGAACAATGAATAAACAATCTTTATTGGCTTCCGACATAGAGTTAAGGCTTCAAATTTTATGATCAGTCAGAAATGAAAGTTGTCATATGCAGGGATGTTACATTTGATGAGGCAAGCTTGTTGAAAATTGAGACTCAAAATAAGTGGAGAGTTCTACTTGGGGCCACAAATATGCAGCAGAAGTTAGAGTTTGAAGAAACTCCATTTGTTCCACAGAGTTTGTTCACTCTAACTTAGACAGAAGATTCAGTTGCAGCTAAAGAGGTATATGCTGATAGTGCTCAGAAGGAGGTGGAAGAAGATGTTGAGGATGAGGGATCACTGAATTTGCACTTTAAACCACAGAGACATAAATTCTTTGCCACTATAAAGAAGCGAGGGAGAGTCCAGGTTGTGATCTTTGGAGAGCGGAAATGGATGAAGAGATTGAGTCTCTTCAAAAGAATGACGCTTGGAGGTTGGGGAAGCTTCCTTCAGAAAGGAAAGTCATTGGGTGCAAATGGGCGTATGCAAAAAAAAGAAGGATTTCAAGGAGCTGATGTGTGGTACAATGTAATATTAGTTTCAAAAGGCTTTGCACAATTAGAAGGGATTGATTATGAAGAAGTGTTTTCCCTTGTGATCAAGCATCCCTCAATCTGTGTTCTCTTAGCACTTGTAGCACATTACGATCAGATCTTGGAACAGCTCGATGTGAAGACTGTATCTCTATATAGAGAATTGCAAGTGGAGATCTACATGTTGCAATAGCTTGAATATAAAGCATCAAAAGAATTAGTTTGTAAAGTTGATAAGCCTTTGTATGTGTTGGATCAGTTACCACAGTAGTGGTATAAAAAATTTGGTCAGTTCGTGTAGGTACAGGAGTACACGAGGAGCCAGTATGATCAATGTGTATTTTTCAAGAAGTTGACCAATGGGAGTTCATTTACTTGCTTCTATATGATAATAATATATTGATTGCATCTACCAGTCAAATTAAGAATGATAGGATGTAGAATCAACTATCCAAACATTTTGAAATTATAGAGTTGGACGAAGCTTACAAAATTCTTGGCATGGAAATTCATATAGACAAGCTAACTGGAATGGTTTGGCTTTCGCAAAAAGACTATGTTTAGAAGGTGCTAAAAAAATTTGAGGTTGATGATTTGAGCAAGGCAATGAGTCTACCCATTGCACTTCATTTTCAATTGAGTTCAGATCACTGTCCTAATAATGAACGGGAGAGGAAAGATACCATATGCTAGTGCAGTGGGCAGTCTAATGTATGTCATGGTTTGTACTAGACTAAACATTGCATAAAATGTTAGTATTGTGAGTAGTTTTACGCATGATCCAGGAAGGATTCATTAACATGCTGTGAAGAGTACATGTTTTGAGATACATGAAGGTTATAATTGATGTTGGATTAGTGGTTGAGACTCAGTCATCTATTTCATATTTGTGAGTATGTTACACTGACTCGAACTATGCAGCTTATATGTATAGGCCAAGATCTATGACTTGCTATTATTCACATTGGCAGAAAGTCTAGTCAGTTGGAGGTCAGCTCATTGGCCTACTGTTGCTTTGTCTACTACGAAGGCTGAGTAGATGATAGTCTCAGAGGTGATGAAGGAAACAATATTGATGCAAGACCTTTTGGATGACTCAAAAATCTCTGACGGTATTCTATGATAGTTAGAGTGTGATATATTTTGTCAAAACTCTAGTTCATCATGCTCATACCAAGTACATTGACATGAGGTGTCACTTTATTCAGGACTTGATTGAAAAATACAAGGTGTTGTTGAAGAGATAGATATAAAGGAGAATTCAGCGAACATGCTCATGATGGTACTAACTGTCCAAAAGTTTGCCTTTGGTAAGAGTTTGGTGATTATCCAAGCTCAGGATTGATTAGCCTAGAGGGCATACTAAAGAATTACGCGGAGCTTGATCCCTTTTGGAGGCAGATACATAGGAAACCATCTTGGTGCAAATGAATTAGAGTTTGGTGCTCAATTGGTTATCTCTTACTTATCTGTAAGTAAGAGATGAGGTAGAAATTGTTGTTTTACGATATTATTTTAATTAGGAGTGATTTTGTCTTTTAGCTTTAATTACTTGTATGCTCTAGCCTTCATATATAAAAGAGAACTTATTGCTTATGAGAGTTGCATGGTGAGAAGAGCATTGTAACCCTGAGACGTTTTTCTTTCTCTCATCAGGTGCTAGTGGAATCTCTCTCTTTGTAGATGTTGGTGAATTGATTTAATGTCGAACCACATAAATTTTTTGTGTTTGATTGTTGTTGCGTGAATTTCTACGCTTTGCATTGTTTTTGCATAACACTTATACACTTATATGCCATCTTATTTACACATTACACATTTGTTGCGTTTAGTGGAGCCTGTTCCACTATTCATATTAGAAATTAATTAATTGCTTCTTAAATTAATTCTCCTTTAATTTAATCTCCCGTTTCTCATTCTAGCGTCCCGTCTCCTCTATTACCTAATTCGAATCCCGCCCGGTTCTCGTTCCACATGAGGATCCCACCATCTTGAATGTTCGCAGAAAAACAAAGGTATATTTGCAAATTAAGTTATTTCCTTAATGGTCCTAAAAGACAGCTAATATGGAATTAAAGGTGGCTTATGGGAAAGGAAAAAATTCGACCTGCACTCTCTCCTGAGGCTTACGTCTATAAGAAGAAGGAATTGCATGTAATTCCTGTGCTTCCTTCTTGGTGTGAAGGTTATTGCTCCTTTTTTTTTCTTCTTCTTGTGTGTGACTTACGGGTGGTAAAGGAGAAGGTGAGGTGAGAGAAAGAATTTATTTTCTTGTAATTGTCGAGGCAATTGACGGGTGTAATTCCTCAAGCTAATAAAATCCTCTGCAGCTCCATGGACGTAGGCAATCTATGTGTTTCCGTTGTACTTTTCTGTTTGTGAATTTTTCTCGATTAGGTTTTTTGATTAATTACTATCATTTTTCCACAATAACTTGTATAAGAACCGTAGTTCGAGGCTGAAAGAAAATGATGGCCGGAGACGATGTGGTGACATCAGGGATCAGGAAGTTTAATAAAATTTTGATTACTAGAAGATGCAGATAGAGGATTGCCTCTATGAGAAAAAACTTTGTTTGTCGTTACTGGGAAAGAAGTCGGAAAAGACGGGCGAGGCGAAATGGAATCTATTGGATCGACATGTTCTGAGGGTTATTCGATTAACCCTGTCGAGGTTCATTGCCCACAACGTCATCAACGATATGACTACTACATATCTCATGGGGACTTTATCAAGTATGAAATAAAAGTCATCGGTGAATAACAAGTTGCATTTAATGAAAAGTTAGTCAACTTGAAGATGACGGAAGGTGTGTCTGTTGCCCAACACATGAATGTTTTCAATACTATCACAAATCAATTGTCGTCTATTGAAATTTATTTTGATGATGAGATACCTGCACTGATATTATTGGCTTCATTGCCAAATAGCTGAGAAGCTATGAGGATGGCAGTTAGCAATTCTGCAGCTAAATCTAAACTAAAATATGATAATATTCATAATTTGATTTTGGCTGAGGAGGTGCAGGAAAGATTCTGGCGAGACCTCAGGTTTGAGTTCAACACTGAATGTTGATTCCAGAGGGAGATCACATGACATGAACTCAAACAAAGGAAGATCAAAATCAAAGTCTGGTCAGCAAGCAATCTGCTGGAATTTTGGCAAGGCTGGTCATATAAAATGGAACTGCATGAACCCTAAGAAGAAGGAGAATGATAGTGAAAATATGGTAACTGAAGAAATACAGGATGCACTATTGCTGACATTTCACGGTTCTGTTGATTACTGGATATTGGATTCAAGGGCTTTATTCCATACATCTTCCCATCATGAGTTGATACGAAACTATGTTGCAAGTGATTTTGGGAAGGTATATATGGCTGATGGAATAGCCTTGAACATGGTGGGGATGGGAGATGTTGATATTGTACTTCCTAACAAAGACAAATGGACTTTGTAAAAAGTCAGGCACGTTCCTGAGTTGAAGAGAAACCTCATTTCTATTAGGCAGCTCAATGAGGGTGGTCATTCAGTAGCGTTTTAATATAGCACTTGAAAGGTTACCAAAGGAGCATTAGTGTTAGCTCAGAATAAGAGAACAGACACACTATATATGACTACATGTGTCAATAGTATAAAAGTAAGATTTGATGATTTACCAGAGGTCACAGTGCAAGGCAGTGATGGAAGTGATGAGAAGAGTGGGTCATGACACCCATTCTTATTGTTCCGCAGGTAGATGGTGGAGAACCGCAGAGGTCGAGGAAATCTTGCAAGATGAAAATTTGAGCAAGTGGGAGTGGAACATGAAGAAGGAGATGGATTCCCTGCCATGAATCAAACTTGAGAGCTGATAGAACTTCCACCGAGGAAGAAGACATTGCACAATAAGTGGTGTACTAGGTGAAGACTGTGCAAGAGGTACAAGCCTGAACTTATTGAAAAACGCTTTCAGCTGAGGCAGGATATTGCCCATGCAGTGGGAGTTATAAGCAGATACATGAGTAACTCAAGAAAAAGCTTGGGAGTACAAGGCTATGTTCATGTTGATATGTCAACTAAGGGTGTTACTCTTAAGAAGCTGAATTTGTGCTCGACTTCAGCAGGTCTTCTGACATGAAGAACAGGGCTTTGAGTTGTAGAGGTAGAGGATATCATGTTTAAAGAATAGGTAGGTACAACCAGCAATGATGCAGCCAGTGGATGATGCAGTCAGTGTCACAATCTCCAAATGGAATTGTTGCGTTTAGTGGAGCCTCTTCCACTATTCATATTAGCAATTAATTAATTGCTTCTTAAATTAAATTTCCTTCAATTTAATCTCCTGCTTCTCTTTCCAGCGTCCCGCCTCCTCTATTAACTATTTCGAATTCTGCCCGGTTCTCTTTCCAAATGAGGATCCCGCCATCTTGAATGTTCGCAGAAGAAGAAAGGGATATTTGTAAATCATGCTATTTCCTTAATGGGCCTAAAAGACTGCTAATTAAGGAAGCTAATCTGGAATTAAAACGTGGGTTACGGGAAAGGCAAAAATTCTACCTGCTCTCTCTCTTGAGGCTTACATCTATAAGAAGAAGGAATTGCATGTAATTTCTATGCTTCCCTCTTGGTGTGAAGGTTACTGCTCCTTTGTTTTTTATTCTTCTCATGTGTGACTCAAGAGAGTGGTAAGAGAGAAGAAGGTGAGGAGAGAGAAAGAATTTATTTTTTTATAACAATCAAGGCGATCGACAAGTGTAATTCCTCAAACTAATAAAATCATATACAGTTCCGTGGATGTAGGCAATTTGCCGAACCACATAAATCTACGTGTTTCCGTTGTGTTTTTCTGTTTGCGAATTTTTTTTCGATCTTGTTTTTCATTTTATTGCCGTCGTTTTTTCACAACAATATTTATGTATTTCATATTTTTTAAAGTTAAAAAAATAATAAGTTTAATGCCAACTAAAACTTTTAGATACTAATGCCAACTAAAACTTTTAGATACTACATATGTAAATGAATAAGAAATGGGAGGTGTATATGCATATATATAAGACTTCTTGCTTCCTGCTCGTGCACGTGATCAAGTTTGAATAATACAGAAATAATATCTTACTTTTCTGCTTGTCCTATTTCTTATTTGTAGCATCGACGTTCGACACTGATAAGAGCTAGCTCTTGCGTCTCCTTTCGGGTTGTATATATATGAAGGTGAATATTTGTAACTGTAGCTGCTCCACTGGTCCATGGGGACCAAAATTATTAGCTTTTCCCTGCACTGAGATTTTGAATACCATCATAACTGCTTAGAAGATTTGTATAGGAATATGGCGTAATGATGCCCTTATTTGTTTTTATTGATTTGGCTTTGTTAATTTGATGCTATTGATGAATGTCACACGTTGGGCCACACCTATGCTTTGGTAACACTATTTCCATATTTGAATTGAGCTTGACTATTGAGCTTGAATGAAAAGCTGGCCTCAATTCGTTCCTACGTAGTGCACTTAAAGCAAATAGGAATATTCATTAATGTACGTAATAATTTAAATACTTTTTTTATTTATACAAATTGTTTTTGATTTTATTATTTAAAGTTGTAGTAAGATTATTGTAGCCTATCTGAATTGAATCATGTATCGTGTTATATATTAATTATGCTTGGTCGACGAGCAAAGGTGTAATCATTCTAATCTTTTCAACGAGTAATTTTGCTTCGGATCATGCCCCCACTTTTCATTGACATTAGTCATTTTGCTTTTGGAGGATCTTCTTCTTTTATATTCCGGAATTTGTGGTATATATTAAAATAACTATTTTAGCTGCTCAAGAGAAAGATTTTCACCTTCCGCGATATTAAGAGGAATCATTGCTCTAAATAGGGATGTAAAAAAGACTCGTTATTCGCGAACAGTTCGTGTTTTGACTTGTCAGAAAGTTAGTGTTTAATTCGCTCGATAGGCATACGAGACGAACACGAACATTTTTTTGGTTCGGTTTATAAACGAACCAAACACAAACAATCATGTGTTCGAATCGTTATTGTTCGAAATAAAAAATAATTTAAAATAATTATATTTAAAAAATTTATCATATTTTAAAATAATTATATACTCTAAAAATTTATCATATTTAAAAAAATTAAATCGTATAAAGTTTATTTAAAAATTTATTATCATTCTAACAATTCTAACAATTCTAACAATTCAAACAATTCAAACAAATTTGAAATATTTCAAACAATTCAAAAAATTCAAACAATTCGAACAATTCAAACAATTCGAACAATTCAAACTAATTTCAAACAATTCAAACCGAAAACGAACAGTAACCTCACGAACAATTTCAAACACGAGTCTATTTCAAACACACTTAATTTCAAACGAACCAACACAAACACGAGCTCTGTTCGTTTGCACCCCTAGCTCTAAATAACATCAAAATAGTGAAAAGAATACTGAATACTTCCATTTTTTTGTTAAAATGAAGGTCAATCAAAAATATAACTCTAAAAATATATAATTCTTACGGTTTTAGTGAGTCAATCTGACTCGTGAGCCGGCTCGAGCTCTGCTCGATAAGTGGCTCATAAACTGAGGTCGATGAACTAACAAGCCAAGTTCAAGCTAGCCTTGACTCAACTTGTTAACTCGTGAGCCGGCTCCTTGAAGAAAATTTTACTAAAAAATATACTCAGTATATCAATTTGAAGATTTTATCTTTAATGTATTAAAAATATTTAGTACATAATACTTTATATTTTAGATAAAGTGATTTCTTATTATAATCTCTTAATTGCTATTTTATTTATCATTTTATTGTAACATTAACTTAAATAAATATTATTTTTTTTCTTTTATAATAAACAAGCCAACTCATGAGCTTGCTAGAACTTGTAGACTTGACTCGAGCTCAAACTATATAAAATAAATCAAACTTAAGCTGTAACCACAGGTGGCTTGAGCTTAACTCGACTCATTTACAGCCCTAATTCAGCCTACTGTAGGCCTTGCTGAGCTTTTCGTGGCTTTCTTTCGTTTTGTTCGATATTATTGAAGCGGGTGTTTCTTGTGTTGTGCTGATATTGCTTGTCGGTATATTTATTATATTCTTTGTCCTACTTCTATTGTTTTAAATTTTAATTCGTAGAAAAGGCAATTTAACAAATTGGCAAGATTTTTCATTCTATTCCACTTTATACTATCTTATATAAAATTGTTTCTAAATTATTTACTGACAGATTAGCTTTTGTTTCTATAATAATTTTAGTTTCCTCGTTAAAGTAGTTTTATCAAAAAGAAACATTTTTAACAATATATTACTTGGTTAGATACCTATGAATGATTTTCATTTTAAAATTCAGGGATGCATCTTAGCTTTAAAATTACATATTAGGATTTTTAAACTTATAGAATCCTATTTCATGAACTAAAATTCATAAAACACATAAGGATCAAGATCTTTGAATTCATGATTTTCACGTACCCGTAAATAAGATAAACAAATTTGTATTCGTGATTGAAAAATTAGATCTGAAGAGATATTTCTCTCTACATTCTTATTACTTTTTGTAGTTTCTAATGGTGAGAAAATATAAATTTCTTATCATAAGAGAGAAGACAATTATTTTGTTTATAAGAAAGATAAATCTTTATTGGGAAGAGACACAACATTTCACTTATCAGTTTTTAATTACAATCAATCAGGGTGGTTACTGACCAATATGATTTAGGATAATTTAATTTATTAATTAAAGCGAAATGATACAATGTCTATTGGGAAGAGATATGACCATTTTCTTTTTAATTAATTAATTAATTATTATTAAATTAAAAGACATGGGGCAAGAAATAAAATATGAAAATTAATATTACATCCTTCTGATTTTTAGAATTATTTGGAGTTTTATTTTCTTACTTTTAAAAAAATTGAATTCATTGATACTTATTAATTTTATTTCTTCTCATATTAGCAATTACAGATTTTTTTTTTTATTCTTATTAAGGTCCTAATATAAAATTTTGTAGGTCCTTTATAAGACTGATGCAAGGGGATCTTTTATATATTGCTCTATTGAATATCGTCTTGTATGGCATTTGTAGGTAGGGCTGTCAAAAAAGCTCGTCGTTCACGAACAGTTCGTGTTCGGTTCGTCTTAGAGTTCGTGTTCGATTCATTCGATAAGCAAACGAGACGAACATGAACAATTATATTCGTTCGGTTAGTTAAACAAACAAAACACGAACAGTGGTGCGTTCGTTCATGTTCGGTTCGTTATTGTTCGAAATATAAAATATTTTAAAATAATTATATATAAAAAAATTATGATATTTAAAAAATTAAATTTTAAAAATTATAATATATAATAAAATAATAATAATAATATATTAATATAATATATTAGTAATATACTAATATATATAATATATTTATATAATATAAGTTATATATTAAATATAATATATTACTTATATATATTAATATATACAAACTAAAATTTCAAACCCTAAGCCCTAACCCCTGTTCGCAGAATCGCAGTTCAGCTCTTTCGCCCTTCTGCCTCTTTTCCCCTCTCGAAAGCTTTCGGTTTCCGCCGGCTCTTCTTTTTCTCTCAAAATTGCGAGAACTTTTCTCTCGTCTAGAGCTTGGGGTTGGTTGTTTGTGTTTGTTCTCTAATCTCTACTTCTATTTGTCTTCTATAAAGTATATTTGTGAAGTCCGCGTTGGATCGACTAGGCGGTTTTCTTGCTTCAGTGCTTGGTTGTTCAATATTCTTGTTTGGTTGCTTGTAAGGCTACCGAGGAGTCATCTTTGAGGATATTTTCTTTAATATTTCATATATATCTTCAGGTTCTCTTATTAGCTTAAGTTTTCATAACTTTTTTTTAGATCTCTTTAATTTTTTTGAGTGATACCTAGGTTTTGACATTTTTTAGGGTGAAATATCACATAAAAAATGTTGTATTGCCTCTTGATCTGGTTTTGTTGTGAGCATTGAGCTCTGCTTGGGCTATTATAATTCCTTTAACAGAATTCAAGATTTAGAGTTATCATCTTGTTGAACATTAGTATTTGTGAAATTTTATGAAGCGATTTTCATGAAATTCTAAGATCTGGTTTTTAGCATGTATGGATATTATTCTGAGAAAATTTAGCACTTCACTTGATGCCATTAATAATTTAGGGATATGGCTATTTTATCATAAACAGTTAAAAATACAAGTTTGAGCTGAAAGACTTGTTTGTTGCTTTACTTGCTATTACTTGATCCAGGGAAGTCATTTCAAGTGCTCGGGAGAGGTGCAGCAACTTCCAAAATTGGTGAGAGGGCTGTTTCCCTCTCTCCCATCCCTGGTTTCAGATGCCCAGGTTGGCACAAAAAAAAAAAAGGGTTGGATTGTCTACATGTTTAATAGTTATTATTTTGTAGATATGTAAAATTGGGTTGGATTGTTCAACTTTAAAAGGTATTATATGCTATTTAGTCCTCTTTTATGATACTATTGCAACCATGGAGTTTGGCTTTCAAAGCCTTAGTGCTTTAAGGTGTTGGGGTTGGTTGGAAATTTTATGCATTTGCTAGCTTAACTCTCTGCCTAGAGTCTCGCTTTCCCTGCTCAATTGCTCTTAGTAGCTTACTGATGTTGGTATGCTGAAACAGAACCAGCCCTATAATTACTATCTCTTTTTCATATGAATTATGTAATTACAATACTTGGAGTGTGTATCCTGCGATTTGGAGATTTTACCTGCTACTTCCTTTCAGATTTGTGTCTCGGGATTTCATCTTTTCTTTTGCTCAAAGTTCTTGAATTGAGAAGGATTTAGTGGTAAGGATTTCTTGACAACTTTGCATATAATTGAGAAGGATTTCAGTTTGGTTTTTCTGGAAGAAGTTTTTATGAATGAAGTCAAGAAGGATTTTAAAGTTCATTTATCAATTCCTGTTGAATTGATAAATCTATGAATCAGTATATCTTATTTCCTACTTTTATACTTCCAGTTCTGAGAATATAGTTGTTTATTTGAGAAATGGTCTTATATTCATACTTTATCTATGATGGATTTAATTAAATTAAATCGTTATCAAGGGCTTTCTTTCTTTGATTATAAACCGTGAGTTCTTCTTCTTTTATTTATAAGCTGCAAAGAGGTTATAAAGATTGGCTTCATATTTTTATTTTCTTTTGCAAAAAAAAAAAAAAAAAAAGCCAAAAAAAAGTTTGGTAGATCCAAATCTTTATTTCTTTATTTGGATACAGAGATGTGTTGTCGTTCTGTTTGTGCATCTTCGTTATTACTGCCAGCAGTCTCAATGGGGTTTTATAATTGAGATGGGTTTTATTACTTGGGGTTTTATTACTGCCAGCAGTCTCAATGGCTTGTGAGAGATTCAACAACTCCCAAATTCAATTGGTGAGAGGGTTGTTTCTCTCTCTCACCTCCCTGATTTTGGTTTAGTTGCACTTTTTAGCTTTTTTTTTTTTTTTTTGAAACAGCTCGTAAATCTTTGCGAGTTTAATGGATATTGCTTAACCAAATGGTTGGTAGGAGAGTAAGATGGATACTGCTTAACCAAATCTTTGTGCTACTCATAATTGAAGTCTTATAGTTTAATAGTGTGGCAAGAGCTTCATTATTCTAGTTTCATGTGTTATTCTAGTTTCTGGAAACATGAAATCCTACTCTTAATGCTATAAATGAGTGAAGTTGCGCTTAGTGCTGTCTTCTTTAACTATGTTAACTTACCTTGCTATTGAGTTTGAGCTGAATTTGAATCTGAACTGAGTTTTAAACTGTAAAATTCAAGTTTATTATTATTATTTTTTGCTGAATTGGATTCCTAATCAAGCTTTAATTGAGTTAAATCAATTATATTTATAATATGTTGATGATAGACAGCTTGAAGGGGCATTCACATACAACATACCAAACAATTCCTATATATTTACATATTTAACACCTAAACTTTGTTTTTTTACATTCATACCATCTAGATTATATCAGAAATACTGCTGTTGAGGTTTTTGGTATTAGATATTCCAATATACTGAGGTTTTTTTTTTGGCTCATGATAATTTCTCATGATAGTTGCACTCTTTGGCCTTCTTCGGTCTGGAGGAGTGCCATCCCTTTGTCTAACATACTTCAAAAATGGCTATGGAAATTTATGTGGATGATGAAGCAAAACTAACCCTGCCTGGATTGGGTTTATACAGGTATGAAGGTTTTATGATATGATTTGAGTTGAACTCATGCAGTAACACGTTTGTCATTCTTTTTTTCTTGTGGCTTTTATCTAACTATTTTTCAAAAATAGGTTCCTGCTCTTGTACTGGATTGTGAGCCACTGAGTCAATTGCAGCAGATTGCTAGGCCTATGTATAGCAATCCACCAATTCATGGCGCACTTGTTGTTTCCATCATCCTTAGCAATCCACCTTACCTATGCGTCTGAGCATTTATTCCGGCAGTACTATAGCGCTTCATATTGCAATGAGAAAATTTTCAAAATGATCTTCTGACTCTTTATAGGATGCCATTTTAGTCCCAAAGGTTTACAAAAGTAGAACTGAGTTTTGATAGTTTTAAAATATGAGCTTAAATAGTTATAGGGAAGGATTATTTTAGCCCTAGTTAAAAATATTTGTAGACTAATTTAGCACTTGTATTTACCCTCCGACTAAAATGATCTCATGTAAATTTTCAGGGGACTATTTTGACACTTTACTCATAATGCAATTCTATGTCGTGTTAGAATCAGCAATTTAATTTTTTTATGTCTTTCAGGTTCATGTTCAGTTAGACCCCGCAGCCCGTTTGATCATATCGGGTGAACCTGAGCAACCTGATAACACTTGGGGCGTTACGCCTTTTAAAAAGGTAAGCTCTAGTCTACCTCGTACATTGATTCAGATTTATAACTGACTTTTCATTAATTAAAAGAAAAACTTCTGAGCAGGTGATCACATTACCTTCACGGATTGATCCTCATCAGACTTCTACTGTGGTTACATTGCATGGCCAGCTATTTGTGCGAGGTTTTAAGCAGGTTAATTTATAGTTGGTCAGATAGATCTTTCCATTTTTGTGCGAGCTATTTGTGCCAGCTCCTCTTATCCTTAATTGTTTCATTTTTTTGAGAGCTAGCAAAAGTTTTTAGGGTTTGTAGAGTTTTTGTAGAGTTTTAAGAGTGTCGAGTTTGTAGACTTTTCAGAACTGGAATTTGAGCAAGAGATGATATGTAATTAGTGAATCTAGGTTGGTTGGCCTTATATCAATTTGATCTGATATGAAATTATTTTTTTGAGATGTTATGTTAAACAGATGACTGATATGAAATTATTAATTTGATCTATTGCATTAATGTGTCAATCAATTTGTTATAACTATTTACTGTTTCTTTCAAAAGTAATGCATTATTAGCTCATTTAAAGAAATATCTATTAAAATATAAGTACAACAAAGAAAATTCATAAATAGTATAAACAATTTCGAACAAATTCGAACAATTCGAACTATTCAAACTATTCAAAGGATTCGAACGATTCGAACGATTCGAAAATTTCGAACAACTCGAACAATTCAAACTAATTTCGAACAAATCGAACCGAACACGAATAATTTAATTTTTAAACAAACGGAACACGAACACTAGTTCTGTTCGTTCGTGTTCGGTTCGTTTACACCCCTATTTGTAGGTGCTTAATTGATTTATTTGATAAATATTCTGCTAAACAATATAGATTTGTGTTTTTTTTTTCAGTATTTCTCATCTTTATTTTAATTGTGTTTTTATTTTTTTTTTGAATGACCATAATTCTAGCATTAAAAGATTTATGAAATTGTTAAAATCATTTTAAACATGTTTTTGGGCTTTAGATTAACAAAAGCAATACTTTATGCTTTACTTCGAAATACATTTTTCTTATTTAGAAAATTAGTTACTCTTTAGGATTATTGGTTTTCCTTTTACTTCTTTAAGAGTGCTACATTTTAATGGCAAGAGAAAAATTCATTTATATTTGATTTTCCTATTCATAAAATAAAAAAAAAAAAGTTATGAGAGGGCCTATGGATTGGATGAAAGTTCTCTTTGTGATGCACTATTTTAGAATTTTTGTGTCATTAATTATTTGTATACTCTTTTATGAAGGCTAAGTAATGTTAAGATTTTTATTATTTATTGACTTCTATTAATTTTTTTTTAATTCTTAAGTTTAGGAGTTGTGTAATATTAGGACATTTATCGATAAGTTTATTAGTTCGAGTGATTCTATGAAAGAAGCTTGGAGCTCAAGATAATTATGACTATTTCAATAATTGTAAAGTTTATAACTTTATTGATTAAATTAATAAAATAAAACTAAGTAAAAATATCTATTCAAACATAATAAAAATTATTTTTGAAATTATTTTAATAATTTAAACCTTGTTATAATATATTCGACAATATATCACATTACTTATATATATTTTTAAAATATTATTTTATGCTTTTATATTTACATTCAATTTCATAAAAGCTAAAAACTACTACTCATGTATTAAACTTAATGTTCATCTGAATTATAAATTTATTTTCGGTCTCTATGGTCATAATAAATGTTGTTAAATAAATTTCTTTCATATAATAATTTAAATAATATAAGGATTTCTTTTTGGCATTATTAATTCTTCTAAATATAAAAGAATAATTAAAAAAAATGTATAGTACTCCTAGTGGTGGAGGTGTCTTAAGGATGATGGGGATCAATTGCCTAGATAAGGGGGAGTGTTTTTTTTGTTGGCAGCAAGAGGTTTCAAGGGTTCTCTAGGGAGCTTAGTGCACACCAAGGGCTCTCAGGTTCCTTCCTTATATAACCATGAGATGTGGAGGGAGCTCGACATGTCGTGAAGATGCTTGGGTGGCTCCTCAGAGCATGTGGAGAGTATTTTCATAGGCTTTTGGGTAGTGGGGGGAAGCTTTTACAATTCTCCATGCCTTGGTCATGGTGGTGCTAATGATGAAAAAGGAGGCATGTGAGAGAGCTTGGGCTAATTGGGGAGCCTTTTGGTGGGTATCTAAGACCAGCTTTGGTCTAGTCTTAGCTCCCCAAGGCCTAGTTTGGTCTCTCCAAAGATGGTTTAAAGGGTCCACGACCAAGGTGCCATGTGGCCTCCCCCATGGTGAAGTGTGTGGTTTTGTCTTCTAGTGCTTGGACTTCACTTGGGTTGTCATGTAGTGTCACCCACATGCCATGGTGGGTTGGTCTTGGGTCATAGGTAACCCATTAAGAATGAGCTATGGGCTTCACTAGTGACGTGCTTTAGGTTGGATTTTAGGGTTTTGGACTTTGGTTAATGGGTTGGATTTGGCCATAAATTTAGGCCCTCATGGAATTTCATAATCCTCATAATTAATTAATTAATTAAGTGAATTATGGTGGTTGACCCCATAGTGTCAATTAGGTTCACCACATGGTGTGGTGTCACGACCATATTGAGTGAGGTTCAATTGGATAGGAATGTGGTCAATTATCCAAGATTTGAACAAAATTGGGCTAGGTCTAATTGGTTTTGACCATCCTCATGTGCCACCAAATTTTGGGGTCAAAAGGGCATGTTAGTGTTTAGGGATAATTTTTGGGGTTTGGTGGGGTTATGGAGTCCTTTGGTGAGGCTAGAGATCAATTTGGGTAGACACTCTCCCAAGGTGAATTTCATGGTTAAGGTGGTTCCTCGGGTTCGTAGGAAGGTTCCTAGTTCATGGGTTGATTTGGGTGACCCAGGGCATGTTGTGCCCATGGAGGTCAACTTGGGTTCCTCACCTGGTCAAAACAATAAATCCACTCAACCAAAGGTTGAGGGCTTGGGCTTGACTTGATGAGGCCCAGTAAAGCAAAATCCTGATTTAGTGTCATGTGCAAGTAGGTGACGCGAGTCTTCACAAATGTGAGGACAAAAATCGCTCATAGCTTGAGTTTGCTGCTGAGACACGTAACATCCTTTTAGATTTATGCTCTGACAGCTTCACACCATGTGGTCAGACTGCATCGCCCTAATATTGTTGTTTAGTGATTGTTATGCCACATAATCTACCACCTGAGAAGTGCATGACAACCCTTTTCTTCTTCCTGACACTGATTATACTTGGCCCTGGTAGGCTTAAAGGGGTGATAGATATATTAGTTGTTGATAGATGAGCTGCAAATTCTTAGGAAAATATGTGTCATTACATAGGACGTCTCCAAGAGACACAGTTTTCTAATAAAAGTACCAATAATTTGGATAATAAGTGATTTTCCTGCATATAGAATGTTATATGGGTGGAGCACCGCTGGAAAGTTAGTCTGCTCATATTTCAAGAATTCATCTAAGGCAATTATGCTTCAGCATGGCAAGAATGATTCATGGTTTGACTGTTATCCTATGTTTCTAGAAGTTGAACATCCCATCAGAAAGAACAGGAATGCATTCAGAAGTAACAAAATTGTTAATGATATTCCAAAGAATACTGCATGCCCTAACCTTTCTTCACATCATCCACCCGATTTGGTGGCACCCATAATTGGATAAAGAAGTAAATTTTTGTGGACTACCTTATTAGAAGGGTAATATGATCAGACACAATCTGGATGTTCTGCACATAAAAAAAAAAAAATCCTTGATAATATCTTCAACACTGTGATGGATGTAAATGGGAGAATAAAGAATAACGTGAATGCCATATTTGACTTCAAAATGATATGCAACCGGTGGGAGTTGGAGATCCAAAAAAATGCTATCGACAAGCTCATTCAGCCAAAAGCAAAAAATTCCCTCACATTTTCCCGATGAAGAACAAATTTAAGTGGCTTCAATCATGAAAATTTCCGAGTGGGTATGCTTTGAATTTGATATGTTGTGTTTATGCGGGTGCTGGAAAAATTATTGGAATGAAACGTCACGACTGCCATATTTTTTTTTTACAAAATTTAATGTCAATCACATTTGGCAGATTACCAAGTGTAGTCATTAATCCATTGATTGAAAACAGTGTGTTCTTCAGGAAACCATGTTCAATCTTGGGTTTGGTGCCACAAATCGACCAGATGGATAAATATGTGAAACATATATACTGTAAGAGATAACAACATTGTACTCCTACTATTGGGTTTCGTGCCACAAGTCGACCCTTTTTATTTTCCAACAATTTGGTGAAACTGTTGGGAGGTGCACATCATGTAACCTTAATGATGAGGAACTTTAAGCAACAAAACTTTTTTTCTTCTTAATTGCGATGAAGTACAACCCTTTATTTAGCAAGTTATTTTTCACTATAATTTTTTACCCATTTATCTGAAAAGTGTCACGATTAACTATTTCAATGATATTTCAATGTGTGAACAGTTTCTTCCTGGATTCATTAAATTTATTTGAAGATGATGACACAATTAAGGAGATCGATAATATCTTCTCCCAGTGGTTTATAACACATGTGAGCTAAATTGACATATTCATTTCTCATGTGACACAGAACTTTGCATTACATAGAATTTATTATGTACATATTAATAGATTCATGATTGGAGAAATGAAGTGACAGAACATGGGTTGATAGATCTTGCTTGGGGACCTATGTTCCTCGTGAAAATATGGAAGATCTATGATGTAAATGGATATATGTTTCATATAAGATTCTGGGCTGAAGGAAAAAAAAATTTAATTTCAGTGTCTGTGTTAAAGCAAACGATAAGTCAAATAACAAGATAGACTATCATGGGATCCTGGAAGAAGTTGGTGAATTATTTTATCTAGACTCTATTAGAGGAAGTGTTTTCCTATTCAACTGTACTTAGTTCGATCCTATTCCTGATCATGGAACAAGGGTAAACCAACTATATAATATCCTAGAAGTGAAAGTGAACAAAAGATATGCTAATTATGATTCTTGCATTCCAGCATGATAGGAGAGTCAGGTTAACTATCTTCGATATCCATATAGAGCAAGGAATAACATTGATTGGGCGGTTGTCATTTCAAGTAAACCAAAAGCCACCATTAATATTCAAAATAACATTGAACATGCAATGATAGGTTTATGTTTTCCACGTGATGCAATCAATGAAGAGCTCAATCTAGAGGTTGCTAGTGGAGAACACAAATTTCAAGAAAATATCATGACTACATTCTCGAGTCACCCTTCAGAGGATGCTGAGTAAGATGAGTAAGGTTTTTATACCATTCATTGAATTTCCTATTTCAGTTTATTTCTGGTTTTGTGTTTTTCAGTTTTTGTAGTTGTACATTGCACTTCACAGTTTTGTCTACCTATCTACTGCATACTTATATTTTTATGATTATTACGTATTATTTTGTTTTTATGTTATTACATAGTATGTGTTTGGTGCACTAATTAATTAAATTTATTTTCCTTGTTGCAGATGTCGACCAGAGGCAGAGATGGTCTCCCTCCACACTCGGGTGTAGGAGGGTGGACCACAACATTATCTGATGAAGAAGAAAGTCAGGAGAGGACATTCGACTTCAACACCCAATCCCACCCCGACTCCCACACCCACCTCCGCTTTTACCGCCCCGACACTCACCCCCACCTCCGCCCCTTGCCTACACACCTGTACTTGCCGCGACACTCACCTCTGCCAAGCCTTGACCCCCACCTCTACACTCGCTTATGCATCGCCCCCGCTACCACCCCCACCCCCACACTCACCCCCGCCTTTATGTTCGCCACCACCCCCACACCATACCCTTAATGTTACACCCACAACAACCTCATGTCCTATCCCCACCCCTACCTCCACCCTGATTGCAGCGTGGTTAAGTGCATCAAAGGTCCACACTACTTCTATCATGCAAGAGTCGATGGACAACATCTACCACATCGAGCCAGTCGGCAACACATTTGTTTTTTTAAAGATATTGTAAATAATATTTTAATTTTTTAAATTCAATATAAAACTAAAAATTGTTATTTTAATGATCTACCCCCTGACCCAGATTGTTCATGTCATTAAGGATATCATTCAAAGCAAGTACAACTCAACATACTTGTTGTGGAAGAAGATTTCGATGACCATTTGAGATCCTTAATTTAAAGTGGTTGCAATAAATATTGTTCACAAATACATAATTTTTTTTTAATTTATCAATTGAACATAATCCTTGTAATATTTGTAGAAATAATTCTCCTATTGCCTGAGCATGAGGCGCACATCTAGCGTAACTTCGAGCTCAAGGCAGCGATCACCTCCAGGACATGTTTGGTGATATCTAAAAATGCTGACAAATCCTCTATGGCTCGGAGAAGATAATTTTGCCACACTTCTTAGGGCCTGGGATTCTTCGGACTACCAGAAGAAGAGGGAGCATGCAAAGTAGAACAAACAGTCGAACTGTGGAGGCATGGGGCACTCCAAGCACACTGCTGGGGCGCTCCCACATGTAGAATACAAGCAAAGACTGGTAAGATTTCATTTATTCTATAGATTTTTTTTATTTTCCAACTTGTATTAACAATTCATTTTATGGATAGGCTATGGAGATTGGACGAGGGCTCTCCACCGCATATGTACATGAGTACACTCATAGGAGGCGGTCTGACCAGTACTGGACCGGCGATAGATTCCGTGTGATCTAGATAATTGATGAGCTAAACTAGTTTTATGTTAATGCATGTTAGCTCTAATTGAATGTAACTACTTTTCTTTACAAAAGAGATTTCAGCATTTGATGGAATTCCAATCCCAGATGCCAGGAGGTATTACGATCCACGAGCATGATCCTTCTAAATATGACCTATGAAGGGAAGCTATTGGAAGAAGAAGAGGGTCGAGTCTACGGGCTCGGGCCGTAGAGGTTTGCCTACGACACTCACCCCTCGACCTCCACCAGTGCATCTGCGGCTTCTACCTCAATTACACAGGATGAAGAGATATCCAGACATGTTGCAGCATTCTTTGTAAAGATGGAGGCCAACTTCTCTCATATGAGGTCAAAGCTAGAGGCCAACATTAAGGCCAAGCTGAAGGCTAAGTTGAAGTCCTTCCGCCAGTGGATGAGTGTGCGTGGCAAGGCAGCGAAAGTGTTGGAGGAGGAAACAATAGAGGACGATGAGGATGAGTTGACGAGATAGTGGAAGATGATTAGGAGGGGCCTTTTTCCTTTTCTTCTTCAACATTTATGTACATTTGGACATAGTGATGTACATATTTTAGAGTAAATGATTCTTATTTATTTCATTATTTGATTGCATAAATTACAGTTTGACAGTTATGTTATTTCGTTAAATGTTTGAAATTGTATAAAAAATATTGTCATAGTAGGTGTGGTAATGTAAATACGAAATAAAAAAAATTATTTTTTCTTTCCTAATGCTATAGTATTCCGACGGCTTACTGTCAGTTTTGCGACGGTTCCAAACTTATCCGTAGGCAAAACCGATGACTAGCCGATGGATATTATTACCGATGCCTAACCGACACATATCTAACAGCTTAAACAATGTCACACAAAAACGACAGTTATGACAAATTTCTGATTTTTAACCCGTCGGTTATAAAAAAATGATGCATAAATGACGTTTAAACAAAGATTTTTATCTTTATCCAAAAAATGACGGGTGAGACACTTTTCCAACAGTTAACCTGTCGGTTATAGAAAATAATGCATAAACAATATATAACCGATAGTTTGTCTGTTTCAAAAAACTGATGAGTGCGAGACTTTTCTGACATCTATGTCGTCGCTATTATTGATGGCAGAACCGTCAATTGTACAAACCGACGATTATCTACAACTCAGATTCTCTGGAAAAAACTACGATATTAAATTGTCAGATAACTCTCGCTAAATTTATACCGTCGAAATATTGGTCGGCTTTGGAATTATCAATAAGGATTTTTCCCACGAGCCTAAAATTGTCAGTAAATCGTTAGTAACATTAAAAGCTACGACTTTCTTATCATAACTGACAGATTGTGACAAAAAAAAAAAACCTAAGTTCTTATAGTGAATCCAGTTTAACACTCACGCATTAAACATATTGAGATTCGACATCACTTTATTAGAGATCATAATGTTAAATCCGATGTTGATATTGAACTTGTTTCATCGGAATCAAAATTAGCTGATATGTTTGCTAAACCTTTAGATGAAAATTATTTTTTTATGTCTAAAAGAAAATTAGGAATGTTAGATCCTAGCTCATGATTGAATGACTTTTATTATATTTACTTTGCTTAATCATCTTTTTGATGCTGTCAAAAGAGAGAGAGAAACTATAAGTTGAGATTTTTATTTCTTTAATATATGTATATTAAGGGGGAGGATAACTATAGTCACTTTGCATCTTATTTTTATTTAGCCAACCTAGGGTTGTCATCATCAAAAAGGGGAAATTGTTGACTCTGCAATTTTGATGATAAAAAACTCATGATTGGTGAATATAACATTTTAAATTTTACGATCATTTGGTCGGCTCTATAAAAAAAACTTAGAGTTCGAGATAATTATAACTAGTTCAATAATATTAAAGTTTGTAACTTTATTGATAAAATATAACCAACTAGAAATATCTTTTAAAACATAATAAAATTTATTTTTGAAATTATTTTAACAATTTAAATTTGTTTGACATTATACTATATGACTTATATATGTTTTTTCATAAAAGCTAAAAACTACTACTCATCTATAGAATCTAATGTTCATCCAAATTAAAATTTTATTTTCCTTCTCAACGGTCATAATAAATCTTGTAAAATAAATTACTTTTTTAGAATAATTTAAACAATATATGGATTTTTTTTTGTCTTATTATTTCTTAAAAAAAAATTAAAAAATTATTTGAATTGGATAAAAAATTACGAGTGGGAATAAACTTTTGTAATTTTGCTATGAATCCAATTATTTATCTATCGTATTATAATTTAACAGTCAATATATAAAAAGTATGAAGTGAAAATACATTTGTTTAACTTCACATCTTACCAAAAAGTATAGAATTATTGGAGGCCATTTGTTGCCATAACCGTAACCTATAAGAAGATCTCAACTTTCTGGGCCTCAAACCTAAGGTCCTAACTAGGCCGACAGTCCAATGCCTATAGTGCTAATAAGCTACGTATCTTTATGCATTTCAAATCCAAAATGGGCCAAAGCATAATAGTTTATGATAATGTCCGAAATGTCATTGTTGTGCAGTTTTTATAGCATGTCTCATTTTTTGTTCCATAGGTTTATATTTATATCTCTCCATCATGTGATATTGATGGTTCTTTACCGATGCTCAAGTATACTGTAAAATAATGTATTAATATCTCATGCTTCTTTCCTCAAATAAATAAATATAAATAATTATAATAAAAAACCATATGCTTCTGAAGATTGATGGAAAAAAGAAATTCAGTTGCCTAAAAAATTTATAATTATTATATGCTAAAAAATTTTAGATCTATGCATTGAGTGGTTTATATTAACATTTCATTAAAATTTGTGATAAAGAATCAAAAGTGATATAAGTTTATTTTATATAAAAACCCAATGAAGTAAGAGAATGGGAAATTGATTTGACCAAGTTGAAAAAATTCATTATATACGTGAAAATTACAAAAAATGCCTTTTTTTTAAATAGAGAAAAATTAATTCTCATTTTTGGATTGTCGACATAAAATTGGAGAATGATAAACAACAACGAGTAAGAATTGCCACTGTGATTAAAGAACAAGAAAAAAATTGAGCAATAATAGTAATTAATGTTAGTTGTTGGCGAGCAATAAAAGTAGAGAGAAGGCTGCAGGTTGATGATGAGTAACGATATTGAAAATTGACACATAAGTAAAATACAAACATTGATGTCGGGAACAAGAGTCATGTAATGATAAATGTCAATGTCAAGAAACAACCATTAGATGATGAGAAATGTTTGTGCCAAGAGATGAAAGTTTGGTGACATGAACACTAGCATTTGGAGAAAAGAGTCAAGATATAGCGACTCTTGATGTTGTTAAAGTGATGGAGAACCTTGGTACCAAGATATGACTATCCAGTGATAGCAATGAACACAAGAAATGGTTGCTAGAATTTGACCATAGACATGAATAGCATGAAATAGAAGTAATACATTTATAAAGATGGTGTTGATTAGCTTGTAGGTTACTGGTTACAATTATCATGTAAAGCTCTAAGATTCTTAAAATAAAGAATTACTTAAAATTTTGGTATAACTTTTAAACTAAGTAGCTCTTTTTATATATATTCTTGAGGAGGTATAAGACATTGTTATTAACAATAAATTCTAATTAAGGCACATGCAACTCATCTTATGTCCTAGTGAACCTATTTAAAATCCTTCATATTAAAGACAAATAATATGCAATCATTTTTGTCTTATAAAAATTATTTGCTCAATTCTTTCTTGATTGATGATATAAATTTAAATACACATATATGGTTGCATAAATATACACATTTGATTAATGATTTCATTTTAATTATGCCTAAGTTGTAGTATAAATATACATATAGCAAACAACATTTTTAGTTTTCCAGATATGATTATAAGCTCATTAAAATAGATTTTGACTTAAACTATTGAATTATCTTTCTCAGTTTTTATGGGTTTTTTATAACTATAAGAGTTATAAAGCATATTTCTTATCCATCTAAAAATTTATATTTTTTTCCTTGTTTGTTATCTTAAACTCCTCCAGACAATATAATTCATGGATGTTCAATAAGAGTCTTATAATCAACTTGGTCAGCTATCTATACTTAATACTATATATATATATGCTATATTAAAATGCAAATAAGAAAATAATTAATAAGCTCAACTAACGCTTATAATATCTTGCTTCCTCCGGATGAATGTTTCTCTAGAAACCTCGTCCTTCAAAACAGGTGCCCACCGTAATGAAGAACAGTAACGTTTAACTCACGCTCGCTTTGAAGCGGTGGTTGGAATGTGGGAATGAGTTCATCTTCAGTAATGAAACATTGGGCTTACTCACGTGCTAAGGCCTGCAGCGCCTATCAAATATGAATTCTGCATGTGATGCTACGATTTATGGATACATTTATGACAGTGATGTTGATATTTTGCTTGCATTTCTGAATTTTGTGATCAGTATGCTAACCCCTCATGTTCATTTGATCCAAGATTTATATGGGGCATTTAAATACAGTCCACCCAATTCCTATATATTTACATATCTCAAACATTTTTTTCTTTTTTTTTTTTTACATTTATACCACCAAAATCTTTCATGTCACATAAAGAATATCACTATTTTTATTTTTAAAAAGTGAGTTGCACATTTTCATGGATAAATAAGGTGGCGTATATGTAAAAAATGAAATTTAAGTGTCTGATATTTAAATAAATAGGAATTGAGTGGTATAAGTATATATATATATATATATATATATATATATATATATATATATATATATATATATATAGGTGAGAGCCTTGCCTTCTTTCAAGCTGGTAGAGGTATCGAGCAAGGAGATCCCTTATCACCAACCATCTTCATATTAGCTTTTGACTATTTCTCCAGGATGCTAAATCAAGCCCATTAAAACTCCCCCGACCTCAGGGTATCAACACAGATCCAATTGTCTGGTAAGCTACATGGCTTATGCAAATGATGTTATCTTATTCTCCAATGAAAATAAGCAGGCAGTCAAACAATCCATGAAGATTCTTAATACATTTGAACAGCTCTCACGGATGTCCTTCAATAAATCAAAGTGTCAATTTCTTCGCAACCCCAGAATGAGCAGCCACTCAAAGCAATGGATAAAGGATTTCCATGGTTTCAAATGTGTTAATTACCCCTTTAAATATCTTGGCCTCCCCCTAATTAAAAGCAGAAGAAAACAATCTCATTATGTTGAAGTGGTGGAAAAGATCCTCTCACAAATTCAGTGCTGGACCACTTTTTTTCTATCTAATGGTGGAAGAATCACTCTTCTCAAAAGCATCTTAACCACCTTCCCACTCTACAAGCTTCAACTTTTTAAATTGAAGAAGGGCACTCAAAAAAAGCAAGAGGATACATTTAACAAGTTTTTTTTTGGAAAAGCCAACACAAGCAAATGCACTCTGGTGCAATTGGGAGAAGCTTTGTAGGCGTGCTAAAAATGGGGGGGATAGAGTTTAGAAGTTTTCAAAATATGAGTTTTATCTTCCACTGCAAACAATGGTTCAGATTTAGACAGCAAAATTATCTTTGGGCTCTTTTCATGTATGGGAAATACTGTAAGAACACTCATCCCACCCAAATACAAGCTAAACTGGGAGATTCCATAAATTAGATAAATCTTTTAAAAACCAAAAACTAAGCTAAGGATTTATTTATATGGGAGGCGGGAGATGGCCAAATTAACTTCTGGCTTGACAATTGGCTGTTGGAAGGCAAACTGAGGAGCTCTAATGAAAATCAATTTTCTGATATTGTTGTTTTTTATGACTGTTGGACTGATCATCAATGTGACTCTTCCAATTTAGCCAATGTTGTCAACAATAAAACTCTGAAAAAGATTGTGGACATTCCTATTGAACCAACCAAGAAAGACAGATTGATCGCTAAAAATCCAACACATCATAGCCTCTCCAAATACATCTATCAAACTACTTTTACATGGTTAGATATTGACTGGGACAAAAAATTTGGAACAAAGCTATCACACCTTCTATGTCTTTCTTCTGCTGGAGGATTTTCAAGAAGTTTCTACGGTCTAATGACATATTAAAATTAAAATGAATCAAAGGCCCATCCAGATGCCACATCTATCAACAGAAAGACAAATCTATGGAGCTTCTATTCCTTTTTTGTTCCACTGCTAAGGACGTATGGTCTAGGCTGATGAGGGCGCATAATGCAGATTCCAAACTCTTTAACTGGATCAATTTTCAGGAATGCTGGAACGATTGGAGCACACAAGTTAACTTTTATATCCCATTTATAATTTCTTGGTTCATTTGGATGGCTAGAAACAATATTAGACATGATGTTGACCTCACTTTTGTTCAGGTCTAGTCTTTCTTTAGAATATCCTAAAGTCTAGGCATATGACTTTCCTGGTGACTATTTTAGAAGATTAGTGAGGAACCCTTTCCCCATAGAAATTCAAAACACTTCCTTGCTTCACTTGGAGTTTCAAATGCTTAAAGTCTAACCTCTAAGTACTTAAGAGGATGAGACCAAGCTTAAGGAAGCTCAAGAGGAGTTCCCTATAGGATGCTCAAGCCTTAGGACTGAGCATGGTTGGTTTGGAGGTAGCACACTCACACTTGCACATTACACTCTCACTCACTACCTCACCACCCTAGACCAAACCTGCCAAAGTTCCTCACACTTGACCCCCTACTCTTTTGGAAACTCATGTGGGTGGTTCCCTGAGCTCTTGGCCCTAGGCTAAGGTTTGTCTAGAACCATCACATGGAGGATCCAAAGTGGGATTTCTCTTAGTCCATGGCTTAAGTAGGTTGAAATTCTCATTTAACCCCAATTTTGCCAAAAATTCAAACTTTTGACCCCCTTACCCATAAACTCCACTAAATTACCAAAATTGCCCTTAACCCAAATTTTGACCAAAAATTCCAAAAATGCCCAAATTAGCCAATTTTCTCCAAAAAAAAAACATCCCAAAATGTTCTCTGCCAACAAAATTGTCCAAAACACCTCAAATTTCCCAAAATTTCCAAAATACCCCCAAAACACCCAAAATGACCAAAATACCTCTCCAAGTCCAAAAATTCCCAAAAATTCCAAAATCATCCCAAATGTCCCCAAAATCAATTTGAACCACTTCACTAGAACCAATTTGACCAAATTGACCCATTTTGATCAAAAGCCTCAAATTGCCCCTTAAGGCCCAAAATACCTAAATCACCCCCAATGTCTACCCAATTGACCACAAACTTCCCCAATTTCAATCCTAAACTCAAATTCATCATCCCTAATCTCATTCGAACCAAACCAAACCCAATTTCATCTAATTTCAAGCTCAATTTCGACTCAAACCAAAAGTGTAGAAATTGGCGACATGATCAAATTCCACCAAATTGAAAACCCTAGCCCCAAAATCTCCACCCATATTCTATCCAAAACCCTTCATAACAATCACCTACACCAATTTGAACCACTAATTGAACCTTAGCCAAGCTTTAGCCTAACTTAAATCCTAGTCTAACCCATGTTAACCCAAATTGACCAAATGTCCAAATTCCACCAAATTCACCTCCCAAATCAATTCAAAACCACTTCAATCCTTCTCCAAACGCTTCATGACAATCATTTACACAAAATTGCTCAATCACTTGACCCCAAATTGGACCTAAACCCAACCTAGTCCAAATTAAACCCAAAGTCCCCAAAATTGAAACTATGACCCAATGTCACCAAGCCAAGCTCACCACAGCCATTAAGTGAACCTTAGGAAGCACTCTAGATCCACTTAGCCCAACCTACATGAGCCATGGACCAAGTGTCCCCCAATTTAGGGTATCACCTTCCTTATTTGGCCAAATCTTATTTTGCTCTACCCCAAACCTTCCCCACAGCACTTAATCACCATTTAGACTGACCTCTAGCTCACCTGACACCCTGGCCACCTCCCCAGTCCTTGTCAGCCGGGCTAGTCACTGACGGAGCCAAAACCCGAAACCCACCCACCCAAATTAGCCCATCCAATGTGTCAAGCCACAATTGGCCACTGGAGCTGCTCAACACTCCACATAAGTAGCTTAATGAACCCAAGCTGACCCCCTGAGCACCACCCCAGCCATGGCTATTTAAGCCCGCCTTCTTCACGGCCAAAGGAAGAGATGCAAATTTACCTTGGGGAGACTCTGCCAAATTGCTTCTAGAGCTTCCTCTAGACCTCCTAAGCTCAAGCCAACCAACCTCCACCCCTAACCCCCACTGCTTGAATTCAATTTTTGAGCTCAAGTTTCCATTGAAACAGTACACAATTCACCACAGCTCATACTGCATTAAAATCTAATTTCTTGCACCCACACCATCACCAGACTGCAAAAGTCCCATCACAGAGGGCCTCTAGCATACAGTTTGATCAACCCCCCAAATCAAGTTTGATCAAGTTCATATCTGGACTGAATGAGAGCTCGAATTGCTTCTTGGAGGATCTTCGCAAGGTCACTACAAAGGTGTAGAAATATTCTGATTTGATGCCCCTCCTCTCACCAAACTGGAAAAGTCGTATCACAGAGGGCTTCTAGCATACAGTTTGATCAACCCATAGATCAAGTTTGATCAAGTTCATATCTGGACTCAAAGGGAGCTCAAATTGCTGCTTGGAGGATCTTCGCAAGGTCACTACGAAGGTATAGGACTATTCTGATTGAGGCCCCTCCTCTCAGACCAAGGTATAAAGCTCTCACCTAAACCCAAGCCTATTTTCATTCTCCATGCGTGTATACTGTATTTCATACCGTATAAACCTTATGGATATGTTCGTCTGGACTAGATGAGTCTATAGTATCAAACCCGAAGTGATTTAGTTGAGTCTAGGCTGAGATCTTAGCGTTAGAAGGTGGACGGTTTACGGGTTAGGTCAGTTGGGGAAGATGATCAGAAGCTGTTGGATCGCGTAGGTATTGGATGGACGACACTGATGTAGTTGGACGAGCAGATGGTGTATATAGCACAGGCGGACGAGGCGGCTACATGGATGGCGTCATCGAATCAGATGGCTCCGCGTAGTAGTTCGGAGCTGTCGTATGTTGAGGTGGCGCTGCGTGGTTTAAATAGGAAAATAGGGATTTTTGAATTAATTATATCTGTCCACCTTTGAAAATTCATAACTTGGTGTAGAAAAGTCATAAAATAAAAGAAAATATCCTCTTACTCAGTGAACAGAGGAGAACAATGTGGAAATAGTTTAGTGTTTATTTGATGTATATTTTATTTTTAATTAATTCAATACAGTAAAGCATATTTGGACCCTAATTAGCTCTAGACATTTCACTAGAGCTTGGGCTTTAAGGGTCTTGTTCTATCTGTCATGAGGGATCGTCCTTGATTTTTCCAAGGTCAATGAGGATCTCTATGTGGAGAACCCTAATTTTCAAGTCAAATGCCCTTGTTTTGATATAAAAATTATAATAATTAAAATATTTATCAGGAAAATGCAAAGTAAATTTTGGTAGATTCACTTTGACCAGGAACCAAAGAAAAAAAATATATACTTAGTTTAATCCATTCAAAAATTCACTAATGATAATTAAAACTCTAAAATTAAATAAAAATAAAATAGGTTAAAAATAAATGTAAATAAATTAATTTTGATTCTCCATTGTGAAATAGGGTCAGAGGAGCTCCCATAAAAAAATTTAAGTCATTTGGAGTTAATTTGATTTTCTAAGTTTAATAACTTTTTAGTATTAAAATAATTATAATAATTAGAATATAAGTTGAAAATTTTTAAAATTGATTTTGGAAGTTCCTTATGACCAGGGAAATTTAATAAAAATAAAATGATAGTTAAAATAAATACTTTATTTTTAAGCCTATTTTATTTTTTTTAAAGTAATAATAATTAAAAATCATTAAAATGAATTAAAAATCATAAAAACATTAAAATCCACCATGTTACATTTAGTCTCCTGATCATTTGGGAACTATTAAAATAATTTCCTAATTTTCTAACTAAAGATATTAATTTTAAAAGGGTTAATAATATTTTTTAAGCTTAAAAATGGATTTTTTTTTTCTAATTTCTCTACAAAATAATTCTAATAATTAAAATTTAAATAAAAAAATATAAAATTTGATTCTCTGGGTTCCCTGCCCTTAGAGAGATTCTTGAAAAATATAAAAATTAATTTTCAACATAAATAATATTTTATATTTAATTAATACTCCAGAACTTAAAAATAATTATAATAATTAAATCAAAACTCAAAAATTCATAAAAATTGGTCCAAGTGGTCCACTAGTCTAGGTGAATCTTCAGTAGTATTCATAAGGATAAATTCTGTGTTTTGTTTAAGTTACTGAAGTGTCTTTGAAAATCCCCAATTTTGCATGTAAATAATTATATAAATTAAATTAAAATTAGAAAAATCACATTTTCTCTTCTGATGTTTTAACTGACACGTGAATGGAGTAACATAAAATTTTCAAAATCATTTGAGTTATATTTAATAAATTATGAGGTGATAGGCCTTATAGGGGCAAAATTATAATTAAAGAGTTTAAGCCTTACTTAATGTTTTGGCCTAACTAAAGGGGAAATGGGCAATGAATGATCATAATTGAAATATTTAGATGATTGAAATGCAAGGGATTTAAATGGTAGAAACTATTTTAACCTTTTTTACAGAAAGGATAAACTTGTAATTTCTTTAATTCTTTTAATTTGGAAGATAATCAAAGATCAAATGATCCTAAGGTTAGGGGTTTAAATTTGGAAGGTAATAATCCATCAATGTAATGCCCCTAGTTGGTGTTTAATGACAATTCAATACTTTGATAAGGATTAGGAATCATGATCACATAAGTTAACTTTTCCCAAAATTACAAATATACCCATTAAGTCTTAAGGGCTTGGTAGTGGGCTAGGCTTAATACATTTGACTAATACTGATTAGAAAAGATGATAAAATTAATTGTGAGCATGTTTGGAACACTACAAGCCCAATTTTAAATTGAATTAGCTAAAATTCTTAATAAATCAAATTACCCTTAAGGGTCTTTAATCACATAATTTATAAATAAAATTTCGAGTGATATTACCCCACTCTTGGGATGATCAGTTCATTGAGCATAAGGGTATGATAGGTATGAATCATCAAGCGACATAATAAGTTTGAATGAACTCAAGACTTTTCAAGAGATTATGAGATGTCCGGGGCCTGGTTTTTAGATCTTTCTCATAACATTTTGGATATCTTAAAGGACGATTAAAGTTATTACGCCTTGCTTGAGATATCATTGATGCACCCCCGGTGTGTGCTATTTCTTGCGTGTTTTTATGTTTTTATGTATGTGCACACACTAGAGGTTCTACGCAAGTATACGTATCGTTCAAGTAATACAGGCTTCTAGTGGAGTTCCGTTTATCGATCCCACAAGGAAGCGAGGTAAGAGGTCATTGGTCAAATTCTAGTCTACTACTATCGCTCTTAGTTTGGAAGGTCGATAGAAGTGGTTTTTCTAACAAATACTTTTAAAGGTAAATCTTAAGTTTAAAGCACCTAATAACTACACCTGAAGGAAAATATTAATTAGAAAGATAACTCTTTCTGGATGAATTAGTTTGGAGAATTTTGAGATAATAAAATCTACAATTCTTATGTATTGAATTGGATAAAATTTAGGAATGGTATACATTAAATATTATATGTGCCAAATAGGAGCAATCTTATTCTTTTCCCTCTTCCGAGTGCTATAAAGAACATCGACTAATCATAGGTTTAGTCCCTAAATCTGTGGTTAGGCTGGGAGGATATTGGCTCTCACTCTAGAGCTCCCACTCTAGAGCTCCCACTTCTCTTCTCCTGAAGGCTAATCTCAATTTAGTTTCCTAACACTAGGACTGAATTGGAGATTTTAGTCTGTCACCCTAAAATCTTCAATTCTACGTCTATCAAAGTATATTTTCTTATTTATTTGCACTCAACCCCCATGAACTTCACCATCCATGGAATTTGAATGTGGTTCCACTTTGTTGAGAATTGCACCGCCCTCTCGGGTCATAACACAATTACAGCGAATTTTAACGCTACAACGAGCTCTTATTGTAATGTAAATGAAGTGCAAGTAAAAACCATCACATTTAAAATTAAAACCACTTTTAGCATGCATCCCAATATCCTAAATATGAATCCTACTAATTGTAAAAGAAAGTTAAAGGAAAATAATGACATAATCTTTTCATGTGACTATTTCCAAATAAGAAGAAAGAGTATGAGAAAGACATCACAACGCTCGAAGAAAACACAATGAAAAAATTCATTTAATCAAAGCAAATCCACTACATAAGTGTTTACAAAATCATAACATAATGAAAAACACAATATTTAGTTTTTTCCCTTTGAAAGACAGATGAAAATCTCTCCCACAAAGTCTCCCGCTGATCCATGCAATGCTAGTACAAACCCTTACAGATTACCTCAAAATCCTCTCACCAATCTCTCCAAAAAGGCAGAAATCTACGTTTCTACTCCTATTCTAAGATCGCTAAACATTCTCCACATTTTTTCTAACTTCTACACCCTTTTTTGGCTTCAAATTTACTTTAAAATAATGTAGGGATGAATTTTCCAAGAGGTGCTTCAAGAAACCTTCCAAAATGCGTTCAGATTCAATGTATATGGTCATTTTCCGTCCCTGGTGCCATCGGTGCTATTTTTGGGCTCTATCAGCCCCCAAAATTGTGGATCTCTGGTTTTTGGCGCCTGTTGACCTCATTTTTGATGAGGTCTTTTGCTTCTCTCTTTAGTACTTAGGATCTAGCCTTATGCTTTTCCTTTGACTAATCTTAGAGGATTAGAAATGGAACCCACCACTTAGAAGTTCAAACACTTCTTGACTCCCTGCAAACCCCACAAGCTTGATTGTAGACCCCTAATCACCTAGAGGGTTGAAATCAAATGTGGAGGTTTAAAGGATGAGTTCCCTATAGGACTTTTTGGCCTTAGGAATACCCTGGGTTGCCTGGTTTGGTGAGGGTTGACTTGCACATACACTACACTCTCACACATATTCCAAGTCCTAAAACCACACTCTCACCTAACTTGACTTCCTGACTCATATAGGTAATTCATATGGATGGTCCTTAACCCCTAAGCCCCTGGCTAAGAGGGTTAGGAACAACATAGTGAATGCCTCAAATGAGTCCTCTCATAGCTCATATGGGCTTAATGTGGCTACATGGCTTAACCAAAATGACTCCATTTCACTCACACTTGATCAATCTTCCTTTTTTCAAAATTTCGATTTTTGACCACGGGACCGGACCCACCAAACCTACCAAATACCCTTGAAATGACCCAAAATTTGCAAAATTGCCTGAATTACCCAAGATCCCTCAAAATCAATCCTAAAAACTTCCCACCACTCAAATTGACCATGTTTGGCCAAAAATACCAAAATTTCCAAAAATACCCCTAAACCCCCCAAAATTACCAAAATACCCTTTTACCCCAAAAATCCAAAAATTTTAAAAATTCCCAGAAAATTTCAGAAAATCCCAAATATTCCCAATTTCATTTTGTTCAACTAAACCATGGGTCAATTTTTCCATTTTACCCCACTGTTACCAAAACCCCCAATTTGATCCATTTTTAACCCAAGTGAACCCAATGTCAAACCAAACCACCCCAATTGACCTCAATTTTGGTCCAATTCAATTCTAAACTTCAATTCAATATCCCCAATATCAATTTAGACCAAATACAAGTCCAATTTGATTGACATTTGGGCCCAATTTCAATTTGAAGCCTAAGGCCCAATTTTGGCCCATGACCTAAACCTAGCCCAAAGCAACCCAACTCAACCCCAATTGGCCCCAAATCTTTTCTAAAGCCTTCCTAACATCCCCATAAACAAAACACTAACTTGATTTGCCCAAAATTTGAACCTAAACTCCACCCAAACCTAACCCAAAACCAAAATCCCTTAAATTGACCTAAGCCCAAACCTAACCCAAATGGGCCCAAATCCCAAAATTAGAGCCCAACCAAAGTTGAGAACTCTTTGTAACACTCCCATAAATATTTTTCAACATTAATTTTACATCAAATCCAACCTTAGCCCAACCTTAGCCCAAGTTAGCCCAATTTGGCCCACCTTGGCCCCTTTACCAAAAAAAGCCCAAATTCAACCCAATACAATTCAAAATCACTTTAAACTTGTTCCAAACCACTCATGACACATGCCTAAACCAATTGCAACATTTATTTGGCACAATCCTTTACAAAAACTTTCATCCTAAATTTACTTTAAATCCAAAAGCCCACTTCCCTAAACCACTTTAAAAGCCCATCCAAAATGATTTAAAAAAAAAGCCCAAAATCAATCCAAAGCCCACATGACAAATTCTTCTCATCATACCTTTAATTGAAATCACCCCTAAGTTTCAAAATCATCATTAAACCATTCCATATCAAGCTTCATCCAAATTTCCACCAAAAATGCCAAAATTCATAAAATCCCCTTTCATGAAATTGACCAAATCTTTTCACGAAGCCAAATGAAGCCATGGAGCCATGCATAAGCCATATGCAAGCCATGGGAGTCACTTTACACCTCACCATGTCATTTATGGCAAGTGGAGGGGGCCTCTTTCTTAATCCTTCATTAAGCCTTTTAACCATACTCATGTCACACTCTAAACCAAGTTAGCCACCTAATCCTTGATGGAGACTATACCATTTCCTCTTGGCTGACCCAAATGAACCTTTTCAGCCTAAATCCAGGCCTTGGTGGGTGCACCAAACCCAAATTCATGCCTTTAACCAAACCAAGCCCAAAATGATCCCTTCCCCCTTCCACTTTGATTCAACTCCTTTACACTTGGCATTAGCCATTGTTGGCACCAAACTCAAGCCCTGACCTCCCTGACCCTGAGGGTGACCCATGCCTGGCCGGCCAGCCACCACAGCCGCCGGAAACCACCAGGCCGAGAGGCTTGATTTGAATCAAAAATTCAATTTGAACTTGCTGAGCTGTCCCATGCCCAATGGCCATTGCAGCTGTTCTTCCGTTGCCCTGAGCAGTTGATCCAAGCCTCCAATTGCCCCCGGGAAGCCCTCCAGCCACCTCTATTTAAACCCACTCACCTCTAGGCCAAACAAGGTGATGCACTAGACCTTAAGGAAACTCTGCCAAAATTGCTCCAGGACCTTCTCCTAACCCAGAGCAGTTGATCCCCAGTGTTCCTTTGCCCTAATCCCCATTAACAGAGCTCAATTTCTGAGTTGAAAATCCACCCAAAAAACGGGACACTTCACCACGGTGAGCCAATCTTCAAATTGACCGACCCTACACCTTCACCGGACCAAGAGGAGAAGTTCCCGGCAAAAGCCCCCTCACCGGAGCCGGCCATTACTTCCAGGCCTCCAAGCTTTGTGATCGGCCTTGGTCACTTTCATGCTTAGACGATTCCCGCGAGCCGGGGACTTCATCTGGAGCTTGCTTGGACTCAATCGAAGGTGACACAACCCTCAGATCAAAGCATCACTTCTCTGAGCAGAGGTATGAACTCATTCTTCCTCCCGAGCTTCCAGCAACTCTTCATTTTATTTGGGTTAATTTCATAGCCTATAAACTGTATGGATGTGTTCGTCTCTTCAAGACGAATCGATAGAGTATAAGAACTCAAAAATCCATCGAGAATCGAGAGAGATATTAGGGTTTGAGATTGGACAGTCACGGGTGCACACCAGTCGTAGACGATGACCAGGAGCCGTTGGATCGCGTGTGTATCGAGCGGACGGTAGAGGTCAAGCCGGACAGTGGAATGTTACGTGAACTGCGGGCCCCTAGAGCGCTGAGTCAGATGGCGGGGCCGAATCACAGAGCGACGCGTGGGCTTTCGATCCACCGTAGGATGACGCGGCGCCGAGTCGGATAAGTAGAAAATTAGGGTATTTTTGAATTATTTAAATACCAGAACTTCAAAAATTCATATCTTTGCATAGAAAAATCACAAAAATAAAATAAAAATACTCTCTTGCTCAGTGAACAGAGGAGAATAATGTGGAAATGAAATCAAGTTAATTGGATGAGTATTTTATTTTTAATAATTTATTTACTGTTTTCAATGTTTTGATTTTCCATTTGCATAGACAATTCACCATGGCATGAGACCATAGGGCTTTTGAAGCCTCTGATCTTGGAAACATTCATTGAATTTTTCAAGGTCAGAAGCCATCTCTGTGAAGAGTTATTGATTTTTCAAGTTCATATCACTATTTTAGGTATTTTAATTTCAATAATTAGCATGTTGTAAAATAAATTCTAGGAAAATTTGGTGATGCTTCTTAGGACTAGGGGACCCTATGAAAAATATATTTTGAGTTATTTCATTCATAATAACCATAATTGGCCTAAAACCCTAAAATTAAACTTGAATTAATTAGGGTTAACCACACATCAAATTAACTTGAAAACAATTCTCCATTGCTCTTTAGGATCAGAGAAACCTTACATAAAGTTTCAAAATCAATTGGACTTGATTAACCCCACTAAATGAATTGATTAAGCCTCATAATCAAAACGGAACTTTAAAAATTCATAACTCCAAAAATACTTTTCAAAAATTCACAAAAATGGTTTTGGAGCTTCTCTAATATCAGGGGAGTTCAATAAAATTAAAATTGGAATTTTCCAAAAAAGTTGATTTTTCACAAAATTTTAATATTTTAATAATTAAAAAATAATAAAAATCACAAAAATATTAAAAATCATAAAAATGTTACATTTTGACTCCTAATCACTTAGGAACAAACCAAATATTTTTCCTAAGTCCCTAGGATAAGATATTGAATTTTAAACGCTTAATGTAATTTTTAATATTAAAAAATGAATTTTCAACCCTTTTCACTAAAATAATTATAATAAATCAAAGTAAAATCAGAAAATTAAAAAATTTGTTTCTCTGGACTCTTGGAGGTTAGAAAAATTTAAGAAAAATATAAAATCTATTTTTCAACTTTTCTTTTATTTTAAAATTAATTAATACTCTAAAACTCAAAATAATTATAATAAATCAAATATAATTCAAAAAATCACAAAAATTGGTCTAAGTTGTCCTTAGGTCATTAAGAACATTCCATAATTTTATTAAGAGCAGAAACCTTTCCTTGGTCATGTTGTTGAATTTTCTTTGAAAATCCCTATTTTCTACTAAAAATCATTATATAAATAAATTAAATTCAGAAAAATCACATTTTCTCCTCTAATGTCTTAATTGACATGTGGGTGAGGTGAAAAAAAATTTCAAATTCATTTGAGCTCAATTTAGTGAGTTATGAAATAAATAAGCTTAAAAGGGCATAAAGGTAATTAAAAATTTTAACCCTTAATTAAAACTTTAGGTTTAATCAAAATGGGGGGTAAAATATTTGATTTTAACTTTCTCTTGGATGATTGAAACTTAGGGAAATTAAAAGGGTAGAAAACCATTAAACACTTTGAAAATATCAAAATGAAACTCTATTTAATTAAATAATTTAAATATTGGAAAGAATATATTTAAAATTTGGATTATTAATATAGGAATATTATTAAGAGGATATTTATTCTTTGATTTAAAAATCCCTAAATAAGTCACTTCAATAATATTTAATTCCTAATTAAAAAAAAATTAAAATAATAATCCAAACTAATTAAATTAAAAATTAAAAGAAGATAACCCTTGAATGAATTAAAGCTTAAAATGTTAAATGGTCCAATAATTAAAAATCAAATTTAAAATCTTGGAATTAAGTTAAATTAAATTAAATTAAGTTAAGTCAAAGTTTAAATTAAATTAAATTAACACCTTAACAATTAAATTAAGATTAAAATATTGAAACTAAAATTAAATTAAATTAAAACTAAAATTAAATTAAATTAAAATTAAATTAAGATTAAATTAAAAATTAAATTAAATTAAATTAAATTAAATTAAATTAAATTAAATTAAATTAAATTAAATTAAATTAAATTAAAATTAAATTAAATTAAAATCACTTAACAACAAACCTAAATGAAATCATTAAGAGTTAAATCAAAACATATCAATAATCTCAACACCTCTTTTTATCTAAGTAAATTTAAAACATGAACATCAATATGAAATACTAAGATAATTGAAAGTGTAAAGATTTAAATTAAATCTAAAATAACTTGAACACTATTCCAAATTTAAAGTTATTAATTAAAAGCTCATAATTAAATTAAATCACTTTAAATCATTAACTCAAACTTTTAATTAAGGATGATTAAAATTCTCAATAAATCAACTTGCCCTTAAAGGCTTTAATTATTATAACTCTTAAATAGAGTATTAAGTGAAATGTCACTTCATTCATCAGGTAATCAAATACTCAAGTTCACTGAGCAAGAGACAAAGTTTAACTAAACTCCTGGATGATTAATTCATATGTGCAATTAAATTTATTTGGACTCAAAATGATCCCAGAAGTCTTTAAAAGATGTTTAGGACTCGTTCTAAACACTTCCTCAATATGACGGGATGTTTTAGAAGAACAATTGAATCTAATTATTCTTTGATGAAGAAAATCATCCTTAAACCAAACCAAAAACCTAGACGTCATATGAAATGACTAGTTATAGGATTAGGAATTTGGTAGACAACCAAAACCCTTCCCTTAGCTTTACCTAGGTATTTCTTGCAAAATATGTTTAAACGTTCTAACATGTGTTTTAAGTGCAGCTTGGGACGACGGGAAGACCCTCCAGGTACGCTTTTATTTTATTGCAATTTACTTTATTACAATTTACTTACATGCACTGTACTTTACTTTTCTTGCATGATAAATAAGACTGTTGCATGAAAACTAAAACTTTTAGGATAGTCCGTGAACTGAAATCAAAACTAAATTAAAAGTCATTGCAAGATAAAATTTACCACCACAATATTCAAAATATAAAACAACTCAAAATTTAATCACAAACAGAACAACAAAACTACAATTGTAACTAAATTAAAACGTCTCGTTGAATGATCGGGAATACCTCGGATGATGTAGCCCACGTGTTGCTAACGGGATTTTCCACGGTCTAAATGAAAGTGTGGAACTCATTCAGTTGAGTTTAGCAAATTCATCTGGACTAAGTGAATTTGATGAAAATAACGGTGTCGGGATGACTGAACCAGTGGGATCTTAATCGGTTACGTTTAAACAACTTTAAGATTTGTTTTAATTAAAATATTAAAAACACTTGGATTTTAAGATTTTATCTAAAACAAACACTTCTCTCATCTCTTGATTTATGACTTCTAAAACTAAACCTCTGCAACAATAAGGAGCTCGGAGCATGGTGGGTAGCTCGGCCATCGTCATCAGCAAAACTTGGATCTACTTCAGCAAAACTTTCTTAGAATTAAATAACCAAGCCATAGGACTTCGAGGTAGTTCGCCTAGTGCAACATAAATCCTCAACTCTTCGTTAGGCATTTGCATGATCATGTCATGTAAATTAAGCCCTAACCGGTCTTAGGACTCCGAGGTAGTCGTTCGGTACGACATAAACCCTCACATCTTCGAGGCTATTTGTATGATTATGTCATACTAATATAAGTCCTAATCAATTAAAATTGGCAGGATTGCAATATTAAATAAATTCCTAAATTGAAGCCAAACAATAGGATAGTTTGGGAAGTTGCCAAGATTCTTCTTGGATCCTCAGCTTCTTCTACTTTTCTTCCTTTGAACTCCCGAAATTAACCGTTCCAAATTTGAGCCATTCTCTATTGAAACTTCCAAAATTCAATCCTTTCGAAAACCTTAAACTTTGAAATTCTCGAGAGCAAAACCACTAATCGAGTATCGAGAGTTTTCTTAAATGATTCCCATCATTTAAGATGTAATTAACTATATGGGCTTGCCCTTATAGGAACTTTAAGAACCTGAGTAATATAAACCTCGCTTAATTCCTTTATATTAAGCGGGGAACTTGTCGGCTTATAAAATTGGTTCGCAGACCAAACGGATATCACAAATCTTTTAGTTTATTTAATCGAGCCCCATCATCAAGCAGTGTGTCTATTCCTCGGGATAAATACACGGTTTGTGGTGCGATGCTCGTTTATATAAACTATTCGGGATGTGAGATCGGTTTGATTTCATATCTTAAAATTTTTCAAATTTAAAAATTATTTTCAAAATCAAATACTACTTTCTAAATTATATATATATTTAAATTAAATTTAAAATTTAAAGTTCGCCGACAATTTCTGTTAGGCGACCCCCTTTTCAAAATACAACACACAACCTAAAAATATGCCAACAGCGTCGTCGTCGCCCATTCTGCGCAGCTCCACCGTTTTGCTTTTTTTAGCTCCAATTCGCCTCGTTTCAGTTGTGTCGCGTTCCTAACAGATATCCCTACAAAATAAGCATGAAAAAAACCTTTCTCTAAAGTGTAATCTCATTCAAAATCATGCAAGAAGTGTGAAATAGATTAAGCATAGAAAGACTTATCGAAATATGACAGGTCAGAATTTACTTTCTTGCTCGTTTTTGCTCCAAATTGCACATTTTTTACTTTTTTTCTCCAAAGTCCATTTTTTGTACCAAAAATCAAAAAACATACGAAATACCTTCCTTTAAAGTGTAATATCATCAAAATTAAGTATAAAATATTTATGTAAAATCAAGCATTTTTAGTCTTTTCAACTCCCCCAAACTTAACTGTTACTTTTCCTCAAGGAACACTGTAGCTTTAAAAACCAAATATGTTGACTTTTGGTTTTGGGTTTCAATAGAGTTTCCTATAATTTTATCACAAAAATATTATAGTGTGTCGGCATATTTTAGGTTGGTGTTGTATTTTTGAAAAAGGGAGGTCGCCTACAGAAATTGTCGGCGAATTTTTTATATTTTAAATTTAATTTAAATATATAGTTTAAAAGATAACATTTGATTTTGAAAGTAATTTTAAGTTTAAAAGTTTTAGGATATAAAATCAAACTGATCTCACATCCCAAATAGTTTATATAAACGAGCACCGCACCACAAACCGTGTATCTATCCCGAAGAATAGACACAATCGCTCGATGATGGGGCTCGATTAAATAAACTAGGAGATTTGTGACATCCGTTTGGTCTGCGAACCAATTTTATAAGCCGATAAGTTCCCCTGCTTAATATAAAGGAATTAAGCAGGGTTTATATTACCTGGGTTCTTAAAGTTCCCTATAAGGGCAAGCCCCTATAGTTAATTACATCTTAAATGTCCGAAGACACTTAAGAAAACTCTCGATAATGATCAGTGGTTTTGCTCTCAAGAATTTCAAAGTTTAAGGTTTTCAAAGGATTGGATTTTGGAAATTCAAAAGGGAATGACTCAAAATTTGGAACGATTTATTTTTGAGAATCCAAAGGAAGAGAAGTAGGAGAAGCTGAGGATCCAAGAAGAATCTTGGCAACTTCCCAAACTATCCTATTGTTTGGCTTAGATTTGGGAAAATCCTAATATTATCTTATATTTCAATCTTGCTAATTTTAGTTAATTAGGACTTATATTCGTATGACATAATCATACAATCAGCCTAGAAAATGTGAGGGTTTATGTCGTACCGAACGACTACCTCGGAGTCCTAAGACCGATTAGGGCTTAATTTACATGACATGATCATGCAAATGCCTAACGAAGAATTTAGGATTTATGTTGCACTAGGCAAACTACCTCGAAGTCATATGGCTTGGTTATTTAAATTCTAGGACAATTTTGCTGAAGTAGACTCGAGTTTTGCTCGATGACGATGGCCGTGCCGCCCACCATGCTCCGAGCTCCTTGTTGTTGCAGGTTTAGTTTTAGAAGTCATAAATCGGGAGATGAGAGAAGTGTTTTGGTTCGGAGAAAATCTTAAAATCCATGTGTTTTTAATATTTTAATTAAAACAAATCTTAAGGTTGATTAAACGAACCGATTAAGATCCCACTGGTTCCGTCATCCCGCACCGTTATTTTCATCGAATTCACTTAGTCCGGATGAATTTGCTAAACTCAACCGAATGAGTTCCACACCTTCATTTAGACCGTGGAAATCCCGTTAGCAACACGCGGGTTACATCATCCGAGGTATTCCCGATCATTCAACGAGACGTTTTAATTTAGTTGCAATTGTAGTTTGTTGTTCCGTTTGTGATTAAATTTTGAGTTGTTTTATATTTTGAAATGTTGTGGCGGTGAATTTTTATCTTGTAATGACTTTTAATTTAGTTTTGGTTTCAGCTTAGGGACTAGCCTACAAGGTTTTGGTTTTCATGCAACAATTGTTTATCATGCAAGAAAAGTACAGTAAATTGCAATAAAGTAAATTGCAATAAAATAAAAGCATACCTGGAGGGTCTTCCCGTCATCCCAAGCTGCACTTAAAACACATGTTAAGACATTTAAATATTTCAACAAGTACCTAGGTAAAACTAAGGGAAATGTTTTGGTTGTCTACCAAAGTCCTAATCCTATAACTAGTCATCTCCTATGACGTCTAGGTTCTTGTGTTTTGGTTTAAAGACGATTTTCTCCATCAAAGAACAATTAAATTCAATTTTTCTTATAAACATCCTATCATATTGAGGAAGTGCTTAAGACGAGTCTTAAACATCTTTTCAATACCTCTAGGATTGTTTTAAGTCCAAGAGAATTTAATTGTACAAGTGAATTAATCATCCGGGAGTTTAAGTTTTGTTCTTTTTGCTCAGTGAACTAGGACATTTGAATATCCTATAAGTGAGGTAACAATTCACTTGACACCTCATTTAAGAGTTATAATAATAAGAGCTTTAAAAAGGGTAAATCGACTTATTAAGTATTTTAATGACTTAAACTTAATGATTTAATTTTAATTTAATTATAGAAAATTAGTTTAAGTTTGGAATAGTGTTCAAGTTATTTTAGATTTAATTCTTAATGATTTCATTTAGGTTTGTTATTAAATGATTTTAATTTAATTTAATTCAACTTAATTTAATTTTTGATTTAATTTAATTTAATTTAATTTAATTTTTAATTCAGTTTAATTTCAATTTAATTTAATTTAATTTAATTTCAATTTAATTTTTAATTTAATGTCAATTTTAATTTATTTTAATTTAATTTAATTTAATTCAATTTAATTTTATTTTTACTTAATTTAATTCAATTCAATTTAATATTTATTCTTTAATTTCAATCTTTTAATTTTCTTTTTAATTATTATTGAAGTGATTTATTTAGGGATTTTTAAATTAAAGAATAAATATTTTCTTAAATAATATCCCTACTTTAATAATTTCAATTTTCCATTAATCTTCCAAATTTGATTAATTAATTAATTAAGGTTTACTTTAATTATTCTTAAAATGATTGGTGGGTTCCTACCCTTAACCATTTAAGTTTCAATCATCCAAAATCAGTTTAAATCAAATATTTTACCCTCCCCTTTTTGATTAATCCTAAAATTTTAATTAAAGGTTGAAAATTTTAATTACCATTTTGCCTTCCAAGCTTAATAATTTTATAACTCACTAAATTAAGCTCAAATGAACTTAAAATTTTTGTGTGACCTCACTTACATGTCAATTAAGACATTAGAGGAGAAAATGTGATTTTTCTGTATTTAATTTATTTATGTAATTATTTTTTATAAAAAATAAGGATTTTCAAGGAAAATTCAATAACATGACTAAGGACATGTTTCTATCCTTAAGAAAATTATGGGATATTCCTAATGACCAGAGGACCATTTGGACCAATTTTGGTGATTTTGTGAATTATATTTTATTTATTAGAATTATTCTGAGTTTTGGAGCATTAATTAATTTTAAAATAAAATTAAAGTTGAAAAATGGATTTTATATTTTTCTTAAATCTCTCTAACCTCAAGGAGTTCAGAAAAACAAATTTTATATTTTTCTATTTTTTCTTTGATTTATTAGAATTATTTTAGTGAAAAGGTTGGAAAATACATTTTTTAATATTAAAAATTACATTAAGCCTTTAAAATTCAATATCTTACCCTAGGGACTTAAGAAAAATATTTGGTTTGTTCCTAAATGATTAGAATTCAAAATGTGACATTTTGGTGAATTTTAATATTTTTATGATTTTTATTATTTTTTAATTATTAAAAATATTAAAATAATGATAAAAATCAACTTTTTTTAGAAAATTACAATTTTAATTTTCCTAAGTTTCTCTGATATCAGAGAGGCTTCAAAACCATTTTTGTGAATTTTCGAAAAATATTTTGTGAGTTATAAATTTTTAAAGTTTAATTTTACCCATTTTGCTTAAGAGACTTAATCAACCCATTTAGTGGAGTTAATCAAGTCCAATTGGTTTCAAATTTTTATGTGGTGTTCTCCTATCCCTAGAGGACAGTGGAGAATTATTTTTAATTTAATTTAATGAATGTTTAACCCTAATTAATTAAAGTTCAATTTTGGGTGTTTAGGCCAATTAGGGTTGTTCAAAGTGAATTAACTCAAAACTTATTTTTCCTAGGTCCTTCTGGTCACAAGTAACATCACCAAATTTTCCTAGAATTTATTTCTGAACATGCTAATTATTGGAATTAAAATACTCAAAACAGTAACATGAACTTGAAAAATCAATAACTTCTCATAGGGATGGCCTCCCGACCTTGGAAAATTCAGAGAATGTTCCCAAGTTCGCAGGCTTCAAAAGCCCTATGGTCTCATGCCATGATGAATTGCCTATGAAAATGGAGAATTAAAACAATGCAGAGAGTAAATAAATCATTAAAAATAAAATACTTAATGAAATTACTTGATTTCTTTTTCACATGATTCTCCTTTATTCACTGAGCAAGAGAGTATTTTTATTTTATTTTTAGGATATTTCTACACAAAGTTATGAATTTTTGAAGTTCTGGTAATTAAATAAATAGAAAAATAGCCTATTTATCTACTTATCCACGCGGCGCTGCGTCAACCTCGGCAGCCTCCGAAGGGGTGCGTGTCGCGCCGTGATCGGGCGTCGCCATCCGAGTCGCCCGTCCGGGACCCGCCTTTCACGTAACATGTTCTGGTCCGACGCGATCCGAGCCGTCCATCCGATACACGAGCGATCCAACGGCTCCCAGTCATCGTCTACGACTGGTGCGAACCCGTGACCGTAGACCTTCTAACCCTAATTTCTCACTCGATTCTCAACGGATTTATGTGTTCTTATGCTCTATGGATTCGTCTTGAAGAGACGAACACATCCATACGGTAAACATGCATTGAAATTAACTCAAACTAAATAGAGAATCTCTGTAATCTCGAGAGGAAGGGTGAGTCCATACCTTTGCTAAGAGAAGTGAAGCTTCAATCTGAGGGTTGTGTCACGTTCGATTGGGTCCAAGCAAGCTCCAGATGAAGTCCCTTGGCCTGGTGAATTGTCTAGGTATGATTTCGACCAAGCCCGATCACAAAGCTTGGAGACTGGAAGCAATGGTTGGCCTGGTGAGGGGGCTTTTGTTGGGAAACTTCTCCTTTTGTTCTGGTGAAGGTGTAGAGTCAATCAATTTGAAGATTGACTCACTGTGGTGAAGTGTCCTGGTTTTGGGCTTGGATTTCAACTCTGAAATTGAGCTCACAGAGAGGAAATGGCAGGGGGATTTCAGTGGGAATCAAGTTCTCTATGTGTAGAGAGTGGTCTGGGATGATTTTGGCAGGGTTTCAGTAAGGTTTGGTTCAACACCTCTCTTGGCCGAGAGGAGGGGGTGTTTAAATAGGAGAGGCTGGGAGGGCCTCCTGGGGGGTTTAATGGTCGGGATCACCTTGCTCGGTGAGGAGAAGAACAACTCGCAATGGCCATTTGGAGTGAGGCAGCCTCGGCAAGGTGGAATTCCAAAATTTGGCTCCCCTAAGGTCTCGGCCATGGTGTTTTCCGGCGATCCGAGCGACTGGCCGAAGCAGTCATGGGTCACCCTCGAGTTCGGTGGGTCGTGGCGGAGGTTTGTGCAGCAATCGAGCTTTGCCATGTGTAAAGGGCTTGGATTAAAATGGCATGGGGGAGAGGCCATTTTGGCTTGATTTGGTCCAAGCCATGATTTTGGGTTAGGTTCACCTCCCCATGGCTGATTTGGGCCGAGGGAGGATCATTTGCATCGCCTAGAAAGGGGTGGTGAAGTCCCCATCTAAAGTGATGTGGCTAATCATGGTTTAGTGTGTAACATGAAAGGGGTTAAAAAGCTTAATGAAGGTTTAAGAAAGGGGGCCCTCCTCTTGCTACTTTGGGTATGGTCACATGTCAAACATCCCATGGCTTCATATGGCTTGTACATGGCTTGTCTTTGGCTTACCTATGGCTTGGCAAGAGCTTGGTCAATTTCATAAAAAAGGATTTTGTGAATTTTGGCATTTTGATGGGAATTGTTATGAGGCTTGATTTGGAATTGTTTAATTGATAAATTAGGACTTTATGAATGATTTTAAATTGAATGTGTGATGAGGGAAAGTGTCATGTGGGCTTTAGATTGATTTGGGCTTTTGAATTTGGTGGAAATGGGCTTTTAGGAAGGTTTAAGGAGTGGGCCTTTATGTTTAGCAATGGGCTTTTAGATAAAAAATTTTGCAAAGGGCCATGCCAAATAAATGTTGAATCTAGTTTAAGGATGTGTCTTTAATGATTTGAAGCAAATTTGAGGTGGTTTGGAATTGAATTGGGTTGAATTTGGGCTCATTTGGTAAATGGGCCAATGTAGGTCAAATTGGGCTAATATGGGCCAATGTTGGGCTGAGGTTGAAATTGATGTAAAATTAATGTTGGGAAATTTTTGTGGGAGTGTTTCAAAGAGGTTTTAACTTTGGTTGGGTTTTGGTTTTAGGACTTGGGCTTATTTGGGTTAGGTTTGGGTTTAGGTCAAAATTGGGCTTTTTGGTTTTGGGTTGAATTTGAGTGGGGTTTGGGTCCAAATTTTGGGCAAATTATGTTAGTGTTTTGTTTTTGGGATGTTAGGGAAGGTTTAGAAAAGGTTTGGGGTCAATTGGAGTTGAATTGGTTTGGTTTGGGCTAAGTTTGGGTCATGAGTCCAAATTGGGCTTTAAGGTCAAACGTGAAATTGGATTCAAATGTTAATCAAATTGGACTTGGATTTGGTCTAGATTAATATTTTGGATATTAAATTGAAGTTTAGAATTGAATTGGACCAAAATTGGGGTCAATTGGGTAGATTTGGTTTGACATTCGGTTTAATTGGGTTAAGAATGGGCTAAATTGAGGGTTTTGGTAAAAGTGGGGTAAATTGACAAAATTGGCCCATGGTGTAGTTGGACAAAATGAAATTGGGAATATTTGGGATTTTCTGGAATTTTCTGGGAATTTTCTGAATTTTTGGATTTTTTGGCTAAGAGGGGCATTTTGAGTATTTGGAGGGTATTGGGGGGTATTTTTGGAATTTTTGGTATTTTTGGCTATGGATGATCAATTTGATTGGTGAGGAAATGTTCAAGGTTAATTTTGGGGAATTTTGGGTGATTTGGAAATTTTGGAGGATTTGGGCAATCTAAGGGCTTTTAGTAGGTTTGGTAGGTGTAGGGTCCCCGGGGCCAAAAATTGAAATTTTGGAATAATGAAGATTGATCAAATATGAGTGGAATTGAATCACTTTGATTGAGCCATGAAGCCATGTTAAGCCTATATGAGCCATGGGAGGACTCATTTGAGGCATTCACTATGTTGTTCCTAACCCTCTTAACCAAGGTCCATCCATTTGAATTACCTACATGAGTCAAGGAGTCAAGTTGGGTATGGGTGTGGTTTTAGGATTTGGATTGTGTGTGTGAGAGTGTAGAGTGTGAGTGTAGTGAGTGTGTAAGTCAACCCTCACTGCACAAGCCACCTGTGGTGGTCCTAAGGCCAAAGAGTCCTATGTGGAACTCATCCTTTAAACCTTCACATTCGATTTCAACCCTCTAGGTGATTAGTGGGTCTACAATCAAGCTTGTGGGGTTTGCGAGGAGGTAAGAAGTGGTTCAAATTTCTAAGGGATGGGTCCCAATTCTAGTCCTCTAAGATAGTCAAAGGAAAAGCCTAAGGCTAAATCCTAAACACTAAAGAGGGAAGAGAAGACCTCATCAAAAATGAGGTCAACAAATGGACCCCCAATAGGTGTGGTGTGCTAACCAAGCTCACCGCGCGTATTGGCGTTGACCGTAGAAATCAACAAAACCAAAACAGATGTCCAAGTGACAAACTTAGGACGAAGTAGAAGAATTTCCGCTGGGGAGTATCAGGTAAATCTCCAAGACTGAAGATTCCAGAACTCTCACTGGGGAAAAAGGAGGTGAATTTCAGATCACAAGATTTCAAGAGATTGGATCTTAGATTCGTTTCATTTTTTTATTTTATGTTTTAATTATGAGTTTGAATTTTGATTTGAGTTTCAATTTTTGATTTTATGCGGAGAAAAGAGTAGGGCGGAGGCCCACCCGAATGCATTTGTATGCTGAGAAGGAAGTAGGACTGAACCTATTCCAATGTGTATGCTGAGAAGGATTAGGACTGAGCCTATCCCAAATGCTGAGGAAGAATAGGACAAAGCCTATCCGAAATGCAGAGTGCTTTAATTACAATTTCTTACTGGGAGGATAAAATTTTGAGATTGCTGAGAAAGGAGTAGGACTGTGCCTATCCCGAGTGCTGAGAATTGCTGAGAAGGGAGTAGGGCGGAAGCCTATCCCGAATGCTGAGATTTGCTGAGATGGGAGTAGGGCGGAAGCCTATCCCGAATGCTGAGATTGCTGAGATGGGAGTAGGTCGGAAGCCTATCCCGAATGCTGAGATTGCTGAGATTGAAGAATTTTGTTGAAATTTATTTATGCAGAGATTGAGGGAAATTTTGCTGAGGTCCATGGGGAATTTTTGCTGAGATTCAGTTTATGCAGTGGTTGTGAAAGATTTTATTGATATTTGATTTATGCTTGTGACTATGCAGAATTTGCTTGAGATTTGGATTATGCTTGAGATCGAAATGAGATATGAAAGTGTTCCATATCCCATGGGAATCAATCAAAGTCTGATTACTTGGCGAAGGGTACGAACCTATGCCATTCGAATCAAATTGAAGATTCCTCGTAATTCTGAAATCATCCCGAAAGAGGGTTTCAGAGGAGATCTGGAATAGATCTTGATTTGAAGAAGGATTGGAGGATTTGAAAAGATGGACGTAAACTGGAATTCAATTTGAGCTTTAGATTTGTTTTGTTTGTCCTTTAACTATCCCATTTTTTATTATGGTTTATTTGGTGTTCATGTGGATTTGAAATTCTTTTTAATGTTTGGATTTTTATGAAGACGAGTTCTTATTTATTTTCTTTTTCTTTTCGTTCTTTGTTCGAAGTTCATTTAATTTTAATGGCGTTTCCCGATCAATTTGCACAAAAAGAGGTGAAGGCAAAATGTGACATGGTCACTTTCATTCCAATCTTGTTGAAGATACATCATACAACTCGATCTGAAATATTTCTCATACAATCCATGACTAAAAACGGACTATGTATGATTCTTGTTGATCCATCCAAAAAGTATCTGTTAAATCCATGTCTGAATAATGAGATGCACGGTCAATAACATCACCTTCCAAGCCATCCTTGGCAGGAATGCCGCATGGATGTGCATTGGAGGTGTGCTATTTCCCGTGTAACTCATAGCTCGTAGGGCCGGAGACTCTCCAATTCTAGATCTGGCTGGAAGTGGTATGGTGCCTTCTGTAGTCTATCCTTCTAAAAGTGACAGAGATCCGCTCCACTGGTACTCTCGGTATACAATGCTTTGCGACGTCTGCTCCATTTCCTTGTAATATCATGACGGAACCTACCGGAAGTGGTATCTCCACCGGCCCTCGAAACTTACCCGGGCCTGCTATCCGGAGGTCAGATCCGAACATGATATTGCATTGGTTGACGAATGAAATTGTGCGAAAGGTCCGACAAAGTCATGGTGGTCATGTGTGGAGGTATGCGAGTCGCCCTCTCCGATAAATGTTGATGATGCAACCGTTGGGTATGCGGTCCGCTGGCGATACCCTCCACGTTATCATTCTTTTCACCATTCTTTTAATTATTCTCGGCATTGGATCCACCTCACCGTGACGGAGTATCCCCGGTGGATTTCCTTTTCGTCCTCTCGCGAAGTTATAGCAACATCCGCATTGTATTGTGACTCTTCCTTTCCCCGGCATCCATTTCCGTGGTTACGAATAAGTCTTTTCTCTCGGACGGCTCGCTCGACCCATCTTCTAAAGTTCTAGAATGAAATCCACAATCTGCCGTTGCTCGTACTCCGAGAATACACTCGTGTGTAACTTGAGGCCTTCCAAAATGTTGATTCTTCTCGCCTCTAATCCTTTCAAAATATTCGAAAGTCTTCTTCTCAACATTTTGCATTCTTTCTAGTTCATATTACGGGATGATCCGCAAGTGACGAGGCCTAGTAACCTATTGCGGGATGTATGGCTCAATCCCGTCACGTTCTCCCGCATACCTTGGCTCCTCGGGGATTGTCTCTGTCGGGACATCCTCCGGGTTGCTTCGCGCAATGAGGTTCTTCAGATATGGTCTCTCTGCCCGGCGTCGAGGCACTGATTCTATCTCTGTCCTTCTTGGCACTTCTCCGATCTGTTTTGATTCACTCGGCGTTGACTTTCTTCTTTCTGGTTCCTGCCGAACCGGTATCTTTGAAATGTGTGTGTCTGCGAAGGTGGTTGTTTCATCGTATAAAAACAGAATTTATGCACCTTATTTATACCAATTTAACCAATACCTTTTGAAATAAGAATAAGCTTGAGATTGTTTTTAAGTATTTTTATTTAAAAGGATTCAAGTTGAACCAATTTTTTATTAGGTTTCTCCTCACATTTTTTTCACTTTTCTTACTTTCAGGATCATTTTCAATCCCCTTTTTGTTCTCTTTTTTGTGAGTATTACTATATCTGGATATGCCTTAAATAATTTTGAATTTCACTGTCCCCTTTCTAAATTCTAAAACTCAAAACTTTCCCTCACTTTTTAAAAGTGTAAATATTAGTTTGAAAAATGTTTCAATAAAGGCTTAATTCTCAATAAGTATAAATCTAAGAATCTTAGATTTTCAAATATTCAAATTCTTTCTATCGTAAATAGGAATATCATTTTCCCAATGTTTCCTACAAAATATCTTAAATCCATAACAGTTTCTTCACATAGGATTTTGACTAAGTTATTTTTTTAACATTCCTAAAATCAAAATTATAGTAACCTAAATGTAACACCACATACCACAAGTCATTTTAGAAGTGATATCAAATTAAATACAAGCCACTGGGGACAAATAAAGTTATGTTTTTAAAATTTTTCTTCCCCTGAAACTTGAATTTTAAAATATTTTGCAATAAATTCCATAAAATATAGCAAGAAGAAAAAGTAAATGTTGATTCTACTTACTACTAAAACATCCTATCCAATTTATATACATGCATAATCAAGATAGAATGACTACAGTAAAACATGCTTGCAATAATATTACACTAAAAGGTAGTATATTCACTTTAAAATTTTATTTTTCTCTCTACCCCCAAACTTGATTTTTAACATATATAGCATTTAGTATAGATAATATAAGCAGGAAGAAAAATAGTTCAGAAATTCTATCTACCACAAATGTCTATAAAAAATATCTACAGTTATTAATTAGGACAGAACAATATGCAGTAGAAAGTAAATCTAAACTAAGCATGTCAGAATGAAATTTACTAAACAAAAGTATAACTAACATAGCAGGTATTAGTATAAGAATATAGAAATGTTCTTCAAGTCTTATATAAAGTTGCAACACATAAATAAACACAAATGATAAATGAGTTCAATTCTTCCATTAACATCACATCTCATTAACTTTCTTCCAAATTCTAATGGAATTACTACACTAATAAATTAGATACATTTTAAAATGATTTTATAGATTATAATCCAAAAGATAAGATTATCCTTAATGTATTGGTTCACATGCACCAACCTCAGGCATCATCTAATCCCTTTAATTAAGCATCTCTAACAGTTATAAATCGTAGTGTAAGATCATCATCAAGTTACTCATCAAATAGGTTCACGACTCCTATCAAACGAAAATAAAGTTAGAGAAAGGAAGTAAAAAAATTAAGATGGATCTATCACTGTCTAAATTCATGATGTCTCTTGAAAAACTCAAGTCTGGGTGAGACCTAAGTCATAGTGAACTTATCAATCCAACTACTACAAGAGAACATACAAGTCTAACCATAATAACTAGTTAAGAAATCACCTCCCTCATGACACATAAAGATCAAATCAAGCCACTAACAATCCAAACATCTACCAATCAACAATCAAACTGATCAATCCATAAAGACACATAAAGATCAAGTAAATTCACTCTAAATTAAACACAATACAACACTAACAATCACGACTCTCAGGCATACTAAATCAAAGCACACTGACAACTATGGGTTGCCTCCCATAAAGCACTTGGTTTAATGTCATCACCCTGAAAAATGATTCCTCCTGGATCAAAATTCCAATAAAGTAATCCTTGATCAATCGCCCAATATTTTTCAGATCCAGGGATTCCTACAAAAATACTTAAATTTTAATTTTTCATTCAGCTCTTCCTTTTCAGATTGATTCATATCACTGTTCCACATATTTTTTTTAGATCTAATATTCTTCTATTGATTTTCTAAATTTGCATATTAATATCATCCTCGAAATTTATAAGAAATGGATCTTTATAAGATTCTTCAAGATCTCCCAAATTTTGGATTAAATTCTCTCTAAATAATTTAGATTTTGGATCAAATTCTTCTATGTTACTCTTCTTTTCAGGTTTGTCTTTCAATTCTTCCCCTTGGTACTGAGTCAATGGTGTAGGTGGTCTTTCTATATTTATCTTAGTTGATTAAATATGTTTTTCTAATTCGATAGGAATTTTTTCTATTGGTCATTCAATATCCTTATCCTCTTTTCTCAACTCAAAGTTCTTTTGAAATATATCCTCGAATTCTCTTCCAAGTCTTAGTTCAATAACATTATCTTGTTCATCATTCAATTCTGGATTTTCTTGTGATTGAGTCAAATTTGACGATATAAAGATTGATGGTGTAGATGAATTCTTTAAATAGGTAGGCTTTAAAATTGTATGGGGTACATCCATCTTATGTTCATGAGATTTTTCAATAAATGGAATAAAAAGTCCACTATTTTTGGTAGCGTCCATCATTTCACACCTCTCCTGAACATACATACAATATTCTTTAGATAATGTTTTCAACTCATAATGAAAATCCATTTCGATCTTATATGTTAACTTACCTTCAAAGTTTTTTTGGAAATGGTCTTTACTTAGATAATCAATTTCATCCATCCAAAAACAATCATCATCTTTTCTCTCAGTTGGATATTTCATTGTCTTTAACAAATCAAAAGTGACTTCCTGGTCATTAATATTTATATCCAACTCTCCTTTTTGCACATCTATCATAACTTGTCTATAATATGGAAAGGTCTCCACAAAATAATTGGAATTTCATTATCTTCCTCAATATCTAATACAATAAAGTCCATAGGAAAGATAAATTTATCCACTTTAATAAGTACGTCTTCTATAACCCCTTTTGGATAAATGATAGATCGATCAACTAATGAAAGGGTTACAGTAGTGAGAGAAATATTGGTTAAACCTAACCTTCTAAATATAGATAGAGGCATCACATTAATGCTTTCTCCTAAATCACTAAAGCTTTTCCACATAATCTTTCTCCAATTGCATAAGGAATTGTAAAACTACAAGGATCTTTAAGTTTCTAAGGAAACTTTTTCTGAAGTATAGCGCTGCACTCCTCACTTAGTGCAACTGTCTCGTAATCCCCAAATATTCTTTTCTTGTTTAGTATCTCCTTCATAAACTTTGCATAACTTGGCATCTGTTCTAAAGCTTCTACAAAAGGAATATTTATCATTAACTTGTTAAGTATTTTCATGAACTTTGAAAATTGTTTATCCAACTTATGATGTATAAGCCTTTGAAGAAATGGTGGTGGTGGTCTTTCCAAATTGATTTTAGTTAGAGATATTAATTTTTCTAGATCCTTAGAAACATGTTCTTCAGGTCTTTTTTTTTCCTTTATTTCTCTCACAACTTCCATGTTTGATCTCAGTGTTGCTTGGAGGTGTTCTTTGGGGTCTATTGCTAAATGAATTATCAATTTGTGCCAGTTGATTCTCTATGTTTCTAATCACATCATTTTGACTTTGCAACTGGTTTCCCATTTGCAATACCACTTTGTCTATAGACATCTTCTTGTCCTCAAATTGTTGATCAATGTTAGATTTCAGTGGATATGAAGATCTATAGCTTATGTTCTCCTAATTATTCCAACTTCCATTAGGATTTGTATAATTATTTTCCAATTTTTTGTTTCCACCCCCAGTAGTATGCTTTCAGTTAAAACTAGGATGATTCTTCCAACCTGGGTTGTAAAAGTTAGAATACAGGTTGTTCATGGTATTTAAAGTCTCATATAATAAATTGGAATCAATCATATGCCCTAATGAACTTTCCTCACTTACAGGAGTAAATTGAGGTTGGTTCATTCCAAATTAGTCGAACTTCCTTGATATTGGAGTAACCTAAGGTGCAAGAATTGCAATCACAACTGTATCATGAACACTGGCTGACTTAGAAAGGGATACATTAAATATTGTATGTGCCAAATAGGAACAATCTTATTCTTTACCCTCTTATGAGTGCTATAAAGAACATTAGCTAATCCTAGGTTTTGTCTCTAAATCCATGGTTAGGCTGGAAGGATAATGGCTCTCACTTTAGAGCTCCCATTTTCCTTCGTCTGAAGGCTAAATCTCACTTTAGTTTCCAAAAACTAAGACCGAATTGGGAATATTAGTCTGTCACCCTAAAATCTCTAATTCTGCGCCCATCAAAGTATATTTCCCTATTTATTTGCACTCAACCCCCATGAACTTCACCATCCATGGAATTTGAATATTGTTCCACTTTGTTGAGAATTACACTGCCATTTTGGGTCATAGTGCAATTACAACGAATTTTAACAAACAAATTTTAATACTACAATGAACTCTTATTGTAATGTCAATGAAGTGTAAGTAAAAACTATCACATTTATAATTAAAAATTCTTTAAGCATGCATCCTAATATCCTAAACATGAATCCTACGCATTTCAAAAGAAAAGTAAAAGGAAAATAACGACATTATTTTCTCATGCCACTATTTCCAAATAAGAAGAAAGAGTAAGAGAAATACATCACAAAGCACAAAGAAAACACAACAAAAAACTTCATTTCATCAAAGCAAATCCACTAAATAAGTGTTTACAAAATCATAAGATAATGAAGAACACAATTAGCTTTTTCCCTTTGAAAGACAAATGAAAATCTCTCCCACAAAGTCTCCCGCTGATTCATGCAATGCTAGTACAAACCCTTACAGATTCTCTCAAAATCCTCTCACTAATCTCTCCAAAAAGGTAGAAATGTGCATATCTACTCCTATTCTAAGATCTCTAGATATTCTCTACTTTTTTCCTAACTTCTACACCCTTCTTTTGGCTTCAAATTCACTTTAAAAGAATGTAGAGACGAATTTCTCAAGAGGTGTTTCAAGAAACCTTACAAAGAGTGTCCAGATTCAATGTATATAGCCAATAACTGTCCCTGGCACCGTCGACACCATTTTTGGGCACTGTCGCCCTCCTAAAATCATGGTTCTTTGGTTTCTGGTGCCGACAATGCCCATTTTGTGCAGCTCCACCGTTTTGCTCTGTTTGGGTCCATTTTAGCTCTGATTCGCCCCGTTCTAGTTGTGTTATGTTTTTAACATATAGCCTTACAAAATAAGCATTAAAACATTATTTCTTTAAAGTGTAATCTAATTCAAAAATATGTAAGAGTTGTAAAATTTATTAAACATAGAAAAACTTATCGAAATGTGTCAGGTCAGAATTTGCTTTCTTGCTCATTTTTGCTTCAAATTGCACCATTTTTGCTTCTTTTTCTCCAAAAGTCTATTTATTATACCTAAAACAAAAAAAAGATACAAATTACTTTCCTTTAAAGTGTAATATCATTAGAATTAAGCATAAAATGTGCATTTTTTAGGCTTTTCAATCATCTATACACTTAAACACATATGACCCCCAAGTTATGACATAAGACTTGGTAGGCCCATGATGAACCTATCAATAGGCTTGCTCAGCTTTTCTAATAAGCATGTTTCAATTCCCACAAAAATTATATAAATGCATTGCAAATCTAAACTTTCAGGTGAAGGAACAAGAAATGTCAGGTACGCTTTTATTTTATTGCACTTCAATTTACTTTCATTTACTTCCTCTTACCTTTTCTGCTTACAAAATTGCATGATAAACAACAAGGTCACCCTGCATGTCAAACCCAAAACTTTTAGGATATCCAAAAAATCAAAACTAAAATTAAAGTTAAAATAAAACAAAGATAAAATTCACCGCCACAACAAAAATAAAATATAAGACAAATCAAAATTTAATCACAAACAGAACAAAAATCACAAGTGAAACTAAATTAAAACACTCTTTGGATGATCGGGACTCATATGAGGGAACTTACGGCTGCTAATGAGATTTATCACGGTATGAATGAAAGTACTGAATTCATTTAGTTAAATTTGGTAAATTCATTTTGACTAAGTTAATTCGAAGAAAATGGTGGTACCGGAACAAAGGAACCATGGGATCCTAACTGGTTTTGCCATAATCAAATTAAATATTCCCCTAATAAGATATCAAGACATCTTAATTTAAACATTTCTAAAACACGACACTTTTCCCACATTTTCAATTTGACATTTCTAAAACTAAACCTGTGGCGGCGAGGAGTTTGGAGCATGCACCATGCGCAACACGGCCATCTTCAACAACAAAATTTCTTAGAAATAAAAAATAAGCCGTAGGACTCCAAGGTAGTTTTCCTAGCGCAACATAAATCCTCACTTTATCCTGTTAGGCCTTTGCATAACCATCTTATGCAATATAAGCCCAACACGTCTTAGGTTCTGAGGTTGTCATTCGATATGACATAAATCTTCCTATCTTTCAGATTATTCACATGATCGGTATCAAGTGAATGTAAGCCCTAAATAATAAAATTGGCAATATAAAATATTAAATAATTATCTCAAATAGGATAGTTTGGGAAATCATCAAGATTCTTATTGGAGCTGTGTTTTCCCCTAGCTTTCTCTCTCTTTAGATTCCTATAATAACTGTTCCAAACTTGAGCCACTCACCTATTCGATTTCCTATTACCACATTTCCTTGAAAATCCTACTCTTTGACATTCATGAAAATAATATTTCCTGATCAAAATCAAGATTTTTCTTAGGAGACTTTGGTTCTCTAAGATGTAATTAACTATAGGGGCTTACCCTTATAAGAAACTTAAATACCCCAGATTAATATAAACCCTATCTAATTGTTTCATATTAGTAGGAGAAGTTGTCAGTCAACATAAATGGTTCGCAGACCAAAAGAATGTCATGAATTCTTTGGTTTATTTGATCGAGTCTCACCATCAAGTGATATATCTGCTCATTAGGATAGATATATGACTTGTGGTGTAGTGTTAGATTATTTAAATTATTATTTATATGAGATCGATTTGATTTCATATTTTAAAATTAAATAATAATAGTAATAATATCTTCCAAATTATATATATATAAATTAAATTAAAAACCCCAAGAAATCTTTATATTTTAATCTTTATTTATTTTATCATTTTAATGGCTAACACATGAAAACAAGGAACCTTCTGCTCAAAGGATAAGTAACAACTGCATTGCATATCTCCACAATGTAAATACCTTCCTTCATTCCAACACAGATGATCATAAACAAAAACATATTTCTATCTAGTTGATTACTTGGAGGGTACCTAAAGAACCTTGGATCCATACTAACACTGATGGCAGCTTTACCAAGGCTTCTGTTGGCATTGGGGGAATATGTAAAGATCATCTTAGAGGCTGCCTTTAAGTCTTTAAGGCTCCTGTTTATACCATGACTGCACTGGATACTGAAGCTGTGGCTATCTAATTGGGACAGAACCTGGTAATACTATGACATTTCAAATACATCCACATGGAAATGGACTCTCTCCGGCTATTGCAAATCCTCTTAAAGAAGACTTCTACTCCTTGGTACATCTCAACTTGGCTTAAGAAGATCCTTTCTTTGTCTACTTCTGCATCAATTATTTGGAGTTACATTCCCAGGGAGGGGACCAACCTGTCAATTGGTTGTCAAGGTGGCTTCCCAATCTGATAATGTACAATGTACCAGATCTCCTTGTAATTCCTTAAAACTTTTGATACACAGGGACTCTTTGAGTCTCCCCCACATTAGATTCAACATTAAGTCTTTATATAAAAAAGAAAGAGTGAAAATGAATAAAAAGGGGGGTGGGGGTGGGGGAGACCGATTAAAAATAGATATTTTACCTTTCTATTTACCTCTTTACTTGGTTATGAACAGCGGATATGTTGGGGTTTTTAGGTTGTACAATTGAGGGAGTGAGGGTTTCTGGTTGTATTTTAGTTCCTTAAAGGGTGTTTTCCATGGTTGTATTAGGGTTGTAGCATGGTTGGATTAGGGAGCCAACAACAGGAGGAAATTATTGAGGTTGTACAGTGGGGGTAATTAGAGTTGTATTTCGGGATTTACAGTGGAGATTATCCTTTGGTGTTATCTGGGGTGTTATGCGTGCTTATATTTGAAGCTCTTGGTGTCATCCAGGGTGTTATGTGTGGTCGTATTGGAAGCTTCTGGTGTTATCAGGCTACCGCTTGCTCTTATCACCTTCCTCAAGTATTATTCGTGGCCCTTTTAGTGTGGTATGCTTGGTGTTATCTGGTACCGCGGGGGTTGCACTCTGGAGGTGGTGTTATTGGCTGTTGTATTCCACACTCTAGGGGTTTTCTTCTCTGCCTTATTCCAAGGCATATTTTTGTGTTATCGGTGGTGGTATCCCCCATTCGAGTGGTGTTATTCTCGGTTTTATTCTCAAAGTATTGCACGTTTTGGTGTTATAAGTGGTGTTACTCTAAGTTTTTGAAGGAGTTATTGTTGGTTGTATCCCCCGTTCGAGCGATTTATTCCCTGTTTTATTCTCAAATCGCCGCACGTTCGTTTTTGAAGGTCTTATCATTGGTGGTATCCTGCATTAGAGCAGTGCTATTTTCGGTTTTATCCTCAAAGCACATTTCTTGACGTCTGTTGGTGTTATCTACGGTAGTATCCCACTGTATGGCGGTAGTATAGGTGGTATTCAGCGCGTTGATGTGTTATCTATAGTTGTATCCACGGTATATTGATAATTGTTGGTGGTATTCCGCTTTGATGCAGGTGTTATTCACGGTCACTCCTCCGATCCACTCAGGAAGTCATCACCCCATCTGCTCTCTATGAGCAATTATTTCTTAGAGATTTTCTCTTTCATTTTTTGGAGTATACTTGTATATTTTAAAGTATTTTTTTGAGTAAGTTGTATATCGTGTGAGTGGGTGCATTGTACCCACTCACTAAAATCTTTGTATCTTCCTTTTATTTCAATGAATTTGTCTTTAGGCTTCAAAAAATAAAAATATAATATATATATATATATATATATATATATATATATATATATATATATATATAGGAAAGAGCGTCACATGGCTCCCTACGTGTTAATATTCGAAAATAAGTACAAAAAGAGGGGAGGGGAGGGGGATACCTAGCTAAAAATCAAACAATTTAACGCACATCTATGGGTTCCTCCTCCCGCAGTACAACTCGACGCAATGCAAAGGAGACACACACAAGTACAAGTAAACTCAAGCCAAAACAACACAAAATCGGAATATAAAAACTTGTAGAGCTCCCACGAAGAAGAAAGTCCAGAAAAACACAATATCTGATGTTTACGTCAAAAGAAATGCAAAAAAATGTAGGAGTGATGAAAGTCTTCTATGAAGCCAAACGTTCTTCCCATCCTGCATCCAAATGAGTAGTGAAGCCGTGACGAACGTGTCCTACCATGACGCCATTCGATGTGACAAACAAATGTCCAAAATCATAGAAATCCAAAGCTAACTTGAAATGAAGACGTTGCATATCTGCAAGACAAGAGAAGATCCCTCTGATAATAGTAGCAACAACACACATATGAAGCTAGGCTTACACCTCTTAATAAACGTCCAGCCATTTCTCCACCATCCAGCATGATATAATATTTTTAATAAGTGCCTCAAAACCATAGCAGGTATGAGCCCCGCTGAAGGCAGAGATAGGAAAAGATGAAATGCAAATAACGGAATATATATATATATATAGATGTAAAGCACTGATAATAAATCCCTGGAAGTTGAAAACTCTTAAAAGCTGAGAGCTTAAAGGAATCGCATGAAATAGAGAGATAAGCCCTGCGCAAATCCAGTTTACAGGGTAAGGAGAAAAAATTATATATGTTAATATATATATATATATATATATATATATATATATATATATATATATATATATATATATATATATATATATACATACATATATACATACATATATATATATACATATATATATACATACATACATATATATACATACATACATATATACATACATATATATATACATACATATATACATACATATATACATACATATATATATACATACATATATACATACATATATATATATAGGCTCACACACACAAAGAAAGCAATTCGCACTACTCTGTCTTCCCGTCTCGTTCTCCTCCCCGTCGGTAGCCCTGTCCAAATTGCAAATAGGAACCAGAGAAAAATTGACCTCTTTCCCTGTTCAAACCGACGCCGACCCTTCTGTCGAACTTGCCTTGTACAGTGTCGTGTTCCTCTTTGCCTTCCTTTGCTCTTCTCCTGTATCGTCTGTCTCACGCACGTCGAGGGAATTCAAAAATTTCCAGCCCTTACCAGAATTTCCCTATCTGTCCTCACTTCATTAACCTATCGAAACAAGCCAAGCGACTCTTTACACTAGCCTGTCGCAGCACTCATGGGTTTTTGCTGTTCAAGCGACCCAAGCGTCGACGGCTCTGCCCTAGCCCGTCCGAAACCCTTGCTGCGACCTTCTTGTTCGCAATTTCATGAAGCCTACTCTGCCCTAATCTTACCCAATTCCCCTATATCTGAGCTGATCCTTTCTCCCTCGTGATGCCCTAGCCTGTCGTCTCTATCGTGATCCTCCCTCTCTGGACTTCTTACTTTCTCGCCTAATTCGTTCTGCCCTAGCCTGCGTGCCCGAACTGCTCCTCCTTGTCACACGATCCCGATAGTCTCTCTGCCCTAGCCTGCACCCGAGCTCTTCTCAGATTCTGGCCGCTGCTTGCTAAAACAGCTTGCTCCTCATTTATTCCGAGCCAGAGCATCCAGATTTATCCCAACCCGATCACCTTTACCCAACCTAAGCACTGAATCAAGGACTGAATCAAGCCTTCCCATTTTTAGTATCTTGCTGTTCTTTTTTCTTTAGGGCTTATTTGTGTATTGTATTAAAAAAACTTTTGTGTAATAATGTTTCAAATCCACTCATTTTTGCATATTTTCGTTCCCTTGTCCTTAATTCTTCATACTGCAGAAAAACACAAAAAATACCTTTCTTTAAATTGCAATATCATCAGTCAATGTAAAATAAGCATGAAAATCTGGACCTTTTTCTCTTAGGTCAAAGTCCCCCAAACTTAACTATTACTTGCCCTCAAGTAATCCTTAATACTACATAAAAATTATGATTTATTGGGGTGAAGTTTTAATTCAAAAATATTATAATTTTGATTTAAATAAATATTATAATAAGAATTCTCAGAAAGATTTTTAAATAATTAGATTAATTCTGCAGGTATAAGGTTATTTAGCCATCAAGTTTAAGATTTCTAGTTTTCTATTCATTTTAAGAATACTATATGTTGCAATATTAATTCACTTAGAATATTCAGAAGATAGGAAATTCATGAAGAAACTATAAGTAAGAAACTAATCATAAATATAAGTTCAGAAATATTTTTAGTTTTCCTTTTAGGTTAATCCAAGTGAAGCCAATTTTTGATAAGGCATATCCTCAAGCTTCTCCTCACTTATTTTCTTTTCTTTTTCTTTTCTTTTCTTTTCAGGGATTGTTTTTCAATCCTTTTTCTTTTTCTTGTTTTTTTCAAGTGAGGATTACTATATCTAGATAGTCTGTTAATAATTTTGAACTTCACTCTTCTTTTCCTAAATTTGAAACTTTCAACATTTTTTGCCTTATATATACTTCATAGTTTTTACTTTATTGAATCCCAATCTTTTCTTTCTCAACTGAATTCCTAAGATTCTTAATATTTCAAACTATAGTTTTCTTTACTTTAAATAGTTAATTATAGTCTTCTCATCTTATACTAAATATCTTAATCTACAAAATTAATTTTCATTATCAAAAATATTTCTTTGAATCTTTTATAATATTTAGATAGAATCTAAACATAGTATTTAGAATTAAATTTTATCTCAAAAATCATATTAATAATTTTTGAAAATATGTTATTTGAGAACATATAATAGTTAAGATTTTTCTTCCCTCCCCCAAACTTAAAGTTTTCTATAAATAGAAATAGTACATGGGTGAAAGAAAAATATTAAATATAAAATTCATACTTTTGCACTTTAAGCATTCTTGTCTTTTTGAAATTTGCAGGTTCTTTTAAAAAACTCTAACTTCAATTGACCTGTAATATTAAAAAAATTTCTACACACATAACAGTTTAAAATTTGTTGGGGTAATGAAATTTTAAAACAAGTATATAAAACTAAAACATTAAACAAAAACAACTAACTACACTACACAGAACATATGCATTTCACAACACAGAACAAACAGTTTACAAATTTAAACTAAACAGTTCACAATTACACTTACTATTACAGATATCACAAGCATCTAGAAATGAAAATGTAAACTATCATACTAAATACATATCACAGAAAATAAAGCATTGTCCACAATACAATACATAAAAATAAAAGTTCAACAACTTAAACAAAAAAAACTAACCAAAATCACAAACAATACATCACATCAAATGATCAAGCATCAAAATTCCACACAATGTCGTCATCACCCTGATCAGCAGGAGGATTAGGCTGATACTGAGTATATCTGGGGCACTCTGGAAAATTCACATCTGGCTCTCCTCGGTAGTATCTAGCCTGAGCATCGTAATAAGCCATCTCAAAATCTGAATGCCTCTGAAGATACTCACTATCATGATCATGTCTTCTTTCTAGCCCTTCAATCCTGTGATCAATCTAATCTTTCATCTAATTTCTCAAAAATTTTCCTCTACAGGGTCATGACATTCATCAGATCATACAAGGTAGGGGAACTGGAGGCAGGAGGGTCATAGCTATTAGAAGGGATATCTCTACTAGTAGATGGTTCTTTGCTCCTCCTCCCTGATCTCCATTCCTCGCTGGATGTATAGGTCTTTATGTTTCTTTTAGTAATGGGTCTCATAGGATAAACCCATTCCTCATCATCTCTTGCTTCAACTCCAGACAGCTAACAAAGTGCATAAATGAGGCCAGGATGCCCTAAATATCCACTTGTCTCACTCCTCGTAGTAGCCATAATATTCTTACAGATTATCTTCCCCACATTAATTCATCTATTATTCTGAATACATAAATTCAGAACAACACTCTCTCTCTCGAGACTTCACTATGATGGTATCTAGGTAGCAGAGTTGAACATATGAAATAATGCCATGCCTTAGTAGTGGCATTCATCATGGACAGTGGAAAGTTAATCCGTTCACAATTTTTAATTTCCAAACATCATCCAACGGATCTTCCAATGTTCCAAAAGTTTCAAACTCGCTAGTATAATAGTCTTGAAGCTCGTAAAAAGAGTTAATTCTATTAGCACTAAATTTGATAGAGAAACCCCTTACTTGGACAGGCTCGTCCTCAATTTGAGTCAGATTCGAGTAAAACTCTCTAACAACTTCGACAGCAGCTTTGTTTGTTGTATAGCAGAAATTCTCCCATCCTCTCTCCTTGATAATTCGTTCCACCTCTCCTCCAGGATTCTCAAAAACTCTATCTTGAATACACTTCTTACTTTGGAAAAGTGAAGTGTACCTCGATTGGGCTTTTGCATTAACGAATCGAGTTTTGTCAAATTCAAGTCTTCTCTTTTGTCTTGGAGCCATCGTTCGATCTATCAAATCACAAAAAATTCCAACTAATCTCTAAAATAATAACACAATGGCTTCTAAATGGGGTTTAAAACAATCTAAATCAATTTCCATGAATTCCTTCCAAGTCTTTTCTCCACATTTTCAAATTTCCCAAAATTTCTCAATGTGGAAGAAATTCATGGTGAAAATAAAAAATTTTTACATAGGAGTGAAGCTCTTACCAAGGGAAGATGAAATTCGGTGTTAGAATTGGTTGAAATCGCTCCAAATCCAAGATCTCTCAAGCCCTAGGTCGGTTTTTCGGGTAAAAAGGGAAGAAGAAGATGAATAGTGGCATTTGACCGGTCAAAATCGCGGTAAATAGGTATTTTTCGCGACCGCGCCATCGGCGGGCTCATTCGCACCGTCGGCGGGCTCTATGGAGTTAATTTCCTGTTCTTTTCGGGAAAATCGCGCCGTCGGCGGCCTCGAGGGCGCCGTCGGCGAGATTCTCTAAAATTGAACATTTTGCGATTTTTCTCAATTTTAAGCCTCGTCGTCATCCGTTCGATCCTTTTTATTATATATTTTAATTAATTTAGTGATGTATTAACACAAATAAACGTACACACAACAAACTTCACATTTATATATATTAAATCCAAGTTTTTGCAACACACAATACATAACACACATAAGTAGGTATTCTTTCAACCTAAATCCATCAATCAACGTCGCAATCCAAGCCACAACACTCAAAACGCTGAAAACAAACATTTCAAACTTAATCTCATCTATACTGAGATTAAAAGCAAACTAATCAAACACACAAACAAACATTGTTTAAATCAAACACAATATACTAAAATAAACTAATTAAGTCCACTACTCATCTAAACTAGTACTGGTCTCTCTTTTGATATTTCCCATCGTTCGAACATGGACAAACAAGTCGTAAAAAAGTCAGAATGGGAATTCTTCAGTGGAATCTTCATCGATCCATCCCATCTTTATCATCAATCGCACCAAACTTGCTTCAAATTGTCCAGTATGGTTAAAATGCTCTTTCATTCTCCAATCGATGTGATCGAAGAAATCAAACATATTGTTAACTGTGCTTGTTAAGTTCTGTACCTGATTCTCCAGACTTTTGATTTTATGCATGAGTATTGGTGTCTTGTCTGCTACTAAAGGTTGAACCGGAATAGAATTATGCGAAGCTTCGATCCAGATCAAGCCTACATCACTCTCTCCATCAATGGTTGGGAACATCTCGAGTTGGATCTAAGGGTTTCCAAGGTAGCAATATCTTCTCCCAAACCTCGTACGAAACTTGAAACAAACTGCAAAGTCGAGAAAATTGTGGAAGGATGTCCAAGCCCTTGGGATGATCCTTGAACGATCAGGCCATAAACAGATTTCACAATAATCGATCCAATATCAATGGGCCATCCCCTCTGAATGCAGTAGTTTAAGATTGCACTTTCTTTCGTAACCTTGCCAATTTTCATCGTCGGCAACAATTTCGCAGAGATGAAAAAGTGTCAGTGTTTCGAAACAGGATTTAAGAGAGTAGCAGAGAAACTAACATACCCGTTCTCTCTAACTTCCCATTCATCGGTTTCGTCCGTAAAAAATTGATATATCTCATTCATCTTTTCTTTCGTCTGCACGAAATTTGAAAAGTAACAGACTAGAACATTCTCAGGAATATATAACTCATTAATTCTCCCAGAATTCAATGTAATCCACCAACCTCGCACATAAACGCTTCCTTAGTCTATTCAATGAAAATTTACGTAAAATTCTTTAACCACTGGAACGACTACTGTGGCAGTAATGTAGCAGAACACTTTCCATCTTCTTCGCACAATCATTTCTTTAATTAGTGACAAAGAATAACTTTGTCCTCTATTGACAAATCCTCTTTCTTTAATCAATCTTTTCTTCGAGATTACCTTGTTGAAGAGTCGCTGCGCCTCCGCACTAACAAACTTTCTCCTGTTGTAAACTCAAAATCTTGGGTTGTCAATCGAATTCGAAGCCATTTGAGAAGAATTAAAGAGAGAATCCATTCATTTTTAGGAGTTTAGAATGTTTAGGAACCGTCCATATGAGTTTATAAAGGACAAATTCGCTAAAATCCGCAAAAAACCGTCATTTTGAACACGAAAAACTACCCACTCGTCGATCCTGCTGTCGGCGGCCTCGAAGGCGCCGTCGGCGAGCCTTATGCAATTAAATACCAGAGCTCTTGGGAAAAACCCGCCATCGGCGGCGTCGAGCGCGCCATCGGTGCCCTAGGCAAAAATTTGCATAAAAACACCGTGGTCCAACATGTTCCAAATTTTCTCTATGGATTCAAATTCTATGATAATTAAAAGGGTAAATATAAGTAGTAGGACTTAATATTACTACAAACTAACAATAATTTCAAACAAACACACAACTATTAAAGATAACTATGGGTTGCCTCCCATAAAGCGCTTGGTTTAACGTCGTCAGCTCGACCTATTCATGTGTTATTCAGGTTGATTGAGCATTAAAACCTCTTTAAAATTTGGTCTTTTACCCTCAAAATATGGTTTTAATCTATGTCCATTTACTTTAAATCTATTCCCAGTCTTCGGATCTTCAATTTCAATAGCTCCATAAGTATAAACCTGAGTTACAGTAAAGGGTCCTAACCAACGAGACTTCAATTTCCCAGGAAATAATTTTAGCCTTGTATTGTAAAGCAAAACTTCTTATCCTGGTTCAAAGTTCTTTTGGTTAATCTTCCGATCATGTCTTAACTTTAGTTTTTCCTTATAAATTCTGTTGTTATTGTAAGATTCATTTCTTGATTCTTCTAATTCATTCAATTGTAGCTTTCTCTTTTCACCAGCATTTTTCAAATTGTAATTGAATTCTTTAATCGCCCAATAAGCTTTATGCTCCAATTCTACTGGTAAGTGACAAGTTTTTCCATATATAAGCCTGTAAGGAGTCATACCAATAGGAGTTTTATAAGCAGTCCTGTATGCCCATAATGCAGTATCTAATCTTGCAGACCAATCTACTCTATTAGGGTTTACAGTCTTTTCTAAAATTTGTTTGATCTCTCTATTAGAAACTTCAGCTAAACCACTAGTTTGAGGATGATAGGCAGTAGAGAATTTATGAACAATACTAAACTTTTCTGCCAATCTTTGAATGTATTTATTCCTAAAATGGGATCCTCCGTCGTTGATAATCACTCTCGCATACCGTATCTCGTGAAAATGTTTTTCGTTAAGAATCTTGAAACACTTTTAGCATCACACCGAGGTAAAGCTTGTGCTTCTATCCACTTTGATACATAATCAACAACAATTAAAATATATAAGTTCCCAAATGAAGGAATAAATGGTCCCATGAAATCTAATCCCCAAACATAAAAAATCTCAACTTCTAATATGAAATTTAGAGGCATTTCGTTTCTTCTAGATATATTACCTACTCGTTGGCATCTATCACAGGTTTTGATATATCTGTAAACATCTCTAAAAAGAGTAGGCCAATAAAATCCAGCTTGTAAGATTTTATATGCAGTTTTATCAATTCCAAAATGTCCTCCAAAATCAGAATCATGACATTTCTGAATGATCTGTTCAGTTTTTTCATAAGGCACACATCTCCTAATAATAAGATCATTACATTGCTTATATAAATATGGTTCATCCCAAAAATATGATTTTGAATCATGAACAAAATTTTCTCGTTGTCGCAATGTTAAGCATAAGGTGGCATAATATCGCTTACTAAATAATTTAATATATCTGCATACCAAGGTATTTTCCACTCATTAATATTATAAAGTTTTTCATCAGGGAAACTGTCTATTATTTCTTTGTCGGTGTCATATAATACATTATATTCTTGTCTGGACAAATGATCAGCAAATTGATTCTCAGTTTCTCTTCTATCAATCACCACAAAATTGAATTCTTGCATTAAAAGTACCCATTTAATTAATCTTAGTTTAGTATTCATCTTTTGCATTAGATATTTAATAGCAGAATGATCAGTATGCACAATACATTTTGTTCCAATTAAATATGATCTAAATTTATCAAAAGCATAGACAATAGTTAGTAACTCTTTTTCAGTAACCGTATAGTTAGTTTGAGCATCATTAAGAGTTCTACTAGCACAGTATATAACCTTAAAAATTTTGTCATATCTTTGACCAAGAATAGCTCCAATAGCATAATCACTAGCATCACACATTAGTTCGAACAGTTTCTTCCAGCAGTCAGGTGAAACTATTACAGGTGCTGTGATTAGTTTTTTCTTTAATAATTCAAAGACATTCAAGCAGTCTTCAGTAAATTCAAATTTCTTGTCTTTTTCTAAAAGATGGCATAAAGGCTTTATAATTTTTGAAAAATCTTTAATATAATTCCTTTAGAAACCAATATGTCCAAGAAAACTTCTTACCCCTCTTACTGTAGTAGGAGGTGGTAATTTAGCTATTACTTGAATTTTTGCAGGGTCTACTTCCATGCCATTTTTTGAAATTTTATGCCTTAATACAATTCCTCCTGCAACCATAAATTGACATTTCTTCCAATTTAGAACTAAGTTAGTTTTTTCGCATAGCTCCAAAACTTTTTCAAGATGAATTAAGCATGCGTCAAATGATGTTCCAAACACAGATAAATCATCCATAAATACTTCAATTCCATTGTCCATTAATTTACTAAAAATCGACATCATACATCTCTAGAATGTTGTAGGTGCATTACATAGTCCAAAGGGCATCCTTCTGAAAGCAAAAGTTCCGTAAGGACTAGTAAAAGTTGTTTATTCTTGATCCTCAGGAGCAATAGGTATCTGATGGTAACCATTTTATCCATCCAGAAAGCAATAGTACTTATGTCCAGCAAGTCTATCCAACATTTGGTCTAAGAAAGGAAGAGGAAAATGATCTTTTCGGGTGGCTACATTTAATTTTCGATAATCTATACAAATACGTAATCCAGAAATTTGTCTGATAGGAATTAATTCTTTATTTTCATTTTCTTCAACAGTTATTCCTCCTTTCTTGGGAACACAATGAATTGGACTTACCTAAGTACTATCCGAAATAGGATATATAATTCCAGCATCTAACCATTTTAGAATTTCTTTTTTAACTACTTCTTTCATTATAGGGTTTAATCTCCTTTGAGGGCAAATTCTTGGTTTATGTTCTTCATTTAATAAAATTATGTGCATACAAATCGAAGGACTAATTCCTTTAATATCAGCTAAAGTTCAACCAAAAGCTCTTTTATATTTTTTTAATGTATCCATTAATTTTTGTTCTTGATTTTCATTTAAATTTGAGGATACAATTACTGGTAATGTTGAAAACTCTCCTAAAAATATATACTTCAAATGATTTGGAAGATTCTTTAATTCAAGTTCAGGGGGTTTTATAACAGATGAAATTAATATTTGATTTTCTGGTGATGTTGAATTAAGCTTTTTATATTTTTCCTGAATATAATCAGCTCTTTAGTTTCTATTTCTTCATAATTATCTTTTTCTATATATTCTTTTTCTTCAAAATTTTCTTGGAAATATTCTCTTTTCAAATAATCACATATATCCATTCTGAAACATTCATCATCTTTTTGTATTGATGGATATTTCATTGACTTTGAGATGTTAAAGGTTACTTCTTGGTCATTTACTGTCATAATTAATTAACCTTTTTGAACGTCTATCATAGTTCTTCCTGTAGCTAGGAATGGTCTTCTTAAAATAATTGGAATTTTTTATCTTCTTCCATATCTAAAATGATAAAGTCCACAGAAAAAATAAACTTATCAACCTTGACCAAAACATCTTCTACAATTCCCTTAGGATGTGTAATAGATCGATCGACTTAATAAGAGTTACGAATTTGATGCAATATCTCCAATTTCTAACCTTTTAAAAGTTGATATAGGCATCAAATTTATGCTAGCTCCCAAATCACATAATGCTCGCTGACCCGACCCACAATTACGCAGTAAATTAACTTCCAAAAGATGGCAAAAAACTTGACCCGATTTATAAATACCGGCTAGTGTGCAAAATCTTAAATGATATAAAAATTAGAAAATATTTTACACACTAGGGGTATCGCTTTAAGTAATATAGAGTTTTCTTTAAAAACCCCAGCATCGATCCCACGAGGAAGTGAAGTAAGAGGTCTTTTGTCAAATTCTAGTCTACTACAATTACTCCTTAGATTGGAATGTCGATTAAAATTGTGTTTTATCTAGCAACTACTCCTAAATGCAAGTGTTAAATGTAGTAGTAACTATAACTAAGTGCAAATAATAATTCTAAAGATAACCCTTTTTGGATGAATTAGTTTGCAGAATTTTGAGATACTAAAAACTACTATTCTTATGTAATGAAATAGATAATGTATAGGAATGAGATGCATTTAATATTGTATGTGCCAAATAGGAGCAATCCTATTCTTTACTCTTTTGTCCAGGCATAAAGAACATTGACTAATCATATGCTTGGTTACTGAATCCGTAGCTAGGCTGGGAGGATACCGGCTCTCACTTCGGAGCTCCCACGTTCCCTTCACCTGAGGGCTAACATCTCCGCTTCAGCACCCAAACGAGAGGACCAAATTGAGGATTTTAGCCTGTCACTCTAAAATCTCCAATTCTACACCCGATTAATATTATTTTCTTATTTATTTACATTCAATTCTCATGAACTTCACTATCCATGGAATTTGAATGTGGTTCCACTTTGTTGAGAATTACATATGCCTCTTCGGGACTTAACACAATTACAACGAATTTTAACACTACAATAGGCCCTTATTGCAATGTAAATGAAGTGCAAGTAAAAACCATCACATTTATAATTAAAACATCTTTTAGTAAGCATCCCAATATCCTAATCATGAATCCTACTCATTGCAAAAGAAAAGTAAAATGAAAAGAATGACATAATCTTCTCATGCCACTATTTCCAAAGAAGAAGAAAGAATAAGAGAGATGCGTCACAAAGCACGAAGAAAACACAACAGAAACTTCATTAAACCAAAACAAATCCACTAGGTAATTGTTTACAAAATTAAAAGATAATGAAGAACAATACTTAGCTTTTTTCCCTTGAAAGAAAGACGAAGATCTCTCCCACAAAGTCTCCCGGTGATCCATGCAATGCTAGCGAAATCCCTTACAAATTCTCTCAAAATTTCCTCTCCAATCTCTCCAAAAGGGTAGAAATCTACATTTCTACTCTTAATCTAAGAATCCTAAACATTCCTCTCTTTTTTTCTCTACTTTCCTCCTCTTTTTCTAACCTATATTCGCCATTTTAAAGAGTATGGACAAATTTCTAAGAGTTCCCTCAAGCACCCCTTCGAAAAAGCATCCAAATACGTCGAATTTAGGACAAAAACCGCCAAAAGTAGGTCCAGAACCTTCCGGGCGCCGTCGGCGGGTTCGAGCTCGCTGTCGGCGAGCTTTTCGGGAACTTTTCGGTGTTTTCTGGAAAATCTCGCCGTCGGCGAGAACGTGGCCGCCGTCGGCGAGCAACCTCTGTGCAGCTCCACCGTTTTGCTCCGTTTGGCTCCATTTTAGCTCCGATTTGCCCCGTTTCAGTTGCGTTGCGTTCGTAACAGATAGCCTTATCGAAAGATATCAGGCCAGAATTTCATTTCTTGCTCGTTTTTGCTCCAAATTGCACCATTTTTATTTTCTTTTGCTCCAATCACCATTTCTTGTACCTAAAACCAAAAAACATACAAAATACCTTCCTTTAAAGTGTAATATCATAAAAAAATGAGTAAAATGATTCACCAAAAAGTGTACATATTTTAGGTGTGTCAAAATCCCCCAAACTTAACTGTTATTTGTCCTCAAGTAACACTTTTACTACATAAAAATATAACTCAGGGCAATGTACTTTTTACCAGTAATACACTAAAATTTTTCATTCAAAAGAATATATTGGTTAGATTTTTAGAAAGAAATTCAGTAACTCAGGTTAACGCTACAGGTATAAGAATATTCAACAATCAAGTCAAAGGGTTCTAGTCTTCTATTTATTTCAATATAAACCATAATTTGTCACATTAAGAGTGCCTTGAAAGATTATGTGAAAAAGGAGTTCATGTAAACTTCATCAGAATGTAGGCCAATACTTTAAATATAAATTCAGAAATGAAATCAAGTTCTCCCTTTAGGGTGACTCAAGTGAAGCCAAGTTTTGATTAGGCATCTCCTCAAGTTTCTCCTCATAAATATTTTTTTTTCTTCTCTTTTTTTTTTCTTTTCTTTCGGGATCATTTTGAATCCTCTTTTTTTTTCACTCTCTTTTCTTTTTCTCTTTTTTTTTTCTTTTAATGAGGATTACTATATCTGGAGAGCCTGTAATGATTTTGAACTTCACTCTCCTCTTTCTAAAGTTCAAACTTGAAACACATCCTTACTTTATAATTAAGTATGAGCTTTATTATTTCATCATAAGGTCACAATCTCTTCTTAACACACAATACTTTAAGTCTCTTAACATTTCAAAAATACAGTTTTCTTTACTTTAAATAGTTAACTATAATCAAATTCTTTCATACCAAATATCTTATTCTTATAAAATTAACTTTTATTACTAAAAACTTTCATCCAATCCTTCCATAATATTCAACTAAAATAAAAAGTTTTAGTTATCTCAAGTGAGGTTCAATTGCCAGAAGTTATGCTAATAATTTTTGAAAATATAATTATTGAGAACAAATAAGAGTTAATATTTTTCTTTCCCCTAAACTTAAATTTTAAAATATTTTGCAATTAATTCCATAAAATGTAGCAGGAAGAAAAAGTAAAAGTTGAATCTACTTACTACTACAACATCCTATCAAATTCATATACATGCATAATCAGGATAGAATGACTGTGGGAGAAAGTAAAGCTAACCTAAAACATGCTTGTAATAAAATACACTAAAAGGAAGTATTTTAACATTAAAATTTTATTTTTCTTCCTACCCCCAAACTTAATTTTTAACATATATAACATTCAATACAAAAAAATATAAGCAAAAAGAAAACAATTTAGAAATTCTATCTACCACAAATGTCTATCAAAACCATTTACAAGTATTCATTAGGATAGAACAATATGCAACAGAAAATAAATCTAAACTAATCATGCCAGAATGAAATTAACTAAACCAAAGTCAAACTAACATAGCAGGTATCAGCAAGGGAATATAAAAATGTTCTTCAAGACCTAAATAAAGTTGTAACACAAACATAAACACACAATTCAAATACAATCACAAATGATAAATGAGGTCAATTCTTCCTTTAACTCATCGCATCTCACTAATTTACATCCAATTTCTAACGGAATCACTACGCTATTAAATTAGGCACTTTAAAAGATTTTATATATTATAATCCCAAAGATAAGATTATTCCTAATAAATTGGTTTCTGGACACCAATCTCAGGCATCATCTAATCCTTATAATTAAGCACCTCTAACAGTTATAAAGATAGTGTAAGATCATCCTAATGTTATTCATCAAAACTCTTACTTAATGAAAATAAAGTTGCAGAAAGGAAGTAACAAAGTAAGATGGAATTATCAATGTTCAAAATTCATGATTTCTCTTGTAAAACTCAAGTCTGGGTGAGACCCAAGTCACAGTGGACTCATTAATCCAACTACTACAAGAGATCAAGTCTAGCCATAATAAGAAGTTTAGGAATCACCTCACTCATGACACACAAAGATCAAATCAAATACTAATAATCCAAACATCTACCAATCATCAATCAAACTGATCAATCCACTATAAAGCAAATACAATAGATCACTAATAATCATGACTCTCAAGCACACTAAATTAAAGCACACTGATAACTATAGATTGCCTCCCATAAAGCGCTTGGTTTAACGTCGTTAGCCCGACAAATGATTCCACCTGGATCAAAATTCCATTTAAGTAATCCTCAATCAATTGCCCAATCATTTTGCAGATCCAGGGATTCCTATAAAATCCTCAAATTTTAATTTTTCATTTAGCTCTTCATTTTCAGTTGGATTTATATCATCATTCCTCGTATTTCTTTCTAGATCGAATATTATTCTATTGATTTTCTGAATTTGTATATTAATATCATCCTTGAAATTTATTAGAAATGGATCTTTATAAAATACTTCAATATCTCCCAAATTTTGGATCAAATTCTCTCTAGATAATTCAGATTCAGGATCAAATTCTTCTATGTCACTCTTATGATTCAAGTTATCTTCCAATTCTTCCCCTTTATAATTATTAAATGATGGAGGATATATCTTAGTTAAGGAAATAGGTTTTTCTAATTACCTAGGAATTTCTTCCAATGGTCTTCCAATATCCTTATCATTTTTTCTTAACTCAAAGTTCTTTTGAAATTTATCCTCAAATTCTCTTCCAAATCTTAGTTCAGTAATTTTATATTGTTGTTCATTCAATTCAGATTTTTCTTGTGATTGAGTCACATCTAAAGATATAAAGACTGGTGGTGTAGATGAATTCTCTAAATAGATAGGCTTTAAAATTGTATGGGGTACATCCATCTTAAGTTCATGAGATTTTTCAACAAATGGAATTAAAAGTTTACTATTTTTTGTAACGTCCATCATTTCACACCTCTCCTGAACATACATACAGTCTTCTTTAAATAAAGTTTTCAACTCATCATGAAAATCTATTTCAATCTCGTCTTTTAACTTACTCTCAAAACTTTCTTGGAAATGGTCTTTACTTAGATAATCAATTTCATCCATCCAAAAACAATCATCATCTTTTCTCTCAGCTAGATATTTCATAGTCTTTAATACATCAAAAGTGACTTCATGATCATTAATATTCATAGTCAACTTTCCTTTTTGCACATCTATCATAGCTTATCCAGTAATAAGGAAAGGTCTCCCTAAAATAATTGGAATTTCTTTGTCTTCCTTCATATCTAATACAATAAAATCCTAAGGAAAGATAAATTTATCCACTTTAACCAGCACGTATTCTAGAACTCCTTTTGGATAAATGATAGATCGATCAGCTAACAGAAGGGTTACAGTAGTGGGAGAAATATTGACTAAACCTAACCTTCTAAATATAGATAGAGGCATCACATTAATGCTCACTCCTAAATCACATAAAGCTTTTGCACATAATTTTTCTCCAATTTCACAAGGAATTGTAAAGCTACAAGGATCATTAAGTTTCCGAGGAAAATTTTTCTGAAGTATGGCACTGTACTCCTCACTTAGTGCAATTGTCTCATAATCCCCAAATTTCCTTTTCTTGTTTAATATATCCTTCATAAACTTTGCATAACTTGGCATCTGTTCCAAAGCTTCAGTGAAAGGAATATTTATCGTTAACTTCTTAAATACTTTCATGAACTTTGAAAATTTTTTATCCAACTCATGCTGTCTAAGTCTTTGAGGAAATGGAGGTGGTGGTTTTTCCAAACTGATTTTAGTTGGAGATATTAATTTTTCCAGATCCTTAGAAACATGTTCTTTAGGTCTTTTAGTTTCCTTTGCTTCTCTCACAACATCTTTCTCTTTTCTAACCACATCCTCTATATCTCTTCCAATTTTTAATTGGACAGCTTCTATTAGTTCATTAGTGTTCTCTTTAGGATTGATCTCATTGTTGCTAGGAAGTGTTCCTTGGTGTCTATTGCTAAGTGAATTAGGAATTTGTCCCAGTTGATTCTCTATGTTTCTAATCGCAGCATTTTGACTTTGCAACTAGTTTTCCATTTGCAATACCACTTCTTCCATAGACATTTTCTTATCCTCAAATTGTTGATCATTGTTAGAGTTAGGTAGATATGAAGGTCTAAAATTTGTGTTCCCCTGATTATTCCAACTTCCATTTGAATTTTCATGACTATTTTCCCATTTTTGGTTTCCACCATCAGAAGTATAATTCCAGTTAAATTTAGGTTGGTTCTCCCAACATGGGTTGTACAAGTTAGAATATGGGTTGTTTATGGTATTTAAAGTCTCATATAATAATTTAGAATCAATCAAATTCCCTAATGAACTTTCCTCACTTACAGGATTAAATTGAGGCTTGTTCATTCCAAATTGGTCCAACTTCCTTGATATTGCAGCAACTTGAGATGCAAGAATTGCAATCACATCAGTATCATGACCACTGGCTACATAATTATGACTTACCCTTGTAGAGGGCCATTGAATTTCATTTGTAGCCATTTTTTCAATTAATGCATATGCTTCATCAAATGATTTTGACATTAATGAACCACCAGCAGTAGCATCAATTATAGACCTAAGGGATCCTACTAAACCATTATAAAAAGTTTGAATGATTAACCAATCGGGAAGAGCATGGTGTGGACACTTTCTTAGGAGTTCCTTAAATCTTTCCCAGGCTTCGTATATTGATTCCCCTTCATACTGACAAAATGAGATAATATCGTTTCTAGGTTTAGTAGTCCTTGAAGGTGGAAAATACTTAGCAAAGAATTTATGAGTTAACTCCTCCCAATTTTTAATAGAACCAGGTGCTAATGAGTATAACCACATTTTAGCCTTATTCCTTAGTGAGAAAGGAAAATAGCCTTAGTCTAACAGCATCGTCTGACATGCCATTATAACGAAATGTAGCACAAAGTTCTAGAAATTTTGATAAGTGTAAATAGGGATCCTCCGAAGGAGTTCCCCCAAATTGATTGTTCTGCACCAATTAGATAATCTCAGGATTTATTTCAAACGAGTCAGCTTCTACGACAGGGTTTTGTATACTAGAGTGAATTTCATCTGTCGTAGGATTTATGTAATCCCTCAATGATTTATAATGATTTTCCAAGTTATTATCTTGAAAGTTTTCCATTTTCATTTCTAGTTTTTCGAGTCGTATCTGTATTATTATTATTTTTTTATTTTTTTCAAACTTGTGATCATAAGGAAGAAAGTACGAGCTAGCGAAAGGAGTTTAACTGTCGTGGTATTAGGTTACCATATTAGGGAACACACCACCTACCGACGCACAGCCGACAGACCATCTGGTCCCAGGCCTTCTACTGCAAGAAGGATGGTGTGGCGACCTATTATCACTGAACCGATACCAACTAAACACTCTGGGAAGAGAAGTCTGGTCAGAAAGCCCGAATCTGAAGAGAGTGCCGTAGCTCTTAAAGAGAGTCCTGAAGATGAAGTTCAACAGTCGTCGCCCGACAACTGCGAGACTGTTTGGAAAAGACCACTTGAGGATGCTATAGGAAAGCTAAGGACTGACATCCAACGGTTGGCCGGGGAAAGAAGAGAAGAGTTGGGAAATGAAGTGGATTCGTCAGAGTTCATGGATTAAGAGTTCGCCTAGATCAACATTGTTGAGACCCTAGCATCATCAGCTCTACAGGGAGCTCCATCAACATCAGAAGGAGACGACCCAGAGGCAATGAAGTTATGTCTTCGAGAAAAGGACGATACAATTTATCGAATGGAGAAGAAGATGGAGGAGATGGCGGCTGCCTTAGCCACACTCCAGAGTCAGCCTCAACCTCAGAAAGAAACACCTCCGAAGATCATTCACATTGCCGATGGAGGAAAGGAAATTACATCCGTCAATGGAGATGAGCAACCAAAGAAGGATTCAGTGCAGAGTATGATTCCCGAAAAGGATATTAAGAATATGGTAGAACAGCAGGTGCGAGAAGCCTTAGCCTAGTATAAGAGTGGAGCATCTATTCAGATGGGTAGACCTTACCTCAAAGAATTTGATGCAGTCCAATACCCAAAGGGCTTTGTACCACCTCTGTTTAAGACTTTTGACGGTACGGGAAACCCCCGACAGCATGTCGCACATTTTCGTGCTAGTTGCTGCAATGCCGGTGGGAGCGTTGCTTTACTCTTTCGTCAGTTCGTCAACAGTTTGTCAGGGATCGCCTTCGATTGTATGCAGAATTGCCGAACGGTTCGGTCAAGACTTTCTTAGAATTATAGAACTTTTTCGTTAAACAGTTGGCTGGGGCCCTACACCACATCACTATTGGTGATCTAGTGGTGGAGCATCAAAAATCGAATGAAACCTTGATGGATTACATACTTCGATGGAGGAACTTAAGCATGAAGTGTGAACCACAGCTTCAGGAACAACACGCAGTTGAAATTCTTCTGAAGAGCATTCATGGCCCGATAGCACTTTTCCTTAAAGGATTCACAATTAAGACTTTCGAGAAGTTGCTTAGCAAGCTCGGGAGCTTACAGAAGGAAGCGAAATAGCTGAGTTTCATCAACAAAAATGAGAAGTAGAAGACAATGAAAGCATTCAAGAAGAAATCAATCGTCGCGGCGGTCGATAAGGGAAAACAGCCAGTGCAGATACAGCCAGAGTGGCCACAACCAAGTTACCAACCACCGCAATGGACTTACCAACAACCTCAGCAGAGCTATCAGCAACCTCGATCAAGTTATCAATCACTGCAGCATGATCAACGACAGCCTCGTCCACCACAGGCTCTGAAGGAGCTTTTGAATAAAGAATACCCCTTCAAGACTGAAGCAGTGAGCAAGATGTTTCGCAGTTTGATGAAGACGCCCGAATTTCAGCTGCCAGAGTCCAAGAGACCAGAGGAAGTCGATAAGAAGGATCATCCAAATTACTGTCCCTACCATAGGATGCTCGGATATAAGATAGAAGACTGCTTCACTTTCAAGAATTGGCTCGAGAACAACCTACGACAAGGGAAAATAATGATCCCGAAGGAATACATGAGGGAGCCCCAAAAAGGTGGTTCCGTTAATGTCATTTCAACGGATCCTATTGTTCCGATAGACCCATACATGACCGATGATGGATGGAGTACTGTCTGGACGAAGTCCTCGAAGAAGATTTTGGATTGTATCCAGACCGCTTCGGTGCGCGGTTCAGTTCAAAGTTCGATGCCTGCCAAGCCGGCACTATCTCTTACGATTGAAGAACCGCCCCTAGAGAAGGAGAAGATCGTGGAAGAAGAAAAGACTGAGGCTCCAAAGAGTAGGCTAGGGGCTGCTTTTCCTAGGATGGTTGTTTCTGATTTGGGGGAGAAATCCCTAGGACCTCTGACTCTGTATGATTATTTGTCCGCCCCGGCGGGATATTATAATAATAATAGTTATGGTGTTGGCTACCTTTTGACTGTTTCTAACGATTACGTAACTAACGACAACCACCCTAACCCAAATCTCGATTTCGATACGATTAACAATTCTCAAATCATACGAAGCCTCGAAGACCACGATGGAGGAGAATACATTCACAAGAATGGCTATGAAAGCTCAATAAGCGACGAGTCTATTTGTGAATTTTGAGGAGCTCCGATCGCGATAAAATTAAAGCTGTCAGATTCCGAAACAACTTCAGAAAAGCCAGTCATTCCGATTCAAGAGGAGACACCGGCAGGTTCGACACCAAATTCAGAAGAGAAAACAAAAGGCAATTTAAGAAGTGGAAAAGTTCTACCCTTGAGAGTGGGACCGAAGGATAAAGGAAAGCAGGTGGTTGCTAAGGAAGAACAAACCCCAGCAGAAGAATTGCCCATTCGGGAAGAGGTTGAAGAACCTAGTAATAAAGAAGATTATAATGTGCTAGCCCATCTTAGAAAGCTACCAGCCAAACTGAGCATCTACGACGCTCTGATCCTGTCAAAGGAGATGAGAGAAACTCTGATCAAGGCTTTACTTGATCCAAAAATTTGCTTAGCTCAAATGGCCGGTAATTCCTTAGATGAGTGACCCGACCCGCAATAACGCAGTAATTTTTGCTTCCAAAAGATGGCCAAAAACTTGACCAAATTTATAAATAACGGCTAGTGTATAAAATCAAAATGTTGTAAAATTTTAGAAAATATTTTACACACTAGGGGTACTACGCAAGTATACGTATCGTTTCAGGTAATATAGAGTTTTCTGTTATAACCCCAGTATCGATCCCACAGGGAAGCGAGGTAAGCATTCCTTTAGGCTAATTCCAGTCTATTTCTATAAGGCCTAAATTTGAAATGTCGATTAAAATGAGTTTTCTATTAACTAATCCTAAATAAAGTTCTTAAATAAAGATAACTTATGGATAAATTGGTTTGGAGAATTTGAGATATTAAAAACTACCTTTCTCTTGCAATTACATAGATAATGTGTGTAGGAAAGAAATTCTCAGAATTATTGTAGTAGTGTCAAATAGAAGCATTCCTATTCTTTACCCTTTGGTCCAGGCATAAAGAACATTGGCTAATCTATAGATCGATTCAGGATGTTTTGTTAGTAGAATGGGTTAATCTAGGCTCACACTTCTAGATGTTCAAGGGTGGCTATGGTCGGCCTTACCAGTGACCCGTTCCCTTTCTATAAACCAAATTATTAGAATTTAGTCTGTCACTCTAAAAACTAATTAATTCTGCGCCCATGGAATAATATTTTCCTATTTATTTGCACTTCACCTTGAATAACCCGCACAAGGCCTTCGACTACCCAATGATTCATGTGATATCTACTAGTTAAGAATTTATCTTCTTCTAGGTCTCAAAATTCTTCAACGGATTTTAACACTACAAGTGATCAATTTGTAAAGTAAATGAAGATCCGGTATGAGTATCATCACCATAATTTAATAAGAGAATATCTAAGCAAATCTTAATTCCTAAACATGCATCTATTTTATTACAAAACAAAAGTAAATGAAAATAATGGCATAAGAAGTAAAAGACTTGATAGAATTGTGTAATAAATTAAGTGTCAACAAGGAACTTATTTCATTATTATTCTATTATATTTATGCAACTATCTGTCACCTAGAAGCATCTAATAGATAATTCTATCATAAAAATAATTTTCCTACATATGCCACTACTTCATGTTAAAAGAAAGAGTAAAGAAAATCACTTACGAAGCATGGATAAATCACGACAGAAAACTCGGTTTAAACAAAGAAAATCTATTAGAAAGTATTTACAACAATTACAAGAGAATGAAGAACACAATACTTAGCTTTTTCCCTCTGAAGGAAAGATGAAGATCTCTCCACCAAAGTTTCCCACCGATCCATGCGCCGCTCGTACATCCCTTACATAAATATCTCAAAATTCCTCACCAATCTCTCCATAAAATGTAGAAATCTACATTTTCATGACTCTAAAATGACTAAAATGACTAAGGGAGAAAAACGAGAGACTATAGGGTGTGATTTTCTCTGTAGAATGGGCTCATATTTATAGAGCTCTGAAAATGGCCAAGGGTTTCTTAAGACACCTCTCCAAAAGTAGTCCACATTCATTGAATCTTCTAGAAACCAACTCTGGCGCCTAGGCGCCAGACTCCTGTGACCAAGTCTTCGCACCCCTTCACTTTGGGTCGCACCTCTTCACGATTAAAACCATTCCAAAGTGTCCAGATACATTGTATCACATGTCCTATATATTAGGAATAACTTCTAGGCTTCTAGAAGGTCTAGAAACTACTTAACACCGTCAAAATAACTCCCAAAGTTGTCAAAAATCCGTCCAATAACCGTTTCTGGATGATTCTGGCGCCTAGGCCTTGATTCTAGCGCCGAGGCGTTGTTATCTCGTCGTCATTGGTGCCTGGGCGCCGGGTTTGGCGCCTAGGCGCTACCCTGTGTGCAGCTCCACTATTTGGCTCCGTTTGGCTCCGTTTCAACTCCGTTTCGCCCCTTTTCAGTTGCGTTGCCTTCCTAACATCTTCACCTACAAGATAAACATAATAACAACCTTTCTCAAAAGTATAATTTCATCCAAAAACATGTGAGAAATAAAAGATATTAAGCATAGAAAGACATATCAATATGTATCAAGTCAGAATTTTCTTTTTTTTTTTCATTTTGGCTCAAAATTGCATAGTTTTTGCTTCATTTTCTCTAAAATCATATTTTTATACTTGAAGACAAAAATATGCAAAATTCCTTCCTTTAAAGTGTAATATTTTTAAAAATGTGCATAAAGTTAGCATGAAATGCACACTAAAAATAGGTACTTTTTTCATGGATCAAAATACCCCAAACTTAAATGTTACTTGTCCTCAAGTAACACTATAATCATGTAAAATCACATAAGCAAATCATGTGTATGAGTTTCTTTAGGAGTTTCTAAAATTTTGTTCTAGAAATATAGTAGTCAAATTTAGAAAAACTTTAGTAAATGAGACCAATTTAAAGTTTAGAAATCTCTTAGATGAAAGAGTATGAAAATATGTGTTGTTATCTAATTCAGAAATACTTGTAAAATTTTCAAAATATAGGGGTTAGGCATTTTATTTTCTTTACTTAAAACCTTTATTAAAAGTAATTATACTAACTATATTATATTTTAAAGCTTAAGATTTTCTCAAATCTTATACTTTAAAAAGCTCAGGTATGGAACCAATTTTTTATTAGGCCCTTTAATCCTCAAGATTCTCCTCCCTTTTTCACATGCTATACTTTTCTTTTCTTTTTCTTTTTCTTTTTCTTTTCTTTCTACTTCTTTTTTTAATCTTTTTTTTAGGCAAGGATTACTATATCTGGATAGGCCTTTAATAATTTTGAATTTCACCCTTCCTTTCCTAAAGTATAAGGTAGATATAAATCTTTTACTTAGAAATATAATAACAGTTTTGAAAATTATTTTTCAATAAAAGAAATTTAAATATTGAAAACAAAAGTCTAATCCTTCAATATTTCTAAAAATACAACTTTTCTTACTAAAGATGGTTACAGAATACTTATCATTTCTACACTAAGAAAAATTTAACTTTAAATTTTTCATCACTACTATAAATTTTAACTAAATTTTCTTACTCATTTCTATATTTAAAATTTTATTTCCCTAATATAACTTCATACACATAATTATTTTTCAATAAAAAATCAAATTTATTTATAGCATTTTTGAGGACAAATAAAATTTAAGTTTTTAAAAATTATTTTTCATTCCCCTCCAAACTTGAATTTTAAAATATTTTGCAATTAATTTCATAAAATGTAGGAGGAAGAAAAATAAAAGATAAATCTACTAACTACTACAACATCCTATCAAGTTTAAATACATTCATAATCAGGTTAGAATGACTGCATGAGAAAGTAAATCTAGCCTAACACATGCGTACAATAATATTAAACAAAAAAGGAAGTATATTAACTTTAAAATATATTTTTCTTCCTTCCCCCAAAATTGAATTTGAACATGTATAACATTCAACACAGAAAATATAAGTAGGAAGAAAAATAGTTCAAAAATTCTATCTACCATAAATATTTGTCAAAAACATCTACAAATATTCATCAGGACATAACAATTTGCAATAAAAAGTAAATCTAAACTAAACATGCTAGAATAAAATTAAACTAAAGAAAGGTTAAATAAGCAGGACATGTATCAGCATAGGAATATATATTTAAGTGTTATTCAAATCTCTTAATTGTTGTAACACGAACAAAAACACAAACACACAAACTAAAATACCTCGACTCGCAGATTCATAAAGAAATATCAGTTGAGGTTAATTTGATCTCCTTTCTACTCACATTTTCACTCCTTACTTTCAATTTCTAACGAAATAAACTACACTAATAATGATAATTTGATAAATAAAAAAATAGTGTAGTTCATTCATATGTTGTTCATTAAGCAATTTCATGACCTTACTTAGTGGAAACAAAGTCAGATAAAGGAAGTAATAGAGTTGACAAGGAGCGGTCTAAGTCTAAACTCTACATGCTTCAAGGTAATGCTCAGCTCCGATTGATAACTGAGTTATAACAGACTCGTCAGCCTGCTACTACTAGAAGTCATATACAAATTTAGTCAAGACCAAGGCATAACCTCACAACATTAATCTATTATGCACTAAAGAAAACACAAAACAACACATAAACAATCATGACTCGCAAGCACACTAAATCAAAGCACACTGATAACTATGGGTTTCCTCCCATAAAGCGCTTGGTTTTAACGTCGCGGGCCCAACAAATGATTCCTCCTGGATCAAAATTCCAATTAAGTAATCCACGATCAATCGCCCAATCATTTCCAGATCCAGGGATTCCTATAAAATCCTCAAATTTTAATTTTTCATTCAGCTCTTCAATTTCTGTTTAATTTATATCATTGTTCCTCATATTTCTTTCTAGATCCAATATTCTTCTATTGATTTTCTAAATTTGCATATTAATATCATCCTTGAAATTTATAATAAATGGATCTTTATAAGATACTTCGATATCTCCCAAATTTTGGATCGGATTCTCTTTAGATAATTCAGATTCTGGATCAGTATCCTCTATGTTACTCTTCTGTTTTAAATCATCTTCCAATTCTTCCCCTTTATAATTATTAAATGATGGAGGATCTATCATAGTTGAGGAAATAAGTTTTTCTAATTCCTTAGGAATTTCTTTCAATGGTCTTCCAATATCCTTATCCTCTTTTCTCAACTCAAAGTTCTTTTGAAATATATCCTCAAATACTCTTCCAAGTCCTAGGTCAATAACTTTATCATGTTCGTCATTCAATTCAGGTTTTCCTTGTGATTGAGTCGCATATAAAGATATAAAGACTGGTTGTGTAGATGAATTCCCTAAATAGGTAGGCTTTAAAATTGTATGGGGTACATCCATCTTAAGTTCATGAGATTTTTCAACAAATGGAATTAAATGTTTACTATTTTTGGTAGCGTCCATCATTTCACACCTCTCCTGCACATACATACAGTCTTCATTAAATAAAGATTTTGAATCATCATGAAAATCCATTTCAATCTCATCTTTTAACTTACTCTTAAAACTTTTCTTGGAAATGGTCTTTACTTAGATAATCAATTTCATCTATCCAAAAAACAATCATCATCATTTCTCTCAGCTGGATATTTCATAGTCTTTAATACATCAAAAGTTACTTCCTGGTCATTAATATTCATAGTCAACTTTCCTTTTTGCACATCTATCATAGCTTGTCCAATAACAAGGAAAGGTCTCCCCAAAATAATTGTAATATCTTTATCTTCCTCCATATCTAATACAATAAAGTCCACAGGAACAATAAACTTATCCACTTTAACAATCACATCTTCTATAACTCCTTTTGGATAAATGATAGATCGATCAGCTAACATAAGGGTTACAGTAGTGGGAGAAATATTGACTAAACCTTTCCTTCTAAATATAGATAGAGGCATCACATTAATGCTTACTCCTAAATCACATAAAGCTTTTCCACATAATCTTTTTCCAATGGCACAAGGAATTGTAAAGCTACAAGGATCTTTAAATTTCCGAGGAAAATTTTTCTGAAGTCTAGCGCTGCACTCCTCACTTAGTGGAACTGTCTCGTTATCCCCAAATTTCCTTTTCTTGTACAATATCTCCTTCATAAACATTGCATAACTTGGCATCTGTTCCAAAGCTTTAGTGAAAGGAATATTTATCTTTAACTTCTTAAGTACTTTCATGAACTTTGAAAATTTCTTATCCAACTCATGCTGTCTAAGTCTTTGAGGAAATGGAGGTGGTGGTCTTTCCAAACTGATTTTAGTTGGAGAAATTAATTTTTCCAGATCCGTAGAAACATGTTTTTCAGGTTTTTTATTTTCCTTTGTTTTTCTCATAACATCTTTCTCTTTTCTAACCAAATCCTCTATCTCTCTTCCACTTTTTAATTGGACAGCTTCTACTTGTTTATTATTGTTCTCTTTAGGGTTGATCTCAATGTTGCTAGGAAGTGTTCCTTGGGGTCTATTTCTAAGTGAATTAGCCATTTGTCCCAGTTGATTCTCTATATTTTTAATTGCAGCATTTTGACTTTGCCACTGGTTTCCCATTTGCAATACCACTTCTTCCATAGTTATCTTCTTATCCTCAAATTGTTGATCATTGTTAGAGTCCGGTGGATATGAAGGTATATAGTTTGTGTTCCCCTGATTATTCCAACTTTCATTAGGATTCACATGATTATTTTCTCATTTTTGGTTTCCACCATCAGTAGTATGATTCCAGTTAAATTTAAGATGGTTCTCCCAACACGGGTTGTAAAAGTTAGAATATGGGTTGTTTATGGTATTTAAAGCATCATATAATAAGTTAGAATCAATTATATGCCCTAATGAAATTTCCTCACTTACAGAAGTAAATTGAGGCTGGTTCATTCCATATTGGTCCAACTTCCTTGATATTGCGGCAACCTGAGATCCAAGAATTGTAATCACATCTGTATCATGAACACTAGCTACATTTTTATGATTTACCCTTGTAGAGGGCCATTGAAGTTCATTTGTAGCCATTTTTTAAATTAATGCATACGCTTCATTAATTGATTTTGACATTAATGAACCACCAGCAGTAGCATCAATTATAGACCTAAGGGATCCTACTAACCCATTATAAAATGTTTGAATGATTAACCAATCGGGCGAGCATGATGTGGACACTTTCTTAGGAGTTCCTTAAATCTTTCCTATGCTTCGTATATTGTTTCTCCTTCATATTGACAAAATGAGATAATATCGTTTCTAAGTTTAGTAGTCCTTGAAGGTGGAAAATACTTAGCTAGGATTTCTGAGTTAACTCCTCCCAATTTTTAATAGAGCCATGTGCTAATGAGTATAACCATATTTTAGCCTTATCCCTTAGTGAGAAAGGAAAAAGCCTTAGCCTAACAGCATCGTCTGACATGCCATTATAATGAAATGTAGTACAAAGTTCTAGAAAACTAGATAAGTGTAAATAGGGATCCTCCAAAGGAGTTCCCCCAAACTGATTGTTCTGCACCAGTTGGATTATCTCAGGATTTATTTCAAACGAGCAGCTTCTACGACAGGGGTTTGTATACTTGAGTGAATTTCACCTATCATAGGATTTACATAATACCTCAATGAAGTATGATGATTTTCCAAGTTATTATCTTGAAAGTTTTCCATTTCCATTTCTAGTTTTTCGAGTCCTTTTTGTATTTTTACTTTTTTATTTTTTTCAAACTCGGGATCATAAGGCATAAGTCTTGCAGATCCTTTGTTTCGCATACATAGCACAACAAACAATACATTAACAATTAAACAAATAATAGATGAAATATATTCAACACAACAAAACATTTTCACGAACACCTTATTTTTCACACAAACAGTTTTTTTTTCTTTTTTTTACAACACTTTTTCATATAACAAAACACATTTTCACACAAAAATAGTTTTTACGACACTACAGTATTCCAAGTCTAAACCTTATTATTTCAACTAAAATTTTCCTAAAATTCTTACCGAAGCTTCCCCGGCAACGGCGCCAAAAACTTGACCCGAACCGCAATAATGCAGTAATTTTTGCTTCCAAAAGATGGCAAAAAACTTGACCCAATTTATAAATAGCGGCTAGTGTATAAAATCAAAATGTTATAAAATTTTAGAAAATATTTTACACACTACGGGTACTACGCAAGTATACGTATCATTTCAAGTAATATAGAGTTTTCTTTTATAACCCCAGTATTGATCCCACAGAGAAGCGAGGTAAGCATTCCTTTAGGCTAATTCCAGTCTATTTCTATAAGGCTTAAATTTGGAATGTCGATTAAAAAGAGTTTTCTAATAACTAATCCTAAATAAAGTTCTTAATAAAAGATAACTTATGGATAAATTGGTTTAGAGAATTTCGAGATATTAAAAACTACCTATCTCTTGCAATTACAAAGATAATGTGTGTAGGAAAGAAATGCTCAGAATTAATGTAGTAGTGTCAAATAGAAGCATTCCTATTCTTTACCCTTTAGTCCAGGCATAAAGAACATTGGCTAATCTATAGATCGATTCAGGATGTTTTGTTAGTAGAATAGGTTAATCTAGGCTAACACTTCTAGATGTTCAAGGGTGGCTATGGTCGGCCCTACCAGTGACTCGTTCCCTTTCTATAAACCAAATTATTAGAATTTAGTCTGTCACTCTAAAAACTAATTAATTCTATGCCCATTGAATAATATTTTGCTATTTATTTGCACTTCACCTTGAATAACCCTCACAAGGCCTTCGACTACCCAAGGATTCATGTGATATCTACTAGTTAAGAATTTATCTCCTTCTAGGTCTCAAAATTTTTCAACAGATTTTAACAATACAAGTGATCAATTTGTAAAGTAAATGAAGATCCGGTATGAATATCATCACCATAATTTAATAAGAGAATATCTAAGCAAATCTTAATTCCTAAACATGCATATATTTTATTACAAAACAAAAGTAAATGAAAATAATGACATAAGAAGTAAAAGACTTGATAGAATTGTGTAATAAATTAAGAGCCAACATGGAACTTATTTCATTATTATTCTATTATTTATGCAACTATCTGTCACCTAGAAGCATGTAATAGATAATTCTATCATAAAAATAATTTTCCTACACATACCACTACTTCATATTAAAAGAAAGAGTAAAGAAAATCACTTACGAAGCATAGATAAATCACGACAGAAAACTCGGTTTAAAATAAAGAAAATCTATTAGAAAGTATTTACAAAAATTACAAGAGAATGAAGAACACAATACTTAGCTTTTTCCCTCTGAAGGGAAGACGAAGATCTCTCCACCAAAGTTTCCCACCGATCCATGCGCCGTTCGTACATCCCTTACATAAATATCTCAAAATCCCTCACCAATCTCTCCATAAGATGTAGAAATCTACATCTTCATGACTCTAAAATGACTAAAATGACTAAGGGAGAAGAAAGAGAGACTATAGGGTGCAATTTTCTCTGTAGAATGGGCTCCTATTTATAGAGCTCTGAAAATGGCCAAGGGTTGCTTAAGGCACCTCTGCAAAAGTAGTTCACATTCATTGAATCTTCTAGAAACCGACTCTGGTGGCTAGGCGCCAGACTCCTGTGACCAAGTCTTCGCACCCCTTCACTTTGGGTTGCACCTCTTTGCGATTACCGTTCCAAAGTGTCCAGATACATTATATCACATGTCCTATATATTAGGAATAACTTACAGGCTTCTAGAAGGTCTAGAAACTACTTAACACCATCAAAATAACTCCCAAAGTCATCAAAAATCCGTCCAATAACCGTTTCTGGATGATTCTGGCGTCTAGGCCTTGATTCTGGTGCCTAGGCGCCGTTTTCTCATCGTCACTGGCGCCTGGGCGCCGGGTTTAGCGCCTAGGCGCCACCCTGTACGCAGCTCCACTATTTTGCTTCGTTTGGTTCCGTTTCAACTCCGTTTCACCCCATTTCAGTTGCGTTGCGTTCCTAACATCTTCACTTACAAGATAGAAATAAAAATAACATTCTTAAAAGTATTATTTCATCCAAAAACATGTGAGAAATAAAAGATATTAAGCATAGAAAGACATATCAATATGTATCAAGTCAGAATTTTCTTTTTTTTTCATTTTGGCTCAAAATTGCATAGTTTTTGCTTCATTTTCTCTAAAATCATATTTTTATGCTTGAAGAAAAAAATATGCAAAATTTCTTCCTTTAAAGTGTAATATCTTTAAAAATGTGCATAAAGTTAGCATGAAATGCACAATAAAAATAGGTACTTTTTTCTTGGATCAATGAGGTTCGCTCTTTAAGAGAACAGCGCGATGTTACCTTCACAGACAGTGATCTACTACTTGGAACAACTGATTACAATCGACCGTTGTACATTTCAGTCTCCATCAGAAAGTTCACGCTCTTCAGGGTGTTAGTTGATCTGGGAGCATCAATCAACATAATGAACCTTCAGACGTTAGTATATTTGGAAATTGATGCCCGTGATCTCGAAGTAGACAAAATGTTACTAAGAGGTTTCAATCAAAAAGGAGAAAGAGCTCTTGGATCGATAACACTACTAATGAATATCGATGATTTGGCAAAGACAACTGCAAAATTCCACATAATTGATTCTGAGACATCATTCAACACTCTACTGGGTCGGCCGTGGATCCATGAAAACTGGATGGTACCGTCGTCTCTACACCAGTGCATAAAGTATTATGAAGAAGGGGGAGAACAGTGCATCAAAGGTGACTTGCAACCATTCTCCGTATAAGAACTCAGAATTCACGAAGATGCAGCCTACTACGCGCCTCCGAAGAAAACTATCTTTTCCAGAAATGTGATACCGAATGAAGTAAAAAGAGTTCGAGACGACGAAGAGCCTGAAATTCTTGTTCAACAGTTACTCACCAGTCCCTTACGGCGAGATGGTGAAGGTTTCTCCAGAACTCGCACCCGAGGTCGAGGACGGGGATGAGGTCGAGGAAGAAACGGTGGAACAGTTGAGCAGAAGAAACCGGTCATCGATGTTGATTGGGAGGACAATTCCGAAGAAGAAGAAACTAAGAATGAAGAAATGAATATAAATCAAAGGAAACCCCAGTTTAAGATCTCTCTCGAAGATGAAAAGAATGAAGAATATAAAGCAATCTACGAGAAGATTAACCACTATGTACACACTATGACCTTGACCCCGATCTATCCTAATAAGGTCGAGGGTATGGTGGTCAAGGAAGTACATGGTGGAGGTGCTAAGCCAATCAAATTCTACTGTGGTGCTTCTTCTTCCAAAATTGAAAATTCTATAAAATTTGAAGATGTTGCTTCATCTGAATTAATGGAATTGCTTTTTGAGTGGTATTCTCCATGTGTTCAAAATTTGATTCAACGTGGTGTCTTACCTAAACAGTGGTCAAAGGATCATTCACACCGCTTTGAGAAGTTATGGAATAATGCTGGTCGACCGCCCAATTCAAAGCATGGTCTCAGATTCAGCACAATAGTGCCAGTTGAAGATTCAGAATTTTGCTTGGTTGTTACTTGCGAGCCTAATGAAGATTGCCTGGAAGCCTCAGATGATCTCGAAGATCTACCAATCGGAGACGCTCCGCCAGAATTTGAAGAAGAAATTAAATCTATGAAAGAGAGTTAATGGAAGTTAACTTAGGTACTAGCGAAGAGCCTAAGCCGACCTTTGTTAGCTCCTTAATCAACAAAGAAGACTCCAAAAACATGTTCAAGCTATTAATAGAATTCAAGGACTGTTTTGCTTGGAGTTACGATGAAATGCCAGGATTAGCTCCAGAAGTCGCAGTTCACAAGCTAGGAGAGGATCGCACCGCCGTTCCAGTCAGATAAGCTCTGAGAAGAATGTGTCTAGAAATCAAACATCAAGTAATAGATGAAGTTAAGAAGCTAATAGACACTAAATTTGTCCTTGAAGAACAATATCCGACCTAGGTAGCCAACGTGGTACCAGTCAGAAAGAAGAATGGTCAGATCAGAATCTGCGTGGATTTCAGAGATTTGAATAAGGCATGTCCAAAGGACGAGTTCCCGCTACCAATTCTAGAAGTAATGATCGACATTGCTTCAACACACAAATTCTTCTCTTTTATGGATGGATCATAGGATACAACCAAATAAAGATGACACCAGAAGATGAAAAGCTCACAGCCTTAAGAACGCTAATCAGAGTATATTGCTACACAGTAATGCCTTCCGGATTGAAGAATGCAGGATCAACTTACCAAAGAGCAATGACGAGGATTTTTGATGATCTCATTCACAATCAGGTCGAGTGCTACATGGATGATGTGGTCATTAAAAGCAAACTGAAAGAAGATCACTTATATGATTTGAGAATTGTTTTCGAGCGATTAAGACAATTTAACCTTAAGATGAATCCCCTGAAATGCTCCTTCGGTGTCACCTCAGGGAAATTCTTAGGATTTGTTGTCTGACATCGTGGAATTTAAATCGATTCAGAGAAGATTAAAGATATATTAGAAATGCCGCCTCCCAAAACTTTGAAACAACTACGATCCTTTTAAGGGAAGTTGGCATATCTTCGACGCTTTATTTCGAATTTGTCAGGTAGGTGTCAGCCCTTCTCGACATTGGTTAAAAAGGACGCTAAATTCGTTTGGGAAGAAAAATACCAGCGGGCCTTCGAGGACATTAAACAGTATTTAATGACACCTCCTTTCTTAGCAGCCCCAGTCTTGGGTCGACCGTTGATACTTTATACTGCGGCTTTAGACGACTCCCTCGGAGACCTGCTAGCCCAGGTCAATGACAAGGGTAAAGAAAACGCTCTCTAATACTTAAGTCGTCGTCTAATTTCGATGGAAGTAAAGTATCCTTCGATTGAGAAGCATTGTTTGGCCCTGATCTTTGCAGCCCAAAAGCTCAGACACTACATGCTCATAAGGTCAACCTTATTTCAAAGTTTAATCCATTGTAATATTTGATGACCCGACCGACGCTTTCCGGCAGACTTATCAGGTGGTCGATGATATTATTGCAATTCGATATAACTTTCGTTCCTCTTCATGCCTGTCGGCATATTTTTAGGTTATGTGTTTTATTTTGAAAAAGGGGGGTCGCCTACAGAAATTGTCGGCGAATTTTTTTATATTTAAATTTAATTTAAATATATATTTTAAAAGATAACATTTGATTTTGAAAGTAATTTTAAGTTTAAAAGTTTTAAGATATAAAATCAAACCGATCTCACATCCCAAATAGTTTATATAAACGAGCACCGCACCACAAACCGTGTATCTATCCCGAAGAATAGACACACTGTTTGGTGATGGGGCACGATTAAATAAACTAGGAGATTTGTGACATCCGTTTGGTCTGCGAACCAATTTTATAAGCCGACAAGTTCTCCTGCTTAATATAAATGAATTAAGCAGGGTTTATATTACCTGGGTTCTTAAAGTTCCCTATAAGGGCAAGCCCCTATAGTTAATTACATCTTAAATGACGGGAATCATTTAAGAAAACTCTCGATAATGATCAGTGGTTTTGCTCTCAAGAAATTCAAAGTTTAAGATTTTCAAAGGATTGGAATTTGGAAATTTCAATAGGGAATGACTCAAAATTTGGAACAATTTATTTTTGAGAATCCAAAGGAAGAGAAGTAGGAGAAGCCGAGGATCCAAGAAGAATCTTGGCAACTTTCCAAACTATCCTATTGTTTGACTTAGATTTGAGAAAATCATAATATTATCTTATATTTCAATCTTGCCAATTTTAGTTAATTAGGACTTATATTCGTATGACATGATCATACAAACAGCCTCGAAGATGTGAGGGTTTATGTCGTATCGGACGACTACCTCGGAATCCTAAGACCGGTTAGGGCTTAATTTGCAATGCAAATGCCTAACAAAAGGTTGAGGATTTATGTTGCACTAGGAAAACTACCTCGAAGTCCTATGGTTTGGTTATTTAATTCTAAGAAAGTTTTGTTGAAGTAGACTCAGGTTTTGCTGATGACGATGGCCGTCGTCGCCCACCATGCTCCGAGCTCCTTGTTGTTGCGAGAGGGTTTAGTTTTAGAAATCATAAATCAAGAGATGAGAGACGCGTTCTGGTTTAGAGAAGGTCTTAATTTCCAAGTGTTTTTTATGTTTTAATTAAAAACAAATCTTAAAGTTGATTATAACAACACCGGTTAAGATCCCACGGTTCCATCCTTCCGGCATCATTATTTTTATCGGATTCACTTAGTCCAGATGAATTTGCTAAACTCAACTAAATGAGTTCCACACTTTCATTTAGACCGTGGGAAATCCCGTTAGCAACACGTAGGTTACATCATCCGAGGTATTCCCGATCATCCAACAAGCCGTTTTAATTTAGTTGTAGTTGTAGTTTTGTTGTTCTGTTTGTGATTAAATTTTGAGTTGTTTTATATTTTGAAATGTTGTGGCGGTGAATTTTATCTTGTAATGATTTTTAATTTAATTTTGGTTTCAGTTTAGGGAATATCCTAAAGGTTTTGGTTTTCATGCAACAGTTGTTTCTCATGCAAGAAAGTAAAGTGCATTTGCAATAAAGTAAATTGCAATAAAATAAAAGCGTACCTGGAGGGTCTTCTCGTCATCCCAAGCTGCACTTAAAACACATATCAGAGCATTTAAGTATTCCAACAAGTTCCTAAGTAAAGCTAAGGGAAAGGTTTTGGTTGTCTACCAAAGTCCTAATCCTATATCTAGTCATCTCCTATGATGTCTAGGTTCTTGTGTTTTGTTTTAAGGACGATTTTCTTCATCAAAGAACAATTAAGTTCAATTGTTCTTATAAATATCCTATCATATTGAGGAAGTGCTTAAGACGAGTCTTAAACATCTTTTCAATACCTCTAGGATTGTTTTAAGTTCAAGAGAATTTAATTATACAAGTGAATTAATCATCTAGGAGTTTAAGTTTTGTTATCTTGCTCAGTGAATTAGGACATTTGAATATCCTATAAGTAAAGTAACACTTCACTTAATACTCCGTTTAGGAGTTATGACAACAAGAGCTTTTGAGGGCAAATGGATGTTTAAGTGATTTGTGATTTAATTTAATTTTAATTAATGGGTTTAAGTTTGGAATAGTGTTCAAGTTGTTTTAGATTTATTTTGAATTCTTTACGTCTTAGGTGATGTTATATTTAATTTATTTTAATTTAATTTAATTTAATTTAATTTAATTTGGTTTAGTTTTAATTTTAATTTAATTTTATTTTTTAATTTAATTTTAACTTGATTTTATTTTTTATTTAATTTAATTTAATTTAATATGTTTTAATTTAATTTAATTTAATTTAATTTAATATAATTTTATTTTATTTTAATTTTAATTTAATATTTTAATTTAATTTTATTTTAATTTTAATTTAATATTTTATTTTTTTTATGTTTTAAAGATGATTTAATTTAATTGTTAAAGTATTAATTTGATTGAAATTTTGGAAGGATTTAATTTAAATGTTTTAACCTTAATTTAATTTAATGATTAAGTCTTTTAGCATTTTAAATCTTGAGTTTGGATTATCATTTTAATTAGGAATTAGATATTATTAAGATGATTAATTTAGGGATTCTTAAATTAAAGAACAAATTTCTTCCTAATAATATCCCTATTTTAATAATTCCAATTTTTCATTATTCTTCCAAATTTAAGTAATTATTTAATTAAGGTTTATTTTAATTATTTTTCAAATTGTTTGGTAGGTTTCCACCCTTTAATTACCTAAGTTTCAAACATCCAAAATCAACTTAGTATCAAATATTTTACCCACCCTTTTAATTAAACCTAAAATTTGTAATTATAGGTTAAAATTTTAATTACCATATTGCCCTTTAAACTTACTAATTCCATAACTCACTAAATTGAGATCAAATGAATTTGAAATTTTTATGTGACTTCACTCACATATCAATCAAGACATTAGAGGAGAAAATGTGATTTTTCTGTATTTAATTTATTTATGTAATTATTTTTGGTGGAAAATAGGGATTTTCAAGGTAAATTCAATAACATGACCAAGAGAAAGTTTCTGTCCTTAAGAAAATTATGGGACATTCTTAATGACCAGAGGACCACTTGGACCAATTTTGGTGATTTTTTGAATTATATTTTCTTTATTATAATTATTTTGAGTTTTGGAGTATTAATTAATTTAAAAATAAAATAAAGGTTGAAAAATGAATTTTATAATTTTCAAAAATCTCCCTAATATCAAGGAAACCATAGAACAAATTTTTATAATTTTCTGATTTTTGTTTGATTTATTAGAATTATTTTAGTGGAAATGCTAGAAAATACATTTTTTTAATTTTAAAATTACCTTAGGGCTTTAAAATTTAATATCTCATCATAGAGACTTAAGAAAAATATGGGGCTTGTTCCTAAGTGATTAAAATTCAAAATGTGACATTTTGGTGAATTTTATTATTTTTGTGATTTTTATTATTTTTTAATTATTAAAAATATTAAAACAATGCAAAAAATCAACTTTTTTAGAAAATTGCAATTTTAATTTTCTTAAATTCTCCTGATATCAGAGAGGCTCCAAAACCAATTTGGTGAATTTTTGAAAAGTATTTTGAAAGTTATGAATTTTTAAAGTTTAAGTTTGGCTAAATGGCTTAATCAACCCATTTGATAGGGCTAACCAAGTCCAATTGACTTCAAACTTTTATGGTGGGTTCCTCTGATCCTAAAGGTCAGTGGAGAATTGATTTCAAGTCAATTTAATGTATGATTAGCTTTAATTAATTAAAGCTCCATTTTGGGTGTTTAAGCCAATTAGGATTATTCCAAGTGAGTTAACTCAAAACCTATTTTCCCTAGGGTCCTCTAGTCATAAGAAATATCACCAAATTTTCCTAGGATTTATTTCACAACATGCTAATTATTGGAATTAAAATACTCAGAATAGTGGCCTAGAATTGAAAAATCAATAACTCTTCATAGGGATGGCCTCGACTTTGGAAAATTCGGGGAATGTCCCCAAATTCGGAGGCTTCAAAAGCTCTATGGTCTCATGCCATGGTGAATTGTCTACATGCATGGAGAATTGAAAATGTGCAGAGAGTAAATAAATCATTAAAAATCAAATATTCAATGAAATTAAATGATTTCTTTTCCACATTATTCTCCTCTCGTTCACTGAGCAAGAGGCTATTTTTATTTTATTTTATGATTTTTCTATACAAAGATATGAATTTTTGAAGTTTAGGGAATTAAGTAAATCAAAAAAATACCCTAATTTTCTATTTAAAACGGCGGCGCTGACTCATCCTAGGCATCACCGAAAAGCCGTGTGTCGCGCTGCCATTCGACGCCGCCACTTGAGTCAGCAGCCCGGGTCCCGCCTTCCGCGTATCATCCGCCGATCCGACCCGATCTGAGCCATCCGTCCGTGTGTGTATTGAATGGACGACATCCGCTCATCGTCCCCAGCCGTTCTCACCCGAGAGCCGTCCACACTAAAACCCTAAGAACTCACTCATTTCTCAACGGATTTTCGTGTTCTTGTGCTCTATGGATTCGTCTTGAAGAGACGAACACATCTATACGGTGATCATGCATTGAAATTAAAGCATTTGAAATAGACAATCTCCAGAGGCTTGGGATAAAGAGTTAGCTCATACCTTAGCTCAGAGAAGTGTGGCTTCGATCTGAGGGTTGTGTCACCTTCGATTGGGTCCAAGTAAGCTCCAGATGAAGTCCCTTGGCTCGGTGAATTGTCCAGGTATGATTTTGACTAAGCCCGATTTCAACCTTTGGAGTACGGGACGGATGGGTGGCACGGAGAGGGGCTTTCACCTGGGGAACTCCTTCTCTTGGTCTTGTGCAGGTGTGGGTTAGTTTAATTTGACTTTGGTGGAGGATTTGGGAGTGTCCTGTTCGGCTCGAGAATTGAGCTCCGAAATCGAGCTCGATTAGTGGGGATTGGGGCAAGAGAGCGAGTGGGGATCAAATGCTCTAGGTGTGGGGGAGAGTCTGGAGTGATTTTGGCAGAGTTTCCTTAAGGTTGGTTTAGCACCTCTTCATGGCCGAGAGGGGTGAGGTTTAAATAAGAGAGGCTGGAGGGCCTCCAAGGGGGAGTTAGGGATCGGGATCGACTGCTCTCGGCAATGGAAGAACAACTGCAATGGCCACTAGGCATGGGGCAACTCGAGCAGGGAGAATTTCAATGTTTGGCTCCTTCCAAGGTCTCGGCCATGGTGTTTTCCAGCGACCCAGGCGGCTGGCCGGCAGGCATGCGTCACCATCTTGACCAGGGAGGTCAGGGCTTGGCAATGGTGAAGTCAATTGGGTTTGGGCATGTGGTAAAGAGTTGGATCAAAATGGCATGGGGGCATGGCTATTTTGGCTCTAAATGGGTCAACCCATCCTTTTGGGCTAGGTGCACCACCCAAGGCTTGGTTTAGGTCGAAGAGAAAGTGATTTGGATCAGCTTGATTAGTGGGGTCAAGTCACAATCCAAGTACAATTAGGATTAAACATGGTTTAGGGGAGACATAGAAATGGTTAATTACCTTAAGGGAATGTGGAAAGGATCTCCTCCTTTTGCCCAATGTGGTAAGGTCACATGTGAACAACTCACATGGCTTGCATGTGGCTTAAGAGTGGCTTCATGGCTTATATATGGCTTTGGAAAAGTTGGCTTGGTTTCATGAAAGTGGGTTTAAGGAATTTTGGTATTTTAGTGGACAAATTTCATGAAGCTTGATTTGGAACTATTTGGTTATTGATTTTGGAACTTAGGAAGTGTTTTAAATTATAGGTATGATGAGAGAAATTTCATGTGGGCTTTTGGAATAAGTTTTGGGCTTTTAAATTTGTTTTGGATGGGTTTTTTTAGGAAGGTTTAAGAAAGTGGGCTTTTTAAGCTTGGAAATAAATTGGTAGATGAGAAATTTGTAAAATTTTGGGCCAAATAATTGTTGGGTTTGGTTTAGGGATGTGTCATGAGTGATTTGAAACAAATTTGAGGTGGTTTGGGTTTGAATTGGGTTGAATTTGGGCTTTTTTGGTAAAGTGGCCAATGGTAGGTCAAATTGGGTTAACTTGGGCTAATGTTGGGCTAATGTTAAAATTGGTGTAAAATTAATGTTGAGAAATGTTTGTAGGGCTGTTTCAAAGAGGTTTCAACTTTGGTTGGGTTTGGATTTTGGGGTTTGGGCCTATTTGGGTTAGGTTTAGTTGTAGGCCCATGTAAGGAGTTTTGGCTTTGGGTTGAATTTGAGTTGGGTTTGGGTTCAAATTTTAGGCAAATCATGTTAGTGTTTTGTTTGTAGGGATGTTAGGGAAGGTTTAGAAAAGATTTGGGGTTAATTGGAGTTGAATTGGGTTGGTTTGGGCTAAGTTTGGGTCATGGGTCCAAATTGGGCTTTAAGGTCAAAAGTGAAATTGGATTCAAATTCCAATCAAATTTGGCTTGGATTTGGTCTAGATTGGTGTTGGGGATGTTGAATTGAAGTTTAGAATTGAATTGGACCAGAATTTGGGTCAATTGGGTAGGTTTGGTTTGACATTGGGTTCACTTTGGGTTAAAATGGGTCAAATTGGGGATTTTGACAAAGTGGGGTAAATTGACAAAATTGGGCCATGGTGTAGTTGAACAAAATGAAATTGGGAATATTTGGGATTTTCTGGAACTTTCTGAGAATTTTTGGAATTTTTTGGATTTTTGGGTCAAGAGGGGCATTTTGGTAATTTGGAGGGTATTGGGGGGTATTTTCTGGAATTTTGGGTAAAGAATGGTCAATTTGAGTGGTGGGAGAATGTTTAGGATTGATTTTGAGGAATTTGGGTGATTTTGGAGAATTTTGGAAAATTTGGGTAATTTCGAGGGTTTTGGGTAGATTAGACAGTGTCCGGGGTCCGTGGGTCAAAAATTGAAAATTTAGAAAATTGAAGATTGGGTAAATGTAAGTGGAATGAAATCATTTTGGTTGAGCCATGAAGCCATATCAAGCCCGCATGAGCCATGAAGGGACTCATTTGAGGCATTCACTATGTTGTTCCCGACCCTCTCAGCAAGGGCTTAGGGGTTAAGGACCATCCATGTGAATCACCTTCATGAGTCAGGAGGTTAAGTTGGGTATGGGTGTGGTTTTAGTAGGTGTGTGAAAGTGTAGTGTATAAGTGTAGTGTGTGTGTAAGTCAGCCCTCACCAGACCAGGCCACCTGTAGGCGATCCTAAGGCCAAAGAGTCCTATAGGAACTCATCCTTTAAACTTCCACATTTGATTTCAACCCTCTAGGTGATTAGGGGTCTACAATCAAGTTTGTGGAGTTTGCAGGGAGTTAAGAAGTGTTTGAATTTCTAAGTGGTGGGTCCCAATTCTAATCCTCTAAGATAGTCAAAGGAAAAGCCTAAGGCTAGATCCTAAGTACTAAAAAAGGAAGAGAAGACCTCATCAAAAATGAGGTCAACAAATGGACCCCCAATAGGTGTGGTGAGCTGACGGAGCACACCGCGCGTATTGGTGTTGACCGAAGCGATCAACAAAACCAACACAAAAGTCCAAGTGACAAACTTGGGATAGAGTAGAAGAGTTTCTGCTGGGGAGTGTCAAGTATATCTGCGAGGCGGGGATTCCGAACTCTCGGCCGGGAAAGGAAAAGGAGGTGAATCCCAAATCACATGATGCGGGGAATTTCGATCTAGATTTCATTTTGTTTCAGTTTAAGTTTTGATGTGTGAGCTCAGATTTTAGTTTGAGTTTCAATTTAGATTGAAGTTTTGTTAAAATTAATTTGAAGGGATTTGAACTTGAAACGAAAATTGAAAATTTGTGGTTTTAGATGTAACATCTTCAACCTCAAAAATTTGAATTGATTGGATTGAACCATTACAATGAGGAAAGAACTCAGAGCAATGCGGTATTGGATGTAAAATCCTCAACCTCAGTAGCTTGATTTTGATGTATTTCATTGCGATAGGGAAATAACCTAAAGCAATGCAGTATCGGATGTAAAATCCTCAACCCCAAGAATTTGATTTTGATGTATTTCATTGCGATAGGGAAAGAACCTAAAGCAATGCGGTATCGGATGTAAAATCCTCGACCCCAAGAATTTGATTTTGATGTATTTCATTGCGATAAGGAAAGAACCTAAAGCAATACAGTATCGGATGTAAAATCCTCAACCCCAAGAATTTGATTTTTGAATGGTAATTGATTTTGCAAAAATTTGTAGTGTTGATTTGAAAAGTGTGGAATTTTGGTGTTTCGAGAATTTCATGAAAGTTGTAAAAGATTTTTTGTGGAAAGAAACAGATTAGGAGGGAATATGTAGATGCTACATATCCCATTCAGAAGAGTTGATCGAAAGTTGCTTGGTTTGGATTGGATACAATTCCTCGCCATCATATCCGAATCGAAAACCTCGTGGCTCCGTGTCGATGGAATCGACCGCTTCCATCCCGGACAAGGGAGAGAGTAGAGCAGATTGGATTTCGGATTTGGAAGGTTGAATTTGAATTTGATTGAGATTTGATTTGAGATCTGGAAGGTTGAATTTGAATTTGATTGAGATTTGATTTGAGATCCGGAAGGTTGAATTTGAATTTGAGATCCGGAAGGTTGAATTTGAATTTGATTGAGATTTGATTTAAAATTTGTGTTCATTTTGTTTGTCCTTTAACAATTCAAATTTATTTTATCGTTCATTTAATGTTCATCATTTTTTTTTATTTAGATTTTTAAGGAAAGTTTTCTTTTATTCTTTTTTGTTTCTTTTCTGTTCTTTGTTCGAAGTTCATTTAACTTTAATGGTGTTTCCCAGTCAATTTGCACAAAAGAGGTGAAGGCCAAAATGTGACATGGTCACTTTCATTCCAATCATGTTGAAGATACATCATACGACTCGATCTGGAATACATCTCATACAATCCATGTAGACTCAAAACGGACTATGTATGATCTTTGTCGATCCATCCAAAAGGCATATGTCAAAAATCCATGTCTGAATAGTGAGGTACATGGTCAATAACATCACCTTCCAAGCCATCCTTGGCAAGGATGTCGTATGGATGTACGTTGGAGGTGTGATATTTTCCATGTAACTCACGGCTCGTAAGTGCGGAGGCTCTCTAGTTACGGGTGCAGTTTGGAAGTGGTAAGGTGCTTTCCTATCATCCATCCTTCGAAAGTAAGCGAGATCCGCTTCATTGGTACTCCCGGTATGCAATGTTTAGCGACATCCGCTCCGTTGCCCTTTAATATCATGACGGAACCTACCGGTAATGGTATCTTTGCCGGCCCTCGGAACTCACTCGGGCACTGCTATCCGGAGGTCGGATCCGAACATGATATTACACTCGTTCGAAAAGAAAGCGTGCGAAAGGTCCGACAAAGTCGTGGTGATCTATGTGCGGGGGTATGCGGTTACCCTTCTTGTAAATGTTAATGATGCAAGCGTTGGGTATGCAATCTGTCGCGTACCCTCCACGTTATCATTCTCTTTACCATCCTTTTGATGACTAATGGCATTGGATCTACCTTGCCATGACGGAGTATCCCAGGTGGGTTTCCCTTCCTGTCTTCGCGAAGTTGTAGCGACATCCACATTGTATTGTAATTCTCCCTTTCCACTGGCATCCATCTCCGGGGTTCCGAGTAAGTGTTTTCTCTTAGGCGGCCTCGCTCGACCCATTCTTTTCAAATCTCGGATGCGATCTACGATTTGTTGTTGTTCGTATTCGAGAACACGTACGTATGTAGCTCGAGGCCTTCAGTATATTGATCCTCCTGCCTCGATTCTCTCGAAGTATTCAAAAGTTTGCTTCTCGACATTCTGCATTCTTTCTAGCTCGTATTCTGGAATAATCTGCAAATGGAGAGGCCTGGTGAAGTACTGTGGGATATATGGCTCAATCCCTTCGCGTTCTCCTGCATACCTCGGCTCCTCGGGGATGGTCTCCGTCGGCACATCCTCCAGGGTTGCTTCTGCAACAAGGTCATGCATTACTGGTGGCTTTATCCGGTGGCGTGGTAGCCTTCCTTCTTCGATCTTCTTGAGATTTCCACGGTCTCTTACGTTATCCTCGGAGTCGGCCTCCTTTCTTCGGGTTCTCGGCGAACCGGTATCCTTGAAGTATATGCACCTGGTAGTAGCGTCTCGCCTCGTCGCGCCGGTCCGTTGCTAGTTTAGTTAACATCTTGCGGATACGGCGATTTTTTATTTCTTCGGCGAGTTCTTGTGAGAGTAGCTCTTCGTACTTCTGAATCTACGTGGGCGCGGCGGCGGCAAGCTGCCCTCTGCCGTAGCGACTACGGACTTGATTCTCTTGTCCTCCTCGGTGTTTGTTTTCCTTTTCTTCGTTGCTTGTGTTGGTGACTTGGGCCACCCACTTTCATTCTTGTCCCGGTCGGGCGGTTCCTCTCGATCAGCGGGACCCGAGTCAACTTCCTCGTTTTGCGGACTTGCGCGGTGCTAAGTCCGAGTCAATCTCTATTATCGCTCCATCTTTCACCCTCTTTTCGTCGAGTGCAAGGCTTACGCCATTTCTAAAGTTCAGGACCAACCGCCCGTTCGACATTTCCCTGCGAAAAGACAAGGAAAAGGATCAGGGGCTGTACTAAGAACAAGAACATTAAGAAAATGTTTATTGGAGACAGAGTTTTCTTTTTTCTCTTTTTTTTTATTATTCCTTTTGTATTTTTAAATTCAACAGGAATGAAATGGGAAAAGATCGGGAAAAAGATTTTGATTTGGAAGAGAGAACAACGAAAACTTTATTATCATGATTTTATTTATTTTAGCACATTTTTTATTATTTTTTTCCTTTTATTTTGTTTTGTTTTATTATTTTTGGGTTCGGACCCAGTCATAAGTAATTACTTCGCCCGTGCTTCTAGGGATGAAGAATTCATTCCTTCGAAACATCAGGTAGCGTAATACTTCTTCAAGTATCATCCGTTGATCGGAAGCATATGTCGTTCTCCTTGGCAATTCACTAGCTGGTAGGAGCCTCCTGAGTAGACTACCTCAACCACGAACGGCCCTTCCCAAGTGGGTTCAAATTTTCCTTCTATCTTGCGGTGTGCAAGGATAGGTCTCTTGAGAACGAGAACTAAGCCACCAACTTTGAAGGTTCTTGGCCGGACCAGTCTGTCATGGGCTTGAACCATCTTAGCTTGGTATAGTTCTAAATTCTGTCGCTTGCTGCAAGTCTTTTCCCTTCCGGGCTTTCCAATTCCTCTAGTCGTAATTTGGCATTCTCTTCGTCGTGATTTTGTTTGCAAGCTGCAATTCCGAGTGAAGGAAGGCCTGGACCTCGAAGGGTAACATCGCCTCGGACCCATACACCGGAGCGTAAGGTGTAGCTTGAGTAGGAGTTACGAAGGTTGTCCGGTAGGCCCATAAGGCTTCTAATAACTTCTCGTGCCAATTTCTCTTATTATCGTCCAAAGTTTTCTTTAAAATTTGAACGAGAGTTTTATTAAAAGCCTCGGCGGAGTCGTTTGCTCTTGGATAGTAAATTGTTGAATACCGCCTGTCGATTCCGTGTCTCCGACAAAATTGTTGATTTGCGTGCTTCGAATGCTTGATCCATTATACGAGATGATCTCGCGCGGCACTCCGAAACGGTAGACAACTTGGTTTTTGAAAAATGTAGCACGTGGTGTGCTTTCACTTCTCCGAGTGGAGCCGCCTCTCGCCACTTGGAAAAGTAATCTGTAGCCGCAAGAATGAAGCGATGTCCTTTTGAAGATGGTGGTTCTATTGGACCCACTATATATGTGCCCCAACATTCAAATGGCCATGACGCAATTGTCGGATGTAGCACATTTGGAGGTTGGTGTAGAACCACTCCGTGCACTTGGCATTGGTGACAGCTCTTGGCGATTTTCATGCAGTCGGTCATCATCGAGGGCCAGTAGTACCCTAGTCTTTTAATTTTCATTTTCATCTTCGGACCCGACTGGTGAGCGCCATAGAGTCCTGAATGCACCTCTTTAACAATTTCACGGGCCTCGGACCCGCTTAGGCACCTTAGCCACATTTGATCGAAAGACCTTACGTATAACGTGTTGTTTATTAATGCGTAGGACAGAGTTCTTTTCTTGATATGATGGGCTAGCGACCTATCGTCCGGTAGTTTTCCTGTTTGCGGGTAGTCACGTAATGGCTGTCGCCAATCTTACTGTGTTTTCACATCACTTGCTTGCAACCGATTCTTCTTCTTTTTCGATTTGTGTATTGTGTCATGTCGAGCTGTGATAGGACTCGACGTCCGTGAACTGACACTTCCACCGATTCATCTTGCAAGCGAGGCAAATTCTTTTGCGAGGCGGGCTAACGCATCTGCTTAAAGCTTTTTCTTTTACGGGAATTTTGTAGATCATCACATTCGGAATCGTTCCAACAATCGTATGGCATCTTGGAAGTATTGCTCGAGTCTTGGCTTTAAACTCTGTCTTGTCCGGCGATCCGTTGAATGATTAGCTGCGAATCCCCATAGATGTTGATGTTTGTTATCCCCATTTGAATAGTTAATTCCGGTCTGTTACGAGAGCTTCGTATTACGCTTCGTTGTTTGTACACGGCTCGTTAAGTGGTAGGAGTATCTTAACATCCCCCGCTCCGGTGTTATAAAGATTGGTCCAATTCTGCCTCTACCGGGCACTATCACTTGCGATTCTTCGTCTTTGTGTGCTGAAAATGCTCCGTCGAAATATAATTCCCAACGTCGATCATCGGGGTCTTCTAAGTTCATTATTTGTTCATCGGCAAGTCGTCATTGAGAGGAGATTCTGCCGGCAAAGGGTGTGCTGCGAGGAAGTCTGCTAGGACTTGTCCCTTTACGGCACGAAGAGGCACGAAAGTTATATCGAATTGCAATAATATCATTGACCACCTGGCAAGTCTGCCAGAAAGTGTTGGACGGGTCATCAAGTATTGCAATGGATTAAATTTCGAGATCAGGTTGACCTTATGAGAAAGCATGTAGTGCCTGAGCTTTTGAGCGGCGAAGATCAGGGCCAAACAGTGCTTTTCAATCGTGGGATACTTTACTTCCGTCGGAAGTAAACGACGGCTTAGGTAGTAAAGAGCATTTTCTTTACCCTCATCATTGACACAGGCTAACGGGGCTCCGAGAGAGTCGTCTAAAGCCGCGGTATAAAGTATCAACGGTCTACCCGAGATCGGGACTCGCTAAGACGGGAGGTGTCTTAAATATTGTTTAATGTCCTCGAAGGCCTCTCGGCGTTTCTCTTCCCAAATAAATTCGGCGTCCTTTTTAACTAATGCGAGAAAGGTCGACACCTACTGACGAGTTCGAGATAAAGCATCGAAGATATGCCGACTTCCCTTGAAAAGATCGTAGTTGTTTTAAGGTTACGGGAGGTGGCATTTCTAAGATAGCTTTAATCTTTTCAGGTCGATTTCAATTCCACGATGTCGGACAACGAATCCTAAGAATTTCCGGAGGTGACGCCGAAGGCGCATTTTAAGGGATTCATCTTAAGGTTAAATTGTCTTAATCGTTCGAAAACAATTCTCAAATCATACGAGTGGTTTTCCTTTACTTTGATTTTGATGACCACATCATCCACGTAGCATTCGACTTGATTGTGGACGAGATCATCAAAAATTCTTGTCATCGCTTCTGTGGTAGGTTGCTCCTGCGTTCTTCGATCCGAATGGCATCATCTGTGTAGCAATATACTCCGATCGGCGTTCGAATGTTCGTAAGTTTTTCATCTTACGGAGACATTTTTATCCGGTTGTATCCCGAAGATCCATCCATGAATGAGAATATTTCATGTGTTGAAGCAATGTCGATCATTAATTCGGGATCGGTAGAGGGAATTCATCTTTTGGACATGCCTTGTTTAAATCTGCGAAATCCACACAAATTCGATCCGACCATTCTTCTTCCTGATCGGTACCACATTGGCTAACCAAGTCGGGTATCGTTCTTCACGGACAAATTTAGCGTCTATTAGCTTTTTAACTTCGAGCTATGACTTGTTGTTCGATTTCTAGACGCATTCTTCCGGAACCCTGTCGATTGGAACGAAGTAGGATCCACTCTAGCTTATGGCTGCGACCTGCGGAGCTAATCCCGGCATCTCATCGTAGCTCCAAGCAAAACAGTCTTTAAATTCCATTAATAACTTGATTATTTCTTCGGAGTCTTCTTTATTGAGTAAGGAGCTAACAAATGTAGGTCTAGGCTCTTCGCTAGTACCTAAGTTAACTTCCGTTAACTCATCTATTGTAGATTTGATCTCTTCTTCGAACTCCGGTGGAGCGTTTCCAATTTGTAAATCTTCAAGTTCTTCGTAGCTTCCATGCGATTTTCATTAGACTCGCAAGTGACAACCAAGCAAAATTCGGTATCGTCGGCCGATCCTGCTGTGCCGAATCCGAGACCATGCTTTGAATTGGGTGGACGACCGGAGTTATTCCATAATTTTTCAAAATGTTGTGATTGACCTTTTGTCCATTGTCGAAGTAAGAAACCACGCTGAATTAAATTTTGAACACAGGGATGGTACCACTCAACAGGTAATTCCATTAATTCTGATGAAGTAGCATCTTCAAATTGTACATTTTTTCCAGTTTTGGAGGAAGGAGCACCACAGTAGAATTTGATGGGCTTTGCACCGCCGCTACGTACCTCTTTGACCACCATACCCTCGATCTTATTAGAATGGATCGGGGTCAGGGTCATAGTATGTACATAGTGGTTAATCTTCTCGTACATCGATTTATATTCCTCGTTCTTTTCATCTTCGAGAGAGATCCTGAATTGCGGCTTCTTCCGACTTATTGTCGCCGCTTCTTGCTTGATTTCTTTTTCTTCTTCAGAACTATCTTCCCAATCAACATTGACGGCTGGTTTCCTCTGTCTAACTGTCCTAACGTCTCTGCCACGACCTCGTCCCCGGCCTCGACCTCGAATGCGAGTTGTGGAGAAACCTTCACCATCTCGCCGTAAGGGAGCGGTGAGTGACTGTTGGACTAGAACTTCAAGTTCTTCATCGTCCCGAACTTCCTTTGCTTCATTCGTTATGGTATCTCTGGAGAAGATTGTTTTCTTCGGAGGTACGTAATAAGCTGCATCTTCATGGATTCCAATTTCATGTACGGAGAATGGTTGTAAGTCACCTTTGATGCACTGTTCCCCTCCATCGTAGTATTTGATGCACTAATGTAGAGATGATGGTACCATCCGGTTTTCATGTATCCATGGTCGGCCTAGTAGAGCGTTGAATGACGTTTCTGAATCAATTATGTGAAATTTCGCGGTTGTCTTTGCTAAGTCACCGGTCTTCATTAGCGATGTTATTGATCCGAGGGCTCTTTCTCCTTTACGGTTGAATCCTCTTAATAACATTTTGTCCGCTTCGAGCTCGCGAGCATCGATTTCAAGTATGCTTAGCGTTCGAAGATTCATTATATTGATTGATGCTCCTGGATCCATCGATACTGCGGAGAGTGTAAACTTCCCGATTGTAAGCCGAAATGTACAACGGTCGGTTGTGGTACGTCGTCCCAAGTAGTAGGTCATTGTCTGTGAAGGTAACACCTCGCTGTTCCTTTAATGAGCAAACCTCGTCTAAGGAAACTCCGGTCATTTGAGCTAAGCAAATTTCTGGATCAAGTAAGGCCTTGATCAGAGCTTCTCTCATCTCCTTTGATAAGATGAGAGCGTCGTAGATGCTCAGTTTGGCCGGTAGTTTCCTAAGATGGGCTAGCACGTTGTAGTCCACTTTATTTTCATGTGTCTCGATTTCTTCGGAATGGGTATTTCTTCTGCGGGGTTGGTTCTTCTCGAACAACCACCGCTTTCCTTTGTCCTTTGGACCCATTCTCAGAGGTAGAACTCTTCCACTTCTTAAGTTGACTTCTGTGATTTCTTCTGAATCTAGTATTGGGTTTGCTGGTGTCTCCTTCTGAGTCGGAATGATAGGTTCTTCTGGATTAGCTTCGGAGTCTGAAGGCTCTAACTCTATTGTGACTGGAGCTCCTTGAAACTCGCAAATAGATTCGTTGCTTGTTGAACTCTCGTAGCCTCCTTGGTGGATGTCTTCTTTGTCATTGTGATCGTCGAGATTGTGTATGATTTGAGAATTGTTATTTGTATCGGAATCGATGTCCGGATTAGGTTGGTTGTCGCTAGTTACGTAATCGTTAGAAACGATCAAAACGTAGCCAACGCCATAACCCTTATCATTATAAGATCCCACCGAGTGAGCAAATAATCATACGGAGTCGGAGGTTCGAGGGATTTCTCCCCGAATCGGAAACAACCATCCTAGGATAAGCAGCCCCTAGTCTAGCCTTAGGAGCCTCGGTCTTCTCCTCTTCATCAATTTTCTTCTTTTCTTTAATTGTCTCTTGTTGAGGTGGTTCTTCTATCGCAAGTGATAGTGCCGACTTGACAGGTTTCGAACTCTGAATTGAGGCTCGCACCGAAGCGGTTTGGATGCGATCCAAAATCTTCTTCGAAGACTTTATCCAAGTGGTAGTCCATCCATCATCAGTCGCATAGGGATCTATCGGAACAATGAGATCCGTCGAGATAACATTGACGGAACCTCCTTTACGGGGTTCCTTCATGTATTCCTTCGGGATTGTTATGTTCCCTTTTCGAAGATTGTCGTTGAGCCAACTTTTGAAGGTAATACAATCTTCTATCTTGTGTCCAAGCATCCGGTGGTAAGGGCAAAAGTTGGGATCACCTTTCTTGTCGACTTCTTCGGTTTCTTAGGCTCGGCGAGTTGGAAATGCGGAGTCTTCATCGGACCGCGGAACATTTTCGAGCCATTGCCTCATTCTTGAACGGATACTCCCTGCTTTCAAAAGCTCCCTTAACATACGTTGTGGACGAGGCGGTTGTTCATACTGTTGAGATGAGTCGATAGGCTGGGTCGGGGTTGCTTGGTAATTACGTTGAGGTTGCTTGATAAATTCTTCGCGGCCGTTCGGCGGTATTTGTATTGGCTGCTTGCCTTTATCGGCTCGCTGCGACGATCCCGAGACTTCTTTTCAAAAGTTTTCACGGGCTTCTGTTTGTCTGTTTTGTCGATGAAACTTAATTGCTTCGCCTCCTCTTGCAAGCTTCCGGCCTTGCTTAACAACTTCTCGAAAGTCTTAATAGTAAATCTCTTGAGGATAAGTGCTATCGAACCATGAATGCTCTTAAGTAAAATGCCGACTGCATGCTGTTCTTGTAGCTGTGGCTCACACTTCATACTTAGATTCCTCCATCGAAGTATGTAGTCTACCAAAGTTTCGTTCGGCTACGCTTTTCTACCTCTAAATCACCTATAGTGATGTGGTGCTTGAGCTCCGACAAATCGCTTGATGAAGAGGTTCTCTAATTCGAAAATGTCTTCACCGAACCGTTCGGTAATTCCGCATACTAATCAAAGGCGATCCACGACGAGTCGCGACAAATTGTCGGAAGAGTAAAGCATCACTTCCGCCGGCATTGCAACAAGCGGCATGAAAATGTGCAACATCTTGCCGAGGGTTTCCGGTTCCATCGAAGGTCTTGAACGGAGGTGGTACGAAGCCTTTTGGATATTGGACGGCGTCGAATTCTTCGGGGTAAGGTCTACCCGTCCGAATTGATGTCCCGCTCTTTGATTGTGCCAAGGCTTCTCGCACTTTCTTTGTTCCACCATGCTTTTGATATCCTTTTCCGGAATCATGCTTTGTATTGCATCCTTTTTAAGCGATCATCCCCGTTGACGGATGTAATCTCCTTTCCTCCGTCTACAATGTGAATAACTTACGGGGTGTTTCTCTTTGGGGTTGAACACGACTGCGGAAGTGGCTAGGGCTGCAGCCATCTCTTCCATCCTCTTTGCCATTTGGGAGATCGTATCATCTTTCTCTTGAAGCCGTATCCTCATCACTTCGGCTCCTCTCTTCTGCGGCTGCAGGAACACCTTGTGAAGTCGACGAAGCTCGTGTTTCGACCATGTTAATTTCTGCATATTCATCGTCCATGAACTACGACGAGTCGACTTCATCTCCGAACTTTTCTTCTCTTTCTCTTGCTAATCGCTGAATATCGGTTCTTAGCTTTTCCATAGCATCTTCTAGTGGTCTTTTACGTATATCCTTGCGGTTGTCATGCGATGGCTGTCGGGTTTCCTTCTCATGAGTCCCCTTCATTGCGGTAGCGCTCTCTTCGGACTCAAGTCTCCTGATGAGACTTTCCTTCTCAGGTCGCTGTTTTAATTTTAATTGTCCGGTAGTGGGACGTCATACCATCCTTCTAGCTGCAGAAGGTCTAGGACCGGATGGTCTGTCAGCCAAATCTTTGGAAGGTGGTATCCTACCTAATTTGTAGTCCTGAAACAACGACGAGTGGACTAGCTTTCATTCTCTTATTTGGCTTTTTTGTAGCGATAGCGAGTTCACACTCGCGGCCCGAGATGGGATTTGGCGGCACCCGCCCTATCCTTCTTAAAATCTCTGATACAGGGAATTTTTCCTTCTTTGCTAACTTCTCTATCATGGTCTGCAGTCGAGCAAATGGCGTAATTCTAGCCCTTTTCTTACGACCGTCGTTGTAATATGCGGGCTGAGGCAATGCAGAAGCAATCTTGCGGACATTTTCCTCATCCTCTGCGGCGGAGAGGGGATGGAACCTACTTCCTCCCAAAAGTGGTATGTATTTAGGCAGCGGTGTATACTCGGGCGAGTTACGAGATTTCCTCCGGGAAAGCGACTTCGGCGGCTACGGCTTCTGCAGCAATCCTTCGTTTCGTTCCTCCTGCGAGTCCGGTGTCGGTGGTGGAATTCTCGAGGTGGACCCGATCTCGAAAACGGAAGGTCTCACGGGAAGATGCCGTACCCTCCACGGTAACGGAGTTCATCACGGTTCCGAATTTCCTTCCCCTTTAGTACGGCGAAGCCGGGGTAGGTGCGGAGACAACTAGACCGGTGGGAGTAGCAACAACGGTCCTTCTACGAACAACGGTACTCCTCTCGGTTGGAATCTTTTGCGAGAGGAGGGAATTCATGAGTTGACTTGAGGTTAAACTCGATCGACGGCTTCTCGGTTTTGGTACTTTGCTTGTGAGTGAAAAGAGAGTGACGTCGGGGATTTTGATGTCGGTGTCCCCGAATCCTTGTCCGAATCGAATGATTCCATTATTAGGCGATTCGTCCTTGAAAACGGCCGGAGTCCGGTCCGTTGACGAAGGAGAAGATCGGTTTTGGGGTTTCCATTTGCGGGGGCGGATTCCAAGTGTTAATCCCCGAATCGTGCTTCTTCTTGTCGTAAAACTTATGACGAAAAAGAAAGAGTCCGAACACATTTCGGTTTATCTTAATGTATTTGTGGTATTAAAAGAAAATTTATTTAGATAATTGTTTTTCGAAAAGATTTGTTCGTTAGGACGGAGAATTATTAAAAGAAGGAGAGTTGTAGGAAGGGTAAAGGAATTGATTAGGAGCTGGAAAAGGAAGAGAAAGTCTTGTAGAAACTTCTCGACCCGCGAGACCGCTCCTAAACTAATACCTATTAGGGGTCCACCCCACCTCGGAAATGAGGTAAAAGGATCTCGGAACCTCTCTGTTTAGGGGTGTCTAAACGGTGGCTCCTAAATCCGAGAGAATGTTGGCTATACTCGTTCGAGGTAGAAATGAACATAGTATTCCAACGGAAAGAAGGGTAGTTTGATCCACTAGGGACATGGATACACTACTGGATTTTTTGAAAACGAAGCTATACGATTAAAAATGGAGAGAGGAATTCATCCCCAGCGGAGTCGCCAGAAGTTTTCGGCATATTTTTAGGTTATGTGTTTTATTTTGAAAAAGGGGGGTCGCCTACAGAAATTGTCGGCGAATTTTTTTATATTTAAATTTAATTTAAATATATAGTTTAAAAGATAACATTTGATTTTGAAAGTAATTTTAAGTTTAAAAGTTTTAAGATATAAAATCAAACCGATCTCACATCCCAAATAGTTTATATAAACGAGCACCGCACCACAAGCCGTGTATTTATCCCGAAGAATAGACACCTTTGTTTGGTGATGGGGCTCGATTAAATAAACTAGGAGATTTGTGACATCCGTTTGGTCCGCGAACCAATTTTATAAGCCGACAAGTTCCCCTGCTTAATATAAATGAATTAAGCGGGGTTTATATTCCACAGGTTCTTAAAGTTCCCTATAAGGGCGAAGCCACTATAGTTAATTACATCTTAAATGACGGGAATCATTTAAGAAAACTCTCGATAATGATCGATGGTTTTGCTCTCGAAATTCGAAGTTTAAGGTTTTGAAAGATTGAAATTTGGAAATTTCAATAGGGAATGACTCAAAATTTGGAACAATTTATTTTTGAGAATCGAAAGGAAGAGAAGTAGGAGAAGGCTGAGGATCCAAGAAGAATCTTGGCAACTTTCCAAACTATCCTATTGTTTGACTTAGATTTGAGAAAATCCTAATATTATCTTATATTTCAATCTTGCCAATTTTAGTTAATTAGGACTTATATTCGTATGACATGATCATACAAACAGCCTCGAAGATGTGAGGGTTTATGTCGTATCGGACGACTACCTCGGAATCCTAAGACCGGTTAGGGCTTAATTTGCAATGCAAATGCCTAACAAAAGGTTGAGGATTTATGTTGCACTAGAGCGAACTACCTCGAAGTCCTATGGTTTGGTTATTTAATTCTAAGAAAGTTTCTTTGAAGTAGACTCGGAGTTTTCTTGATGACGATGGCCGTCTTGCCCACCATGCTCCGAGCTCCTTGTTGTTGCGAGAGGGTTTAGTTTTAGAAATCATAAATCAAGAGATGAGAGACGTGTTACGGTTTAGAGAAGGTCTTAATTTCCAAGTGTTTTTTATGTTTTAATTAAAAACAAATCTTAAAGTTGATTATAACAACACCGGTTAAGATCCACGGTTCCATCCTTCAGGCATCGTTATTTTTATCGGATTCACTTAGTCCGGATGAATTTGCTAAACTCAACTAAATGAGTTCCACACTTTCATTTAGACCGTGGGAAATCCCGTTAGCAACACGTAGGTTACATCATCGAGGTATTCCCGATCATCCAACAAGCCGTTTTAATTTAGTTGTAGTTGTAGTTTTGTTGTTCGTTTGTGATTAAATTTTGAGTTGTTTTATATTTTGAAATGTTGTGGCGGTGAATTTTATCTTGTAATGATTTTTAATTTAATTTTGGTTTCGGTTTAGGGAATATCCTAAAGGTTTTGGTTTTCATGCAACGAGTTGTTTATCATGCGAGAAAAGTAAAGTGCATTTGCAATAAAGTAAATTGCAATAAAATAAAAGCGTACCTGGAGGGTCTTCTCGTCATCCCAAGCTGCACTTAAAACACATATCAGAGCATTTAAGTATTCCAACAAGTACCTAGGTAAAGCTATGGGAAATGTTTTGGTTGTCTACCAAAGTCCTAATCCTATAGCTAGTCATCTCCTATGATGTCTAGGTTCTCGTGTTTGGTTTAAGGACGGTTTTCTTCATCAAAGAACAATTAAGTTCAATTGTTCTTATAAATATCCTATCATATTGAGGAAGTGCTTAAGACGAGTCTTAAACATCTTTTCGATACCTCTAGGATTGTTTTAAGTTCGAGAGAATTTAATTATACGAGTGAATTAATCATCTAGGAGTTTAAGTTTTGTTATCTTGCTCAGTGAATTAGGACATTTGAATATCCTATAAGTGAAGTAACACTTTTCTTAATACTCCGTTTAGGAGTTATGACAATAAGAGCTTTTGAGGGCAAATGGATGTTTAAGTGATTTGTGATTTAATTTAATTTTAATTAATGGGTTTAAGTTTGGAATAGTGTTCAAGTTGTTTTAGATTTATTTTGAATTCTTTACGTCTTAGGTGATGTTATATTTAATTTATTTTAATTTAATTTAATTTTAATTTAATTTAATTTGGTTTAGTTTTAATTTTAATTTAATTTTATTTTTTAATTTAATTTTAATTTTATTTTAACTTGATTTTATTTTTTATTTAATTTAATTTAATTTAATATGTTTTAATTTAATTTAATTTAATTTAATTTAATATAATTTAATTTTATTTTAATTTTAATTTAATATTTTAATTTAATTTTATTTTAATTTTAATTTAATATTTTATTTTTTTATGTTTTAAAGATGATTTAATTTAATTGTTAAAGGATTAATTTGATTGAAATTTTGGAAGGATTTAATTTAAATGTTTTAACCTTAATTTAATTTAATGATTAAGTCTTTTAGCATTTTAAATCTTGAGTTTGGATTTTCATTTTAATTAGGAATTAAATATTATTAAGATGATTGATTTAGAGATTCTTAAATTAAAGAACAAATCTCTTCCTAATAATATCCCTATTTTAATAATTCCAATTTTTCATTATTCTTCCAAATTTAATTAATTATTTAATTAAGGTTTATTTTAATTATTTTTCAAATTGTTTGGTAGGTTTCCACCCTTTAATTACCTAAGTTTCAAACATCCAAAATCAACTTAGTATCAAATATTTTACCCACCCTTTTAATTAAACCTAAAATTTTTAATTATAGGTTAAAATTTTAATTACCATATTGCCCTTTAAACTTACTAATTCCATAACTCACTAAATTGAGCTCAAATGAATTTGAAATTTTTATGTGACTTCACTCACATATCAATCAAGACATTAGAGGAGAAAATGTGATTTTTCTGTATTTAATTTATTTAAGTAATTATTTTTGGTGGAAAATAGGGATTTTCAAGGTAAATTCAATAACATGACCACAGGAAAGTTTCTGTCCTTAAAAAAATTATGAGACATTCCTAATGACTAGAGGACCACTTGGACCAATTTTGGTGATTTTTTGAATTATATATTCTTTATTATAATTATTTTGAGCTTTGGAGTATTAATTAATTTAAAAATAAAATAAAGGTTGGAAAATGAATTTTATATTTTTCAAAAATCCCTCTAATGTCAAGGAAACCAGAGAACCAATTTTTATAATTTTCTGATTTTTCTTTGATTTATTAGAATTATTTTAGTGGAAATGCTAGAAAATACATTTTTTTAATTTTAAAATTACCTTATGGCTTTAAAATTTAATATCTCATCATAGAGACTTAATAAAAATATGGGGTTTATTCCTAAGTGATTAAAATTCAAAATGTGACATTTTGGTGAATTTTATTATTTTTGTAATTTTTATTATTTTTTAATTATTAAAAATATTAAAACAATGCAAAAAATCAACTTTTTTAGAAAATTACAATTTTAATTTTCTTAAATTCCCCTGATATCAAAGAGGCTCCAAAACCAATTTGGTGAATTTTTGAAAAGTATTTTGAAAGTTATGAATTTTTAAACTTTAAGTTTGGCTAAATGGCTTAATCAACCCATTTGATAGGGCTAACCAAGTCCAATTGACTTCAAACTTTTACGGTGGGTTCCTCTGATCCTAATGGTCAGTGGAGAATTGATTTTAAGTCAATTTGATGTATGATTAGCTCTAATTAATTAAAGCTCCATTTTGGGTGTTTAAGCCGATTAGGATTATTCAGTGAGTTAACTCGAAAACCTATTTTCCCTAGGGTCCTGCGGTCATAAGAAACATTACCAAATTTTCCTAGGATTTATTTCACAACATGCTAATTATTGAAATTAAAATACTCGAAATAGTGGCCTAGAATTGAAAAATCAATAACTCTTCATAGGGATGGCCTCCGACTTTGGAAAATTCGGGGAATGTCCCCAAATTCGAGAGGCTTCAAAGCTCTATGGTCTCATGCCATGGTGAATTGTCTACATGCATGGAGAATTGAAAATGTGCGGAGAGTAAATAAATCATTAAAAATCAAATATTCGATGAAATTAAATGATTTCTTTTCCACATTATTCTCCTCTCGTTCATCTGAGCGAGAGGTTATTTTTATTTTATTTTTATGATTTTTCTATACAAAGATATGAATTTTTGAAGTTTAGGGAATTAAGTAAATAAAAAAATACCCTAATTTTCTATTTAAAACGGCGGCGGCTCGACTCATCTAGGCATCTACGAAAAGCGCGTGTGTCGCGGCTGCCATTCGACGCCGCCACTTGAGTCGGCGGCCGGGTCCCGCCTTCCGCGTATCATCCGCCGATCCGACCCGATCCGAGCCGTCCGTCCGTGTGTGTATTGAATGGACGACATCCGCTCATCGTCCCCGGCCGTTCTCGCCCGAGAGCCGTCCACACTAAAACCACTAAGAACTCACTCATTTCTCGACGGATTTTCGTGTTCTTGTGCTCTATGGATTCGTCTTGAAGAGACGAACACATCTATACGGTGATCATGCATTGAAATTAAAGCATTTGAAATAGACAATCTCCAGAGGCTTGGGATAAAGAGTTAGCTCATACCTTAGCTCAGAGAAGTGTGGCTTCGATCTGAGGGTTGTGTCACCTTCGATTTGGTCCAAGTAAGCTCCAGATGAAGTCCCTTGGCCTTGTGAATTGTCCAGGTATGATTTTGACCAAGCCCGATTTCAACCTTTGGAGTCTGGGACAGATGGGTGGCCTGGAGAAGGGGCTTTCACTAGGGAACTCCTTCTCTTGGTCTTGTGCAGGTGTGGGTTAGTTTAATTTGACTTTGGTGGAGGATTTGGGAGTGTCTGTTACGGCTCGAGAATTGAGCTCCAAAATTGAGCTCGATTAGTAGGGATTAGGGCGAGAGAGCGAGTGGGGATCAAATGCTCTAGGTGTGGGGGAGAGTACGGAGTGATTTTGGCGAGTTTCCTTAAGGTTGGTTCAGCACCTCTTCATGGCCGAGAGGGGTGAGGTTTAAATAGGAGAGGTTGGAGGGCCTCCGGGGGAGTTAGGGGCCGGGATCGAGCTGCTCTTGGCGATGGAAGAACGACATTGCAATGGCCACGTAGGCATGGAGCAACTCGGCGAGGAGAATTTCAATGTTTGGCTCCTTCCGAGGTCTCGGCCATGGTGTTTTCCGACAACCCGGGCGGGTGGCCGGCAGGCATGAGTCACCATCTTGACCGGGGAGGTCGGGGCTTGGCAATGGTGAAGTCGGTTGGGTTTGGACATGTGTAAAGGAGTTGGATCGAAATGGCATGGGGGCATGGCTATTTTGGCTCTAAATGGGTCAACCCATCCTTTTGGGCTAGGTGCACCACCCGAGGCTTGGTTTAGGCTGAAGGGAAAGTGATTTGGATCGGCTTGATTAGTGGGGTCAAGTCGCGATCCAAGTACAATTAGGATTAAACATGGTTTAGGGGAGACATAGAAATGGTTAATCACCTTAAGGAAATGTGGAAAGGATCTCCTCCTTTTGCCCAATGTGGTAAGGTCACATGTGAACAACTCACATGGCTTGCATGCGGCTTAAGAGTGGCTTCATGGCTTATATATGGCTTGGGAAAAGTTGGCTTGGTTTCATGAAAGTGGGTTTAAGGAATTTTGGTATTTTAGTGGACAAATTTCATGAAGCTTGATTTGGAACTATTTGGTTATTGATTTTGGAACTTAGGAAGTGTTTTAAATTAGAGGTATGATGAGAGAAATTTCATGTGGGCTTTTGGAATAAGTTTTGGGCTTTTAAATTTGTTTTGGATGGGTTTTTTAGGAAGGTTTAAGAAAGTGGGCTTTTTAAGCTTGGAAATAAATTGGTAGATGAGAAATTTGTAAAATTTTGGGCCAAATAATTGTTGGGTTTGGTTTAGGGATGTGTCATGAGTGATTTGAAACAAATTTGAGGTGGTTTGGGTTTGAATTGGGTTGAATTTGGGCTTTTTTGGTAAAGTGGCCAATGGTAGGTCAAATTGGGTTAACTTGGGCTAATGTTGGGCTAATGTTAAAATTAGTGTAAAATTAATGTTGAGAAATCTTTGTAGGGCTGTTTCAAAGAGGTTTCAACTTTGGTTGGGTTTGGATTTTGGGGTTTGGGCTTTATTTGGGTTAGGTTTAGTTGTAGGCCCATGTAAGGAGTTTTGGCTTTGGGTTGAATTTGAGTTGGGTTTGGGTTCAAATTTTGGGCAAATCATGTTAGTGTTTTGTTTGTAGGGATGTTATGGAAGGTTTAGAAAAGATTTGGGGTTAATTGGAGTTGAATTGGGTTGGTTTGGGCTAAGTTTGGGTCATGGGTCCAAATTGGGCTTTAAGGTTAAAAGTGAAATTGGATTCAAATGCCAATCAAATTTGGCTTGGATTTGGTCTATATTGGTGTTAGGGATGTTGAATTGAAGTTTAGAATTGAATTGGACCAGAATTTGGGTCAATTGGGTAGGTTTGGTTTGACATTGGGTTCACTTTGGGTTAAAATGGGTAAAATTGGGGATTTTGACAAAGTGGGGTAAATTGACAAAATTGGCCCATGGTGTAGTTGAACAAAATGAAATTGGGAATATTTGGGATTTTTTGGAACTTTCTGGGAATTTTTGGAATTTTTTGGATTTTTGGGTCAAGAGGGGCATTTTGGTAATTTGGAGGGTATTGTGGGTATTTTCTGGAATTTTGGGTAAAAAATGGTCATTTTGAGTGGTGGGAGAATGTTTAGGATTGATTTTGAGGAATTTGGGTGATTTTGGTGAATTTTGGAAAATTTGGGTAGTTTCGAGGGTTTTGGGTAAGTTTAGGCGGGTCCGGAGTCCCGTGGTCGAAAATTGAAAATTTAGAAAATTGAAGATTGGGTAAATGTAAGTGGAATGAAATCATTTTGGTTGAGCCATGAAGCCATATCAAGCCCGCATGAGCCATGAAGGGACTCATTTGAGGCATTCACTTATGTTGTTCACGACCCTAACGCGAGGGCTTAGGGGTTAAGGACCATCCATGTGAATCACCTTCATGAGTCGGGAGGTTAAGTTGGGTATGGGTGTGGTTTTAGTAGGTGTGTGAAAGTGTAGTGTATAAGTGTAGTGTGTGTGTAAGTCGGCCCTCACTGGACCGGGCCACCGCAGGGCGATCCTAAGGCCGAAGAGTCCTATAGGAACTCATCCTTTAAACTTTCACATTTGATTTCGACCCTCCAGGTGATTAGGGGTCTACAATCAAGTTTGTGGAGTTTGCGGGGAGTTAAGAAGTGTTTGAATTTCTAAGTGGTGGGTCCCAATTCTAATCCTCTAAGATAGTCAAAGGAAAAGCCTAAGGCTAGATCCTAAGTACTAAAAAAGGAAGAGAAGACCTCATCAAAAATGAGGTCAACAGTGCCGTAAAGGGACAAGTCCTAGCAGACTTTCTCGCAGCGTACCCTTTACCGGCTGAATCGCCTCTCAACGATGATTTGCCAGACGAGCAGACAATGAGCCTAGAAGACCCCGATGATCAGCGTTGGGAATCGTACTTCGACGGAGCATCCTCAGCACAGAAAGACAAAGAATTGCAAACGACAGTGCCCGGTAAGGCATGAATCAGACTAATATTTATAACGTCGGAGCGGGGGATGTTAAGATACTCCTACCACAAAATAGAGCCGTGTACGAACAACGAAGCAGAATATGAAGCCCTTATAACCAGACTGGAGTTGACCATCCAGATGGGGATAACAAATATCAACATCTACGGCGATTCACAGTTGGTCATACAACAGGTCGCAGGACAGTACATATTTCTAAAACCAAGACTCGAGCAATACATTCAGTATGCCATGAAGTTATTGGAACAAATTCCGAATGTAACGATCTACAAGATTCCCAGAAGAGAAAATGCCCTTGCAGATGCGCTAGCCCGCCTTGCAAAAGAATTTGCCTGCTTAAAGAATGAATCAGTTGAAATGTCAGTTCAGGGACGACAGGTCCTCTCACAGCTCGACATGGATACAATACACCAATTAGAAAGAAAGGAAGAAGAAACAGTTTCAGCAGTAACAAAAACTACAGAGGATTGGCATCAACCGCTCGTAGACTACCTGCAAACAGGAAGCCTATCGGACGATAAGTTGTTAGCCCATTAGATCAAGAAAAGAACTCTGTCATACGCATTAATAAATAATACTTTGTACAGAAGGTCTTTCGACAAGATGTGGCTAAGGTGCCTGAGTGGGTCCGAGGCTCATGAAATTGTTAAAGAAGTGCACTCAGGACTTTGTGTTGCTCATCAATCGGGTCCGAAGATGAAAATGAAAATTAAGAGACTAGGGTACTACTAGCCCTCAATGATGACTGACTGCATGAAAGTTGCCAAAAGTTGTCACCAGTGCCAAGTGCATGGAGTAGTTCTACATCAACCTCTGAATGTGCTACATCCGACAATCGCATCGTGGTCATTTGAATGTTGGGGCATAGATATCGTGGGTCCGATAGAACCACCTTCTTCAAGAGGACATCGCTTCATCCTTGCAGCGACAGATTACTTTTTGAAATGGGTAGAAGTAGTACCGCTCAGAGAAGTGAAAGCACACCACGTGTTACAGTTCTTCAAGAATCAAGTCGTCTGCCGTTTCGGGGTACCGTGCAGAATTATCTCAGACAACGGGTCAGCATTCAGAAGTACGAAGATCAACAGTTCTATCAGGAGGCACGGGATCGACTGGCGCTATTCGACGATCTACTACCCGAGAGAAAACGGCTTGGCAAAGGCCTTTAATAAAACTCTCATCCAAATCATGATGAAAACTTTGGACAAAAACAAAAGAAATTGGCACGAGAAGTTGTTAGAAGCCTTATGGGCCTACAGAACAACTTTCAGAACTCCTACTCAGTCTACACCATACGCTCTAGTGTACGGGTCCGAGGCAGTCTTGCCCTTAGAAGTTCAACTTCCATCTCTCAGAATTGCAGTCACGAACAAGATCACTACAGAAGAGAACGCCAGATTACGGTACGTAAGAACTGGAAAGTTTGGAAGGGAAACGACTTTTAGCACAGCAGAATCTGGAATTATATCAAGCCAAGATGATCCAGGCCCACGATAAGCTGGTCCGCCCAAGGACGTTCACAGTCAGTGACTTGGTTCTAGTTCTCAGAAGACTTATTCTTGCACACCGCAAGATTGGAGGTAAATTTGAACCGACTTGGGAGGGGTCGTTCGTGGTCGAGACAGTCTACTCAGGCGGTTCCTACCAGCTTGTGAATTGCCATGGAGAACGATCTATGCTTCCAATCAATGGACGATATTTGAAGAAGTATTACGCAACCTGATGTTCCGAAGGATGGGGTCCCACCCTTAGGAGCACGGGCAGAGCGATTACTTGTGACTGTGTCCGAACCCAAAATTTAAATATAATAAAAAATGATGAACAAATCTTTGTGATAAAAGGAAAATATGTGAAAGAAATTATCATAATAATGAAATTTTGACCTTTCCTTCTAAATGAATTTCATTTCCGTTTGTCCCTTACCTTTCCCTATCTTAATAAAACTCAAACGAAATAAAGAAATAAAACTGTTTTATTAATGAATGTTGACCTCATTTTTGATGAGGTCTTTTCTCTTCTCTCTCCTTAGTACTTAGGATCTAGCCTTAGGCTTTCCTTTTGACTATCTTAAAGGACTAGAAATGGAACCCACCACTTAGAAATTAAAACACCTCTTAACTCCCTGCAAACCCCATGAGTTTGATTGTAAACCCCTAATTCACTTGGAGGGTTAAGATCAAATGTGGAGGTTTAAAGGATGAGTTCCTTATAGTACTCTTTGGCCTTAGGACTACCCTGGATGGCCTGGTCTGGTGAGGGTTGACCTGCACACATTACACTTTCACACACATTCCAAATCCTAAAACCATTCATACCAAGCTTGACTTCCTGACTCATGTAGGTAATTCATATGGATGGACCTTAACCCCTAGGCCCTTGGCTAAGAGGGGAACAACATAGTGAATGCCTCAAATGAGTCCTCTCATGGCTCTTATGGGCTTGATATGCCTTCATGGCTCAACCAAAGTGATTCCATTCTACCCAAACTTGATCAATCTTCATTTTTTTAAAATTTCAATTTTTGACCCTCGGGGCCCTACACACATGAAACCTACCGAAATGTCGTAGAAGACTACCCAAAATTTGCAAAAATTACCTAAATTATCCAAAATTCCTCAAAACCAATCCTAAACATTTTCCACCATTCTAATTGATCATCCTTAGCCAAATATACCAAAATTTCCAAAAATACCCCCCAATACCCTCCAAATACCCAAAATGCCCTTTTTAACAAAAAAATCCATAAATTCTAAAAATTCCCAGAAACTTCCAGAAAATCCCAAATATTCCTAATTTCATTTTGTTCAACTACACTATAGGCCAATTTTGTCAATTTATGCCACGTTTGCCAAAACCCCCAATTTGGCCCTTTTTTAACCCAAAGTGAACCCAATGTGAAACCAAACCAACCCAAGTGACCTCAATTTTGATCCAATCCAATTCTAAACTTCAATTCAATATCCCCAATATCAATTTAGACCAAATACAAGCCCAATTTGATTAACATTTGGATCCAATTCCAATTTGGAGCTTAAAGCCCAATTTTGGTCCATAACCTAAACTTAGCCCAAACTAACCCAACTCAACTCCAATTAACCCCAAATCTTTTCCTAAACCTTCCTAATATCCCCACAAATAAAAAACTAACAAGATTTGCCCCAAATTTGGACCAAAACTCCACCCAAACCTAATCCAAAACCAAAATCCCTAATTTTGACCTAAACCGACCATGAACCCAAATGGGCCCAAATCCCAAAATCAAAGCCCAACCAAAGTTGAAAACTCTTTTTAACACTCCCATAAATATTTCTCAACATTAATTTTACATCAAATCAAAAATTAACACAACCATAGCCCAAGTTAGCCCAATTTGACCCACTTTGCCCCCTTTGCCAAAAAGTCCCAAATCAAACCCAATTCAACTCCAAATCACCTCAAATTTGTTTCAAATCACTCATGACACATTCCTAAACTAAACCCAATATTTTTTTGGCCCAATCCTCCACAAAATTTCCATCCACCAATTTGTTTTCAAACCTAAAGGCCCACTTTCTTAAACCATTTTAAAAGCCGCATTTTCACCGAATCCAAAAGGCCCAAAGTCGATCCAAAGCCTACATGACACTTTCACCTCATCATCCCTTTGATTTAAATCACTCCCTAAGTTTCAAATTCATCATTAAACTTTTCTAAACTAAGCCACATGCCAATTTCCCCTAAATTCATCAAACATGCCAAAACTCCTTTTCATGAAACAAGCCAACCTTTTCCAAGCCAAGTGTAAGCCAAATGTGAGCCATTTACAAGCCATATGAAGCCATGAGAGTTTTGACACCTCACCTAGTCATTTATGGCAAGAAGAGGGGAGCCATGCCTAAGCCTTCATTAAGCCCTTTTAACCCCATTTATGCTACACTCTAAACCAAGTTTAGCCACATCACCTTGGATGATGACTTCACCACCCCTTCCTAGCTGACCCTAATGATTCTCCCTCAGCCCAAAGTCAAGCCTTGGGGAGGTGCACCTAGCCTAAACCATGCCTTGGACCAAACCAAGCCAAAATGTCTCTTCCCCCTTACCACTTAAATCAAACCTCTTTACACTTGGCATTGGCCAATTGAACCCACAAACTTCAAGCCTTGACCCTCCTGATCAGGATGGTGACCGACCACAGCCGGCCGGCCACCGAGTCGCCGGAAAACACCATAGGCGAGAGGTTTAAATGGATTCAAAATTCAATTTGAACTAGCTGAGTTGTCCCATACCCAATGGCCACTGCAGCTGTTCTTCTCTTCACTAGAGCAGTTGATCCAAGCCATCAAACCCCCCTGGGAGGCCCTGGCCATGGCTATTTAAACCAGCCACCCCCTCTCGGCCAAAAGGTTGGCTGAAATCAACCTTCATAGAATCCCTCCAAACTCCTCACAGAGCTTCCCCTAGCCAAGAGCAATCCATCCCCACTGTTCTCCTGCCATAAATCCCAATGATTGAGCTCAATTTTGGAGCTCAATTCTCAGGCTAGAACATGACATCTCTCAAACCTCCACCAAAACCAAATTAAACTCACCCACACCTGAACAAGTCCAAGAGAAGGAGTTCCCCAGTGGAAGCCCCCTCACCAGGCCAGCCATTCTCTTTATCGGCCAAGCTTTGAAATCAGGCTTAGTGGAAGTTGCACCTAGACAATTAGACAGGGCCAGAGGCTTCATCCCTAGGCTCTTCCAGCTCCAGTGAACGTGCCGAGCACATTTAGTTGAGGCCTCACCTCCTGAACTAAGGTATGGACACTCCTTCTTCCCGAGAGCTTCTTTCGATTCTCCATTTTGTTTGAGTCAATTTCAATGCATGTAAACTACATGGATGTGTTCGTCTCTTCAAGACGAATCCATAGAGTATAAGAACACAAAAATCCATTAAGAAACGAGGGAGATATTAGAGTTTGAGTGTGGACGGTCACGGGTGCACACCAGTCGTAGACGATGACCAGGAACCGTCAGATCGCGCGTGTATCAAATGGACGATCCAGATCAAGCCGGACGAGGAGATAGAACGAGACCGCGGGCCGCGTGGCATCCCAGTCAGATGGCGGCGTTGAATAGGAATGCACCGCGTGGGCCTTCGGAGCTGCCGAAGTTGACGCGGCGCTGACTGGGTTAAGTAGGAAATTAGGTATTTTCTGATTTATTTAAATACCCAGAACTTTAAAAATCCATATCTTTGTGTAGAAAAATCATAAAAATAAACTAAAAATACCCTCTTGCTCAGTGAAGAGAGGAGAATAATGTGAAAAAAGAATTGAGTTAATTTGATGAGTATTTTATTTTTAATTAATTATTTACTCATTTTAGCATTTTAATTCTCCATTTGCATAGACAATTCACCATGGCATGAGACCATACTTTTGAAGCCTCTGATCTTGGGAACATTCCTTGAATTTTTCAAGGTTAGAGACTATCTCTATGGCAAGTTATGTATTTTTCAAGTTTATGTCACTGTTTTTGGTATTTTAATTCCATTAATTAGCATATTGCTTGGAAAATTCTAGGAAAATTTGGGGAAGTTTCTTAGGACCAGAGGACCCTAGGATAATTATGTTTTGAATTAATTCATTAAGAATAACCCTAATTGGCCTAATTACTCAAAACTAAAATTTAATTAATTAGGGTTAACCACACATCAAAAGAACTTGAAAATAATTCTCCACTAATCTTTAGGATATGAGAGACTTCACATAAAAATTTGAAATCAATTGGAAATGTTTAACCCCACTAAATGGATTAATTAAGTTACATGACCAAAATTAAACTTTAAAAATTCATAACTCTAAAAATAAATTTTTAAAATTCACCAAATTGGTTTTGTGGGCTCTCTAATATTAGAGGAGTCTAAGAAAATTAAAATTGGAATTTTCTTAAAATCTTCATTTTTCAACTTATTTTAATATTTTAATAAATAAAAAATAATAAAAATTACAAAAATATTAAAAATCATAAGAATGTCATATTTTAACTCCAAATCACTTAGGAATAAATTAAATTTTTTTCCCAAGTCCCTAGGATAAGATATTGAATTTTAAAGGCTTAAGACAATTTTTGAATTAAAAAATGGATTTTCCAATCTTTTCACCAATTTAGTTCTAATAAATCAAAGAAAAATCAGAAAATTATAAAATTTATTTCTCTGGACTCCTTGAGGTCAGAGAGATTTAAGAAAAATATAAAATTCATTTTTCAACTTTAATTTTATTTTATAATTGATTAATACTCCAAAACTCAAAATAATTATAATAAATAAAATATAATTCAGAAAATCACCAAAATTGGTCCAAGTGGTCCTCTAGTCATTAGGATCATCCCATAATTTCCTTAAGGACATAAACCTTACCTTGGTCATGTTGTTGAATTTCCATTGAAAATCTCTATTTTTCATTAAAATAAATATATAAATTAAATTTAATTTAGAAAAATCACATTTTCTCCTCTAATGTCTTAATTGACATATGAATGAAGTGACATAAAAATTTCAAGCTCATTTGAGCTCAATTTGATGAGTTATGAAATAATTAAGCTTAAAAGGGTATATTAATAATTAAGAATTTTAACCCCTAATTAAAACTTTAGGTTTAATCAAAATGGGGGGTAAAATATTTGATCTTAATTCTTTCTTAGATGATTGAAACTTTGGAAAATAAAAGGGTAGGAACTCATTGATCTCTTCTAATAAACCAAAAAAAAATGAAACCTTAATTAATTAAATAATTTGAATTTTGGAAGAATAATTAAAAAAATTTGGATTATTAAAATGGGGATATAATTTAGAGAAACTATAATCGCTTAAACTAAAATCTCCAAATGAATCACTTTAATTATATTTAACTCTTAAATAAACTCAAGATGATAATTGAAATTAATAAATTAATAATAAAGAAGAGACAACCCTTAATTAAATTAAAACTTAAAATATGAGATAACTTGATAATTAAATTGAAATAAATTTAAAACATTAAAAAAAATTTAAAATTTATTAATTTTAAAAATCACTTGAAAGCAAATTTAAAGCAAACTTGAAACATCAAAATCAATTTCAAAAAAAATAATTCTTAATTAAAAAACCAAACCAATTAAAAGTTAATCTAGAATATTGCAATTAAATTAAAATTAAATCATTAAAGTCTAAATTAAATAATTTAAACTCCTCTTTCAATTCAAATATTTTAAAACACTTAAGAATAAGACAACTTGAACACTATTCCAAACTTAAATTTATTAAAATTTTATAATTAAATTAAATCACCTTAAAACATTAATTCTAATTTTAAATCGTTGAAATTCTTAATAAATTGATTTGCCCCTAAAGACTTTTATCATTATAACTCTTAAATGGAGCATCAAGTGAGGTGTCATTTCATTCATGGGATAATCAAATGTCCTAAGTTCACTGAGCAAGAGTTAAAACTTAACTAAAAAAATTTTGGATGATTGATTCATCTCTACAATAAAAATTCATTTAGACTCGAAATAATCTCAGAAGTATTGAAAAGATGTTTAGAACCCGTTCTAAGCACTTCCTCAATATAATGAGGTATTTTAAGAAAAATAATTGAGCTTAATTGTTCTTTGATGAAGAAAGTCATCCTTAACAAAATATGAAGAACCTAGACGTCATAGGAACTCACTAGCAGTAGGATTAGGATCTTGGTAGACAACCAAAACCTTTCCCTTAGTTTTACCTAGGTACTTATTGCAAATATTTAAATGTTCTAACATGTGTTTAAGTGTAGCTTGGAATGACGAGAAGACCCTCCAGGTACTCTTTTACTTTATTGCAATTTACTTCATTGCAACTTATTTACCTGTTATCGCGCTTTACTTTTCTTGCATGATAAACGGGATTGTTGCATGAAAACTGAAACCTTTAGGATAGCCACAAAACTGAAACCAAAACTAAATTAAAAGTCACACAAGATAAAATTCACCACCACAACATCTAAAAGATAAAACAACTCAAAATTTAATCACAAAAAGAACAACAAAACCACAACTGTAACTAAATTAAAACGTCTCATTGAATGATCGGGAATACCTCGGATGATGTAACCCACGTGTTGCTAACGGGATTTCCCACGGTCTCAATGAAAGTGTGGAACTCATTTAATTGAGTTTAGCAAATTCATCTGGACTAAGTGAATTCGATGAAAATAACGGTGCCGGGATGACGGAACCGTGGGATCTTAATCGGTTCTGTTTAATCAACTTTAAGATTTGTTTTAATTAAAACATTAAAAATATTTGGACTTTAAGATTTCTCTAAACCAAAACACTTCTCTCATCTCTTGATTGCACCTTCTAAAACTAAACCTCTGCAACAACAAGGAACTTGGAGCACAGTGGGCAGCACGGCCATCGTCGTGAGCAAAACTTGGATCGACAACAGCAAAACCATTCTTAGAATTAAACAACTAAACCATAGGATTTGTTTGCCTAGTGCAACATAAATCCTCAACTCTTTGTTAGGCATTTGCATAATCATGTTATGCAAATTAAGCCCTAACCGGTTTTAGGATTCCGAGGTAGTTGTTCGATACGACATAAGCCCTCACATCTTCGAGGCTACTTGTATGATTGTGTCATACAAATATAAGTCCTAATTAATTAAAATTGGCAGGATTGAAACATTAAATAAACTCCCAAATTGAAGCCAAATAATAGGATAGGTGGGAAGTCACCGAAGTTCACTTCAGGTCCATGACATCCCCTACTTCTTTTCCTTTGATTCCCTAAAATAACTGTTCCAAATTTGATCCATTCCCAATTGAAATTTCCAAAAGCCAATTGTTTGAAAATCTTAAACCTTGAAATTCTGAAGAGCAAAATCACTGATCATTATCGAGAGTTTTCTTAAATGATTCCTGTCATTTAAGATGTAATTAACTATAGGCGCTTGCCCTTATAGGGAACTTTAAGAACCCAGGTAATATAAACCACTGCTTAATTCCCTTATATTAAGTAGGGGAACTTGTCGGCTTATAAAATTAGCTCGCGGATCGAACGGATGTCACAAATCTTCTAGTTTATTTAATCGAGCCCCATCATCAAACAGTGTGTCTATTCTTCGGGATAGATACACGGTTTGTGATGCGGTGCTCGTTTATATGAACTATTCGGGATGTGAGATCGGTTTGACTTCATATCTTAAAATTTTCAAACTTAAAGTTATTTTCAAAATTAAATGCTACTTTCCAAATTTTATATATATTTAAATTAAATTAAAAATATGAAAATTTACCGACAATTTCTGTAGGCGACCCCTTTTCAAAACACAAACCTAAAAATATGCCTACAATTTCTGTAGGCGACCCCTTTTCAAAACACAAACCTAAAAATATGCCGACAATGAACTGTTTTTTTTTCTTATTGTTCTCATTCTTAGTACAGCCCCTGATCATTTCCTTGTCTTTTGCAGGGAAATGTCGAACGGGCGGTTGGTTATAAACTTCAAGAATGGCTTGAGTTTAGCACGCGATGAGAAGAAGATGAAGGATGGGGCTATGATTGAGATCAACTCTGATTTCACACCGACTGGCTTGCAGTACGAGGAGGCTGATTGGACCCCGATTGACAGGGATGAGTTCCACAGTCAGACAGTGGTAAAATTGGGTGGCTCAAGTTAGTAGTCTACCGACAGAAAAAGGAAAGTGAAGACCACACATGTAAGGGGAGAGGACAAGAAAGTTAAGTCCATGGTTACTACAACAGAGGGTAGGCTTGTTAGCACCGTGCCCACAGAGGTTCAAGGAATAAGGAGAGCTACTCTCACTCCTACACAGCGAAGAAACAAGAACCTTCGCATTCACAGGATTCTGAGCAAGCTAGCGGCGGACCAGCATTGGGAGACAGTTGCTACTGTTAGTGCAAGCACTTCTAAGAAGCTGGTTCAGCAGGAGCCAGAAAAGAGGAGATCGACTCCAAAGACAGCAGAGAAGATGAAAGAGATCCCGAGAAGAATAAGAGCAGAATCAGCGCCACGACGCCAGATAGATGCACTAGTTCTGTGGAGCATCAATGCGAAAGAAACCCTGAAGGATGTCTTGACAGAGACTATCCCCGAGGAGGTGAAACACATAGGAGAGCGTGCTAGGTTTGAACCATACATCCCACAGTACGTTACCAGACCCCGATGACTTCAGATAGTTCCAGAATACGAGCTGGATAAATTGCAGAAAGTTGAAAAGAACACCTTTGAATATTTTGAAAGGATTCGAGGCAAGAAGATCAACATCCTGGAAGACATTGAGCTGCATATGGATGTGGTCTCAGACTACAAGCAGCAAAAAACTGTGGATTGCATCATCAAGCTTCAGAAAATGGGCCAAGCTTGTTATTTGAGAGAGAAGACCTACTCAGAACCTCAGAGGTGGATGAAAGGAAAAGGAAGAGTTTTGATCCATTGCGGGTGTTGCTACAACTTCGCTGAAGACAGAAAGGGAAATCCACCAAGGATACTCCATCGCAGTGAGGTGGATCCCATGCCAGGAATCATCAAGAAGATGGTGAAGAGGATGGTGACATGGAGGGTGCTACCTGCAGATTGCATACCCAACATCTGCATCATTAACATATACAAAGAAGGCGATTGCATACCGCCACACATAGATCATCATGACTTTGTCAGACCCTTCTGCATAGTGTCTTTCGTCAACCAATGGAACATTATGTTCAGATCAGTCCTCCGGATAGCAGGCCCTAGAGAATTTTGAGGGCCAGTAGAGATAACTTTACCGGTAGGTTCCGTTCTGGTGTTAAAAGGAAATGGAGCAGACATAGCAAAGCACTGCATCCCGGGCGTACCTTTTTAGTGGATCTCCGTCACTTTCAGGAGGATGGACGATAGAAAAATGTCTTTCCACTTTCAGCTGGATCCAGAGTTAGAGAGCCTTCAGCCCTACGAGCTATGAGCTACGTGAAAAATAGCACACCTCCGATGCACATCCGAACGACATTTCTTGCCAAGGATGACTTGGAAGGTGATGTTATTGCCCATGTGTCTCACTATTCAGACATGGATTTTAATAGATGCTTTTGGGAGAAACCTGCAAGAATCTTACATAGTCCATTTTTGGATTTATAAGAATTGTATGAGATGCTTAATTTTTAAGAAAAATATCATCATGGTTTGGATCAAGCTGTATGATGTATTTTCAGCAAATTGGAATGGAAAAAACCATGTCGTGTTTTACCTTCACTTCTTGTGTGCAAATTTGACTGGGAAACACCACTAAGTTGAATGAACTTTGAATGAAGAACGATTTGAAAATAAATGAAAACTCTTTTAAAAATCTGAATACCAAGACGAACTTCAAATTAACTTGAACTCTATTTGAAAAAAAATGAAATCGAATCACTAAAACAAACGAAACAAATCTAAATCTCAAGCTGAATTTTGATTTGAATCCTTCATTTCGAATCTTTCGATTCTTCTTCAAATTGAAATCCATCTGTAACTCCTTTGAACCCGCTTTCGAGTTGATTCCTCCCCACGGAAGACTTAAACTTCAACTTCAAACTTCTAAACTTTTTCATCGTTCTGAAGCCCTTTCGATTCACTGCGATTTCTTCCCTCTTTTGAGAAGGACGTTGAGTCTACTGACACAGAACCATGAGATTCTCGATTTGGTTCTGATGGAATGGATTCACCTTGATCCACTTCTCGATATTTATACTTACAACTATGATATGAAAATTAGCAACGACACCAAAAACTTGATCCCCCACTGAATATATATATATACTGATGATTTTGTTATGGAATTTATGATTTATATTGTAGATACTACGCAAGTATACGTATCGTTATCAAGTAATATAGGGCTCTAATGGAGTCCTTGATATCGATCCCACAAGGAAGTTAGAGAATTTCAAAGACAAATTAAAATAGACTTACTTACTAATCTAGTATACGAAAATTAAGAACACTTAGACTAAAATAAACTAATGCTTAAAGGTTGAAAATAAGATTTCAGAAAAGTATCTTTCTCCTTGTTTGAGAGAATTAAGTGAATGAAGAATTAAATGAGTTTTTAATTGTATTGTGCCAAATAGGAGCATTCCTATTCTTTACCCTTTGGTCAGGTGCAAAGAACATTGACTAGTCTTATGTTTGATTATTGAATCTGCGGCTAGGCTGGGAGGATACCGACTGCCACTTCAGAGCTCCCACGTTCCCCTCGTCTGAGGGCTAACATCTACACTTCAGCTCCCTAACAATAAGACCGAATTTAATATTTTAGTCTGTCACACTAAAATGTCCAATTCTACGCCTGATAGTTAATATTTCCCTATTTATTTGCACCCTCCTTCCAAGGCTCTTGACTTCCTTGAATCTTGGATATAATATTTGCTATAGTTGATAATTCAACATATGTTAACAAATCAATTGGCCAGATTGAAAGTAAATTAAGATTTAAGTAAAATATTAGCACAATTTCTATTTTCATATTTTTAGGCACAACTACTTTAATTCATCATTTCACTAAATCTTGATAACAAGGAGAAAGACTAAGGTAACTACTCAGAATACATGAGAAAAATAATATAAAGCATGGATTTCATTAAAGTTAACAAACAATAAACAAATATAATTATCTCAATTCTCCTCCCCAAGCAGACTCCTTGAAGTTCCTTTGACTCTTCCTTCCAGTACAACACACCAAAACGCTAAACACTTTATCTACTCACTAAAAAGACTCTAGGATGACACTTAAAATTACACTTAAATTACACTTAACTTCCACACAAATGACACACAACTGACTAGAATTCATCTCTATTTATAGAAGGAATCAAATCTCCAAAGGTTACTTAAGAACCTCTTCAAAAAGCGTCCAGGTTCAATGTATTCTGGTTCTTTTCAACTGTCTCGCCGTCGGCGGCTCGATCTCGCCGTCGGCGGGCTTCTAGAAGATGGGCTAACCGCGCCGATCTCGCTGTCGGCAGGCTCGCTCTCGTCGTCAGCGGGCTCTTTATAAAATATTCAAAATCTCTCGGGAAAATCTCGCCGTCGGCGGCTTAAATCTCGCCGTCGGTGGGACAGTTTATTTTTCATCATATTGAGTCCTTTTTTGCTCCAAATCTGCTTCTTTTGTGCTTTTTTGCTTTCAGTACTTATAAATCTTCATTCCTGCAATAAAATAAAGAAAATACCTTTCTTTAAAATGCAATTTCATATAAAATTGGTATAAATTTCTCAATACATTTTTCTGTGATCAAAATCCCCCAAACTTAACTATTACTTGTCCTCAAGTAATTTTAATACTACATAAAATTAATGATTATTTGTAGTAAAGTTTTAATTCAGAAATACTATGAATTTGATTTAAATAAGAATTATAGTAAAGTTTAATTGAAATATTTTTAGATATTTAAATTAATTTTATAGATATAAAGCTATTTAGTCATCAAGTTTAAGATTTTTAGTCTTCTATTTATTTCAAGAATGACTATATTTGAAATATTAAATTACTTAAAATATTCAGATGATAGGAAGTTCATGAAAACACTACTCAGTAAAATACTAATCCATACATATAAGTTCAGAAATGGAATTGAAGTTTACCCTTTAGGTTGATTCAGCCAATTTTTGATAAGGCATTTCCTCAAGCTTCTCCTCACTTTATATATGTATATTTTTTCTCTTTCTTTTCTTTCTGGATTGATTTTCAATCCCTTTTTTCTTTACTTTTTTAAGTGAGGATCACTATTTTTGGTTAGCCTGTTAATAATTTTGAACTTCATTTTCCTCTTCCTAAATTTGAAACTGAAAACATTTACTTCTCTTATATGTATTTCAAAGTTTTTACTTCATTGAGTTTCAATCTTTTCTTTCTCAACTAAATATTTAAGAATTTCATATTTTAAAATATAGTTTTCCTTACTTTAAATAGATAACTATATTCTTATCCTTTTAAACGAAATTTCATAATCTATAAAATTAGTTTAATTACTAGAAATATTTTATTCAACTTTTATAATGATTAGATAAATTAATTATAGTGATCGAATTAAAATTACTACGTAAATTCATTTTTATAACAATTTTAAAAATGTAAATTGAGAACAATTTAATAATTAAATTTGTATTTTTCCTCCCCCAAACTTAAATTTTTCTATCTATCTATATAGGGTGAAAAGGAAATAAATTGTAATATTTAAATCATACCTTCGAGCTTTAGGTATTTCTTTTTTGAAGTTCACGGGCTTTTTCCATTACTTAATTAACTTCGTACTCGTTAGTATTTTTCTACACACATAATATTAAAGAAAGTGCTGGGTAAAGAAGTTTAACACAATACTACCACATTTTATACTAACATATTATATTACATCCACATACATTCACTAATTCAATCGAAGGTTACAATAGCAGTCTGAAAACATTAAAAATTTAAAAACTATATAACTTTAACAGCAATAAAAAAAAATCTACACCATCATAATCAAGTTCATAAACTAAAACATTAATACTAAAATTTAAGACAACAAACAAACAATCACAACATCAGTGTTTATAAGTTAAATAAATAAATAAATAAACATAGAATCTAATCTTCCGCATCAAAGTCCCAAACTATATCGTCGTTTCCTTAATCAGTGGGTGGATTAGGCTGGTAATGAGTATATCAGGGGCACTTAGGAAATACAACATCGAGCTCTCCTCTCCTATAACGATTCTCAACATCATAATAGGCTATCTCATACTCTGAATGTCTCTGGAGATACTCGCTGTCATAATCATGTCTTCTTTCTAAGCCTCCAATTCTCTGATCAATATGCTCCAGTTTTTCTTCTATTTTCTCAAAACTTTTCCACTGTAGAGTCATCTCATTCATCAAATCCTGAAGGGTAGGAGTACTATAAGGAGGAGGGTCATAAATGGTAGAGGGAATATCTCTACTCGAAGAAGTTACATAGCTCCTATTCCCAGATCTCCATCCTTCGTGGGATTCATATTTCTTAATATTAGTCGGAGTAATGGGTTTCATAGGCTCCACCCGTTCCTCATCATCCCTTGCCTCTACCCCAGATAATTGGCAGAGTGCATAAATCACACCAGGGTGTCCTAGTCCTCCTCCACTTTCACTTCTTGCAGTGGCTAATATATTCTTATAAATTATACTTCCCACATTAATACTTCTTTGGTTCCGAACACGAAATTCGGAATCGCTTTATCTCTTGTTACCTCACTATGGTGATAAGTGGGTAACAAGGTAGAACAAATAAAATAAGTGTCAGGCTTTAGATAATGCATTCAACATTGAGAGAGAAAAGTTTACTCTTTCACGCTGCTTAATCTTCCAAACTCCTTTCCCGTCAGTGAGAAAGTTGATCACTTCTTTCAGTGGTCCTTCCATAGTTCCAAAGGTATCGTACTCACTGGTGTATAAGTCTCTTACTTCATAAGAAGAATTAATCCTTGCAGCACTGAAATCTACCAAAAATCCTCTCACCTTGATTGGTGCATCTTCGATCGCAGTCAGATTGGCATAGAATTCTTTTACCACTTCCACAGCGGCTCTGTTGGTTATATAACAGAAGTTTTCCCATCCTCTTTCTTTTATTATTTGCTTTACTTCACCTCCAGGATTTTTGAAAACTCGATCCTGAATGCATTTTCTGGCTTGAATATTGTGAAAATATCTTGATTGTGCCCTTGCATTCACAAAGCGAGTTTCGTCGTAATCCATTCTTCTCTTTTTTCGTGGAGCCATTTTTCGATCTGTGAAATTCACAAAAATCTTAACTAAACTTCTAAATATTACTAAGATGGCTTCCAATAGTTACTAAAAATCAATCTAAATCAAGTTCCATGAATTTCTTCCAAGTCTTTTCTTCTCATTTCAAATTTTTCCAAAATTCCTCAATGTAGAAGAAATTCATGGTGAAAATAAAAAATTTTTATATAGGAGTGAAGCTCTTACCAAGGGAAGATGAAATCCGGCATCAAAATGTGTTGAAATCACTCCAAATTCCAGATCTATCAAGCCCTAGGTTGTTTTTTTGAAGTTTTGAGGAAGAGAATGATCAATAGTGTCGGTTGATCGGTCAAAATATAGTACATTTCACGATCTCGCTATCGGCGAGAAATTTCTCGCCGTCGGCGAGCTAATTATTTCTCCAAGGTCAAAGTTTCAAGAAAATCTAGCCGTCAGCGGGATTTCTGAATTTTTAAAATTTTTTATATTTTCAATTATGTTCAATTTAATTAAGCCTTGTTTTAAATGTTCGGCCACTTAATTTGATATATTTTCTAAGATTAGATATTCTACTGATTCATATAATGTTTACACAACACAAACAGTATAACTTTTATAAATGAAATCCATGAACTTACAAACTTCAAATACCACAAAACTAACAATTAACTTATCAAATTAACCCAAACACATCTAACTCAGCATTGCAATCCACACCACGATACTCTAAATGCTGAGACTAAATAAACAACATACAATCTCATTTAAACTGATATTATCTATGTAAAGTTCAAATTATATCAAAAACTAAATTCAAATCAACACACATACATATAATATGAATAGAAATTTCTGCTACTCATCGGAATCTGAACTGATCTCTTCTCTGATGTTTCCAATAGAACGCAGGTGCACAAACAAATTATTAAAAGGTCTGAAAGGGAATTCTGCAGTAGAATCTTCTTCAACCCACCCTTTCTGTCTCAATAGTCGTATAAAACTTGCCTCCTGATGTCCTGTATGGTCAAAGTGCTCCTTCATTCTCCAAAGATGTGATTGAATAAATCAGAGATATTATCAATAGAATTCATCACATTCTATAGTTCCTTCTCCAATCCTTTAAGTTTCCGTAAAATGAGGTTTGTTCTATCAGTCAGGGGCTTAATTAAAGGATTGTTTTGAGATGCTTGATCAAAAATAATTACTGTTTCATCATTTTTATCCAATGTAGGAAACATATCTGTCGGATCTAGTGGTTTCCAAGGCAATAGCACTTTTTCCCAAGCTTCGTAGAAAACTTGGTACTGACTACATAAAGCAAATATAGTTGATGGGTGTCCAAGTCCATGAATCGACCCATGCACAATTAAACCTAATGCAGACTTCACAATGATAGATCCAACATCAATTTGCAATCCAGATTGAATACAGTAATTTAAAATTGTGCATTCCTTCGAGACTTTGTTTACCCTCATAGTGTGTAATAACTTTGACGAAATAAAGAAATGCCAATGCTTTGAGATGGTGTTAAGAAGTGACGCAGAAAAACTAACGTACCCATCTTCTCGTAATTCCCAATCGTCAGGTTCGTCGGTCAGATATCTGTATATCTCATTCATGTTGTATCTTGTAGGAAAAAAATTTGAATATTGGCAAACAGGGGCATTTTCAATCGAGTATAATTCATTTATTAGAGAAGGAGTGAAAGTTACGCATCTGCCTCTTACGTAAACACTTCCATTATGGATCGCATGCAGATTAGAATAGAATTCCTTGACTACTAGAATGATTACAGCAGATGTTGTATAGTAGAATACCTCCCAATGTCGCTGAACAATCATTTCTTTAATTATTGTTGTTGAATTCTCCGCTCCTCTGTTTACGAATTCTCTTTCTTTAATCAGTCGCTTCTTCATCAAAATCTTGTTGAATAGTCGCAGAGCTTCAAAACTGACGGATTTTCGTCGGTTAAAAACTCCAGATTTCGTGATTTCTAGTGGTTTGGGGTCCATAATAGATTGTTTAGGAGGGGCTCTAATCGTTCCTAAGGAAGAAGATAGTGTAAATATGAAGTTCTAAACGTTTTATATAGAGAAATGGCCTTAAAACCACCCAAAACCACAAAATAACTCACAAAAACCACTTTTTAACTATCTCGTCATTGGCAGTAACGATCTCGCCGTCGGCGGGATAGTTAATATTTTTAAACTGAATTTGGGCGCGACAATCTCGCTGTCGGTGGGATCGATCTCGCCGTCGACGAGATTAGGCAAATTGCCCAATTTTCGCTCCGGTCCGAATATTTTCTGATTTCTTCGTATAGATTCAAATTTGTGATGATTTTAAAAAGTAAAATGAGTAGTAGAATTTATTCTATATTTTAATTTTCTGTAACATTAATAGATCATAATTAATAATTACTATGGGTTGCCTCCCATAAAGCACTTGGTTTAACGTCGTCAGCCCGACCTAATTTAGTTAGTAATCAGGTTGACTGAGCATTAAAACCTCTTTAAAATTTGGTCTTCTCCCTTCAAAATAAGGTTTTAATCTGTGTCCGTTTACTTTAAATCTATGCCCAGTTTTTGGATCTTCAATTTCTATAGTTCCGTATGAAAATATTTGAGTTATAGTGAAAGGCCCTAACCATCGAGATATCAATTTCCCAGGAAATAATTTCAATCTTGTATTATAAAGTAAAACTTCTTGTCCTGGCTCAAAATTCTTCAGGTTAATCTTCCGATCATGCCATAATTTCATTTTTTCTTTATAAATTCTATCATTATGATAAGATTCATTTCTTAATTCATCTAATTCATTCAATTGCAATAATCTTTTCTCACCAGCTTCTTCCAAATTGTAATTAAATTCTTTAATTGCATAATAAGCTTTATGTTCTAATTCAACTACTAAGTGACAAGTCTTTCCATAAATAAGCCTGTAAGGAGTCATTCCAATCGGAGTTTTATAAGCAGTCCTGTATGCCCATAATGCAGTGTCTAGTCTTATAGACCAATCCAATCTATTAGGGTTTACAGTTTTTTCTAAAGTACGTTTAATTTCTCGATTAGAAACTTCGGCTAATCCACTGGTTTGTGGATGATAAGCAGTTGATATCTTATGAATAATGTTAAATTTTTCTACTAGTTTGTGAATATATTTATTTTTAAAATGAGATCCTCCGTCAGTGATAATCACTCTCGGCATTCCAAATCTAGTAAAAATATTTTTCATTAGAAACTTTGAAACACTCTTAACGTCGCATCGAGGTAAAGCTGTGCTTCAATCCATTTAGACACATAATCAACAACAACTAATATATATGAGTTTCCAAATGAAGGAACAAATGGTCCCATAAAATCTAATCCTCAAACATCAAAAATCTCAACTTCTAATATAAAATTTAGAGGCATTTCATTTCTTCTAGATATATTACCTACTCGTTGGCATTTGTTGCAAGTTCTGATATATCTATAAACATCTCTAAAAAGAGTAGGCCAATAAAATCCAGATTGTAAAATTTTATAAGCAGGTTTATCTGTTCCAAAATGTCCTCCAAAATCAGAATCATGACATTTTTGAATGATTTATTCTGTTTCTTCATAAGGCACGCATTTCTAATTATGAGATCCTTACATTGCTTGTATAAATATGGTTCATCCCAAAAATATATTTTAGCATCATGAATGAATTTTTTCTGTTGTTGTAAAGTTAACATAGGTGGTAAAATATCACTTACAATATAATTTACTATGTCAGCATACCATGGTATTTTCCACTCATTTATATTATATAATTATTCATCAGGAAAACTGTCAGTAATTTCATTATCAGTGTCATATAATTCATTAAATTCTAGCATTGATAAATGATCTGCAATTTGATTATTAGTTCCCTTTTTGTTAATGATTTCAAAATCAAATTCTTGCATTAGTAAGACCAATCTAATTAATCTTGGTTTTGAATCTTTCTTTTGCATTAGATATTTAATAGCAGAGTGATCAGTATGCACAATACATTTATTTCCAATTAGATAAGGCCTAAATTTATCAAAAGCATAGACAATTGCTAATGGCTCTTTTTCAGTAACTGTATAATTCATTTCAACATTATTAAGAGTTTTAATAGCATAGTATATAACTTTGAAAATTTTATCATATCTTTGCCCGAGTACTGCTCCTATAGCATAATCACTAGCATCACACATAAGTTCAAATGGTTTCTCCCAATCAGGTGAAACTATTATAGGTGTTGTGATTAATTTATCTTTTATTAATTCAAAAGCATTTGGGCATTCAGTTGTAAATTCAAATTTCTTGTCCTTTTCTAAAAGTTGGCATAGAGGTTTAGTAATTTTTGAAAAATTTTTTATGTAGCGTCTGTAGAATCCAGCATGTCCAAGAAAACTTCTTACCCCTTTTACTGTAGTTGGAGGTGGTAATTTAGCTATAACTTGAATTTTTGCAGGGTCTACTTCCATGCCATTTTCCGAAATTTTATGCCCTAATACAATTCCTTCTGCAAGCATAAATTGACATTTCTCCAAATTTAGAACTAAGTTAGTTTTCTCGCATACTTCTAATACTTTTTCAAGATGATTCAAGCATGCATCAAATGACGTTCCAAATACAAAGAAATCATCCATAAATACGTCTATTCCATCATCAATTAATTTACTAAATATAGACATCATACATCTCTGGAATGTTACAGGTGCATTACATAATCCAAAAGGCATTTTTTTGAAAAACAAATGTTCCATAAGGACTCGTAAATGTAGTTTTATCTTGATCATCAGGAGAAATATGTATCTGATGATAACCGGTATATCCATCTAAAAAACAAAAATATTTATGTCCGGCTAATCTATCCAACATTTGGTCTAGAAATGGTAATGGGAAGTGATCTTTTCAGGTGGTTGCATTTAATTTTCTATAGTCAATACAAATACGCCATCCAAGTAACTTGTCTTATAGGTATTAAATCATTATTTTCATTAGCTTTAACGGTCACTCCTCCTTTCTTAGCAACACAGTGAATTGAGCTTACCCATGCACTGTCCGAAATAGGATATATAATACCATTATCTAACCATTTTACTATTTCTTTCTTGATTACTTCTTTCATTATTGGGTTTAATCTCCTTTGGGGACTACTCTTGGCTTATGTTCATTATCTAAAATAATTCTGTACATACAGATTGAAGGACTAATTCCTTTAATATCTGCTAAAGTCCAACCAAAATTTTTCTTATATTTTTTTAATATGTCTAACAGTTTTTGTTCTTGTGATTCATTCAATTCAATTTGATATAATAAGCGGTAGGGTTGAATGGTTACCTAAGTAGGCATATTTTAAATGATTAGGTAAAATTTTTAATTCGAGTTTAGGAGGTCTAATAATTGACGGAACTATATTCTTTTCGGCGTTTTCGGTATTATCCAACATTTCAAATTTTTCTCGTATATAATCCGAGCTTTTTCATTATCTGCTTCTTCAATTAGTTCAGTATTTTCTTTTTCTAACTTTTCTTCATAATATCTTTAAAATGTTCATTTTACAAATGTTCAAGTATTTCCATTTGAAAACATTCATCTTCTTTTTCTAAAGCAGAATATTTCATTAATTTTGCTATGTTAAAAGTTACTTTTTGATCGTTTACTCTCATAGTCAATTCTCCTTTATGAACATCAACATAGCTTTTCCAGTGGCTAAAAAGGTTCTTCCTAATATTATTGGAATTTCTTTATCTTCTTCCATATCTAGAACAATAAAATCTACCGGGAAGATAAATTTATCCACTTTTACTAACACATCTTCAATAACTCCCTTAGGATAAGTCACAGAATGATCAGCTAACTGAAGAGTTACTAAAGTAGGTGAAATTTCTCCTAATTCTAATCTTTTAAACATTGATAGAGGCATTAAATTTATGCTTGCTCCTAAGTCACACAAAGCTTTTCCATAAAATTTTTCTCCAATAGCGCAAGGTATAGTGAAACTACCAGGTTCTTTTAATTTTGCAGGAAGCTTTTTCTAAATAATTGCACTACACTCTTCGATAAGTGCAACAGTTTCATTATCTATACATTTTCTTTTTTTAATTAAAATATCTTTCATAAATTTTACATAATTAGGCATTTGTTCTAATGCTTCTACAAAAGGAATATTTACCGTTAATTTTTTTAAAATTTCAAGGAATTTAGCAAATTGCTTATCTTTTTTATGTTGCTTTAGTCGTTGAGGAAATGGTGGTGGTGGTTTTTCTATAAATATTTTCATAGGGATCAATGGATATTCTAAGTTTTGATCTTGCTGATCCTTTTCTTTTTCGATTTCCACTTCCTCATTTTTACTTTCTGTTTCTTTCTGAATTTTAGTTTCAAACTCTGTTCCACTTCGTAATTGTATCGCTTTAATTTTTTCTTTTCCTTGGTCTTTAGGATTTATTTCCACATTACTAGAAAAAGTTCAAGGAATTCTATTGTTAAGCGCGGTAGCGATATGTCCAAGTTGAGTTTCAATATTTTTAATTGCTGTTCCTTGATTTTGTAATTGATTTCCTTGAATTTGTAATTGATATCTTTGATTTTGCAAGTGCTGACCCATACTCAATATTAATTCTTCTATAGATAACTTCTTATCTTTAAATTGAGTGTTATTAAATCCAGGTGGATAAGAAGGTTTATAATTTGTATTTCCTTGATTAGGTGGATTTCCTATAGAGTTGTTCATCCATTATTGATTAGCTGTATTGTTATTCCAACTAAAATTTTGATGATTCTTCCAACTAGGATTATAATAATTCGCATAAGGATTATTGGGTCTATTATTAATAGCATTTATAGTTTCATAAGGAGATTAAGAATCTATAATTTGTCCAGATAAGTTTTCTTCTAATATAGTAGGAGAGTAATTCATTCCAAAATGATATAAATTCTTTGATATAGCAGCAATTTGAGAAGCTAACATAGATATTGCATCATTTTCATGAACACTGGCTATCTTTTTAGGGTTTATTCTTTCAGCAGGCCATTGAAAATTATTAGTAGCTATTTCTTTGATTAACGTATAGGCTTCATCAAATGGTTTTGACATTAATGAACCTCCAGCAGCAGCATCAATGATTGATCTAAGAGATCCTACTAATCCATTGTAAAATGTTTGTATAATTAACCAATCTGGTAATGCATGATGTGGGCATTTCCTAAGAAGTTCTTTAAATCTCTCCCAAGCTTCATATATGGATTCTCCATCAAACTGACCAAAAGATGTTATATCATTTCTAAATTTTACAGTTTTCGAAGGAGGAAAATATTTAGATAGAAATTTTTGTGATAATTCTCCCCAAGTTTTAATTGATCCAGGTGCTAATGAATTTAACCACATCTTAGCCTTCTCCCTTAAAGAAAAAGGAAAAAAGCCTAAGTCTAATAGCATCATTAGATACTCCTTCATATTTAAATGTAGCTCATAGTTCCAAAAAACTTGTAAGATGTAAATTAGGATCTTCATTAGGTGAACCACTAAATTGATTATTCTGTACCATTTGGATAATTGCAGGTTTAAGTTCGAATGAGTTAGCAGCTACATCAGGGTTTTGAATAGTTAGGTGAATTTCATCTAATGTAGGGTTGACATAATCTCTTAATGGTCTTTGTTGGTTTATATTTTCAATTTCTGGATTATTTGCCATTTTTGTTAAATTTATAATTTCTCTATTTTGTTTTCTAAATCTTTTAATTGTGCGCTCTAATTCTGAATCGTAAGGTATTAAATTTTTGTTTCAAAATTTACGCATACAATTTTTAAGTAATATTTAAAATAGTCTGTTACTCTAGTAATTATTTTAATAATTCTATTAATTACCTTAATAATTACTTTACTTCCCCGGCAACGGCGCCAAAAACTTGATCCACTTTTCGATATTTATACTTACAACTATGATATGAAAATTAGCAACGACACCAAAAACTTGATCCCGCACTGAATATATATATATCTGATGATTATGTTATGGAATTTATGATTTATATTGTGGATACTACGCAAGTATATGTATCGTTATCAAGTAATATAGGGCTCTAATGGAGTCCTAGATATCGATCCCACAAGGAAGTTAGAGAATTTCAAAGACAAACTAAAATAGACTTACTTACTAATCTAGTATACAAAAATTAAGAACACTTAGACTAAAATAAACTAATGCTTAAAGGTTGAAAATAAGATTTCAGAAAAGTATCTTTCTCCTTGTTTGAGAGAATTAAGTGAATGAAGAATTAAATGAGTTTTTAATTGTATTGTGCCAAATAGGAGCATTCCTATTCTTTATCCTTTGGTCCAGGTGCAAAGAACATCGACTAGTCTTATGTTTGATTACCGAATGCTGGCTAGGTCTGGGAGGATACCGACTGCCACTTCAGAGCTCCCATGTTCCCCTCGCCTGAGGGCTAACATCTACACTTCAGCTCCCAAACAATAAGACCGAATTTAATATTTTAGTCTGTCACACTAAAATGTCCAATTCTACGCCCGATAGTTAATATTTCCCTATTTATTTGCACCCTCCTTCCAAGACTTTTGACTTTCCTGAATCTTGGATGTAATCTTTACTATAGTTGATAATTCAACATATGTTAACAAATCAATTGGCCAGATTGAAAGTAAATTAAGATTTGAGTAAAAGATTAGCACAATTTCTATTTTCATATTTTTAGGCACAACTACTTTAATTCATCATTTCACTAAATCTTGATAACAAGGAAAAAGACTAAGGTAACTACTCAGAATTCATGGGAAAAATAACACAAAGGATGGATTTTATTAAAGTTAACAAAAAATAAACAAATATACTTATCTCAATTCTTCTCCCCAAGCAGACTCCTTGAAGTTCCTTTGACTCTTCCTTCCAGTACAGCACACCAAAACGCTAAACACTTTATCTACTCACTAAAAAGACTCTAGGATGACACTTAAAATTACACTTAAATTACACTTAACTTCCACACAAATGACACACAACTGACTAGAATTCGTCTCTATTTATAGAAGGAATCAAATCTCCAAAGGTTGCTTAAGCACCTCTTCAAAAAGCATCCAGGTTCAATGTATTTTGGCTCTTTTCAACTGTCTCACCGTTGGCGGCTCGATGTCGCCTTCGGCGGGCTTCTAGAAGATGGGCTAACCGCACCGATCTCGCTGTCGGTGGGCTCGATCTCACCGTCAGTGGGCTCTTTATAAAATGTTTAAAATCTCTCGGGAAAATCTCACCGTCGGCGGCTTAAATCTAGCCAACGGCGGGACAGTTCATTTTTCATCATATTGAGTCCTTTTTTGCTCCAAATCCGCTTCTTTTGTGCTTTTTGCATTAAGTACTTATAAATCTTCATTCCAGCAATAAAATAAAGAAAATACCTTTCGATTCACTGTGATTTCTTCCCTTTTTGGAGAAGGATGTTGAGTCTACTGACACAGAACCACGAGATTCTCGATTTGGTTCTGATGGAATGGATTCACTTCCTTCGCCAAAAAAATCAACATTTGATTAAATCTTTCGGGATGTGAAACACTTTCATGTCCCATTCCAATCTTCCACTACACTTCTAAACACCAAAATCTTCACAAATCAATCGTTAACCTTCGAGGCTGGTATCTAAATTCCGGTCCTCATTTCTGAGGTCAGTACCTTAATTCTGACTCTCTCCTTTCGGGATCAATACCTAAATTCTGATTCCCATCACCTTTGTGACTGATAGCTAAATTCTAGTTCTCTCCCTTTTGAGGTCGGTACCTAAATTCTGATTCTCTTTCTGAGATTGATACCTAAATTTCAATTCTCTCCTTCGAGACTGGGACCTAAATTCCAGTTCTCTCCCTTTGGAGGTCAGTACCTAAATTCAGATTATCTTTCTGAGATTGATACCTAAATTTCAATTCTCTCTTTCAAGACTGGTACCTAAATTCCAATTCTCTCCCTTTGTGACTGGTACATAAATTCCAGTTCTCTCCCTTTCGAGGTCGGTACCTAAATTCCGAATCTCTTCTGAGACTAGTACCAAAATTCCAGTTCTCTTTTCGAGATCAGTACCTAAATTCTGATTCTCATCCTTTTCGAGGTCGGTACCTAAATTCTGACTCTCTTCTGAGACTGGTACCTAAATTCCAATTCTCTTTTTGAGATCAGTACCTAAATTCTGATTCTCATTCTTTCGAGGTCGGTACCTAAACTTCGACTCTCTTTCAAGACTGGTACCTAAATTCCAGTTCTCATTTCGAGATCAATACCTAAATTCTGATTCTCATCCTTTTCGAGGTCGTACCTAAATTCCGACTCTCTTCCGAGACTGGTACCTAAATTCCAGTTCTCTTTTCGAGATCAGTACCTAAATTCTGATTCTCATCCTTTCCGATCGGTACCCAAATCCTGATTCTCTCTCTCGAGGCTGGAGCCTAACTTCCAGTTTCTCTTTTGTGGCTAGAGCCTAAATTCTAGTCTCCCATCAAATCCTGAGGTTGGAGCCTAAATTCCAGCTCTCTTTCCGAATCCCGAGGTTGGAACCTAGGTTCCAATTCTCATTTCAAATCCAGAATTTCCTTGAAATCAATCTTAAATCAAACTTTAATCAAAATTCAAACTCGAAATTAAAACTTGAAATAAAAACTGAAACGAATCTAAAATCCACTCTCTCCAAATCTTGTGATTTGAAATTCACCTCTTCTTTCCCCAGCGAGAGTTCTGGAATCTTCAGTCTTGGAGATTTACCTGATACTCCCCAGCGGGAATTTTCTACGCTTTGTTCTAAGTGTGACACTTAGAAGTCTGTGTTAGTTTTGTTGATCTCTTCGGTCAACACTAACACGCGCGGTGTGCTTGGTTAGCACCCCACACCTATTGGGGTTCATTTGTTGACCTCATTTTTTGTGAGGTCTTTTTCTTTCCTCTTAGTGCTTAGGATCTAGCCATAGGATTTCTCCTTGACTATCCTAGAAGACTAGAGATGGAACTCATTATTTAGAAATTCAAACCAAATCTAGATTCTCTTTAGAATCCTACATAGATGGTCATCAACCTCCAAATCACTTGGAAGGTTAGGACCAATGTGTGGGAAGACAAAGATGAATTCCTATAGGATGTTCAAGCCTTAGGACAACCTTGGGTGGCCTAGTCTTGGTGAGGTCTGACTAGCACACACTACCCTTCCACACCCATCCTAAACCCTGAACCATCCCTACCCAATCTTGGCTCCTGGTTCATTGGAGCACTCATGTGGCTAAAGTACAACCCCTAGCCCTTGGCTAAGAGGGTTCGGAACAACCTATGAGATGTTCAAAATGGACATTTCTTGGTTCATGGCTCACTTTAAGCTTTTTCACCCTCTCAACCATAATCAAATTCCACTTTTGCTAAAATTCCTGGTTTTGACATTAGGTCCTTCAAACCTACCTAGGATTACCTAAATTGCCTCTACAACTACCGAAACTCTCCAAAATTTCCCAAAAATTATCCAAAATTTCCAAAAATCTTAAAGATCATTTTAAAACAATTCCCACCTTTTAAATCCACCAAAATACCCCAATACCCTCCAAATAACCTTTCGATACCCTAAATACCCTTTTAGCCCAAAAATCCAAAAATTCCAAAAATTCCTACAAAATTCCATAAAATCTCAAATATTCCTAATTCCATTTTATTGAACTACACCACAAGCCAATTTTGCCAAAATAACCCACTTTTATCAAAATCCCCAAGTTGACCCATTTTTTAACCTAAATGGTTCCAATGTCAAACCTAATCAACCCATTTGACCCCAATTTTGATCAATTTCAATTCTAGACTTTCATTCAACATCCCCACTACCAATCCAAACCAAATCCAAGTCCAAATTGATTCACATTTGAGTTCAATTCCATTTGAAATCCAAATCCCCAATTTTGCTCAATTAATCCAAAATTCCCCAATTAACCTAATGTCAATCATTTCTCCCCAAATTTCAATCCTAAACCTTCCATGGTACTCCCATGAAACCCATGAAACTTACAATTATCCAATTTGAGCCTAAGCTTAACCTAAAACTATTTGGAAATCAAGATTATCCCATTTTGGCCTAACTTGAATCCATACCCTAAATCTACCAAATTGATTGGCCTAACCTTTAAATTTCTTCCCAATTGATGTTGGGAACTCTTCAATACATTCCCCTAAACCATTTGAGACTTTCAATTGGGTCTAAAACCCACCTTAAACAAACTTGGGCCCAACTTGATCCAACCTTTCCCAAATTAACCAAAATCCTAAAACCCATCAAATTGATCTTTCAATTGATCTCAAAACCTTTTCATGTATTCATGAAAGTTCTTAATGGCAAGCATTTAGACAATGTTGCTCAAGAAACTTATACCTAAATCAAACCTAAACTCAAGTTAGCCCAACCTAAACCCAAATGAGCCAAATTGAACACATGACCTAACCTAGCAAAATTGAACCAAATGTGACTAAACCAACCTATCCATAGCCACCATTTGAACCCTAGGAACCACCCTAGATCCACCTAGCCCAAGCTAAGTGAGCCATGGACCAAGAGTCCTCCATTTTAAGGGATATCTTCCCTTAAATGAATAAATCATCTTTTGTCTCACCCCAAATCCTCCCATACCTGGTTAATCACCATTAAACCTCTCCCTGACTCACCTGACCTCAGGGCCCAGCTCCCCTGTCCTTGCCGGCCGGCCTAGTCGCCAGAGGGGGTCAAAATCGAGAGCCACCACCAAGTGAAACTAACTCAAACTTACCCAATTGGCCACCTTAGCCAAATTAAATCTTGGAGCTCCGCTGCCCTCCACCTAAGCAGAGGAATCCACCCACCAATTGAGCTCTGGCTCAGCCCTATGGCCCTGGCCATATATTTCACACGTCTCGACCATGAGAGGAGTGTTGGAAAATTTTCTCACAAAACCCTTCCCAATTTCTGCCAGAGCTCCTCCAAGCCAAGAGAAGCTCAGCTCCACTGTCTTCTAGCCTTCTTCTCCACTAGTTGAACTCCATTTTTGAGTTCAATCTCAGGCCAAAAAACAGGACACTCACCAAATCTCCACAGAAACCAAATTAACTCTTCCCACACCTTCACCAGAGGTAGAGAAGAAGTTCCCCAGTGAAAACCCCCTCACCGGACCGGCCATTTGTTCTATCGACCAGAGCTTGAAATCTGACTTGGACGAAGTCATACCTAGGAAATTCACCAGGACCAGAGGCTTCATCTGTGGGCTCCTCCAGCTCTAACGAACGTGACGAGCACATTCAATTGAGGCTTCACCTCTTGAACTAAGGTATGGAAACTCCTCTTGCTCCCGAACTTCCAGCGATTCCTTATTTGTTTTGATTCAATTTTAGTGCGCATTAGCCATATAGATGTGTAGCCCTTGATTAGACGAGCATGTAGGACGAAACCGCATGTGATTTGGTTAAGTATTGAGTGAGATCATAGGGTTAGAAGCTGGACGGCTCTCGGCTCGCACCAGTCGGGACAATGAACAGATACCGTCGGATCGGGCATGTATCGGACGGACGATCAGGATCGTGCTGGACGGAGCAACAGAATATGAACCGGGGGCCACGTGGCTGCCGAGTCAGATGGTTGGGCCGAATCAGGAAGTGACGCGTGGAGCTTCAACCCGCCGTAGGTTGAGTTGGCGCCGACGTGGTTAAGTAGGAAATTACCTATTTTATGAATTATTTAAATCCCTGAATCTTTGAAAATTCATATATTTATGTAGAAAAATCACAAAAATATAGGTGTTTTGTAAGCAGTCCTATAGGCCCACAAAGCATAATCCAGTTTAATTCGCCAATCCTTTCTATTTGGATTAATAGTTTTTTTCAATATTCTTTTAATTTCACAATTGGATAGAGGAGAACAATGTGACAAAAGAATTGATCTATTTTGTTGAGTATCTTATTTTTAATTAATTTAATACTGTTCTGAGTATTTTAATTCTCCACACACAGACACAATTCACCATAGCATGAGACTATAGGGCTTTTGTAGCCTCTGATCTTGGGAACATTCCCTGGATTTTTCAAGGCCAGAGGCTATGTCTTTATGGAGTTATCTATTTTCCAAAATTTTATGCTTGTTTTGGTACTTTAATTCCAGTAATTAGCATACTATTTGGAAAATTCTAGAAAAATTAGGATAGGTTCATAATGACCAGAGGAACTTAGGGTAATTATGGTGTGGCTTAAAAAATTGTGGATAACCCTAATGGCTCATCTAACCTAAAACCAACATTGAATTAATTAAGGCAAATTAAAAATCAAAATAATTTAGAATTAATTCTCCACTGATTTCTAGGGTCAGAGGGACCCCCTTAACAAGTTTGAAGTCAATTAAAAATAATTTAACCCAGTAATTGGATTTTTTAAGTAACATGGCCACTTTTAAACTTTTAAAATTCATAAAACTTAAAATACTTTTCAAAAATTCACTAAATTGATTTTGGGGCCTCTTTGGTATCAGAGGAGTCTAAGAAAATTAAAATTGAAATTTTTTTAAAATCTTCATTTTTAACCCTACTTTGAATATTTTAATAATTAAAAAATAATAAAAATCGCAAAAATAATAAAATTTACAAAAATGTCATGTTTGGTCCCCTAATCACTTAGGAACTAACCAAGTTTTTTTTCTAAGTCCCAAAACAAAAATATTAAATTTTAAAGGCTTAACATAATTTTTAATGTTAAAAGATGATTTTCTTAACCTTTCCACTAAAATAATTCTAAAAATACAAAGAAAAATCAAAAAAATATAAAGCTTGTTTCTCTGAGTACCTTGAGGTCAGAGAGATTTAAGAAAAATATAAAACTTAATTTTCAACTTTAATTTTATTTTATAATTAATTAATAATCTCAAATTTAAAATAATTATAATAAATAAAATATAATTCAAAAAATCACCAAAATTGGTCTAAGTGGTCCTCTGGTTAGTAGAAACATTGATCACAGGAAAATATATTGAGAAATTCATACCAATTTTATATGAAATTGCACTTTAAAGAAAGATATTTTCCATGTTTTATTGCAGGTATGAAGAATTATAGGTAATGGGAGCAAAAAGATTGAAAAGAAGCGAATTTGGAAAAAAAATGACTAAAAGAGATGAAAATTGAACTATCCCGCTGACGGCGAGGAATAGGCCGCCGAAGGCGTGATTTTCCCGAAAGTTTTTGAATATATTATAAAGGAGCTCGCCGACGGTGAATTTGAGCCCGCCGACAGCGAGCCTTAACAGTTGGCCAATGTTCTAGAAGCCCACCAACAGCGCCATTGAGCCCTCCGACGGCGAGAAGGTCGGTTCAAGCAAATGTTTAATAAATATGGACACTTTTTGAAGAGGTACTTAAGTAACCTTTGGAAATATTTCTCCCTCTTTAAATAGAGACAGATTTAGGCCGAAAAAGTGTGTGTTCTTTTCTATACCTTTAATCATTTTGTTCCTAACAAACAAATCCTATAATAAACAACTTCTAATAAACGAATTCTCTTAAAAATCACAAATATATTAAGATAAACGGGAATGTGTTCGGACTCTTTCTTTTTCGTTCTAAGTTTTGTGACGAAAGGAAGCATAATTCGGGACTGACATTCAGAATCTACACTGCAGAAAAAATGACTGCACCAAAGTTAATTTTCTCCTTCACCAATGGAATGGACTTCGCCGTCTATAAGGATGAACTGCCCGATAATGGAATCAACCATTTTGGAAAAGGATTCAATATTACAGATATTAAGTTCGCTGACGTCACCCTCTTCACACTGATGGACAAAGTGCCAGAAACTAAGGAGCCTGTAATTGAGTTCAACCTGAAGTCGACTCAAGAATTCCCTCCCCTGCAAAGGGTTCCAGCCGAAAGAAGTACTGCTATTCGTAGGAGGATTGTTGTCTCTACCCCTACCGGTCTAGTCATCTCTGCACCTACCCCGGCTTCTGCCAAACTGAAGGGGAAGGAAATCCAAGTCTGTGATGAGCCTGTCACCGTGGAGGGTACAAATTTTCTTACAATACCATCTATTTTTGAGATTGGATCCAGTTCAAGAGTTGCACCCATGACTCGGACTCAAAGGAGAAATAGAAGCAGAATTATAGCCAGGATTGAGAAAGCCAAGGCCGTTGAAGTTGCATTCCTGGAAGAGATCCCTGAACTGCCTGAGTATTCACCTCTGTTGGAAGGAAGTGGGTTTCACCCCCTCTCTGCTGCATCAGATGAAGAAGACGTCCGAAGGATTGCCGTTACATTACCCTGACCTGCATACTATAGTAACTACAAAAGATAAAGGGTTAAGACTACGCCATTTGCTCGGCTACAAGCTGTGATAGAAAAATTGGCAGAGAAAGAAAGATGCCTCGTGTCAGAAATCCTAAGAAGAATGGGACGAGTGCCAGCTAGATCCCGCCTCGGATCGCGTAGAGCCTGTCACTGCCATAGAGAAACCAAGGAATAAAATGAAAGCTAGTTCACTTGTTGTTGTATCAGGCCATCATATTAGGGAGGACACCACCTACCAACATATAGCCGACAGACCGTCCGGTCCTAGGCCTTCTGCAGCAAGAAGGATGGTGTGGCGACCTATTATTACTGAACCGAGACCAACACAACGTCTTGGAAGAAAAGCCTCGTCAAAGAGTCTGAATCAGAAGAAAGTGCTACTGCAATAAAAGAAACTCCCGAGAAAGAAGTCCAACAGTCATCACATGACAACCGCGAGACCGTCTGGAAGAGACCCCTAGAGGATGCTATAGGAAAGCTAAGGACGGACATCCAACGGTTGGCAAAAGAAAGAGGAGAAAAGTTGGAAAATGAAGTTGATTCATCAGAGTTCATGGATGAAGAATATGCCGAGATCAATATGGTTGAGACACGAGCATCATCAGCTTCGCAAGGTGCTCCGGCAGCTGTGGAAAGAGATGAACCGGAAGTGATGAGAGCACAGCTTCGGGAAAGAGATGGCAAAATTTCCTAGATGGCAATGAGGATGGAAGAGATGGCTGCTGCTTTAGCCCCTCTCTAGAGTCAGGTACAACCTCAGAAAGAAACACCCACAGAGATCATCCATATTGCAGATGGAGGAAAAGAGATCACATCCGTCAACGGAGATGAGCCACCAAAGAAGGATTCTACACAGAATATGATTCCCGAAAAAGACATCAAAAACATGGTAGAACAGCAGGTTGCAGAAGCCTTAGCACAATCTAAGAGTGGAGCATCTATTCATACGGGTAGACCTTACCCCGAAGAGTTCGATGCGGTCCAATACCCGAAAGGCTTCGTACCACCTCTGTTTAAGACTTTTGATGGAATGGGAAACCCCCGACAGCATGTCGCACATTTTCGTGCTAGTTGCTGCAATGCCGGTGGGAGCGATGCTTTACTCTTTCGTCAGTTCGTCAGCAGTTTGTCAGGGATCGCCTTCGACTGGTACGTAGAATTGCCAAATGGTTCAGTTAAGACCTTTGCAGAATTGGAAAACCTCTTCGTTAAGCAGTTTGTCGGGGCTCAACACCACATCACCATCGGTGATCTAGTGGTGGAGCACCAGAAACCGAATGAGATTTTAGTGGATTACATACTTCGATGGAGGAACTTAAGCAAGAAGTGTGAACCACAGATTCAAGAACAACATGCAGTCGACATCTTGCTTAAAAGTATCCATGGCCCGATAGCACTTCTCCTTAAAGGATTTACGATTAAGACTTTCGAGAAGTTGCTTAGCAAGGCCGGGAGCTTTCAAGAAGAGGTAAAGCAATTAAGTTTCGTGGACAAGAACGATAAGCAGAAGCCCGTAAAAGCATTTGAAAAGAAATCCAGAATCATCGCGGTAGTAGATAAGGGCAAGTAGCCGGTTCAGATACAGCCAGAGCGGCCATAGCCTAGTCATCAACCACTGCAACGGACATTCCAACAACCGCAACAGATCTATCAACAACCTCAGCAGGGTTATCAACAGCCTCGACCGAGCTATCAGTCGCCTCAGCATTATGAACAACCGCCTCGTCCACAGCGTAGTCTGAAAGATTTTCTGAATAAGGAATATCCATTCAAAACTGAAGCAGTAGCAAAGATGTTTCGCAGTTTAATGAAAACACCAGACTTTCAGCTACCAGAGCCTAAGAGACCAGAAGAAGTCAACAAGAAAGATCATTCAAACTATTACCCTTACCACTGGATGCTCGGTCACAAGATAGAGGATTGCATCACTTTCAAGAGTTGGCTTGACGACAATCTCCGTAAAGGGAACATAACGATTCCGAAGGAATACATGAAGGAACCCCAAAAGGGAGGTTCCGTCAATGTTATTTCAACGGATCCTATTGTTCCGATAGACCCTTACACGACCAATGATGGATGGGGTACTGTCTGGACAAAATCTTCAAAGAAAATCTTGGATCATATCCAGAACGCTTCGGAGCGAGATTCAACTCAAAGTTTAAAACCTGCCGAGCCGGTGCTATCGCTTGCGATCGAAGAAACACCCCAGAAGGAGGAGAAAATCGTGGAAGAGAAGAAAACTGAGGCTCTGATGGGTAGACTAGGGGCTGCTTATCCTAGGATGGTTGTTTCCGATTCGGGGGAGAAATCCCTCGAACCTCTGACTCGTATGATTATTTGCTCGCCCTGGCGGGATCTTATAATGATAAGAGTTATGGCATTGGCTACATTTTGGCTGTTTCTAACGATTACGTAACTAGCGACAACCGACTTAATCCGGATCCAATATAAATAACGATTCTCAAATCATACTAAACCTCGATGACCACGATGAAGAAGATGTTCACAAAGGAGGCTACAAAAGCTCAACAAGCAGCGAGTCCATTTGTGAATTTCGAGGAGCTCCAATCGCTATAGAATTAGAGTTATCAGATTTCGAAGCGACTCTAGAAGAGTCGGTCGTTCCAATTCAAGGGGAAACATCGGCAGATCCAGCACCAGACTCAGAACAAGTAACTGAAGTCAATCTAAGAAGCGGAAAAGTTCTACCTCCGAGAATTGGTCTAAAGGATAAAGGAAAGCAGGTGGTTGCTCAGGAGGAGCCAACCCTAGCATAGGAATTGCCCATTCGGGAAGAAACCAAGGAACATGGTAATAAAGTGGACTATATCGTGCTAGCCCAAATTAGAAAGCTACCAGCCAAACTAAGCATATACGACGCTCTGATCCTGTCAAAGGAAATGAGGGAAGCTCTGATCAAGGCTCTACTTGGTCCAGAGATTTGTTTAGCTCAAATGGCCGGTAATTCCTTCGACGAGGTTTGCTTGTTAAAAGAACAGTGAGGTGTTACCTTCACAGACAATGATCTACGACTGAGAACAGCTGATCACAACCGACCGTTGTACATTTCAGTTACTATTGAAAAGTTTACGCTCTCCAGGGTGTTGGTTGATCTGGGAGCATCAATCAACATAATGAATCTTCGGACCCTAGCATATTTGGAAATTGATACTCGTGAGCTTGAAGCAGACAAGATGTTACTAAGAGGCTTCAATCAGAAAGGAGAGAGAGCCCTTGGATCGATAACACTATTAATGAAAACCGGTGACTTAGCAAAGGCAACTACAAAATTCCATATAATTGATTCTGAGACATTGTTCAACGCTCTATTGGGTCGGCCATGGATCCATGAGAATCGAATGGTACCGTCATCTCTGCACCAGTGCATAAAGTATTATGAAGGAGGAGAACAGTGTATTAAAGGTGATTTGCAACCATTCTCCATGCATGAAATCAGAATCCACGAAGATGCAGCCTACTACGCACCTCCGAAGAAAACAATCTTCTCCAGAAATGTCATACCAAATGAAACAAAAGAAGTGCAAGACGATGAAGAGCCTGAAATTCTAGTCCAACAGTTATTCACCACTCCCTTACGGCGAGATGGTGAAGGTTTCTCCAAAACTTGCACCCGAGGTCGAGGCCAGGGACGAGGTCGCGGAAGAGACGTTGGAACAGTTGGACAGAAGAAACCAGTCATTGACGTTGATTGGGAGATCAGTTCCGAAGAAGAAGAAATCAAGAAAGAAGCAGCGGTGATAAGTCAGAAGAAACTCCAGTTCAAGATCTCTCTCGAAGATGAAAAGATTGAAGAATACAAATCAATGTACGAGAAGATTAACCACTATGTACATACTATGACCCTGACCCCGATCCACCCTAATAAGGTCGAGGGTATGGTGGTCAAAGAAGTGCATGGTGGCGGTACTAAACCGATCAAATTCTACCGTGGTGCTTCTTCTTCCAGAATTGAAAATGATGTACAATTTGAAGATGTTGCTTCATCTGAACTAATGGAACTGCCTTTTGAGTGGTACTCTCCCTGTGTTCAAAATTTAATTAAACGTGGTGTCTTACCTCGACGATGGACAAAAGGTCAATCACAACATTTTGAAAAATTATGGAATAATTCCAGTCGGCCTCCCAATTGAAAACATGGTCTCGGATTCGGCACGGTAGGATCAGTTGACGATACGGAATTTTGCTTGGTTGTCACTTGCGAGCCTAATGAAGACTGCTTGGAAGCTTCAGAAGATCTCGAAGATCTACCAATCGGAGATGCTCCGCTAGAATTCGAAGAAAAAATTAAATCTATAATAGACGAGTTAATGGAAGTTAACTTAGGTACTAGCGAAGAGCCTAGGCCGACCTTTGTTAGCTCCTTACTCAATAAAGAAGATTCCGAAAACAAAATCAAGCTATTAATGGAATTCAAAGACTATTTTGCTTGGAGTTAAGATGAAATGCCAGGATTAGCTCCAGAGGTTGCAGTTCACAGGCTAGGAGTGGATCACACTGCTGTTCCAGTCAGACAAGCTCCGAGAAGAATGCGTCTAGAGATTGAACAACAAGTAATAGCTGAAGTTAAGAAGCTAATAGACGCTAAATTTGTCCGTGAAGAGCAATACCCGACTTGGTTAGCCAATGTGGTACCAGTCAGAAAGAAGAATGGTAAGATCAGAATCTGCGTAGATTTCAGAGATTTAAATAAAGCATGTCCAAAGGATGAATTCCCTCTACCAATTCCAGAACTAATGATCGACATCGCTTCATCACATGAAATCTTCTCTTTCATGGATGGATCTTCAGGATATAACTAGATAAAAATGGCACCGGAAGATGAAAGCTCACAGCCTTCAGAATGCCAATTGGAGTGTACTACTACACAGTGATGCCATTTGGATTGAAGAACGCAGGAGCAACCTACCAAAGAGCAATGATGATGATTTTTGATGATTCCATTCACAACCAAGTTGAGTGTTACGTGGATGATGTGGTCATCAAGAGCAAATTAAAGAAAGATCACTTGTATGATTTGAGAATTGTTTTCGAACGATTAAGACAATATAACCTTAAGATGAATCCCCTGAAATGCGCCTTCGGCGTCACCTCTGGTAAATTCTTAGGATTTGTCGTCCGACATCGTGGAATTGAAATCAATCTGGAGAAGATTAAAGCTATCTTAGAAATGCCACCTCCTAAAACCTTGAAGCAATTATGATCCTTTCAAGGAAAATTGGCATATCTTCGACACTTCATCTCGAACTTGTCAGGTAGGTGTCAGCCCTTCTCGGCATTAGTTAAAAAGGATGCTAAATTCGTTTGGGAAGAGAAATGTCAACAAGCCTTCGATGACATCAAACAGTACCTAATGACACCTCCTGTCTTAGCAGCCCCAGTCTCGGGACGACCGTTGATACTTTATACCGTGGCTTTAGACGACTCTCTCGGAGCCCTGTTAGCCCAGGTCAATGATGAGGGAAAAGAAAACGCGCTCTATTACCTAAGCCGTCGTCTAATTCCGACGGAAGTAAAGTATCATCCTATTAAGAAGCACTGTTTGGCCCTGATCTTCGCCGCACAGAAGCTCAGGCACGAAAAGCTTTCTCATAAGGTCAACCTTATTTCAAAGTTTAATCCGTTGCAATATTTGATGACCTGACCGACACTTTCCGGCAGACTTGCCAGGTGGTCAATGATACTATTGTAATTCGATATAACTTTCATTCCTCTTCGTGCCGCAAAGGGACAAGTCCTGACATACTAACTTGTTGCACACCCTTTACCGGCAAAATCTCCTCTCAACGATGACTTGCCAGACGAGCAGATAATGAGCCTAGAAGACCTCGATGATTAACATTGGGAATTGTACTTCGACGAAGGATCTTCAGCACAGAAAGATAAAGAATCACAAACGATAGTGCCCGGTAAGACAGGAATCAGACTAATCTTTATAACACCGGAGCGGGGGATGTTAAGGTATTACTATCATTTAACAGAACCATGTATGAATAATGAGGCAGAGTACGAAGCCCTCATAACAGGATTGGAATTAACCATTCAGATGGGAATAACGGATATCAACATCTATGGGGATTCACAGTTGATCATTCAGCAAGTCGTCGGACAGTACAAAATTCTGAAACCAAGACTCGAGCAGTACTTTCAGTATGCCATGCAGTTATTGGAACAAATTTTGAATGTAATAATCTACAAGATTCCCAGAAGAGAAAATGCTCTCGCAGATGCGTTAGCCCGACTTACAAAAGAATTTGCCTGCTTTCAGGATGAGTCAGTTGAAATGTCAGTTCAGGGACGGCAGGTTCTCTCACAGCTCGACATGGATATGATACACAAATCAGAAAAAGCTGAAGAAACAATTGCAGCAGTGACAGAAAATGCAGAAGATTGGCGACGGCCATTAATAGACTACTTGCAAATAGGAAACTTACTGGACGATAAGTCATTAGTCTATCAAATCAAGAAAAGAACTCTGTCTTTTGCATTAATAAACAACACGTTATACAGGAGGTCTTTTGATCAGATGTGGCTAAGATGCCTGAGCGAGTCCGAGGCTTGTGAAATTGTCAAAGAAGTACACTCAGAAATTTGTGGCGCTCACCAGTCAAGTCCGAAGATGAAAATGAAAATTAAAAGACTAGGGTACTACTGGCCTTCGATGATGACCGATTGCATGAAGGTCGCCAAGCGTTGTCACCAGTGCCAAGTGCATGGAGTGGTTCTACATCAACCTCCAAATATGCTACATCCGATAATCGCGTCATGGCTGTTTGTGTGTTGGTGGACAGATATCGTGGGTCTGATAGAACCGCCTTCTTCAAGAGGACATCGCTTCATTCTTGCAGCTACATATTACTTTTCCAAGTGGGGAGAAGCTATACCGCTCAGAGAAGTGAAGGAACACCACGTGCTACAGTTCTTCAAGAATCAAGTTGTCTACCGTTTCGGAGTACCGCGCAGAATCATTTCAGATAATGGGTCCGCGTTCAAGAGTAAGAAGATCAACAATTTTGCCAGAAGACACGGGATTGATTGGCGCTATTCAACAATCTATTACCCAAGAGCGAACGGCTTGGCCGAGGCTTTTAATAAAACTCTCATCCAAATCCTAAAGAAAACTTTGGACGACAACAAAAGAAATTGGCACGAGAAGTTGTTAGAAGCCTTATGGGCCTACAGGACAACTTTCAGAACTCCTACCCAGTCTACACCTTACGCCCTAGTGTACAGGTCCGAGGCCGTCTTACCTTGGAAGTACAGCTTCCGTCACTCAGAATTGCAGTTGCAGATAAGATCACTACAGAAGAAAATGCCAAATTACGATTGGAGGAATTGGAAAGCTTGGAAGGAAAAATACTTTCAGCACAGTAGAATTTGGAATTGTATCAAGCTAAGATGATCCAGACCCACGATAAACTAGTCCGTCCAAGGACATTTAATGTTGGTGACTTGGTTCTAGTTCTCTGAAGACCTATTCTTGCACACCACAAGATAGGAGGTAAATTTGAACCGACATGGGAAGAGCCATTCGTGGTCGAGCAGTCTACTCAGGAGGTTCCTACCAACTGGTGAATTGTCGTGGAGAACGACCTATGCTTCCAATCAATGGACGATATTTGAAGAAGTATTACGCAACCTGATGTTTCGAAGGATGAACTTTAAAAATGAGGTCTCATTCCTAGAAGCACGGGTAGAGTAATCATTTGCGACTGGGTTCGAACCCAAAACATAAAAAAAAAGGATGATAAAAAAAAATCATTAACAAAAAATGTGTTAAAAAAGGAAAAAAATGTGTGAAATTGTAATAATAAAATGTCAATTTTTCCTTTTAAATCAATTCATTCCTGATCTTTCCCTCATCTCTTCCTACTTTCTTTAAAAATTAAAAGAGATAAATAAGAATTTTTCAATAATAAATGTTTTTCTTATTCTTCTTGTTCTTAGTACAGCCCCTGATCTTTTCCTTATTTTTTTGCAGTGAAATGTCAAAGGGGCGGTTGGTTCTGAACTTTAGAAATGGCGTGAGTCTAGCACTTGATGAAAAGAGGGTGAGGGATGGAGTCGTGATCGAGATTGACTCTGACTTCACACCAGCCGGGCTACAATATGAAGAAAATGATTGGACCCCGATTGATCGAGAAGAGTTCCACAGTCAGACAGTGATGAAATTGGGTGGCCCAAGTCAGCAATCCGCCAGCAAGAAGAGAAAAGCAAACGCCGCTCATGCAATAGGAGAAGATAAGAAAGTTAAGTCCGTTGTTGCTACAGCAGAGGGCAGGCTTGTCAGCGCCATGCCCACAGAAGTCCAAGGGGTAAGGAGAGCTACTCTCATTGCCACCCAGCGGAGGAACAAGAATCGCCGCATTCTCAAGATGTTAACCAAGTTAGCAGCAGATCAACATGAAGAGACAGTTGCTACCGTCAATACAAATACCCCGAAGAAATTGGTTCGTCAGGAACCGGAAAGGAGGAGATCAACTCCATGGAAAGCAGAACAGGTAAAGGAAATTCCAAGAAGAGCAGAAATAGAATCAGCACCTCGACGCGAGCGGATGCAGCGGTTCCGAAGAGTCTTGTTGCGAAAGCAACCCCGGAGGATGTCCCGACAGAGACTATCCCCGAGGAGCCAAGACATGCAGGAGAGCGTGCCGAGGTTGAACCATACATTCCCCAGTACGTTACTAGACCTCGCCAGTTGCAGATAATTCCGGAATATGAGCTGGAAAGGATACAGAATGTTGAAAAGAAAACTTTTGAATACTTTGAAAGAATTGGAGGCAAGAGGATCAATATCTTAGAAGGCCTTGAGCTGCATACAGATGTGTTTTCGGACTACGAACAACAACAAATTGTAAACTGTGTACTTGAGCTTCAGAAAATGGGCCGAGCTGGTCTTCTAAGGGAAAAGACCTATTCAGAACCCCGAAGATGGATGCCAGGAAAAGGAAGAATTACAATCTAATGCGGATGTTGCTACAACTTCGCGGTAGACAGGAAAGGGAATCCACCAGGAATACTCCGTCGCAGTGAGGTGGATCCGATGCTGAATATTATCAAAAGAATGGTAAAAAGGATGATAACATGGAGGGTATTGCCTGCAGATTGCATACCCAACAGCTGCATCATTAACATCTAGAAGGAAGGCGACTGCATACCTCCACACATAGACCATCATGATTTCGTTAGACCTTTCTGTACAGTGTCTTTTGTCAACCAGTGCAATATCATGTTCGGATCTGACCTCCGGATTGCAGGCCCCGGTGAGTTCCGAGGGCCGGTGGAGATACCACTACCGGTAGGTTCCGTCCTGGTGTTGAAAGGAAACGGAGCAGACATCGCAAAACATTGCATTCCAGGAGTGCCTGTGGAACGAATCTCCGTCACTTTCAGGAGAATGGATGACAGAAAAATGCCTTTCCACTTTCAGCCAGATCCAGAGTTAGAGAGTCTCCAGCCCTACGAGCTGTGATTTACATGGGAAATATCACACCTCCAATGCACATCCATACGACATTCCTGCCAAGGATGACTTGAAAGGTGATGTTATTATCCATGTATCTCACTATCCAGACATGGATTTTGACAATTGCTTTTGAAAGAAACTTGAAGAATCTTACACAATCCGTGTTCGATTTATATGGATTGTATGAGATATTGAATTCTCTAGGAAAATATCATCATGTTTTGGAGCAAGATGTGTGATGTATTTTCGACGAGATTGGAATGAAAATGACCATGTCATGTTTTGCCTTCACCTCTTTTTGTGCAAATTGACTGGGAAACACCGTTAAGTTAAATGAACTTCGAACAAAGAACAAAGAACAAAGGGAAAATAAAAATAAAATGAGAACTCTTTTAAAAACGTGAATGTCAAACCGAACCCCAAATAAATGCAAACCCTAAATTGAAAATCAAGCTAAAATCAAATCACAACAAGCGATTAAGAAAAATTCCTGAATCTGAAATCCCCAGCCTTCGGCTATTCCCGAATCTCTTTTTGACTCTCCATATTTCCTTCCCTCTTTTGAGAAGGTCGACTAAATCTACTGACACAGAACCATGAAATTTTTTGATTTGGTTCTGATGGCATAGATTCATATCCTTCACCAAATAATCAGACTTTGATCGATCCTCGTGGGACGTGAAACACTTTCACGTCTCATTCCAAATCTTCTGCTAAACTCAAATCTCCACAGCAAATTTCAACCTTTTAAACCTTTGAGACTAGAACCAGATTCCAGATCTCTTTTGAACCTTTGAGACTGGAACCAGATTCTAGTTCTCTTTAAACCTTCGAGACTGGAACCAGACTCCAGTTCTCTTTAAACCTTCGAGATCGGAACCTCGATTCCAGCTTCTCTTTAAACCTTCGAGACCGGAATCGGACTACGCGTTCTCTTTAAACCTTCGAGACTCGGAACCGCATTCCAGTTCTCTTTAAACCTTCGAGATCGGAACCATTCTCCGGCTCTCTTTAAACCTTCGAGACCGGAACCGGACTCCGCTTGTTCCAGACCTCCAGCTCTCTTTAAACCATCGAGACCGGAACCAAACTCCAGCTCTCTTTAAACCTTCGAGATCGGAACCGGACTCCGGTTCTCTTTAAACCTTCGAGACTGGAACCAGATTCCAGTTCTCTTTAAACCTTCAAGACCGGAATCAGATTCCAGTTCTCTTTAAACCTTTGAGATCGGTACCAAATTCCGACTCTCTTCCCGAGATTGCTACCTAATTTCAACTCTCTCCTTCCGAGACTGGTACCAAATTCCAGATCTTATTTCGAGATCAGTACCTAAATTCTGATTCTCATCCTTTTCAATCGATACTTAAACTCTGATTCTTACTCCGAGGCTGGTACCCAAATTCTAGTTCTCTTCGCAATCCCGAGGTTGGAACCTAGGTTCCAATTCTCATTTCAAATCTAGATTTCCTTGAATCAATTTTAAATTAAACCTCAACCGAAATTGATACTCGAAACAAATCGAAATCTAAACTCACACACTAAAAAAAAAACTCGGAATAGAAAATGAAATGAAATCTAAATCAAACTTCTCCGGATCTTATGACCTGGAATTCACCTCCTTTTCTATTCCCCAGCGAGAGTTCAGGGATCTCCAGTCTTTGAGATATACTCGATACTCCCCAGCAGAAATTTGTTTCTACTCTGTTCTAAGTGTGTCACTTAGACGTCTGGGTTGGTTTTGTTGATCTCTTCGGTCAACGCCAATACGCGCGGTATGCTTGGTTAGCACGCCACACCTATTGGGGGTCCATTTGTTGACCTCATTTTTGATGAGGTCTTTTCTCTTCTCTCTCCTTAGTACTCAGAATCTAGCCTTAGGCTTTCCCTTTGACTATCTTAGAGGAATAGAAATGGAAACCACCACTTAGAAATTCAAAAATCTCTTAACTCTCTGCAAACCCCATAAGTTTGATTGTAAACCCCTAATTCACTTGGAGGGTTAAGATCAAATGTGGAGGTTTAAAGGATGAGTTCCCTATAGGACTCTTTGGCCTTAGGACTACCCTGGGTGGCCTGGTCTGGTGAGGGTTGACCTGCACACATTACACTTTCACACACATTCCAAATCCTAAAATCATTCATACCTAGCTTGACTTCCTGACTCATATAAGTAATTCATATGGATGGACCTTAACCCCTAGGCCCTTGGCTAAGAGGGTTAGGAACAACATAGTGAATGCCTCAAATGAGTCCTCTCATGGATCTTATGGGCTTGATATGGCTTCATGGCTCAACCAAAGTGATTCCATTCTAATTAAACCTGATCAATCTTCATTTTTTTAAAATTTCAATTTTTGACCCCCGGGGCCCTACACCCGCCAAACCTACCAAATGTCCCTGAAGCTACCCAAAATTTGCAAAAATTACCTAAATTATCCAAAATTCCTCAAAAACAATACTAATCATTTCACACAATTCAAATTGATCATCCTTAGCCAAATATACAAAAATTTCCAAAAATACCCCCAATACCCTTCAAATATCCAAAATGCCCTTTTTAACCAAAAAATCCATAAATTCCAAAAATTCCCAGAAAATTCCAGAAAATCTCAAATATTTCCAATTTCATTTTGTTCAACTAACCATAGGCCAATTTTGTCAATTTAACCCACTTTTACCAAAACCCCCAATTTGGCCCATTTTTAACCCAAAGTGAACCCGATGTCAAACCAAACCAACCCAAGTGACCTCAATTTTGATCCAATACAATTCTAAACTTCAATTCAATATCCCCAATATCAATTTAGACCAAATATAAGCCCAATTTGATTAACATTTGGATCCAATTCCAATTTGAAGCTTAAAGCCCAATTTTGGCCCATAACCTAAACTTAGCCCAAACTAACCCATCTCAACTCCAATTAACCCCAAATCTTTTCCTAAACCTTCCTAATATCCCCACAAACAAAACACTAACAAGATTTTCCCCAAATTTGGACCCAAACTCCACCCAAATCTAATCCAAAACCAAAATCCCCAATTTTGGCCTAAACCCACCATGAACCCAAATGGGTTCAAATCCCAAAATCAAAGCCCAACCAAAGTTGAAAACTCTTTGTAACACTCTCATAAACATTTCTCAACATTAATTTTACATCAAATCTAACATTAGCCCAACCTTAGTCCAAGTTAGCCCAATTTGACCCACTTTGCCCCCTATACCAAAAAGTCCCAAATCAAACCCAATTCAACTCTAAATCACCTCAAATTTGTTTCAAATCACTCATGACACATTCCTAAACTAAAACCAACATTTGTTTGGCCTAATCCTCCACAAAATTTCAATCCACCAATTTGTTTTCAAACCTAAAGGCCCACTTTCTTAAACCATTTTAAAAGCCCATTTTCACCAAATCCAAAAGGCCCAAAGTCAATCCAAAGCCTACATGACACTTTCACCTCATCATCCCTTTGATTTAAATCACTCGCTAAGTTTCAAATTCATCATTAAACTTTTCTAAACTAATCCACATGCCAATTTCCCCTAAATTCATCAAACATGCCAAAACCCTTTTTCATGAAACAAGCCAACCTTTTCCGAGCCAAGTGTAAGCCAAATGTGAGCCATTTACAAGCCATATGAAGCCATGAGAGTTTTGACACCTCACCTAGTCATTTATGGCAAGAAGAGGGGAGCCTTTCCTAAGCCTTCATTAAGCCCCTTTAACACAATTTATGCTACACTCTAAACTAAGTTTAGCCCCATCACCTTGGATGGGGACTTCACCACCACTTCCTAGCTGACCCAAATGATTCTCCCTCAGCCCAAAGTCAAGCCTTGAGGAGGTGCACCTAGCCTAAACCATGCCTTGGACCAAACCAAGTCAAAATGACCCTTTCCCCTTACCACTTAAATCAAACCTCTTTGCACTTGGCATTGGCCAATTAAACCCACAAACTTCAAGCCCTGACCCTCCTGATCAGGATGGTGACCTGACCCTGGCCGGCCAGCCACCAGGTCACCGGAAAACACCACGAGCTGAGAGGTCTAAATGGATTCAAAATTCAATTTGAACTAGCCGAGTTGTCCCATACCCAATGGCCACTCGCGACTGTTCTTCTCTTCACTGAGAGCTGATTGAACCAAGCCATCAAACCCCCCTGGAGGCCCTGGCCATGGCTATTTAAACCAGCCACCCCTCTCGGCCAAAAGGTTGGCTGAAATCAACCTTCATAGAATCCCTCCAAACTCCTCACAGAGCTTCCCCTAGCCAAGAGCAATCCATCCCCACTGTTCTCCTGCCCTAAATCCCAGTGATTGAGCTCAATTTTGGAGCTCAATTCTCAGGCCAGAACAGGACATCTCTCAAACCTCCACCAAAACTAAATTAAACTCACCCACACCTGCACAGGACCAAGAGAAGGAGTTCCCCAGTGGAAGCCCCCTCACCAGGCCAGCCATTCTCTCTATCGGCCAAGCTTTGAAATCGGGCTTGGTGGAAGTTGCACCTAGACAAATCGACTGGGCAAGAAGCTTCATCCCTAGGCTCTTCCAGCTCCAGTGAACGTGCCAAGCACATTCATTTGAGGCCTCACCTCCTGAACCAAGGTATGGACACTCCTCCTTCCCGAGAGCTTCTTTCGATTCTCCATTTTGTTTGAGTCAATTTCATTGCATGTAAACCGTATGGATGTGTTCGTCTCTTCAAGACGAATCATAGAGTATAAGAACACGAAAATTTATTGAGAAATGAGGGAGATATTAGGGTTTGAGTGTGGATGGTCATGGGTGCACACCAGTCGTAGACGATGACCAGGAACCGTCGGATCGCGCGTGTATCGAATGGACGATCCAGATCGAGCCGGACGAGGAGATGGAGCGAGACCGCGGGCCGCGTGGCATCCCAGTCAGATGGCGGCGTCGAATAGGAATGCGCCGCGTGGGCCTTCGGAGCTGCCGAGGTTGACGCGGCGCTGACTGGGTTAAGTAGGAAATTAGGTATTTTCTGATTTATTTAAATACCCAGAACTTTAAAAATCCATATCTTTGTGTAGAAAAATCATAAAAATAAACTAAAAATACTCTCTTGCTCAGTGAACAGAGGAGAATAATGTGGAAAAAGAATTGAGTTAATTTGATGAATATTTTATTATTAATTAATTATTTACTCATTTCAGCATTTTAATTCTCCATTTGTATAGACAATTCACCATGGAATGAGACCATAGGGCTTTTGAAGCCTCTAATCTTGGGAATATTCCCTGAATTTTTCAAGGTCAGAGGCTATCTCTATGGAAAGTTATGTATTTTTCAAATTTCTGTCACTGTTTTTGGTCTTTTAATTCCATTAATTAGCATATTGCTTAGAAAATTCTAGGAAAATTTGGGGAAGTTTCTTAGGACTAGAGGACCCTAGGATAATTATGTTTTGAATTAATTCATTAAGAATAACCCTAATTGGCCTAATTACTCAAAACTAAAATTTAATTAATTAGGGTTAACCACACATCAAAAGAACTTGAAAACAATTCTCAACTTATCTTTAGGATCTGAGGGACCTTACATAAAAATTTGAAATCAATTGGAAATGTTTAACCTCACTAAATGGATTAATTAAGTTACATGACCAAAATTGAATTTTAAAAATTCATAACTCTAAAAATAAATTTTAAAAATTCCCCAAATTGGTTTTGTGGGCTCTCTGATATCAGAAGAGTCTAAGAAAATTAAAATTGGAATTTTCTAAAAATCTTCATTTTTCACCTTATTTTAATATTTTAATAATTAAAAAATAATAAAAATCACAAAAATATTAAAAATCATAAGAATGTCATATTTTAACTCCTAATCACTTAGGAACAAATTAAATATTTTTCCCAAGTCCCTAGGATAAGATATTGAATTTTAAAGGCTTAAGACAATTTTTGAATTAAAAAATGGATTTTCCAACCTTTTCACCAAATTAATTCTAATAAATAAAAAAAATAAAAAAAATATAAAATTTGTTTTTCTGGACTCCTTGAGGTTAGAGAGATTTAAGAAAAATATAAAATCCATTTTTCAACTTTAATTTTATTTTATAATTGATTAATACTCCAAAACTCAAAATAATTATAATAAATAAAATATAATTCAAAAAATCACCAAAATTGGTCGAAGTGATCCTCTGGTTCATTAAGAACATCCCATAATTTTCTTAAGGACAGAAACCTTACCTTGGTCATGTTGTTGAATTTCCATTGAAAATACCTATTTTTCATTAAAATAAATATATAATTAAATTAAATTCAGAAAAATCATATTTTCTCCTCTAATATCTTAATTGACATATGAGTGAAGTGACATAAAAATTTCAAGCTCATTTGAGCTCAATTTGATGAGTTATGAAATAATTAAGCTTAAAAGGGTATATTAATAATTAAGAATTTTAACCCATAATTAAAACTTTAGGTTTAATCAAAATGGGGGGTAAAATATTTGATCTTAATTCTTTCTTAGATGATTGAAACTTTGGAAAATAAAAGGGTAGGAACTCATTGATCACTTCTAATAAACCAAAAAAAAAAAAAAATTAAACCTTAATTAATTAAATAATTTGAATTTTGGAAGAATAATTAAAAAAAATTTGGATTATTAAAATGGGGATATAATTTAGAGAGACTATAATCACTTAAACTAAAATCCCCAAATGAATCACTTTAATTATATTTAACTCTTAATTAAACTTAAGATGATAATTGAAATTAATAAATTAATAATAAAGAAAAGACAACCCTTAATTAAATTAAAACTTAAAATATTAAATAACTTGATAATTAAATTGAAATAAATTTAAAACATTAAAAAAAAATCTAAAATTTATTAATTTTAAAAATCACTTGAATGCAAATTTAAAGCAAACTTGATACATCAAAATCAATTTCAAAAAAAAAAAAAAATCTTAATTAAAAAATCAAACCAATTGAAAGTTAATCTAGAATATTGCAATTAAATTAAAATTAAATCATTAAAGTCTAAATTAAATTATTTAAACTCCTCTTTCAATTCAAATATTTTAAAACACTTAAGAATAAAATAACTTGAACACTATTCCAAACTTAAATTTATTAAAATTTTATAATTAAATTAAATCACCTTAAAACATTAATTCTAATTTTAAATCATTGAAATTCTTAATAAATTAATTTGCCCCTAAAGTCTTTTACCATTATAACTCTTAAATGGAGCATCAAGTGAGGTGTCACTTCATTTATGAGATAATCAAATGTCCTAAGTTCACTGAGCAAGAGTTAAAACTTAACTAAAAAAATTTTGGATGATTGATTCATCTCTACAATAAAAATTCATTTAGACTCGAAATAATCTCAAAAGTATTGAAAAGATATTTAGAACCCGTTCTAAGCACTTCCTCAATACAATGAGGTGTTTTAAGAAGAGTAATTGAGCATAATTGTTCTGTGATGAAGAAAATCATCCATATAAAGAACCTAGACGTCATAGGAACTGACTAGCAGTAGGATTAGGATCTTGGTAGACAACCAAAACCATTCCCTTAGCTTTACCTAGGTACTTGTTGCAAATATTTAAATGTTCTAACATGTGTTTAAGTGTAGCTTGGAATGACGAGAAGACCCTCCAGGTACGCTTTTACTTTATTGCAATTTACTTCATTGCAACTTATTTACCTGTACTGCGCTTTACTTTTCTTGCATGATAAACAGGATTGTTGCATGAAAACTGAAACCTTTAGGATAGCCACAAAACTGAAACCAAAACTAAATTAAAAGTCACACAAGATAAAATTCACCACCACAACATCTAAAACATAAAACAACTCAAAATTTAATCACAAACAGAACAACAAAACTACAACTGTAACTAAATTAAAACGTCTCATTGAATGATCGGGAATACCTCGGATGATGTAACCCACGTGTTGCTAACGGGATTTCCCACGGTCTAAATGAAAGTGTGGAACTCATTCAGTTGAGTTTAGCAAATTCATCTGGACTAAGTGAATTCGATGAAAATAACGGTGCCAAGATGACGGAACCGTGGGATCTTAATCGGTTATGTTTAATCAACTTTAAGATTTTTTTTAAATAAAACATTAAAAATATTTGGACTTTAAGATTTCTCTAAACCAAAACACTTCTCTCATCTCTTGATTGCACCTTCTAAAACTAAACCTTTGCAACAACAAGGAACTTGGAGCACAGTGGGCAGCTCGGCCATCGTGCAATATAAACTAAACCTTAGCAAAACTTGGATCGACATCAGCAAAACCATTCTTAGAATTAAACAACTAAACCATAGGATTTCGAGGTAGTTTACCTAGTGCAATATAAATTCTCAACTCTTTGTTAGGCATTTGCAAAATGATGTTATGCAAATTAAGCCTAACCGGTTTTAGGATTCCGAGGTAGTCGTTCGATACGACATAAACCCTCACATCTTCGAGGGTATTTGTATGATTGTGTCATACAAATATAAGTCCTAATTAATTAAAATTAGCAGGATTGAAACATTAAATAAACTCCCAAATTGAAGCCTAACAATAGGATAGTTGGGAAGTCACCGAAGTTCACTTCAGGTCCATGACATCCCCTATTTCTTTTCCTTTGATTCCCTAAAATAACTGTTCCAAATTTGATCCATTCCCAATTGAAAATTCCAAAATCCAATTGTTTGTAAACCTTAAACTTTGAAATTCTTAAGAGCAAAACCACTGATCATTATCGAGAGTTTTCGTAAATGATTCCTGTCATTTAAGATGTAATTAACTATAGGGGCTTGCCCTTATAGGGAACTTTAAGAACCTGAGTAATATAAACCCTGCTTAATTCCCTTATATTAAGCGGGGAACTTGTCGGCTTATAAAATTGGTTCGCAGACCAAACAGATGTCACAAATCTTCTAGATTATTTAATTGAGCCCCATCATAAAACAGTGTGTCTATTCTTCGAGATAGATACATGGTTTGTGATGCGGTGCTCGTTTATATGAACTATTCGGGATGTGAGATCGGTTTGACTTCATATCTTAAAATTTTCAAACTTAAAGTTATTTTCAAAATTAAATGCTACTTTCCAAATTTTATATATATTTAAATTAAATTTAAATTATGAAAATTCGCCGACAATTTCTATAGGCGACCCCTTTTCAAAACACAAACCTTAAAATATGCCGACAATTTATGTAGGCGACCCCTTTTCAAAACACAAACCTAAAAATATGCCGACAATGAACTTATTTTTTTTCTTATTGTTCTCGTTCTTAGTACAGCTCCTGATCCTTTCCTTTTCTTTCGCAGGGAAATGTCGAATGGGCGGTTGGTTCTAAACATCAATAATGGCGTGAGTTTAGCACTCGATGAGAAGAAGATGAAGGATGGGGCTGTGATTGAGATCGACTCTGATTTCACACTGGCTGGCTTGCAGTACGAGGAGGCCGATTGGACCTCGATTGACCGGGATGAGTTCCACAGTCAGATAGTGGTAAAATTGGGTGGCTCGAGTTAGCAGTCTACCGACAGAAAAAGGAAAGTGAACACCGCTCATGTAATGGGAGAGGACAAGAAAGTTAAGTCCATGGTTACTACAGCAGAGGGTAGGCTTGTCAGCGCCGTACCCACAGAGGTTCAAGGAATTAGGAGAGCTACTCTCACTCTTACACAGCGAAGAAACAAGAACCTCCGCATTCACAGGATGCTGAGCAAGCTAGCGGCAGACCAGCATAAGGAGACAGTTGCTACCGTCAGTGCAAGAACTTCTAAGAAGCCAGTTCGGTAGGAGCCAGAAAAGAGGAGATCGACTCCAAAGACAGCAGAGAAGATGAAAGAGATCCCGAGACGAACAAGAGCAGAATCAGCGCCACGACGCCAGACAGATGCACTAGTTCTGAGGAGCATCAATGCGAAAGCAACCACGGAGGATGTCTTGACAGAGACTATCCCTGAGGAGGTGAAACACATAGGAAAGCGTGCTGGGGTTGAACCATACATCCCACAGTATGTTATTAGACCCCGATGACTTCAGATAGCTCCAGAATACGAGCTGGAGAAATTGCAGAAAGTTGAAAAGAAGACCTTTGAATATTTTGAAAGGATTCGAGGCAAGAAGATCAACATCCTGGAAGACATTGAGCTGCATACGGATGTGGTCTCAGACTACGAGCAGCAAAAAATTGTGGATTGCATCATCAAGCTTCATAAAATGGGCTGAGCTTGTCATTTGAGAGAGAAGACCTACTCAGAACCTCGGAGGTGGATGAAAGGAAGAGGAAGAGTTACGATCCATTGCGGGTGTTGCTACAACTTCGCCGAAGACAGAAAGGGAAATCCACCAGGGATACTCCGTCGTAGAGAGGTGAATCCGATGCCAGGAATCATCAAGAAGGTGGTGAAGAGGATGGTGACATGGAGGGTGCTACCTGCAGATTGCATACCCAACATCTGCATCATCAACACATACAAAGATGGCGATTGCATACCGCCACACATAGATCATCATGACTTTGTCAAACCCTTCTGCACAGTGTCTTTCGTCAACCAATGGAACATTATGTTCAGATCAGACCTCCGGATAGCAGGCCCCAGAGAATTTCAAGGGCCAGTAGAGATAACTTTACCGGTAGGTTCCGTTCTGGTGTTAAAAGGAAATGGAGCAGACATAGGAAAGCACTGCATCCCGGGCGTACCTTTTCAGCGGATCTCCGTCACTTTCAGGAGGATGGACGATAGAAAAATGCCTTTCCACTTTCAGCCGGATCCAGAGTTAGAGAGCCTTCGACCCTACGAGCTGTGAGCTACGTGGAAAATAGCACACCTCCGATGCACATCCGAACGGCATTTCTTGCCAAGGATGACTTGGAAGGTGATGTTATTGCCCAAGTTTCTCACTATTCAGACATGGATTTTGACAGATGCTTTTGGGAGAAACCTGCAAGAATCTTACGCAGTCCATTTTTGGATTTATAAAGATTGTATGAGATGCTTAATTTTTAAGAAAAATATCATCATGTTTTGGATCAAGCTGTATGATGTATTTTCAGCAAATTGGAATGGAAACAACCATGTCGTGTTTTACCTTCACTTCTTGTGTGCAAATTTGACTGGGAAACACACTAAGTTGAATGAACTTTGAATGAAGAACGATTTGAAAATAAATGAAAACTCTTTTATAAATCTGAATTCCAAGACGAACTTCAAATTAACTTGAACTCTAATTGAACAAAAATGAAATCGAATCACTAAAAGAAACGAAACAAATCTAAATCTCAAGCTGAATTCCAATCTGAATCCTTTGTTTCGAATCTTTCGATTCTTCTTCAAATTGAAATCCATCTGAAACTCCTTTGAACCCTCTTTCGAGTTGATTCTTTCCCACAGAAGACTCAAACTTCAACTTCAAACTTCTAAACTTTTTCGTCGTTCTGAAGCCCTTTCGATTCACTGCGATTTCTTCCCTCTTTTGAGAAGGACCTTGAGTCTACTGACACAGAACCACGAGATTCTCAATTTGGTTCTGATGGAATGGATTCACATCCTTCGCCAAAAAAGATCAACCTTTGATTAAATCTTTCGGGATGTGAAACACTTTTATGTCCCATTCCAATCTTCCACTACACTTCTAAACACCGAAATCTTCACAAATCAATCGTCAACCTTCGAGGTTGGTACCTAAATTTTGGTCCTCATTTCTGAGGTCAAAACCTAAATTCTGACTCTCTCCTTTCGGGATCAATACCAAAATTCTGATTCCCATCACCTTTGAGACTGGTACCTAAATTCTAGTTCTCTCCCTTTTGAGGTCGATACCTAAATTCTGATTCTCTTTCTGAGATTGATACCTAAATTTCAATTCTCTCCTTCGAGACTGGTACCTAAATTCCAGTTCTCTCCCTTTGGAGGTCGGTACCTAAATTCATATTCTCTTTCTGAGATTGATACCAAAATTTCAATTCTCTCTTTCGAGATTGGTACTTAAATTCCAGTTCTCTCCCTTTGAGACTGGTACCTAAATTCCAGTTCTCTCCCTTTCGAGGTTGGTACCTAAATTCCGAATCTCTTCTGAAACTGGTACCTAAATTCCAGTTCTCTTTTCGAGATCAGTACCTAAATTCTGATTCTCATCCTTGTCGAGGTCGGTACCTAAATTTTGACTCTCTTCCGAGACTGGTACCTAAATTCCAATTCTCTTTATGAGATCAGTACCTATTCTGATTCTCATCCTTTTCGAGGTCGGTACCTAAATATCGACTCTCTTCTGAGACTGGTACCTAAATTCCAGTTCTCATTTTGAGATCAGTACCTAAATTCTGATTATCATCCTTTTCGAGGTCGGTACCTAAATTCCGACTCTCTTCCGAGACTGGTACCTAAATTCCAGTTCTCTTTTCGAGATCAGTACCTAAATTTTGATTCTCATCCTTTCCGATCGGTACCCAAATCCCGATTCTCTCTCTAGAGGCTGGAGCCTAACTTCCAGTTTCTCTTCTTAAGGCTAGAGCCTAAATTCTAGTTCTCCCTTCAAATCCTGAGGCTGGAGCCTAAATTCCAGCTCTCTTTCCGAATCCCGAGGTTGGAACCTAGGTTCCAATTCTCATTTCAAATCCAGAATTTCCTTGAAATCAATTTTAAATCAAACTTTAATCAAAATTCAAACTCAAAATTAAAAATTGAAATAAAAATCTGAAACGAATCTAAAATCCACTCTCTCCAAATCTTGTGATTTGAAATTCACCTCCTCTTTCCCCAGCGAGAGTTCTGGAATCTTCAGTCTTGGATATTTACCTGATACTCCCCAGCGGAAATTTTCTACGCTTTGTTCTAAGTGTGACACATAGAAGTCTGTGTTAGTTTTGTTGATCTCTTCGGTCAACACCAACACGTGCAGTGTGCTTGGTTAGCACCCCACACCTATTGGGGGTCCATTTGTTGATCTCATTTTTGGTGAGGTCTTTTTCTTTTCTCTTAGTGCTTAGGATCTAGCCAAAGGATTTCTCCTTGACTATCCTAGAAGACTAGAGATGGAACCCATTATTTAGAAATTCAAACCAAATCTAGATTCTCTTTAGAATCCTATATAGATGGTCATCAACCTCCAAATCACTTGGAAGGTTAGGACCAATGTGTGGGAAGACAAAGATGAATTCCTATAGGATGTTCAAGCCTTAGGACAACCCTGGGTGGCCTGGTCATGGTGAGGTCTGGCTAGCACACACTACACTTCCACACCCATCCTATACCCTGAACCATCCCTACCCAATCTTGGCCCCTAGTTCATTGGAGCACTCATGTGGCTAAAGTCCAACCCCTAGCCCTTGGCTATGAGGGTTCGGAACAACCTATGAGACGTTCAAAATGGATATTTCTTGGTCCATGGCTCACTTTAAGCTTTTTTACCCTCTCAACCATAATCAAATTCCACTTTTGCTAAAATTCCTGGTTTTGACATTGGGTCCTTCAAACCTACCTAAGATTACCTAAATTGCCCCTACAACTACCGAAACTCTCCAAAATTTCCCAAAAATTATCCAAAATTCCCAAAAATCTTAGAAATCATTTTAAAACAATTCCCACCTTTTAAATCCACTAAAATACCCCAATACCCTCCAAATAACCTCTCAATACCCTAAATACCCTTTTAGCCCAAAAATCCAAAAATTCCAAAAATTCCTACAAAATTCCAGAAAATCCCAAATATTCCCAATTTCATGTTATTGAACTACACCATAAGCCAATTTTGCCAAAACAACCCACTTTTATCAAAATCCCCAAGTTGACCCACTTTTTAACCTAAATGGTTCCAATGTCAAACCTAATCAACCCATTTGACCCCAATTTTGATCAATTTAAATTCTAGACTTTCAATCAACATCCTCACTACCAATCTAAACCAAATCCAAGTCCAAATTGATTCACATTTGAGTTCAATTCCATTTGAAATCCAAATCCCCAATTTTGCTCAATTAATCCAAAATTCCCCAATTAACCTAATGTCAATCATTTCTCCCCAAATTTCAATCCTAAACCTTCCATGGTACTCTCATGAAACCCATTCAACTTTCAATTATCCAAATTTGATCCTAAGCTTAACCTAAAACTATTTGGAAATTAAGATTATCCCATTTTGGCCTAACTTGAATCCATACCCTAAATCTACTAAATTGATTGGCCTAACCTTAAAATTTCTTCTCAATTGATGCTGGGAACTCTTCAATACATTTTCCTAAACCATTTGAGACTTCCAATTGGGTCTAAACCCACCTTAAACAAACTTGGGCCCAACTTGATCCAACCTTGCCCAAATTAACCAAAATCCCAAAACCCATCAAATTGATCTTTCAATTGATCTCAAAACCTTTTCATGTCTTCATGAAAGTTCTTCATGGCAATCATTTACACAATGTTGCTCAAGAAACTTAGACCTAAATCAAACCTAAACTCAAGTTAGCCCAACCTAAACCCAAATGAGCCAAATTGAACCCATGACCTAACCTAGGCAAATTGAACCAAATGTGGCTAAGCCAACCTATCCACAGCCACCATTTGAACCCTAGGAACCACCCAAGATCCACCTAGCCTAAGCTAAGTGAGCCATGGACCAAGAGTCCCCCATTTTAAGGGATATCTTCCCTTAAATGGATAAATCCTCTTTTGCCTCACCCCAAATCCTCCCATACCTGGTTAATCACCATTAAACCTCTCCCTGACTCACCTGACCTCAGGGACCAGCTCCCCTGTCCTTGTCGGCCGGCCTAGTCGTAGGAGGGGGTCAAAATCGAGAGCCACCACCAAGTGAAACTCACCCAAACTTACCCAATTGGCCAGCTCAGCCAAATTAAATCTTGGAGCTCCACTGCCCTCTACCTAAGCAGAGGAATCCACCCACCAATTGAGCTCTGGCTCAGCCCTATGGCCCTAGCCATATATTTCACACGTCTCGACCATGAGAGGAGTGTTGGAAAATTTTCTCACAAAACCCTTCCCAATTTCTCCCAGAGCTCCTCCAAGCTAAGAAAAGCTCAGCTCCACTGTCTTCTAGCCTTCTTCCCCACTCGTTGAACTCAATTTTTGAGTTCAATCTCAGGCCAAAAAATAGGACACTCACTAAATCTCCACAGAGACCAAATTAACTCTTCCCACACCTTCACTCGGAGGTAGAGAAGAAGTTCCCGATGAAAGCCCCTCACTGCGACCAGCCATTTGTTCTGTCGGCCAAAGCTCGAAATCCGACTTGGACGAAGTCATACCTAGGCAATTCACCACGACCAGAGGCTTCATCTGTGGGCTCCTCCAGCTCCAACAAACGTGCCGAGAACATTCAATCGAGGCTTCACCTCTTGAACCAAGGTATGGAAACTCCTCTTGCTCCCGAGCTTCCAGCGATTCCTTATTTGTTTTGATTCAATTTCGATGCGCATTAGCCATATAGATGTGTAGCCCTTGATTAGACGAGCATGTAGGATGAAACCGCATGTGATCTGGTTAAGTATCGAGTGAGATCTTAGGGTTAGAAGCTGGACGGCTCTCAGCTCGCACCAGTTGGGACAATGAACAGATACCGTCAGATCGGGCATGTATCGGACGGACGATCAGGATCGTGCTGAACGGAGCAACAGAACATGAACCGCGGGCCACGTGGCTGCCGAGTCAAATGGCTGCGCCTAATCAGGAAGCGACGCATGGAGCTTCGACCCGCCGTAGGTTGAGTTGGCGCCGACGTGTTTAAGTAGGAAATTACCTATTTTATGAATTATTTAAATCCCGAATATTTGAAAATTCATATCTTTGTGTTGAAAAATCACAAAAATAAACTAAAAATACTCTCTTGCTCACTAAATAGAGGAGAACAATATGACAAAAGAATTGATCTATTTTGTTGAGTATCTTATTTTTAATTAATTTAATGCTGTTCTGAGTATTTTAATTCTCCACCCACAGACACAATTTACCATAACATGAGACTATAGGGCTTTTGTAGCTTCTAATCTTAGGAACATTCCCTGAATTTTTCAAGGCTAGAGGCTATGTCTTGATGGAGTTATCTATTTTCCAAATTTTTATGCTTGTTTTGGTACTTTAATTCCAATAATTAGCATACTATTTGGAAAATTCTAAAAAAATTAGGATAGGTTCCTAATGGCCAGAGGAACTTAGGGTAATTATGGTGTGGCTTAAAAAATTGTGGATAACCCTAATGACTCATCTAACCTAAAACCAACATTGAAGTTATTAAGGCAAATTAAAAATCAAAATAATTTGGAATTAATTCTCCACTGATTTCTAGGGTCAAAGGGACCCCCTTAAAAAGTTTGAAGTCAATTAAAAATAATTTAACCAAGTAATTGGATTTTTTAAGTAACATGGCCACTTTTAAACTTTAAAAATTCATAAAACTTAAAATACTTTTCAAAAATTCACTAAATTGGTTTTGGGGCCTCTCTGGTATCAGAGGAGTCAAAGAAAATTAAAATTGAAATTTTTCTAAAATCTTCATTTTTAACCCTACTTTGAATATTTTAATAATTAAAAAATAATAAAATCACAAAAATAATAAAATTTACAAAAATGTCATGTTTGGTCCCCTAATCACTTAGGAACTAACCAAGTT